>OZ007578.1:50491016-51118516 GCA_963931925.1 Onchidella celtica
CACAGACTCGATACGCCGACGTCATCTTTAGATCGTGAAATTGAAAACATTTTGTCTACTGTGGGCGCTGCAGGAGACAGAATCTTGCCAGTTACTAGTCAGATCAACGAACAACAATACTCAGTCACAGATACAAACACATGCCAGGATGCCATAGCCACTCATAACCAAAGAACTACACATAATGCTCAAGGAAACAGCATTTCTCTCACTGCCTCTACCAGTCAATGCTTGACCTCTAATAGTTCTTCGAAGAGCTCCTTGTCTGGTTCCACGGAGCATTCGCATGAGAAAAATCGGTCATCAAAACCGTCAGACAGCCAAACCCAGGTACTGAACACTCGTTCACATGTTGCAGGTTTGCAGGGGGACAACTTGGTGAGTTCCACCACCAGCACTCCCAGAAGACATCCAGAGATTGTGTCGTCACATGGGGATGATCTGCCCAGGGATATTAACTATGTCAGTGACACACACGTTGAACTTATGAAGGTAAGTTTTCATCTTTCTTTGTTGTTACTGGTGTTGTTCTTCTTAAACCAGAGATTTCCAAGTACCAAAACCAATAAATGAATTAGAAATCATAAAGAAGGAAGGCGTACCAAGGGCCCTAACACACTGAATCAAGTCTGATTGGCTTCGTTGCGAGCTCTTGAGCTGTGGACTGTGGACTGTGGAGTTAGACAAGACCTTTCTCACACTAATGAAACTAACACGTTTGTCTGACTGACCCAGTGTGCGATGTCCTTGTCTATGTCACACTTGGAAACACATGTCATATCGCGCTGGCACTGCTAGGAATGTAGAAACACAATAAAATTAGATCTATGTTTACATACAGAGGCTGCACACGTCAGGTCAGTTTTAAATGGTGTCTTATTGTTTATTTAATTTGTGCGTGCTTGTGGGAGGATGTGTACTAATGGCAGTGTATATTATATTTTAAACACAGACAATGATACCCATAGACTCACTAATCATTTATTACAGCCAGACTGTTTCATTAAAATTTGACGCATAGCCATCCAAAGCGAAAACGTTCAGAAAAATTTAACTGAAAGGAACCCACATCCAAAGCCATTACCATAACATTTAATGTTTCTTTGAAATAAAGATCTTTCTTTTTTTAAATTACTAATCTGTCCCTATTGTGTGCAACTTCCAGCATGAAATCCAGGAACGGCTCCAGAAACTATGCGATGTTCAGTGTCAGCTTCTGGTCTACCTGACCTCCTACAGGATCAAGGCTGACGGGCTACAGGTAACAGTAAAGACTTTATCCCCTGTAAATTGCACTGATTCCAGTTTACATGCCCAGAGACATGTATCAAATGTTCAAGTTAGCTCATTGTTTTGACGGGAAATGTGTTGAAAAGTAATAGAATGGTGTACTTGTGTATTATATATTTAATAGCTTTCTATTGGTGCAATTATCAAAAACGGAAATTTGATTGGATAGGCCTACTTTTGTTGTTATTATTGTTATCTATCGATGTTTTACTCCCCATGGGAGGAAGGTCCTCTTTTTTTTAAAATCATTTTTTCGCTGCAGACGATAAATGTTTTTTCTAAAACATACCGTATTGCAAAATTAAAAAAAGGAAAAGTTATCCTAGTCATAGTATCATAGTAATTACCCTGAATGTGAATCGCTTGCACAGAATCTTCTGGAGACGCGACGTTCAGAAATCAACACAGAATGTGACTCGCTGGTGGCAGTGATAGAACACAAGAGGAATAACTTTATGCTCAACGTCGACAACGAAACCAAACGAGCAGAGATGGAGGTTGGTGACGTCGCCGTTGCTACGGAGAAACTTCTGACGTCAACACAGCAACTGTCCAGCTTCGCGGAGCAGATTCTGGGCGCTACGCAGGAAGTTTTGGTAGAAACAGCGCCCGTTGTTTTAGACAGGTAGAATACTATTTTTGGTACATCTTGTTTAGTTCAATGAATTCATAGCTGGTACATTCATAGATGAGAGAATTCTTCTTGAACAAAATGCCATTTGTTGTAGGATCCACGGCAGCTTCACGACTTCAGATAAAAGTCCGGGCTAGAGAATTGGTTGTAACGATGGAAAGGAGGCGATTTTTCTCCCAGTATTTGCAGTCGTGTTTTTGATTTTAACCGTTATCTATTTTTGATCTCAGAAAGCATCAGACTTAATCTTCATACAATAACGTAAGTGCAGAACCCATTGTTTTTACTACTAATTTTTCTGATTATACATTGAAAAGCTGGGTTGTCGAGAAGAATGTCTCCATGTACACGAACTATGTATTTCATTTGTTCCACCTCTAATAGAGTGGGTTATCTATTTAGATTAGGAAATGAAAACGTACGATTTTTTCCCTGTACAACTGATGGACGACTTTCATATATAATAATTAATGCTAATGTCTTCTCAGGTTGTCATCCGCAGTCAAGGAGTGTGAACTTTGCCTTTTGACCTCTGAACCCCGGCTCAGGTCCATTTTGAACCATAATGTGGACTTGAGAAATGAAAGAGCGGTTCTGAGATCTGTAGACTATCTGACAAGTGAGTGGGCCTTACCCCTATCCCACTGACCAAATTTCTAAGTTAGTAGTTTAATAAAAGATGGCATACCAGTAAACAATCACACAATCGGGTACATATCCCTCATTATGACATTCATTTAACTGCCCTCTACATGAAAGCAAAAGACTGTAAAGTTATCATCATTGGTGTCTTTTAATCTTTAAATTTTGTTTTATTTTTTTTTTTTTGGTAAAAGCTTTGCTGGCATGGGAGAAACCAGTAATGAGCGCAGAGCATAACTTTTCTGAGTCCCCCATGCTTCAAACCCTTTAGGTTATTTTAAGAAACGGATTAACTGCAGGACTTGTGACTGGGTAACCTATAACAGACACGATGCAATTCGACATGGATCAGTTCTAATCAATCAAATTAATTATTCTACACTGTAAATGTACAATAGTTCAATTATTGTTTACGGTTGATGGGACATTCATCTGATCGACAGAAATGTGTTTTTGAGCATTGCTAAGTGACCCTTATAATGAAAATTATTTCTGTATCCTCCAATAGTTCCCAGCCAGCCAATCATAGACGTCCAGCGCTGTACCAGAAACAACGAAACTGTCGCTCTAGTCATGGCCCCGCCTCCAGCCAGTGACGTCATAGACAGCTATGAAATAACCTATTACACAGACGAACAGAAACGATTGGGTATTGAGGTATGTGGACAATCCGGACATATATCCTGTCATGTCTTGGTTCCAGCTGAAATCATGTATGACACCACTTTGGTTTTCAATACTATTGTTCATAAAGTATTCATCTCGGTCAGCATCAAACCACGGTAACTCTTGATTGATCAGTGCAACTTCGTGCAGACAAATAACCATGTTTTTCTCGCTTTTCTATTATTATCTTATTATAATGGAGCTAAAAGGTGAACATGTAAGCATCAAAAACTTCGTGACTACGTGATCAAAAATTACCATATTTTGTGTATTGTTTCAATATTTTTACGATACATTACGTGGAGACATCCATTTCGGACAAAAGTCAGTCTTTAATGTTATTTAACTACGCGTTTTTTAGCCGCAACGAAAGGAACTCATTTTCAGCCTGCAGAATCAAAAAGTGTGATAGGAAATTTCGTTCTGCTACTCAACTGTCTTTACACATTGCTGGCAGAAAATCAACAGTAAATTAAATGTCATGTCTTTGTATTCTCCAAGTCAACGGGCTAACTAGTTATGATTATTATTCATGATGATTTTAGGAAATTTTCTGTCAATTTCCAACCTGCTAAAAAGCCAGCACAATGTACGTAGGTTACTTACCAAGAAATGATTTGTTAGTTCCCTGACCCGCTTCCACTGGAAAGAGATTCCTTTAAAGGTAGATCTATTGAAGTGCTTAGGATATAATTCACAGCATAATCCAGGCTACATGGCGAGTGGCAATTTATTCCTGGTTTGTTCTTATATATTCTATTGTGGAGTATGTCTGTTGTGTACTTGATGTAGAATTTTGGTTGAGAATATGACAAGAACAATACAGACATCGTTCCCATATGAAAAGCTGTTACATGACGTATCACTGTACATTCCTCCCACAGGAGAGATACTACGCTAAACTGTCCTCTGATGTCCCTCGTGCATCACCAGCAAAATCATGGCTGAAATTTATCCTGATCGAGAATTTGTGCAGGAGTAAACACTATTACTTTAGTGCATGTGCACTGAACAAGGAAGGGCGGAGTCGTAGCAGTGATCACGTGCAATGTGTCACCCTTGGTCAGCAGGAATGTGTGGTGCCAGGTCAGTGAACCACCTCTCCATCCATTCATCCATCCATCTCAGACACTCTCACTCACTCACTCATTCCAACTTTCCAGCTGTTCACCCACAGCCACACCATTTGTCAAACATCATTCCATCTTTTCTCCACCCGTAAACTTACCATCCATCCATCCATCCATCCATCTATCCACCCATCCACCCATCCACCCATCCATCCATCCATCCACCCACCCACCCACCCACCCATCCATCCATCCATCTATCTATCTATCTATCCACAGTTCCAGTGATAATCGAGAGCTCCTGCCAAGCCTCCTCACACCACGTGACCTTGTACTGCCCAAGCCCAGCCAATGTTGCTGCACATCAAGGCGTGTCTCACTTTGTGTTGTATAGGAAAGAGGGCGGGGCCTTTTTGTGGCAGGGGGAGGAGCTACAAACAGCTGAGGAACATCGAGTACAAGGACTTCGCCCAGACAGCGATTATCAGTTTTTAGTTTTAGCTTGTAATGACAGAGGCGAGTGTCAAGTATCGGACAAAATCAGTATTCGGACATCCTCAGTCTAGAAAGTAGAAGTAGAAAAAAAACACAAAATACCCAACAAGAAAAACAGATAAACAAATAGATAGACAGATGAATTGTGAGTCCATGAAATGAGAGACTGGTTGTTTGTTTCGTCAGTATTTCATTCCATTGGTTGGTCAGTTCACTGTATAATAAATTATTATCTCTGAAGGACTGTGTTTAAATTCAGAAAAACTAAGAACCAAAGGCAGCAAAGTACACCACGAATTGCATTCTTGGTTTAGCATCATTATTTTCTTATTCCTATTACTAATGTTTTTTATTTTTAGTTGTGTTCTTATGTAATCTCAGCAAATCTTCATGCCTTATTCCCATTAAGCTCGCAGGTTTAGTGCACCCTTCTTTTTTTAATTTTCAGAATGAGCGAAAGAAACAATTGTTTTCTCGGAAACTGTCTATTGAATTTATGTGTACTTATGCAAGGGCTTACATTTCACTTTAAATCTCACGGAACTGATTTTTTATTTGTCAGACTGTAGAATGATTTAGAGTATGCTTCTTCCCGCTTACTAGAAAATAATAATTTGACTGCTTTACTTAAAGGAAATGTCTGCATCACCAAACTGTGCCAAAGAGTAAAATCACTGTCACTGATCCCATAATCCACCAGGATCGTAGGGGCGCTGCATGACAGAGAGCCTCTATCAGGTGCCTCCACTTTTCACGGTTGTTTGCGAGCGCCTGAGTTTGGGCGAAGGATTTCCGGATCCACTCCGCAATGTTGTCGGTCCACCTCTTCCTGTGCCTTCCTCTTTTTCTCCTCCCCTGCACCGTTCCCTGAAGAATGGTCTTGGATAGGCCACACGATCTTGTTATGTGGCCATACCATTTCAGTTTTCTCCTCACTAAAGAGTAAAATAGTGTACTGTAAAGTAGTAAAGTAGTTAGCTTTAACTAGTCTACCTTTTAACTTGTCTCTATGTTATGATCGTGTTATGTTGCTTTGCCACTATAGCTGAAGACCACAGAAACCAGGGGTGATAGTTAGAAATCGATGGTGCTGTTTAAGCCATTGTAAAGTAGCTGTGGCTTGCTGCCTCCACTCTGTGATATTCTTTGACAAAGTACTAAAAAAAAAAAAACTCGCAGAAAATCGCATTGTGCAAACTGTGTTGTTTTTTTTTTCTTCCCACCTTTGACCTCTGTGATAAACTTTGTAAGTCTGTTGAAGTGATGATGAGTGAGAATGCTGAGTTGGCTGTAAGAAGTTGTATTGTGTTTTTCTGTAGTTCGTAGTCAGAGCCTGAGATAGGTGGAATAATACATTGGTCAAAATTAATGCAGAGCTAAATCATTGTCACACTTATCAAGAAAAAAAAAGGCCCAAAAATGGAAAGAAAGACCAAAATGAAGAGAAAAAAGGACCAGAATGAAACAAAAAACCACTGATACTCACCATTATCATTGTCTCATGTCGTATTAATCACCATCTTCCATAATCATTTTAAAATCATCATTATCATCACCATTGCCCCACTAACGTCATCCTTGTCAAAATGCCATGATCATTGCTATCATCTTCATGACCAACAGTTAGTAATGTAGGTTCAGCACTATAGAATTTTGAGACAAGTTCTAGTTCTAGAGATGGTTAAGAGGCAAGCAACTGTGAAATGACAATTCGCATATTTTGTCTTTTCAATTTGGTAACTGTGTGGTAACGTTCACTATGAATGGAAGTTGTGCAGTTATAAGGGTGAAATATATGTGTGTGTGTGTGTGTCGGCGGGGGGGCGGGTTGTCTTCAAAATGTGACGTGATGTCACAAAGTACCAAGATTTCATGTGCCGATAATACTTGCATCGTGTACGTTGTTTATCACCTAAATATACTTTTTAATTTATTTGACATAGTCAATAAACACAAGTATTGAATTAACTCTGCGTTTGCTTTTTCAGGTGAGATAATTGTGTCGATGTTCTGTATTATGTTTGTTATGGTATCATTCTTGCTGGTGAAAAACTCCCTCACCTTGTTGCCTTGACTCGCATTATCTCGTACTTTTCACTCTTAGTTCAAATGTGGCCCCGAAACAAACAAACGTACAAAGACACAAACACACAAACAATAATAATCAATAACAATGATGATGATAATACTAATAAAAACAACAATGAAAATAATAACAATCATAATTTTCATTTCTTCCTCTCCCAGCACACATTATGTATTAATTACATTTATATGGTAAATAGTCACGTTATGTTTTACGGAATGTATATAGATCAGACGTGAACATAATAATTATTATAGGCAACAAAGCATCAGCTGATGTACAGTGCAAAGTGGGAGTTTTTACCCGGTGCTATAGAACTGGATAACATTAAATGCTTGTGACAACATGAGAGTAACTCATTACCATAATCATGATCACAGACGTCATCACGTAGACGTACTATACACACGCACACACACATCAGTTCCATTCACAATTGTACAGGGTTTTTTTTCTCCAAAACTGGGTAAGTCAAATTTTGCATGGGTTATGGCCCTCTTCACATCCACACACCCCCCCCCCCCCCCCCCCGTGTCTAACACTTTGAATGACTATCTGAAAGCAGCCATAACTCAAGCAAAATTTGACTTACCCAATTTTGGAAAAAAACGCTCTTCAATTTCATGAACACAAATTGTGTATCAGCAATATGATTTGAGATGTTCACAAAAGTGATAATGGAAAGAACAACATTATTCAACACTCCCCCCCCCCCCCCTTAAAAAACAACAAAAAACGACGACAAAAAACAACAACAACAACAAAAAACGTTTCTCTCATCCCCTCTCTTGGTGTTTCTCTCTCCCATTCCTTGTCAATTCCTCAATGCCCTCTCCTTGCCACCCCCTCATTCGTTCTCAAACACACACAAACACACATGCACACTTTCTCTCTCTTTTTCTCTCTCTCTCTCTCTCTCTCTCTCTCTCTCTCTCTCTCTCTCTCTCTCTCTATCTATCTATCTATCTATCTATCTATCTTTCTCCCTCTCTCTCTCTCTTGGATGCTGATTTGTTCACTCAGACACCATGTTAAGTCCAACTGTCTTCCATGTGGCCAAAATCAAACAGAGGTCTTGGCCTGGGAAATATCTCATAATAATTATTGTACTGGATGAAAGCAGAACGCAGCTTTTGATCCCTGACTGACTGGCAGTCCTGCTACAGGTATCTATAACATGGGCATACGCTGAAGCAAGGGTATGTGTTTGACAAACTAATATTCAGTATTTCAATAACAATTACATAATATAATAAAACTAACAATGAATACACGCTGTACCTAAAGCAATAAGAACAACATTGCTTGCCAGCACTGGCTTCCAAGTTCAGGTCCGCTCCAATTTCTAGCAGTACCTTGACAACCTGGATATTGTCTGTCTCTGAGTCTATCAATAACATGGTCTGGCCACCACTGTTTTGCTTGCAAGGGTCGACTCCCCTTCTAGTTGTGTTTACAATTATTAAATCGCCGATGACTTATTGTTTCTATTCTTTGGTACCATCAATCACGCGGTCTTGCCATTGTTGTCGCCCTTGGCAGGGTTATCTAACCTTTCGAAGTCATCAAAATCTGTGACTTCCAAGTGAGGTCTCAGTGGCTGGTCAGCCGTGGGGGGATGGGAATAAAATATACCTCTTTACTTTCATCATTAAAAATCATTATATACTCCTGGACAAGTCCAAACAGAAATATCACGAATAACATTGTCTATGATGAGTATAAAACATGTCAGCTGATAACACATTATAACCAAAATGTACTCGCCAGAGACATTATTATCAGGGTAATAACACGTTAGCCTGAGTTATTTTTATAACATATTCCGAACGTTAAAAAGTATCATTGCTTTGAAATCTTGTGACTTGCCTGAAAGTTATTTCCTGTCAAAATTCAGACATTGAAGGCTCCATCTAAAACTTCATGTTTTTCAGGAAATAGAACAAATTAATCCTTTTTTTTTTAACTGGGACATTAGGAAGTGCCTTAAAAATATTTTGAAAAATGTCTTAAGGAGTTGTGTTATGACTGTGAGGTTATGTAGTGGACGAAGAACAAATATAAAGTCATGTCCAGCTGATCTCTGCAGTATGCAGTTGTGACAGTCAATCCTAGATAAACTTTCAAGATTATAACAAAGAAACTTTAATTTCTTTCTATCCGTAGTCCGTGTGTTAAGACGTGAAGCAGTAATAGACTAAACGTTCAGTAGATGAAAAAGAATACTTTCAGAACAGGTAAACTGTAATCAATATGATGTGTATATCTCGGTTTGTTCACTGGAGTTTAATCGTATTTTCTGTAATACTGAAAGTTGTCAAGCCGGCAAACGTAGGACCGAATCTATATAAAAAAAACAGCAAGGAAAAAAAATTCACTGCTGCGAGAAAGAAATGCCCAGGCCTGAAAAAATTACATGTGAAAGATAGTTCTTTTTGCTACTATGTCTATTCCTTTGACATGAAAGCGAAGTATCGTAATTTTGTAATAAATGAAAATAGGCCTAAAAACATCGAATAATGCTTTCTCCTCAACAATGATGGCCTCCCTCCTGCCTTTGTTTTGTTTCGACTTTAAACTACCGGTTGCGTTTCAAAGTTTGAAGGCATGAGTTTCTGTGCCGTCTGCCTTATGCAGGGGCCATGCGGGTGTTACTGTGGCAGTTGTGACTTGTTTTCTACCTAGATGTACATAATCTGTATGCCGATTGTGCGTGTTCTTTTCTATCTGGATCTACATATTAATCTGTGTGCCCGTTCTTTGAACAGGTCCTTACGCTAGTAGTAAAAAAAAACAGAATCTTGTTTTCCCATTCTATATCGATGTTCAGGTGCTAATCTGAACTGATAGGGCATTGGGCGTTTCTATGGTGACTACAAGTACTTTCTTCTTCATAAAGCTTAAAGGGTATTCTATCTGTTTATACTCTGTCATGAGGGCGTGTTTATCCTTGTTACTTTCCAGTCTATCCTCAAACTTCAGACTGTAGACAGTTTCATAGTTTGATGAAGAGGAACCTTGAAACTTTGCTTGAGACAAACTGAATGATCACTAGAAAAAAAACAACAACTTGATGCCTTTCTACATTATTTTATTGACGTCATTCGGTTCTTTGGGAAACACATTGCGACGTGTAAAAAGTACAATAATGTTTGTTTAGCTCCTTGAAAATTTCGTTTGTCTGGTATTAAACTGCAAAAAGACGTATTCGAATAGGTAAATATACGGGTTCAATTTACATGTGTATTTGTATTATTTTGCCCCTTGTCCTAGTGATGCCTTGAACACGTATTTATTTAGCCGAATATCATGCATAAACAGATTCTCCTTTAGTAAGTTCACTTTCGTGACGACAGTCAGATCTACCGAATCTACAATCTCCAGGCCTGTATACGCTACTGCCCAAATTATACAACAACAAAACAGTCAGGTCAGGTCAGCCTGGAGTTTGATCACTTACTTGCCAAGGACTTGGTCTCGGAGTCATCGAGCTCCGTGTCTTCTTCTTTGTATGCCGAGTCACCGTCAGTCATGCTACTGCCTGAATGAAATACAATATTTTATCATTAAAATCATTTTGTTCTCCTGATGTTTCAAACACATATCATTACGAACAATGTTATATTTGGTGAGTAAAAAAAGATCAGTTGATTACATACTATGCTATGAATGTATTGGAAGGGATACAAAGATGTTATTTAATAAATAATGAGCAAAGACATACAAAATAATGAACTAAATTTTCATTGTATACAGAAAAACTCTTTGATAAACAATATATGGCCTTTAGCGTCTTTACAGACGGTCTTAGCAGCTAGAATATTCACTTTCACTTTGACTGACAGCTTCTCTCGTGGCTTATTCTACCAATGTTTGACCCGAGAGTGCGATGGCAATGATTGCAGGTCAGTCTTTTGGGTTCACTTTGGCGAGTGTTTTCATTCCGCCTCTGTCGTTTTGTCAGGTATGTTTCTTTTGCCTTGAAGTCTATTGCGAGCGTGCCACTGCGCAATTTTTGTCTCCATCTGCTTCGATCATTTGCAAGGTTCTCCCATTCATTGGGGTCGATGTTGAATGCTTTCATCGTGACCTTGCAAGTGTCTTTGAATCGCAGATGTGGCCTACCTCTGGGTCGATTGCCAGTAGCAAGTTCCCCGTAAAGAATTTGTCTGGGGATGCGATCATTTTCCATACGGTGGAGATGTCCAAGCCACCGCAGTCTTTTTTTGCCTAGGAGAGCCTGAGTTGATGGAATGTTGGCTCGGCTCAGAACTTCGATATTTGAGATCCTGTCTTGCCACTTGATCTTGAGAATTTTGCGTAGGCAGCGCAGGTGGAAGGAGTTGAGGGATCTTTCATGTTTGGAGTAGGTGGTCCATGTCTCTGAGCCATACAGCAGGGTGCTTAGGACGCAAGTTTGGTACACGAGTACCTTTGTTTTGATGGTCAGCTTGCTATTGTTCCACACCCTTTTTGAGAGTTTGCCAAAAGCTGTGGCCGCCTTTCCTATTCTGGCATTTATTTCAGTTGTTATGTCTGTGCTACCACTGATGGTTGAGCCTAGGTAGCAGAATTTTCCCACTTGCTCCAGAGGAGAGCCATTCAGCATGATTGGGTTGGGGTTTCTCAAGCCTTGTGTCAAAACTACAGTTTTTGAGACACTGATCTTTAGCATGAATTTGTCACAGGCTTTGGCAAGGCTATTGATGAGAGCCTGGAGCGTGGTTTCATCGTGGGCCACGATTGCAGCATCATCTGCGAAGAGGAGCTCTTGTAACATAATATGCTCTGTACGAGATTTTGCTTTTAGTCTGGCAACATTAAAAATGGAGCCGTCCACTCTGGTGTTAATAAGTACTCCACCTGAACATTGACCAAAGGCATTCTTGAGTAGGGCTGCAAAATATATACCAAATAAGGTAGGAGCAAGAACACATCCCTGCTTCACACCGCTGTTTACAGCAAATGAATTGGATGTGCAGCCCTCAAAGTTGACACATGCCCTCATGTCAGTGTGGAAGGATGCAATAAGTTTTAGCAATGTTGGTGGACAGCCTATGGATTTAAGGACTGCATACAGGCCAGATCGGCTTACGGTGTCGAAAGCCTTTGTTAGGTCCACAAAGCATGTTATAAGCGGCCTGTTTTGTTCTTTACATTTTTCTTGGATTTGCCGAAGTGCAAATATCATGTCAATAGTTGATCGTTTGCTTCGAAAGCCACATTGTGTTTCTGGTAAGACTTTTTCCGCCAGTTGTTGAAGGCGGCAGAGGATGACGCGAGCAAAAGCCTTTCCAGTAATGCTGAGGAGGGATATGCCTCGATAGTTGTTGCAGTCGCCTTTGTCTCCTTTGTTCTTGTAAAGTGTGACAATTTTGGCGTCTCTCATATCATGTGGTATCACGCCTTCTTTCCAACACTGCAGTAACAGGTTATACAGGTGTGGTAATAGTGGGCCTTTTAGGTCTTTTAATACCTCTGCAGGAATGTTGTCACTTCCTGTGGCTTTTCCAGCAGACAGGTGGTCGATTGCATTGGAAAGCTCGACTAAGGAAGGTTCAGCGTCAAGTTCGGCCATTATTGGCAGTTTTTGGAGGTGTTCCTCAAAATCTGGTGGAATATTTTTCTCAGTTGAATACAACAGAGAGTAATGCTCTACCCACCTATTCAGTTGTTCATTTTTATCTGTGATGGGTTCACCATTTACAGACTTAAGTGGGGCGCTTTTGGTGATGATTGGCCCAAGAGCTACTTTCATCTGACTAAAGGCGGTTTTCATATCTCCTTTTTCATTTGCCTCTTGTATGCTGTTACACAAGTCTGTCCAGTATTTGTTGGCGCAACGTCTTACCTCCAGCTGAAGTTTAGCTTTTGCATTTTTCAAACAAGTTTTTGTACTCTGATTGCAATTTTTGTTATACTCCTTGAAAGCAGATTTCTTTTGCTCAATGAGAGGTAGGAGAATTTCGCTGTTCTGGGCTACCCAGTCGTTGTTTGAAACTTTATGCTGTCCAAAAGACTTGATGGCACAGTCATGAATTTTTGAACTGAGAGTGTTCCATGTTTCATCTACCGAGTCACATTGGGTGACATTATCCATGCTTTCAACAAATAACTTTTCAAATGACTTTCTATTTGATTCATCTCTGATTGCTGTTACATTGATCTTAGGGATTGAAGGGGCTTTTGATCTGTATATTTTCTTGGCCGAAATTTTGATTTTGCTGACTACCAGTGCATGGTCGGTGTCACAGTCAGCACTGTGGAGGGAACGAGTTATTTTTATACAGCCCAAACTCTTCCTCCTTGAGAGAATAAGATCTAATTGATGCCAATGGCCAGACCTGGGATGGCGCCATGATGTTCTTTGGCATCTCTTAAGGTCAAAGTACGTGTTTGTAACACATAATGAGTTTACGGAGCATAGCTCCAGAAGGCGCTGCCCGTTTTCGTTGATGTTGCCAATGCCGAAGTGCCCAATGCACTTTGGCCATGCGGAGTGATCTGCTCCCACTCGAGCGTTAAAGTCACCCAGAATTAGCAGGCCTTCGGTGAGAGGGATGTTGTGGAGAGTCCTCTGCAATGCCTCGTAGAAAATGTCTTTGGTTTCGTCAGAGGAGGTAAGTGTTGGGGCATAGACACAGATAATGTTGGTAAAACCAGACCGGGTGTTCAGTCTGAGTGTCATGATGCGTTCTGACACTCCAATTGGAGTTGCGATCGAATTGATAAGGGAGTTTTTTACGGCGAAGCCCACGCCGTGGATTCTCGGCTGTTCGCTGCTAAGGCCCTGCCAGAAGAAGGTGTAGTTTTCTTCTTTGACTGACCCGGAGTCGGGAAGTCGAGTTTCTTGAAGGGCAGCGATGTCGATGTTTAGTAGCTGAAGTTCTCGATCAATAATTTGGGATTTCCTGATGGAGTCAATATCAGTGAGATCTTGCTGTTGCAAGCCTGGGCGCATTGTTCTGACGTTCCAGGTACCAAGTTTTAGTATTTTTCTGTTTTTGCCAGGTGCACACTTTACGTCAGCTTTTCGACTTTTGGTCTAGCTCCAACCACCTTATGAAGCAGGCTGACGTGGCGGAACAACACCCAACTGCCTGGGGGCTGCCCAGGTTACGGCGGGCGGTAGTTGATCAATGCAGCTGAAAAGCCGCTCCCACCGACAGAGGGGACCCCTGGCGCTCATCCGTACGCCAAATGGATTGAGCTTATCACCGGTAACTGCCACCTCCCGTGTTGTGCCCATCCGTAACGGATGGCTGGAGTGTCCTCTCCAAATCGGAAATGGGTGGGCTTATAGAGGAGAGACAGACGCTTGCCAAGCCCGAGCAAACGCCTCCTCGTTTTGCTGCCTTGCCTGGGCTATTTTTTAAGAGATGGTGCTTTGCCCAGAGGCACCACCCCTCTCTCTGCCATTCTAGTTAAACCCAAGGGAGAGACCAGGTCAATACATTTGGAACTAGTCCGGCTGCAGGAGATGCTGGAAGCCAGTTTGATGCAGTTCTCCCTGACAACCACCTTCGGGTCTCCACTCCTGATTTTCTGTCTGGGTTTACTCCCATAGCCTTTGCTATCATAGCAACACACAAGGCAGTGTGGTATTTGTATTCAGGGTTACCTTCCCCTAGTCTTCCTCTCTCCCGAGATGACCCACAAGACAGTGGGGGTGACAGTAGCAGGCTGTATTGTGTACTGTCATACAATAGCAGAAAACTCTGGCCTGACCACAAATATATATATATAATAAATGTAAATAACTGTCAACTCTTGCAATGCACGCAAAATCTTTAATTGTACATCATGAAGTACATCATGAAGATAAACAATAAACTCTAAACAACGTGAGTGCGTGTCTCGGTTTGATACTATTCATCTCCAGAGTTCAGTTCTAATGTAGTTGTGTCATCTTAGGATTGAGGGTCACGGAAGTGGGACTCGGCAAGACAGAAAAAACCGCCCTAAACCATTGATAGCTGTGCACAGTGTACGAAACCAACAACTGACATAGCGGTTAACGTGAAATAATATCACAGCAGTTACATATTCATTGTCTGTACACTGTAATGTCCATAATTTCTTATTACTTTCGTTTATTTCCTGACTAACCCAAAGTTTCACACACTGTGAAGTTCTGTCTGGCAGATGCCACTGTCTCTGATAAGTTAATGCTGACTAAAGATAACCTGATACTTTTTGACAAGTCAAACATTTCAGACGTCATCATTACCTTACTAGCTAAACTTGATTTCATGAAAATAAAAATGTCCTTTGCTGACACCCAACAGTTTCAGCATTCTCTTGAGCATTTCATTTCTCTGTTACTAAAATTGTCGGATGACGTAATCAATCAGATTGCTTTGTTTCACTAACGTCATCAAAAATTGGGGTGAGTCCCCTCCCCCCACCCTCGACTCCTTCAGCTCATGACAGCTGAACATGTGCAGGTGCAAAGACTGGCTGGAATCCAATAAGAATGGAAGCACTTGAGAGAACAAAACTGTGGCCTTAGAACTTGCGATGAAGGACAGAATAAAATTCAACATTTCGTGGGAACACAAGTTCCATCAAGTCAAAGATAACCAACCAATGAATGTACGGCTAGTACTGCTGGTATATTTTGCTTCTAGTCGTACGGACGTCTTAAACTTGACGTGTTTTATTAACTTTTAATAATGGATAGGCATAATTATTATCTTTTGGTAATTTCACTTTCTTGTCAATGTCAATTTTACAATCCTCAGGCCTGAACGCACTACTATCCCTTACTGACACACGCTCAGGTCAGACTGGTGTTTGATCAGGGGAGTCAGGATACAATCAAAATACTTACTGTGCCGGAGTTGAATCCCGGAGTCGTCTTCTGCATACACTGAGTCCCCGATAGTCGTCTCACTGTCTGAATAGAATAAAATAGTCCATCGTAAACTCATGCTCAACTGGACACGTTCAAAAACAAATGCATTCAAGAACAACATTATGATTGGGAAGTATAGAAAAGTCAGTAATTAACAACATGACCTTGACAGAGGCATTTTAAGTGGACAAAGAACAAAGTCATAGACACGTCCAGTGTACCTTCATGCCATAGTCTACTGCAGGGACACGGTGAACATGATGGCACTTAAATCCTCATGAGTAGGTGATCAAGGAGTAAAAGACTTTGTGTACTGCCGCACTTTTTCACATTTAATTAATTACGTGGACACCTCCATTTTAGACTAAATTTGATCTCTTATAACATTATTCATTTACCATTTTCTGAGACGACCCCCCCCCCTCCCCCCACACCCACCCACCAAAAAAAATAAATAATTAAAAACGCATTTTCTTCGAGTGGAATGCAAAAGTATGTTGTTGTTTTTTGCAAAATTCATTTTTCTCTTTTTTCTGTTTTTCTCCTCTCTTTACAGTTGAGAGAGCGGAATTCACGAGATGTACAGTTAGCATAGGGGAGACACGAGATTACCAGAACCGTGATTGTGACGCCAACGTTCGGTAAACTGCCAAAATTATAGCAGAGATCATTATTTCATCTCTTTTTCGTCATAATCTGTCTGCTGAAACATGGAATAAATAAAGTCCAATGTCTTCAAAAGAACACTGAGAATAAACACTGACAACTGCGGTGTTATTTACCATTGAGGCGACACTACATATTCAGATTGTTAAGTAGGTAAACAACTTTCATCATTGTCGGAATTTGGCCTATCGTCGCGCTGGCCAGACGTGTTAACAACGGGTTTTACTTTCGAGGTTTTACTTCCTGTTAGTCCTTCGGCTTTCTAGTGTCTCCCGACAACGGAATTTGATCAGAAAGAAGATGGCAAGACGACATAAAAGAGAGAGGACGAACACCATGGATGAGGAAAACATCAGACAGAGAAAAATGGACATCATTGTCGGAGTACTACATCCTGCAAGTGAGTGAATGAAAGGTGAAAGGTGAAAGGTGAAAGTTGAAAGTTGAACAACACTTACAGGAGGAACTCATAGGATTGGTTTCCTCTCTATCCCTCCACAGTGACTGTCTCCGGCGTCTTCTCCACCTTACAAAGTGAAAGCAGAGCAGGCTAAAAATCAGCAGGTCCACCAGGACGACAATGGTCAGCAACAGGACCCTGGCTAGTGTCCTGTCACCGCCATCTCCCGACTTCAGCTCTCCAGTGTTTAGTTGACATAACTTCTCATGAGAAAAATCTTCACAACTTTTACAGGCACCTCTAGAGTGTTCTGTCTCGTCCATATAAGTTCCCTGTGGACATGGCTGGCAGGTGGCTGAGTAAGTTGTAGCATTGGTGAACAGATACTCTCCTTCTCCACAAACTGGTAGATGTAGTTAAAAAAGACAAAACAAAGGGGAATTGTTCTATAACCAATGGTGTTCAAACTCAATTTATTTGCTTTCTATGGCCCCTGACATGTCTATTGTTTACAACATTTAACATTAACATTGTTTAAGTAACGGTTTTGGCAGTATTACCCATTTTTACCTTAGAAGAATCTACACACCTCGGGGACGTTTAAGTGAGTATTCGGTATCTAGCTGTTTGTTTTGTGCACATGAGCTGTAGTGTGCTTACTGAAAGAACGGGTTTTTGTTTTGCAAAGATTCCAACACATGGTGATGATGACTAATACAGAGATCTAAATATATACCATAATTGGTAGTTCATGAATAGAGTTTAATTGCAATTTATTTCCGCTGTTATTTCAAACCTGTTAATATGTTAAAATTCGGATTGAGTCAGGATTTTGAGTCTAGTGGCCAGTCCTGCTGCACATCAGCTTGAAGATGGCCATAAGTATATACAATTATAGCGAATGTAGCCGGTTTATCGACACGTCTCAGTTCATTAGGTGGCACTGCAGAGGGTTAAGGTCCACACATGCCACTTTGCTATCTTGCAGTGTTGTAGTATTTTTTTTTTCCTATTAAATGAGATGCAACCAAATACATGCAACAAACGTTCGCGACAGCACACACTCTATCAACTGCTTTGAAACTGACTATGTAAAGAAAGAATTCGCACCCACAGAAAGCTAAAGGCCCTATTACACGTACAGAAAAAACTGATCAGTTCCGTCACTTTTGATTTCTTTCAGTTTTGTCTTCCCGGGCGTTCCTATTACATGCACAGTTCTGTCTCATTCTACTGCGTTTGTAGAAAGCCAAGATGTCTTGTCAAGTTGAAAACAACTAATCTAGCTCATTGAAACAGAATGATTTTTTTAAAATAGTTTAAAATGGTATAGTGGACAAATCAAAGCGTATTCAGCACAAGCCAGTGGCTTTAAAAATTCACATATTATTATAATCTCTGAAATGACATCCAATAAGAAATATAATATTGGGCTGTTATAAAGAAAGAACACTGGCACAGCACATTTACAAAAATGGCGTACTGCAGTGTTACACTATACACACCTATAATTACCATCTTTCTATAAGGAAAATGTTTATTAAATGATAAACAGTGACGGAATTGAGTTCTTTTAAAAGTATTTTTTAAACGTTTCGAATTGAGTTCCTCACAGCCCATTTCGCCAATTTTGGTGGACTGATTACGAAAATGCAATTGATTTGATCAATATTTCGCAAAATGTTATCATAAAAATTTATTGTGCCCGGTGGAAGGCTCAATGAGTCATCGATGACGACAGCATTTCTGCTCGCCACTCCCCAAAACTGACGATGGTCGGGGAGGATTAATTCAGGCACTGTGTGATATTCTCCATCTGTTGTGAGACCGTAAGTTTTTTTTAATCAGTTTTCTCAATTACACGAAACGATTTGTCTGAAGATCTACAGCTGGTCAGATATCTGTCAGCTTTGTCTGTACTTGTAATACGCCTTTAAGTTTTAGAGTTACAAATGTCACAAAATATCATTAAATATAATGTATCCGATATTAATATTATAACTGACGTCATCACTGCGAGTCTACGTCTACACGAAAACACACACTAGAACATACTTTCTATTTCAACACTTGAAAGGCTTTTGACGTGTCCGTTTCCGCACATGAAAAGTCAGTTCTACAGGCCTTATTTGAATGAATGAATGAGTGAGTGAGTACTTACCTGAAGAGTTTGTAGGCGCAAAGACACATCTTTGTCCATCACCCGTGTTAGCCATGTCATGTTGGGGACAACAAGCAGTGTACTGTGGCTGGTCACATTCTTGTCCTTCATAAATATTATTCTCTGAGTAATGAGAGCAATTTTGGCATCGAACACATAGAGGGAGAGTGTTAGATTGTAGGTAGAAACCTTCTCTACAGCCAATAACTGTCTGATGTGTACTGGTACAGGGCTGGAGAATTGTTTCACCTACAGATTTAACAGCTGGACATTCTTTACAGTGAATGTTGATGTGTATACTTTCATCCATGTATGTGCCGCGTGGACATGGAACACATTCGTTTTCAATAGGATCCAACATCTGTCCTCGTGTACATTCAGGTACACACTTCGGCTTGCCGTCTCTGTTCATATAGATACCATAATTATAAGCAGTACAACAGACAGTGTCACTGAACTTCTGACACGGACGTTTAGGAAACAGACATTTTGCACATTTGTGACATTGACCTCTGACATCAGGGTAAGAAGGTTGTGTCCGGTAGTAGCCATCAATACATTCAATTTCAGTGTCGTGAGTTTTGTTACATGAAGACACCAAAATCTCCAACTGGGGATCTCGAATTACAGTACACGAGTAACAATGTATGTGAGTGTGTTGTTCTTCTGGCATGAATTCTCCAGACACACATGGATGACAAACAGCTGGTCCAGAGCTCAGTGTATACACCATCTCACCTCTGTTACACAGAAGTTGCGAAGAACCGGCCTGTATGTGTAGCGATGTCAGTACAAGGGCGACAACCCACCATCTTGCCAACACCATTGTCCTGATTCAATGTAAGAACATTCAGGAGATTATGAAAATCTGATATGATTAACATGCTAACGTAATTTGATTGTAACTGTTAAATATTAATGGTGAATGCACATGACTTCAACTGAAAAGGCCAACAGACTTAGGTCGACTTCCTCGAGAAACAAAGATGTTCGTTCACTTAACATTGAGAACAGAATGCTTAACATAAATGATACGGAATCATCGGTCTCTTTTCCAAATTCATTCGTGACGAATCAACAGATTGTTATCAGTTTAGTACACCTTACGCTTGTAACGTTACATTGTAATGGAAACATTTGATTACCTTTCCATTAAATTTCGTCCAAAGACAAAAAAAAAAAAAAAAAGAGAGACGGTGTAAGAGAAAGAGCGACAATTGACAATGCACCAAAAAAAAAATATACGTCTTCAATCTGTCTTATTGTCCTATGATGATTCCACGTGAGCGCAAATAAGGGCTTTCGTGCGAATGGAGTATATATCTACATCTTTGAACGCAAAAGACTTTTTTATTGGGCTACCTACAGTAACCAGATTGTGCATGTAGGTCTCAAATACTGTAGATGGCGCACCGAAGTTTAAAAATTTTGTTGTTGTAGTTTTTGAGTGATTTGCTGACTCCTCGCCTCCGATCTCTTTTTTCATGGGCACCAGGCCCGTGATGGGAACTCTTCCCGTTGGATGTAGGTCACTGTTGTCGGCCGATTTAAACTATATAGTGGGTCTTGGACTATACGACATGCCCGCAGCTAAAATTAGAACGCAGAAATATCCTTGCTTCGATAATGAAGTGTTAAAATGTTGGTTTACCGAGACAAAATGATGTAGAGAGGGTAGAAAGTGACGGGCGGGACAGTGGTTGAGGGGTTCGGGTGTGGCGCGGCTTTTAAACTTGTATTTAATAAAAGGAGGCACCAGAGTGAATATCAAATTCGATAATTGGATTGTGTTTCGGGTCCAAAAGTATGGCTTGTCTATGACACAGGAGTAATTATTAATGGCGTTTTATTGAGCAAACTAGCCGACCCCGGCAAGATAAATCTTGCAAATTTTTATTGTACCATATCCAGCTGTATATCTAGATCTAGGTCGCATTCATAAAGGCACTTGGATTCGATGCAAAGGCTAAAAGATCATTTTTGTTACAGCACAATTCTTAGCAGAATACACTGATGTGATACGTTGACTTTCGGCCGGCAATGTGTAAATAATGAAGTAGAGCAAAATTTCCGGTCACCCTTTTCGGTTCTGTCCTATGAGAATGCTTCTCTGTTTTAGCGGCTCAAAAATTTTTAATATAAATAATAGTAAAGACTGATTTTTTGTTCAAAATGGATGTGTGCACGTAACTCTTCGTCAAAAATTGATGCCGTACACCATTTTTCATAATTTGTGATGGCGTAGTTGCAAAGTTTTAGCTGCTTACAGGTTCACCCTCTAGCTCAATTATAGTAAGATAAGATACAAGCGGATGATGCCATGTAATAAATACAAGAGGATCTCTGTCTGCATGTTTGTCCCCGTTACTTAGAGATGACCAAACCGCTGATCTCAGAAGGCTCAAACATGGTCCGCAGAGGTTAATTTCTAACTGGTAATAACATAAGGGGAAAAAAGGGGGTGGGGTGGGGTGTGTGTGTGGAAATTTAACTGTTTGTTTGTCGGACCGTTTTGCGAAGGAAAAAGATAGGAAGGGACGGGTGGGGGATTGGGGGGGGGGGGGGAGAGAAATAACCACTACCACTTGTAAGGTTTAAAAGCTTGGAGAAATAACCATTACCACTTGTAAGGTTTAAAAGCTTGGAGAAATAACCACTACCACTTGTAAGGTTTAAAAGCTTGGAGAAATAACCATTACCACTTGTAAGGTTTAAAAGCTTGGAGAAATAACCACTACCACTTGTAAGGTTTAAAAGCTTGGAGAAATAACCACTACCACTTGTAAGGTTTAAAAGCTTGGAGAAATAACCACTACCACTTGTAAGGTTTAAAAGCTTGGAGAAATAACCATTACCACTTGTAAGGTTTAAAAGCTTGGAGAAATAACCACTACCACTTGTAAGGTTTAAAAGCTTGGAGAAATAACCACTACCACTTGTAAGGTTTAAAAGCTTGGAGAAATAACCACTACCACTTGTAAGGTTTAAAAGCTTGGAGAAATAACCACTACCACTTGTAAGGTTTAAAAGCTTGGAGAAATAACCACTACCACTTGTAAGGTTTAAAAGCTTGGAGAAATAACCACTACCACTTGTAAGGTTTAAAAGCTTGGAGAAATAACCATTACCACTTGTAAGGTTTAAAAGCTTGGAGAAATAACCACTACCACTTGTAAGGTTTAAAAGCTTGGAGAAATAACCATTACCACTTGTAAGGTTTAAAAGCTTGGAGAAATAACCACTACCACTTGTAAGGTTTAAAAGCTTGGAGAAATAACCACTACCACTTGTAAGGTTTAAAAGCTTGGAGAAATAACCACTACCACTTGTAAGGTTTAAAAGCTTTTTAAAAATGAAGAGCTTTTTCCAGTTCTTATGATGCGGCCATGCAGCCTGTGGTGAAACTTGTCATCTCTCTGTAAAAAATCAAAACTTCCCACTTTTGTGCATTTTCACCCAATCGAAACTCTCCTTCTCCCCTTAGCCCTCATGCCTGAATGATTTGTACATGTGGCTTGCCTATCACTGGGATTCGACCGCGACATTATTTTTATCTCTAAATTGAGGGAAAGACAAATGATGCATTATCATCCAACAGTTTTTGGCAACACAAACTGCAAAATCATTATATTTCTTTATTTATTTGTTATTCACTTATTTTTTTCTTTATTCCACGCATGAACAGTTTGCAACACTGAAACAATTTTATGAAAATAAAAACAACAACAAAGAAATAAATGAACTAAAGTATATATTTTAATATTTATGTATTGTGTCGTTGTTTGTTTGATGTTACATTTTGACCCCAACCCATTGCCATCAAATATGGCACATGAACCTGTAATTGGATACACATTTCTGTGTTGTGACCTTTGCCACTGCCTTTCTGTTTTTGTTTTTAATGAATGGTGACGTAGGCTTCCCTCTCCTCCACATTAAATGTACCTGGACAGAATATTGTAACAAAGCCACACAAAAGTCCTTCAGCCGAACGCTCTTTGTGTCTCTCCTTTTCCTGTGCATTTTATTATATCGTCTCTTTGTATTATTTCTTATGCAAGGCTTTGTAACATGCACCCTTTTCTTTTTGCCATATTTTGACTGTGGTAAAATGCGCCTGTTGCATATTTGAACAGGAGTGCATGTACTCTGCTAAAAGCGCGTATTTCCTTTAGTGGAATTTCAGGTTTCAGAATAGCTCCTCCCAAAAATATCTCACTATTTTTAGCCACACTGAAACGAATGGTCAATACATGGAAGAATTACAGACGTGCTCAGACTCCAATGATGACAGTAAATATGGCAGGGTTTTCTTGCAGTTTACACAAAAGAAAACATATACCTTGATACCAAAGAAACTAGCACGTCTGGGAAGATCTAAAATGAATAGAATTAATGTCTTTCACAGTTTTAGGTCATTATTTGAGGAGGTTCTCTGGTCTTGGCATTTACAGCTCACTTTCATTGATGTTGTTTTCTTGTTGTTCTCGTTCATGCTTTTGACTGTTTTCTCGTGGAAAGGTTGTTTTTTTCTTTAATTTTACCTCTGCACCGGCCTTGTTAGACCTGCTCTTCGCGACCTCCAACTGCCGAGGTATCTTAGACGTGCTGAACGTGCACCCGGGCTCTCCGAGTTTTTGTCCTTACCCGAGAAGGCTAGGTGCTAGATCCTACCTACCATAGGATCAGGGACAAGAATCCCCACCCCCCCCCCCCCTCTGTCACAAATCCCAGACTGGGAGATGTAATAATTATAACAGGACAACAATCACGAACGAACACGTATAACACTTAACAGAACAACCCATCAGACTAACACATTAATTTATTAAACATAAAGATAAAGATAACAGTGCAATTACATACATTATATTATTCTAATCAACTGCCGTCCAACGGCCTTCTTTCCCTCAAGCACTCTTCCTCGGGTCCACAACGCGGTAGTTACTTTTAAATACACGTCGGCTTCAGCCTCTCCACTCAATGTCTTAATAACACATTCCTGTGGCAATAACTCCTGAGCATTCCAAGAGCTCCTCAACATGGCAATAGCACGTTAATAGTTCAATTCACATTAATATCACAATAGCACAGTCGTATATCACTATCACCTGTAGTACATCTTAAGAGCACATTAACAATTATATACACATCCCTGTCTGTGGCCAGACTGCCACGACTCATGCACCCCTCCTGTCCTGCTCGACAGCTTCACTCCACTGGCCTATGCGTAGCCTTCGGCCCTATGCTGGCCTATCCCCTGTGCTAGTTCGCTTACCGCGGGTGGCGTCTCTGCCCGACCCCGGCACCTACAAGAAGAACATTACATTGGTATAATACCATACCATTTCTAACCACTTCACCCCTCATTACAAACCATGAAGCGTACACACAATAGTCCACCTTTCACTCACCACACATCTTACGGTAACACACCTCCACCGTACCACACAGCACTCACTCTCGCTACGAATCCATGAACCTAACTTACATCTATCGCTCATGGCGCACATTTCTATACACAGTAATCACTGACTTCCACATTCCTCACATATACTTATTTACATCATGGTCATAGGCGAATATAATACATCAATCATCATAATTATAAATCATAGTTCAACCTACCAGTCATCATTGGAAAACACATCACAATCTCCCGACTGCCTCTGATCTCACGTCTGTCCCCTGGGACCTCTTAACTTGCAGTGATCTGACTATTCAGATTTTGCCTCTACTACGCCTCAACTTCACTCACAACATGCACGCTTTACGTCAACTAACAGAAGTCAATACAGGTGAGCAGCCTCCCTATCCCGTGAGACAGTCCTACACTTCCATGCCCCCGTAATCCTTGAATCCCGCTCACTCCACTCGTGACACCCTCCCCATATTTCAACATGCCTGCACCGACCGGGAATCGAACCCGTCTTTCACTTCTACTGCCACTACTACCACTACTACCACTACCACCACTTAAATTACCACTACTACTACTACCACTTAGACTACCACTGCTACTACTACCACAACTACCACTACCACTACTACTACTGCCACCACTTAAACTACCACTACTACTGCTACGACTACTACCACTACCACTACTACTACTGCCACCACTTAAACTACTACTACTACTGCTACCACGACTACCACTACTAATACTACCACCACTTAAACTACCACCACTACTACTACCACCACTTAAACCTCCACTACTACTACTACCACTACTACCACTACTACCACTACCACCACTTAAACTACCACTACTACTGCTACCATTACTACTACTACCACTACTGCCACTACTAGGGGACAAGGTGGTTCGATGTCAAGCAGTGCGTCGGAACTACTTTTCGTTCTCTCTAACACACAGGAAGTGTGTTAGAGCAACGCTTTTCCAAGTTGCAAGTTCAAAGGGAGGCCATGTTTTGGCTTAGTCTACAAATTTAAGTTGAAGAATGGGCTTACACGGACTGTCACAACTATGTCAGATGAAAAAGAGAGCAAAGATAATCACAATGTGATAGATCTAGATATTTCTTAACAATTGAGAACATTAACTGAACAACTGACACAGGTAAACCAACGTATCGAAAGACTAGAAACAAGAACAACTGAAAGTGTTAGCCATGCCGGTCCCCCCCCCCCCCCCCCGTGACGTTATCACCGTCTCCCACTGCGGAGAGGTCATCTGGACAAAGTATCCAAAGAGACTTCGATCAGGTTCGAGAAGCTCATAACAGAGTTCAAATACCTTCTACATATAAGGTTAATGACTCGCCAATTGGAATTGTGAAGGAAAGCAGGCCAGCTTTAAAGGTCATCACGAAGTGTGCACGCTATGCCGAGACCGGGCTCAAACTCCTTGCTAATCTGGATGTGGACCTAGCCCTAGATCCGGACTCTGAAAGCGGTTTCCAGGATAACATACCTGTCTCAAGACAGAATCTTCAGTATTTGTTCACAATCTTCAGTGCCCAGATAAACTTTCTGCAAGCAGAGTACGCAAATTTAGTGGTCAAGTCCACATTTGACGATCAAACATCTAGACTATTTCGTGCTTTCGAGAATAATTCTTCTGCATTTACCGATAGATCTTTACAAAACATCCGCCTTGCTGCGGAGATTACGAATGTCAGACAGACTCCCAGACCAAGGCCAGCAAAATCAACAAAGAGGCAATCAACATTATGTCTCTTATGGTCGGGGGCGATACGGGAACTACTTCAACCAGAGAGGACAGCGATATGGCAACGCCCCTTATGGCAACGATGAGGATACAAGTTAGGTCGAGGATGAAGAATGCATTCTGAGTTCGCAGGCTGTGTTTCGCATTCCGTGCACTATTGGGAGAAACATATTAAAAACAAAACTGTTGTTGATTGGATAAAAAATGGAGTACCTGTTCAGAGTATGCTCTTCTCGCAGCCAGAGCCATTTGACTGTGCTAACAGAAAATTTAATACCCAGGAATTCGAGTTTATCGATAAGGAAATACAAAACCTTGTCGCTGCGAAGTGTATTAAGAAGTGCAATTCATTAGATTTAGAAGTTGGGTACATTTCCCCTATCAATGTGGTGCCAAAAAAGGACTCCTATAGATTAGTTACTGATCTCCGTGTGATAAACAATCATTGCAATGCCCCGAAATTTAGATATGAAGACATAGACGATGTGATTCAAACTCTTGTGCCTACAGATCATATGGCAACATTTGACATTAAAAATGGTTTTTTCCACATACCGATACAGGAATGCGATACAAAATATTTCTGTTTTAGGTGGAAAAAGGTAGTACACAGGTGGACTGTACTACCATTTGGAGCGAATATATCACCATACTATTTCTGCAAAGTGGTAAGGGCACTTGTAGGATATTTCAGAGAAAACGACATTCGTATGGTCTCCTATGTGGACGATTTTATAGTGGGTGCCGATCCGGATAACATTGAAAATGACAGAGATTTCATCTTGAACGAACTTTCCAATTTTTGATTTAGGATCAATTTCGATAAATCTGTGCTTGCCCCGTCTAACAGGGTCAAATACATTGGCTTTGTCATTGAGACCGACCCAGATTCAAATAGCATACGATTAAGCATACCCAAAGATCGTATTGTAAAGGTAAAACGGGATATTCGAAGAGTGCTTAAGTCTCTGCAAGGTTTTTGGCAAGAATTACAGGACAACTGGTATCAATGACAAAGGCAGTGATTCCTGCCAAACTGTTTTTGAGAAATGCATATAGACTTTTAAGACAGAAATCAGATTGGCAGCACATACTGGAATTGAATATTAATGTGGAAAAGGACTTAATATGGTGGCTTAGGGCATTGGATTACTGGAATGGTCGATCTTTTGAGTCAAAATGTACAGAAACTGTGACAATAGAGACGGATGCGTCTCAGGAAGGCTGGGGGGGCCAAGCTTACAGAGGGTTCAGACAGTCAGAATTACGCTCAGGGTTTCTGGAGTTTATCCATGAGTCAAAGGCACTCAAACGAGAGGGAATTAATGGCAGTATATATGAGCCTAAAAGCGTTTCTTCCTCGGTTAGAAGGGAAATCAGTGTTGCTACTAACCGACAATGTTACGACGGCAGCTTACATCAATTTTCAAGGTGGTGTAAGTCAAACTCTAACACAAACTGCAACAAATATATGGGCATTAATGTTGGAACACAACATAGAAGTGAAAGCGAAACATTTGAGTGGGAAAGAAAACTATGTGGCAGACTGTCTGAGCCGCCTATCCAGCAAATACGAGTGGAGGCTCCATCCAAAACTATACAATTATATAGACAAAATATGGGGACCTCATACATGCGACCGTTTTGCTTCTTTCCTAACAACTCAGTGCGACAAATACAATTCTATACATATAGACCCAATGTCCATTGGAATAGATGCCATTTCTCAGATGGATTGGCAAAGGGAAAACAATTTTGTAAATCCCCCCATCAGAATGATGAATCTGGTGGTCCAAACTATAATGCAACAAAAAGCAACAACAACAATAATTGCTCCAGTGTGGAGGGCAACATGGTGGTACCAGAGATTAAGACATATGTCCATGGCTCCTCCAATCAAACTTCCCAAAGCAAATCAGTTCTGTGTCCAGATGTGGTTACAAACACCAGAGCCTTTAGGGAACCCAAAGAGGCAATGGTTTGCTTGGAGGATCTGTGGTTAAACAAACTGAAAACTTTACACTGGCCTAAACCAGTATCAGAATGCTTTAAACATTTTATTGCCCAGTCCACATTGGATCAATACAATAGCTATGTTAACAAGTACAGGCAATTTGTATGGACGCATATAATTGTGTTCCACCAGAATATGAGGTAAGACAGGCTTCTGTTGCCTCGTTTTTGCATACAACTGCTTTAACATCTCAAAGACCACAGTCGTTAATTAAAATGACTTGGGCAGCCATTGTACATTACTATGAGGCTATCAGTTATGATCTCAAATGTAGGGACCTATACAATTTGATGCATGCCATTGTTAAATCTCAGACAAAGATTCCCCAAGATAGAACGCCTATTCCAGATATTGAACCTATCATAAACTTATTCAGAGAATGGGGGCCGAATGAGGCGCCTACAGGGGAAAAATTGAGACAAAAATGTTTGTCTCTTTTGTGTCTGACTGCCATGTGTAGGCCGTCTGACTTGTCACATAAGGTGGGTTTTCATAGAGATCAGGTTACTTTTAAAGACGATGGAAGTGTCACCATAACGTTCTTTGGAATAAAGAATGACACGGATAGAAAGGGGTTTGAGGTCAGGTTGCCTCCCACGTCCGAGGAAATAAGTGACCCAGTAAAATGTTTGAAATCATACCTTGACAGAACCTCAACAGCTGATAGAGGTAGCGCTGGTCAGAAAACACCGGTATTTGTGTCACTTCACCCCCCATATAAGGCAATAGGGGCGTGTACTGTCAGTGCAGTTCTCAGAAAAACTCTGAGAGAGGCAGGCCTAGCGGAAGAATACACCCCGCGAAGCTTTCGTGCAGCTGGTGCCACAGCAGCGGTGAGGTCAGGTTGTGACCCAGAAGTCACGAGACAGATCGGGCGATGGAAGACACGGGATGTCTTTTATGAACATTATGTGTATCCAGGGTCAACTGAATCGATATCAAACAAAATAGTTAACTTTAAGGGTGTTTAGATTGATTATTACAATTGACTGTATGATCCCATGTTTACCAATTCGATTGGTGGGCGGACATAACTTTAATTTGCGGGATAGGTTCCTGCCCTTGTTTTGGTTTGTCGTTTGTTTTGAAATTGAATTACTTGTATGCAATGAATCATGCAGTACCCACATATTATATGATCTTGGAGCTAAGAACGTTATGTCTTATACTTCAGTGGGTCATGCTAATCCTTCAGTACTGGGTTAAATCATTTGAGACATTCTTACATTTTTAGCACTTTCATCTCTCTACTATTGGGCATATTATTGTGTTTATTTTTAATTCAATAAAACAATTTGTGTAAGGCGCACAGCTTGACTTAAGTCTTTTGTGATCGATGTCAAGCAGTGCGTCGGAACTACTTTTCGTTCTCTCTAACACACAGGAAGTGTGTTAGAGCAACGCTTTTCCAAGTTGCAATGTTGTATTTTTATGATTATTATGATATAAATAGATGGTCATGGAGGTTATTAATGTTGGACTTGTAACTGGAAGAGTTGGGCATATTATTGTGTTTATTTTTAATTCAATAAAACAATTTGTGTAAGACGCACAGCTTGACTTAAGTCTTTTGTGACTAGAGGCAAAGTGCTCGCCTCTCATGCCAAGGGTCCCGGGTTCAAAACCCGGCCGGTGCAGGCATGTTGGAAGTTTGGGATTTTCTCATATTTTCGTGTCCCTGATCCTATTTGGGGGTAGGATCGAGTACCTAGTCTTCTCGGATAAGGACGAAAAAATTCGGAGGGCCCGTGTGCACATTGCGCACGTTAAAGATACCTTGGCAGTTGGAAATCGAAAAGAGCAGGCCGTACAGGCCGCTGCCGGGGCAAAATTAAATAAAAATCATCCCTACCATTCCCTCCCCCTCCCTCATCTCCCCCCCCCCCCCAAAAAAAACTGCCGACCGGCGCTGCACTGTGGCGGCGACGTGCCTGCTCCAGTTGTAACTGGGCTACAATGGCACAAAGGCAAATTTCCCAAATGAGATTAAAGAGTTATACAAATACAACAAATACTACTACTAATAATAATAATACTAATGAGCAGGTGACAGGTTTATCCTGAGCAACGCCAGGAATCCCTTCTGTTGTACTCACTGTCATGTTTGGTAGCAGGACTTAGATGACTTGTTGATTCATTTCACGCTGATGGAAAGACTCGATCAGAAATTATAATATCTCCATCATACCAAAACATTCCGTGTCAATGCTTTGAAACTCTACAATAATGCTATCTTCCGAGGCCAGCAAGAGATCACCTGGGTTAGTTTACAAACCGCTGAGGAGAATCAAAATAATTATCATAGAGTGCTCCAATTCTATGCCTCTTGAGAGATCGGTCCCTAATGCAGTAACTAAAGTTATTTCTGGACGGAAGCATTAATCTGATGCATTTGTTTGGGATGACATCAAACGATATGTCTTTGCAATGCGCTGAGCACAGTGTCCACGTGACAATAAAAGTCTCCAGTCAATGCTCGTAGATGACCTTGGAATACACTAAACTAACACGTTCAACCCTTCTGCAGCAAGTGAAATCTGATCGGGTCAAGTTCAGAGAAACTCAGCTTTCTTCACCCTGATCATTTCCGTGCTCTTCCTCATACAAAAGTGAATAATTTTTCACAAACGAACAAATCAATGTTGTTTAATTGCTAATTTTAATTGTTTCCTACGATCCTGCCGAGTTTTCCAAAATCGTTACTACAATTATGTTTTGTTACTGTTTGACTTGCTGCTCAATGTTCTTGCAATTCCTCTGTAACAAAATGTAGTTTTTACTATGTGGAAACAACTATCAATAATGCAGTCAGCCATGGTTTGTCATAAAGTGGACACAATCAAGAAATTTGGAGAAATCACACGCGCCTCCAAGTCAAAATACATCACTGCCGTAAACCTTAACACTGTGTTTGTTTTTACTCCCACCGAGCAAAATACATTACTTTGAAGATAAAAAAAAGTTCGAGGAAAAATATATGGATACTCTAAAGGAAACAGACAGTTTCAAAAACGTATGAAAACAAACCTGTATAAAGTATTGATACTCACCATGCACTGTGCTCTAGAGAAATTGTTGGAAGTTTATTGTTGCAATTTACAGATGTTCGACGTGTGCACCCCGAGTCACACGGTATAATAAAGATAGCAACACCGCAGTCAAATTGTGGCTAAACTAACCTCAACGTAACTACGGTATCTTCATCAACCGTCCTCCTTGTTGCTATGTTGCCAATGAAATTGCCTGAGTTTCTCTGCTTTTTGCTACCGCGCTTAGCACGTGTCTACTGTCTTAGTTTTGGGGTCTAATTTATATTTGAATCTGTCTATACCATTGTAGGCCAAAGTTTCAGTGACGATATGAGGTGACAAACGTGCAAAAGTCGGTTACGACCTGTTGATGCATTGTGAAGACAAGTGGGGAAACTGATCCTGTCGATTTAGTGTATGACTAGATTAAAGATATCAAATTTCAGCTTAGGACTTACCTTAACGTGTTTCGGCTGTCCCTTCACATACACACAAATGCACATTGAGAAGTTACTGGAATGTAAGAATCTTTCAACTGATGGGTGTTTGTGTAAACTTCACCTTGTCTCCCTGACATACTTTTCTCTTAAACTGTGTTTTACAGTGACTAGCGACAGGGCTGCACGCTTCACTGGCTTTTAAAAAGGAGTACGTGACGTAGATATCCCCTTCCCCCCTTCCCCGACCCCCCGCCCGCCTCCTCCTTTCCCCCAGCCATTAGGTTACGTAGTGCAGATTTTGCTACATTCGGTAAATTTAATTAATTAAAAACTGTTCTACGGCGTCAAAACTGATTTATTTCTTGCTCGACGCTTCTTCCTTCCCCGTCAGCGATCAAAGAAAGACGGATGTCATCTGGGGAGCCCCAGCACAATTTGGTGTCGGAATCCCTTACGCGAATAAATCCAGTGGATTCGTTTGACATAAAGACAAAACAGAATTCTCCTGATCAAAAAAATTAAAATGTTGTGAACTATGTATATAATTATATGCCCATATCCAACAGCACTGACCAAGGCTACAAAACGCAGTGTGGTGGGAAAGCTTTCATTGATTTAGTTCCTGCTAATTGTTTTACGTACATCTGTCACTGTTGTCGGCAAAGGATGTTGCATTTTTCATAATAATTCTCTCGATACCAAGGACCTTGCCTGTCAATGAGTGATCTCTGATGTGTTTGGTACATGCCAAGAAACGAGCTCCTTTTATCTTGAGTGAACACTATCTTTATTCTTATAGTGTAGCAGTGACTCTAACGGTTAAAAGACAAAAGGAGACGCTTTAGACAGACTGAAAGGAATCAACACAGCAGGATGTTTCTACGGACTGTGCCGACATGCATAAGGTCACCCACAAAATTCAGCGAGATAAATTATTTTAAAACCATTAATTTCTTAAATACCTGTCCACCAGCTTCATCCCATGCTGTACGCCCTCCACCCTCGCCTTTCCTAGACGGTACAGTCACCTGGGAGTGAGGGGGAGGGGGGGGGTGTAGTGTGTTATGTTATGTAATGGTTGAAAGAAAGTAGGCCTAGTAAGTGGTAACAATACACAGTTTCATAATAATATGACTGTCATTGTTCCCATTCCAGCGCGTCCACTCGGCGAAGATGGTCTGCGTAGGCCTATCCACGGCAGGAAATGATAACTTCACGGGCCCATGCGTTCGTGAAAGAAGAAGCGGCACGCAAAGCAAACTCAAAGAAATATCCTCATTCATTAATTTTCAAGTTTTAAAATCTAAAAAAGAACCTTCCTCAGGTTTCGCGCAGACCCGAGTCCTGCGAGCGGCGGTAGATCTTGTTAGAAATCGGGCGAAGTTTTTTATAGTAGAAATTCATATGACCCAATCTTTATGGTGTGTGAAAAATACACATGATCTTTGCATTAGATTTACAGAGAATTTTAATAAACCCTTACAGTTGCAGTTTAAAGTTACAATTTCAAGCTGTCATACTTTTCAGTTCTATAAGCACCCTCGAAAAGCGTTCATGAAAGATAGATTGGGTGGGAGAGGGGGTTGAAATTGCCAAATATATATTGCCCATCCATTCAGAATGGTCCCAGAATGCATAAGGCTGAGTCTTTAGTAGTGGTCATAGAACATAGGATTGTTGTGAGTGAAATTTAAATTTTTGTTTTTCTTATATTGTAACCAATAAAATTAAATAGTTCTGTTTTCATTACGCTGTTGTCGCGGCCAAGACTAGACTGTAACTGACTGTATGGGGTCAGGAGTTGCTACCTTGAAATGTAGGTGGCGGAACGGATGCTGTGGACAATTCTACAGAGGCAAAGAGTGTTTTACTTAGTCATACGTCACTTTCCGTAAATTAACGGAGCGAATACTGTGGACAAGATCACTAAGCCCAGAACAGCAGTCAGCTGCTGGCAGACAATAATTTATTATACTTTCTTAGTAAATCTTGAAGACCCTATCATACCACGCCCGGTCAGACACAGACAGCTTCAACCATTATTTCTTGAGTGTACATTTTGCTGGCAGCAACTAGCTGTGACGTTCAAATTAGACATATCTGCCACCAGATCATAAGTGGATACGGTGTCGAGGTCCACCTCCAGTGGATCCCCGCACACATAGGAATCCGGGGCAACGAGGTTGCAGATAGCCTAGCGAAATAGGGGACCAGGGGCAAACAGCCAAAGCACCCCATATCTTATCCAGCAGCCCGAGCCAGAATCCGCGCTCACGGACGCAGGAAATGGCTATATCAATGGGCAAACTCGGATAAAGGACGTAGGGTGTATCATAACCAAACCAAACCAGACATCAAAGACCCGATTTTGACACTAGAGAGTAAATACGCTACTATTATACAGCGTATGAGGACGGGACATGTCCAGTTGAACGCACATCTAAACCGTTTCAACCCACTCCGTGAGCCAGTATGCCGGCACTGTGGGTCCCCGCAGGAGACAGTCGAGCACATACTTGCGGAGTGCCAAGGACTGAAACAACTCAGATCCCGCTACCTCCCAAATACCCCGACAGTCTCCAATTGCCTTCATGGGGACGTTAAACAACTTAAGAATACTGCCATATTCGCCATTGCCGTCACGAGTGAAAACTCGATCGGCCAGGGATGAGCACTCGAGCTGTGACGTTCAGGGTTTAGTATGATAGCTTTCTTTGTCAAAAAAGAAAGCACATCAACACACTACTGCATGTAGGAAAAGCAAACAAAGGAAAAGTACTGCATTTGACACAAAATATTTTATTTGGTGATACAATCATGTTTATCTCAGATAAGAATGTACAGCGTAGTGCAGGGAGACACAAGGAATCTAATACAAGACTGCCTTTTTAAGAAACATTCCAATATAATGAATCTGAGTTTGAAGAAAATACGTGGAAACGACAAAGCTAGCAAAAAGGAAGACGAATGATGGAACGTAAAAGAACGGCGGGACAGAAGAAGTCCCTACCAGAAGCGATCACCAACCATACGCTGCCTGACACAAACTGTTTCATCTGAGCATGATCCCTTTATATACAGTTGAGCCAAGGGGGAGCGAGACATGAGTGGGCTACCTGGCAAGTTAGTTCTTTAGAGAAGGTTTGACAATTGTGAACTTATTCCTTCTTCGTTCTATCTCCATTTTCTGAAAAACTGGACATATTTTAGTATGGAGAAGAGATTATAACAAATCCACACATGGACACTTGTTTGAAATGCCTGGTGGCACTCATCAAACTGTTTCACAGTTCCGATTTATTTCAATTACTTTTTATAATACTAAAGCCGCAGAACGTTTAACGATGAATTTCTCGGTTGCGCAAAAAGAGAGTTGTAACAAACAAGAACTAAAGTCGTACATTTAACACTCAGAACATAAAGCTGTTCGTCTGGCCTGAGAGGAATTTGGGTTTATCCATTCATTTTCTGCCTTGGAACTTGAAAGTCTATCAAAATGTTTCTTTGTGGGAAATCAACAGCTCAAGGACGCGCATGGTTTTGTTGGCAGTTGCTTGGCATGAAATTCTTGTTTCGCTCACTTTTATCAGCCCTTTGTTGGTTTATCACTATTTCAGCAGAGATACAGCTCCGAATCTTGATCTTGACACCTCACAAAAATGCACAGATTTACTGTATCACAACGTTATCATGTCGGTACACTGTATGAGAGGGTTTGGTGATGGGTGATGGGCAAGTGTGACATTCTCTTGATGGTTGTCCTTGTGATGTGTGACCTGTCACCGATCGAGTCACGTTAAGCTGTAAGCCGGAGCCAGCTCGACATCCATCTGAAGACGGATAGAGACGAGGGCAGATATGGAGGGGTGTGGGTGAGGTAAAGGCAGACAGGACAGACCTGAACAACGGGAATAGACAGGGACGGACAGAGACGGCGTGACGGGCGGACAGACAGGGCGGGGTGGACAGGGACGAACAGACGGACGGAGATGATGGTTGGCTGTGCAAGTTTCTTACAACCCGTAATACATTTCGCATTTTTAACTACTAAAAATCACTGCTTGCATGGTGCAACCGAGGGCACTCAATTTCGCATCTAATGGCTACACAGGTCTTAACACCGACTGATAAAGATAAGTGCGAGGCCATTACACTGTTTTTGTTTCATGGAATAAATTTGATACACAGTAATAAGAAAAGCTTAAACAACTAAACTTACTAGTATCTGGGGTCAGTCGTCGAGAGGTCTTGTATGATCTATACTAATATAATAGGACTGTCCACGGGATTGCTCTTGTACCGCTCTATGCCAATTAAGGAAGGACAGTGATAATGTGTCACGCCTCATCTCAGAAAGCACGCTATTGCACCATTGAATATAGCTACCGTTAGATCCAGGGATAGACAATGATCGTATTACACAATCATGCAGTGGTCACGGTGATCATTTTATGATGTGTAAAGCCTTTTAGTATAGACAGTTGCGTTGTCACAGTCACTTTGTTAATCATCAAGAAGCCATTTAACCTGATCACATATCTAAGTGCTCAACATGCGAGTACTTAACTGTGTGCAGTAGGCCTACCGTTGTCTGGAGAGACCATTTGAATTGTTTGGCTGTTCAAGATACACATATTCAGAGTTGTGCACATTTTGGTGCGCTTTGCTCCTTTTTCTTTTCTTAATGTGTTGGTCTAATCATATTTTTCAAAGGGAGGGGGAGAGAGAGCTGAGAGTTGGAGACAATGGGGAAGAGACTGATGGAAAGTAGGGAGACGGGGATACGGAGTAGGGAGTTACAGCTATATAGGGAGAGAGACAGATAAGAAAAGTCCGGGGTGACAGAGGAATAGAGAGGAGAGGTTGTTAATGGTAGAGAGAGTCGAGCCTTCCTACCATACTTTTAGATTCTATGCGACAAAAATACTCATCTATTTTAGCAGTTATGAAAATCGAAAATAAATTTATTATGATTTTTGTGTAAAATGAATGTGTCCACGTAATTTACTCGACAAACTTTGATGCAGTGCGCAGTTTCATAATTGTTTTAGTCACGGTAGTCACGTAGTTATAGATGCTCACACTGTTCACCCTCTAGCTCCACTATAGTACGATGATTGTCTTGTCTTTTCCACCCTGTTCTTTTTCTTTTTTGTTTTTATATTTGTTGTTACATTTTTTATTTTCACCTGATCAAAGTTTATTATGAAAAAAAATAATAATAAAAGAAAAAAGTCCCTTCCGTTATATCACACATTATCCCTGCAATAGGACAGTAAGAAATGAAATGGCCAAATTCTTTTTAACAAAAAGAACAACAATAATTTCACTTTTAAGTTTCTGATTGTAAATTTAAAACTATTTTTATCTGTATTCGGGACATTGTAGTTGTCGTCAGCGCTGTTGTTGTTGTTGTAGTTGTTGTTGTAGTTGTTGTTGTAGTTTGTTTACTCGTTTACGAATTTTACCCTCTGTATTATTGACCACCATATAGAACCTTTTATTGTTCTTCTCTTTCCGATCCCGGAGATCTGAGGGAATTACTGTAACTACTGTTTGCACTGAGGGGGAACAAATCGTATTTGCATACTGTCGTGCATATTTTAATTGAGCTGACAATTTCTACGTGGTTTCCTTTCATAATGGTTACCTCTAGCGTTTTGGTAATTATGGTGCTGCCTGCGTATTGTATAGCCGTGGACTGTTATCTGGCACAGGCCCAGACTATTTTACTCAGTAACTTTCCTCTTAACTGTGCTCGAGGTGAATTGTCTAAACTAATTATGCACGGAAACAAAAACTACAAAATTTAATGATGGCTCATTCACTCTCCTAGACTCAAGGGAAACAACCATGAGCTTTTTAGAATTCCAGCAATGACTGCGGAGTTTTGCCCCTTATTTCCTCGCCTGACTTCATAAAGAACGGTTTGGGAACATTTAAATGAATTTGTTTTACAGGTCCCCGACATTGGATAATTTTACTGTTTGAAATTTTTATTACATGCACGTCATACAATAATGTTCCAGTTTTTTCCATTATTCCTTTGAAAAAATCTCAGCCAACATTACGCGCTCTGCATTCAAGTTTGGTCGGAACATGCAAAATTATACTAGGATTAGGCATGAACAGAAGGTAATAATATATATAGTAACTCGTGATTAAAATATGGATGTTGTTACAAGTACATACGTCCCCAGGTTTGGGTTTTTGTTGTTGTTGTTATTGTTGTTTGCGCTGGGGCTACGTATTTTAAAACTTTTTGTGACTCCAGAGCTAGAGAAATCCTCCCGAAATACTCCTATCAAGAGATTTTCAGATTTTCTTTTTGTTTTCCTCCTGTTTTTTGGTTGAGATGGTAAGGGACAGGGTTAGGGATGCGATAATACTTAGGGTGAGGATAAGGGCGGGGTTAGGAATAGGTATGGATACATAGATGCCCCTAGCTCAAAACGCTTGGTGTGCGCACGTTTCATAACAGCCTTAAAATGTAGGGAGAAAATGGCGCGTCACTGGCATGTCCAAGTGCTTGAACCACATAGTGCCGACAACTCTAGTCAAGACCACACACTTTGGGTCGCTTCTATTTTCAGGTCAGGGGAAATAAGTTGTGTTTTGGTGGGGGGGGGGGGAGGGGGGGGGGTAGCGAAATGAATTCTGTGAATAATTATAAGAACAGATTTAATACTTTAAATTACACCCTAGAAAATGTTGGTTATATTATAAACTATTGTCCGCAATGAACAGACATTCTTTTGAACAAAGAATTTGGAGTTAGCCTCTCGAGAACTGTTGAATATTTCAATTAATGCCAGTCATGGCATTTGCGTATTAACCAAGGAATTTCCTTCCCTTTCATGTCAAAGTTTTCCGCCCTTGGCCAAGAACCAGGTAGGAACTGGGTGACATAAAAAAAAAAAGCCCATATTAAGAGACGACGCATTTGTTGGCGAACATTTTCATGAATTCGATAATAAGGGAGAATTAGAGAGACCCTCCATAAAGTATCTGTTCTCCAAAAGTGTGTGTGTGTGTGGGTGGGAATAATTAGCATATCATGAATAGCATGCACGGGGGAAGGGATGGGGTACCGGGGAAGTTACGTGCGTTCTTTACAGATGTCTCTTAAAGGGGCGAAGAGATCGTGCCTAGGCCTATTTTCATGTATTGATTTTCTAGCTTTTTATTGATTGAATTTCTAATTTAGGATCAGCATTTAAAATATCTTCAAATGTTTTTGTTTGATGTAAAAGGCAGGATCTGTTTGGTGTCTTTCAAGTTTTAGAAATTTAAATTTTCCATTCAGAAGTAAAAGTTAATAATTTTTCCAACTTCTCCGCGTTTCTCACCATTCCTTAGCGCCAACCCCACAGTAAGTTACACCTGTTGCATGCACCTGTGCAGAATGTTTGTTCTTTAAACTTTTAAAGGTAGCCAGGCATTTTTTTTTTCTGTCATGTAATCTGAGCACTAACTTTGCCATGACTGCGTGTAAAAACTGTTTTCTGTGTATTTTATAGTGCATTTTCAATATTTGTTGCTCTTGCTCCCAATATGCTTTGTCCGTCTCCTGCCCCCCCCCCCTTCTTTTTCACTTCAAACAGCCGTGATAATCGAACCCCTACCCTTTAAACACGATTGTGTAGAGAGGGTGCGGTTCAACAGCATCTTAGTATTTTCCTGAAACAAATGACTTTCTTATTAATTATGTATTGCTGTCATTTCTCCAGCTTGACTGGATTTTGCAGTCTGAATATTTACGCTAAAGAACTCAACGCGTCCACCTCAAATCATAAATTCAACTGGTATAAACATTCGGTGCAGTTTGCCTTTCCCATTTCATCGTCGAGTTTTTGTATTGGGCAACGTCTGAGCTTTTCCTCCTGATTTTACTATTGATCTGATTTTCTTTCAGATCTCAGAGCACTGGGACTTGATATGCTGATTGCATTTGTGTGACAGGAATTGCCGTTTCAAAAGCTTTACAAAAAAATGTCACTAAAGACTTCCTATTGACGCCAGATTTGCTCCTCCCAAAAATGCCATAACCTTGCAGTCCTGAAAAATAATTATTCCGTTTGATGATTTTAAACTTCTCTGTTCCAACCACCCTTCCGCCTGACAGCTCTTTCAAAGGCATGGGTTTGGTTCGTTCCTTGAGCTCAGTGTTGAGCCAATCCGCCCCTCCCCGTGACCCGTCTCCAGCCCCTGACTAAAAGAAAAGTATTTAAGATGACATTTCAGACAGAAAAATCCAGCACATTTCATTCTATGAAATATTAAAAAGTGAAATTGGCTCAGATGGTTGTACGCGGTATTTGTCCGTAGCACGGCAGAATAGCACAGTGAAGCAACACCTGGAACAGTTCTCTCTAGTGCTGCAGGCCCGAATTCGGTCTCGAAAAGTCACCAAACCGTGTCCTTTTCCCGTCGTTTCTGAAAAAAATCCGCCCATGACTGTCCAATCCACACTTCCTATTCACCATAACATTTATTGGGGATGACGTATTTCCCAGAAATAGGTGGATAAAAGAAAAAGATATTTCTGAGCTCAGGAAAACGTTACTACTCGAAGGACCCCCCCACCCTGCGCAGACTAGTAAACTGTAGACTTGCTCTTCCTCTCCACCAATCAATCCCCGGTAGGTTCATGTCACCTCCCCTGCTCGTCCCCCCCCCCCCCTGCGCAGACTAGTAAACTGTAGACTTGCTCTTCCTCTCCACCAATCAATCCCTGGTAGGTTCATGTCACCTCCCCTGCTCGTCCCCTCCCCCCCCCCCCCTTTCAGTCCACGGAAAGTTTATTCCTTATTGACAAGTTATTTGTCGTCAGTAAAAATGTTCCCCGGCAAAAATAGTGAGAAAACAGCCACCTATGTAGGCCCTATATTAAATGTGGACTGATAACTCCATAAAAATACAAAGATAAATAATGAATAGGAGACTTTGTGTATCAATGAGTTGTCGAATGTATCAGCTTTCTATTTTCTCCAGTGGGTTATTTCTGTCGTCAAAACTATGTGATAAGTAGATACCATTAAGGCTTGTTAACAATGATTAGAAATTCACTTTAGGTTCATGCAGTTCCTCACTGTAATGCTGTTTTTCCATATTCTTCAACACTTCATTTCTCTCTCCGTACACCGTGCTTGGCAGGACTATCTGGTGAGTCTCATCGACCTTGAGACACGCCCATACAACTTCACTTTGTCTCTCTTCACTGTGTCAAGGGTCCGCAAAGTGTCCAAGGACTTGCACAGTTCTGTTACATCGGTAGTGTTTCTCGTAGGGAATGTCAGGGATCTTTCAATGGCGTCTCTCGTCCCTATGATCTGCATTGTCTTCTCAATGCTAATTTTTAATGGGTGTGATATTCACCGGCATACAGGAATATGGAAATGACCATGGCAATTGTAACTCTGATCTTTGAGTGCAATGTCTGTCATTTCATATGGGTATATTTGTAAATCACTGCGGGAGCTGAGAATCACACCGCCCACAGTGCTGTATTCATATAACCCGCCTACATGCGGTTGGTATTTATTGATGTTGAAAAAAAAAAATCTCAGATGAAAGACATTGCAGGCAACTGAAATTTGCAAGAACCCACATTGGCATTTTCCCCCTCGTTCCGTCAGTAGTAAAACATTTCTTTAGTAAATTTCTAAGCATTCATCCAGGCTGTCAAAACTTCTTTTCAAACTTTTTCCCTTCATAATTCCTTTTCAGTGAGCAATTCTTTGGACGGTCTAAAGTTGTTTTTGTTGAGTGTTTGCTTTCCGTGCGTTTGATGGTCAGTGGAGCGACAGCCTATTTTGTTTATCGATCTGCATTTGGCCAGCGATCCACAACTGTATAAATAATTTTTGGTCCCTACTCTCTGTTTACAACACAGTAACCAGAAATAGCAGTAACAAATTGCAGTATGTTTTAGAGAAGTTGTAAATAGAACCCAGGTTCATTGCTACGGCAGCTATGGCAACATACATAATAAATGATGATATAAGCATGTATCTTTATGTGTTTTGAATGTTGTATACTTCTTTAAGCCACCACGAGAAATGACTGAATGTAAAAACTTTTTCCTCCATTTTATTTGTGTGTCATAGCAAAAATTGTTTTCTGCTGTCACTGATAAAACAATTATTAACAAATCTGAAGTTGTGGTTTTGTAGTCATCTAAAATGTTCTACGACACCAGACCTTGATTAATTTAATGTCATTCACCGGAAAGTTTCCACTTTATATTTCCATCCAGATTTTCTTCACAAGAGTGAGTAGACAGACACAAATAAACAAACACAGTCATAAGTGGTGACACGAGAAGCCTCCAAAGAATGACAGTCTAACAAAATTATAAGCGAATATGCAGGCCGAACGCAATGGCGGAGATGGGCGGGACAGGGTTAATAATAATACCGTTGAAAAATTTGATTTTAATCTTCATTTCTGTTGATAAAATGTTCGTATTTTATTGCTGTAGAAATTTGGATAGTTTGCTGCCATCATCCACCCTTCCATTTCCTGTTCTTCTGTCAACATTTCTCTCTCTTTCTTTCTCTCCTTCAAGCTCCACAATACACACGCCACTCTAATATTCGCATTCAAAAAACGCCCTGAGTGTGTCGAATACTCGCAAGCATAGTTTTGAAATTTGTCTACACTCGGGTCTGGGATTGTTTAATTTTTTTTTAATAATCGAAGAGATAACTTTGAAAGTTCATCTATTTCTCGGAAAATACGATTTGTTACAAAGAAGGCCATCGAGTAGTGTGAATTATTATTGGGAGGCAACTAGAAATGCCATACTTAGATGTTATTTTAATGTGTCTTTTGGATGGAGTTGCCTTTTTTGTACGGAAACTGCTCAAGCATTCGAAACAGTTTCGAATATTCGAATAATGATTGACGAATGTTCGATATTCGTTCAAATCATAGAATTTGCGATTCGATTCAACACTTAAAATGAGGAATTATGGGAAGGAGGCGGAAAGCGGTGTCGTCGAGTTTTTCTTGGCGCACAAAAATAGTCCCAGGAAAGAAAAACATTTAGTGAAGAGTTTGCAAACGATTTCCAGTTTTTTCATTTCTCTCTTTTCCTCTGTGTGTGTGTGTGTGTGTGTGTGTTTGTTGTGACCAAACTATCATAGCTTTGACAACAATCCAATAGAGGACATGACGTCAAGAGGAAATCTTTAGTAATTTTTGTAAAGCTTTTCAGGTACCGGTAGCACTTGCGAGACGACCAGTCATGCTACACAATTTTAATGCATTCAGCAAATCTCGGCTTTGGGCCCGGACTTGAAAGAACATTATCTGTAAATAGCACCCCCCCCCGCCCTCCCCCCCCCCTTCCATCCCTCCTTCCCACCCCAACCCCATGTCATCCAACAAATCACTCGGACTATGTCAAATAATTATTTGACACGTACGAGAGAGAGAAAGTGAGAAACATAGAGGATCAGTGGGTGGCAGAAGAAAGAGGGAAGGGCAGAGACAACAAATAATACTAATCTGTCAAGGGAAGTGTAGACAATATAATTATTGCCCCTTCCATTTTCACTCCCTTACTTGTCCTGTGTTAGGCCTTTCCATTGACACATCTTCTTGTGTGACTATTTCTGTGTTTATCTGTTTGTGTCTGTCCATTAACTGCTCACCTAGCTGGCAATCCAATGAAAGATTTTTCCAGAGTGAGATACATTTAAATAGGTACAGATTTTGTAGCTTGCTACAATTCAGACGACCAGACATCCACTCCTTCAAACCGTACGTCTTTGTTTTATCATTGGCATTTTCATATATTGGGGAGGACAGACAGACAAGACACACTCACAGGCACGCATGCACGCAAGCACACGCAGGCAGGCAGGCAGGCATGCAGACACGTAGGCACGCACATACGCACGCATGCGCATACACACATACGTACAATCGGTTGTTACGAGTCGGGGATTAAGGAATTATAGGTGTTACGACTGCATTTAAAAATCGAGAGGTTTTTAGGAATTACTCGTTCATACCATGCCACATACTAATAACAATCTGAATGGTTTTATCAACAGACCTGCAGGGCCACAAATTTATTTACTTATTATTCCCTAACAATTTCGTCTAGCTCTTACATACTAAAAAGACAACATCAGCAGCATCAAATGAAAATTCAATAATATGTCACTAGAAGTCTCCTCTAGATTCCTAAAAGATTATATCATTCTGACTCACTCACAATTTAAGTATTACTTATCTATTTCTCAGATATAGTCTGCCTACTATCTAACAAATAATATTCTAATGTCTCAGACGACAATGTTATCTCAGTTATTTGTGCCTACCGCTTATAATGGATCAAACTCGTCAATACAAACTGACGTAGTTAAGTTAGATCTAGATCTGCTCTAGGATGGGCTGGCAATCCCCAGCCTCATCCCGACACATCAATTTCAATTTACAAATGTGTATGCCAGACATTCATACTAGATCTAGTTGCAAGTTAATATACATCGTAGTCTTGCATTCTTCGGTAGCACTCCTACTGGAAAATTAAGGTCAGCTTCACGTTCATTGTTGAATCAACAGGCAGACACTTACACTTGGTCCCTGATCAGAAATCAGGGAACAGTAGATAACAGCAGTGGGTAATTCTCACAAAGAGCATATGGTCTCATTTCAGTGTCTATAATGGACATAGACATGAATATAACAATCTTCTGATTCTTCTGGCAGAATCCCGCCGACCGCCTGCACAGATGGATATTTCTGCATGGAGTCCCAAACATAGGAATGGCTGCGCTTATATACTGTGCGGCCGGCTGCAAATTAACATGTCAAAACCCTTACTAAAGTCTCTAAACCCTCTACGTTTTATGTACGAATTTACTATCTCCCTTTACTCACCCCTTCTCTTCCCCTGTTAGAGTTCATCAAAATCACGGGGTCGAGAATTGCACCGTCACTGCTAACTTATCCATTTATTCTATCTTGCCCCACTTTCTTTCCATCTCTAAGAAAAAGCGTTACAAAAACAAACTGTTCACGAGACAGTTCAAGGACATTTACGCTGGTTATAATCAACGAAACCGTGACAAAAAAACAAGTCGTGACCCAGCACGACAATTATAACTTTACCCTTGACATCTGTAATGAACGTTTTTAATCCACGTGAATTTATCAAAGTTAACACATAACAACATGAATTTAGAATTTCAATTGTTCAAGCGACTGTAAAGCACGCTCACTGACAGAAACTTTAGGAATATCAGAGATACCGAAATTGAAACGAAGCTGGATGATAAATGTTTGTGTTTTTTGTTGTTGTTGTTGTTAATGCTTTACCATAGAATTGACCAGATAATTTTGCACTACCAAAGGGGGGGGGGGGGGGGAGAGAAAAAAAGATTCAATAATTCATTGTAAATTAAAATGGATGAGGAAATTTAACCAGGGTTCAGTTTCATTCTATTTCATCTGCTTAAAAAAAATGTCCCAAATTCAAATCTCTTCAACCTTGCACAATTGAAGGCAGCTCCTTTTTGTATTTTCATTAATTTACGATGTGACTGTCAGTTTACACTACCAACGGTTTGAGAGGCTGTTTAACGTCATAGTGCAGGCCTTCTGGTTTTCGGACCCTGTGCTGTTCGATAGTGATTTAGTGTTTCTCATAGCTGTTTTAGGGGGAATGTCTCCCCCCCCCCTCCCCCACAAGTTCGGCGGTGACGGCAGAGGAGACGGTTGAATGGGCACATTCCCAGAAAGGTGGAGAGGGGGAATGGGGGGATGGGGGGGGGGGCGAGACACTGCCGACTGATGCGTCATTCTTCATCAAAATTCATGTAGGGAATGAGGACAGCAGCACTGATGAAAAATAGTCACGCTCTGGAGTTGGCAGTGGTGAAGTTCTGGTGTAAAGCTGATAGTTCATGCAGTATTGGAGGAAGAATGAGAGTGCAGCATGGTCACCTATTGATATGTTTAATAAGCAGGGCGAATGCCTGAAGTAAGGCTGTTGTGGTGTCAAACCGCAGCCTTTCATATCAGACAAACAAAATATTTCAACTGGTGACGTCGTGCCAAGAAATTCAATGGCTTCAGACATGCCATGATCTCTTCACTTCTTTAGATGTAAAGTTTTGTTCTTTATTCCATGTGTTTTTCTGCCAGCAAGTTGTTGTTTTTAATATAATATATTATATATTATATATTATATATTCTTTTAGGTCACACAGGTCTCAGTCTGGCCTTTAGCCAAGGTCGAAACTGATGCAATAATCCAGAATCATTCAGGACCGCAGTCAAAAGACTGGTGAAACATTCTGGTATTAAAATACTAGATGTATGCAGCTGTTCGATAGAGAGTAGCTCAACGCGTTAGTTTTTATATTCTCGAAATGAAGATTAGCACATTGCTCATCAATGTTTAGTTGATTTTCATGTTCCATAATTCCTGCAATTTTTCCGTATCCACAGAAGCCCAGTTGCCTCGCCAATTTTTTTTTTTTTTTACAGGCGTGGGGGAGAAGCCTGGTTAGAGCACGTGGACATGTCAAAGGCACATCATTCTTTCTCAAACATTAGTCAGGCTGAATCCTTTCTTATTCAGTCACACTGCCATGGGTCTTGACCACGCCCTAAATCCCTTACATTAACAGATTGTAATGATAATTCTGACCCAAATACCAGGGCTAATAAATTCATGTTAGGACTGGAATGAAAAATAATATTAGATGGCAAACTCTGAACGTCACCTCAATGCATTAGAAAAGGCTTTCAGGTGTCGGAAATGATTATTAACATTAATTTTCATTTGCCCGAAATAGCTTTTTTTTTTTTTAGCCGAACAACTTTTTTTTTTTTTTTTTTGCGGTTTCGTTTTTTTTTTTTTTTTTGTTGTTGTTTTCAATATTTGTGGAGGTCAACGGCATGAGCAATCCACCCCGGGCCTCTTTTTTGCCTTTACAGTTTTGGTGCTCAATATCTGAATTATTCAAGAGCTGGCAGGTAATTGAAAAGCCCGGATGTTTTCTTTAATCTCACAGGGCGTCAGTTGCGCAAGACCAGAAGAGGAAGAGTATTTTATAACGTTTTTTGGTTTTTTTAAAACTGAAACTGGTAATCTACAAAAGCAGTGACATTGATTATAAATTATCTATCTGCTAAACTCCATTGCTTGAATGCACTTCAAGAACAACGGGCGGGTAAGACTTTAGAAATAGAACAGTTGAACTGTTTAATAAACCATTTTTCCCCTTAGTGCTGACGTGAAATTGCAGGAATCCAAATTTTAGATATAGTTTCCTATTTATTATGTCCCTTAGACGAATTACAAAATGCAGTCAAAGATCGTCCAGATGACGCTCACCATGTTAGTGGACAGCACAATCATAATGCCAGGCTGGTGAAGCCTCAGAGGTGACTCACATCAACATGGTCCTCTTCTCCTCCCGATCTGTTCCTTTCACTTCCTTTTCTTCTGTTTCCACCATCTATTCAGTGCTTTGTGCTTCTTTCTGCCCGTCTCTCTGTCTCTGTACTCTGTCTGTCTGTCTGTCTGTCTGTCTGTCTGTCTGTCTGTCTGTCTGTCTGTCTGACTTTTCTTCTCCCCCCCCCCCCCTCTTTCTCTTGAATATTTTTTTTTTTTTTGGCCAGTGATCTGCAGATATGTGAATAAATGACCTCTACTCTCCAATTGCTTTATTTCGGCGTTTCAACACAATAGCCACAAACTGCATTTGATTCCAGCGAAGTTAATACTTTAAAATACTAACCACATCAGATCTTCATGATTTAATGTCATTCTCTGGAAAGTTTCCAGGTTTTCTGTCGTATGAGTAAGTAGACAGATACAAACATCTCTCCGAAGGAGGACAGTCAAAAAAACAAAAATAATTGTAAGCGAATAATTAATAATGTAGACGTAGCAGAATGAAGGAGGGCTTTTTTGTTGTTGTTGTTGTTGTTGTTGTTTTTGAGGCGGGTGGGAGTGAGTGAGGGAGTATGATAGAAAGAAACGTCTATCCGCCACGACTTCTCAGATCTGTTAATACCATTTAAGGGGACGTGAATGGCCGTTTCGCATATGGAACCTCAAAAGCTTTACAAATATTATAGAATGTTTGGTCGTAAGCTACGTGTTTTCTAATGGGTTTTGTCAGTTCCATGCTATTTTTGGTCAATAAAGAATACGCCGTAACCCTTCAGAATTGAAATTCTTTATTCAGTTTTAATCTTTCTCTATTCCAAACATTGCAGACATGTAAAAAGATCTCTCCAAGGCAATTCAAGGGCAATATTCAGCATTGAAGACAACTTTACACCTCCCCGCAGCCCCCACCCCTCCGAAAAAACTCCCTTCGCTGTCATATTTTATCCCCTGTCCTAAATCACTGAGGGGAAGAAAGAACACTGTGCAACAGCTCTCTCCACCATTTGTCATGGGGCCAGACCTCATTAACATAAGTATAAAAGAAAGGTGATCCTCCACCCACCCCTTCTCCTCGATGACAGGTATACACTGAGTTAGCATGGCGTCAGACATGTACAGAAAGCTACACCTCTGTGCATGTTTCCATTTTGAAATGGTGGCCTGTTAAAATGAAACATTCTTCTTTACTTGCATGATCTACCACACCCTCTTACTCCTGCTCTCCCCTAGATCTTGCTAGTACCAAAGATACTAAATAGAATAAGATGAGATAGCTGGCGCTTTTACGTGCACAGATTTTGCGCCGCCACCTTGCGGCGAATGCGCGGAAGTCATAAACAGTGCCGTATTTTACGAAGCCAGATAGGGCAAACATTGAAGTTTGTTCACTGTTCAGTTATCGATGTAGGCTTTGATTGACGTCATTTATTTTGTAATTGTAACTTTAATTGCTGTGGGAAAACTGGCTATTTTTCCTTTTTTTTTTTTTTTTAGTCTCAGTACAACTAACAATTTTCCATCATTAATTTATCATAATATCAAGCATTCTTTTCATGCAATACGCCATGGAATCCTACACTTCAGTACAAACTATGTGCACGATTTTTTTTTTTATACTTTTTTTAGAGGTGCGAAGAAGTGAGTGTCTCATCTTATCGTTTCTAGTATCTTTGCTGGTGCTGCTTGTCACGAGTGGAGTGAGTGCAATTAAGGGGATTGCTACAGAGCGGGTGTAGAATAAGAAGAGCTCACGACAGACGGATAGGAAAAGACGTGAAAGGGGAAGAGTAAAAATAACTCATGCAGACAAGTGGGAAAAGCGTGCGTGTATGAGTGGTGTGGAAGTCTGAATGAGGCGAAAGCGCTGGATTACTATCACTGCAAGTTAGAAGGTCCTACGGATCGGACCTGTGAATAAAAGCCCATCGGGCGGACATAAAGGGAAGCAGTCGAGAAGACTAGTGAGTCTTTCCAGTTATGACTGGTATGTAGAACGTTGATTGATTATTATGATTGATGTATTATATTATATTCGTCTATTACCATGATGTAAATAAGTATATGTGAGGAATGTGGAAGTCCTTGATATTGGATATAGCAATGTGCGCCACGAGCGATAGATGAAAGTGAGTTCATGGATTTGTAGCGCGAGTGAGTAGGGTGTACTCCGATGGAGGTGTGTTACCGTAAGATGTGTGGTGAGTGAAAGGTGAACTAGTGTGTGTACGCTTCATGGATTGTAAGGAGAGGTGGAGTGAATAGAAATGGTAGGATATTATACCAATGTAATGTTATTCTTGTAGGTGTCGGGGACGGGCCGCAGAGCCACCTCGATGAGCACAGGAGATAGGCCAGCATAGGGCCGGAGGCCACACATAGGCCAGAAGCGAGGCTGTCAGTGCAGGACAGTAGAGGCACATAAAGTCGTGGCAGTCAGGCCACGGACAGGGACGTAGATATGAGAGTGAATGAGATACTATATTGTTGCCATGTTGATAGGCTAGTGAACTGATATTATGTTGTTGCCATGTTGATGGCTATGGAAATAATAATGTGTTATTGCCCTGCTGAGGTGCGAGGGGAATGCTAAGGTGTATGACAATAGGAAGGTGATATTGAGAGACTGCGGTGCCAGTAACTTATTAATGGGCTATTAAGACCCTGAGGGGAGAGGCTGAGGCCGAAGTGCCTTTAGGAGTAACTACCGGATTGTGGATCCGAGGGAGAGTGTGTGTGAGAATAAGGCCGTTGTACGGCAGTGCATTTCAATAATATAATGTATGTAATTGCGCTATTATATGTATAATTATGTTTAATAAATGTGTGAGTCTGATGGGTTGTTCTGTTAAGTGTTAAACTTGTTGTTCGTGATTGTTGTCCTGTCATACTTATTACATCTCCCAGTCTGGGATTTGTGACATTGGGGGCTCGTCCATTGTGACTCGTCCATTTTCGTAATATTTAGTTGTAGTTAGTTAGTAGGTATTTGTGCTGTCTTGTTCGTTGGATGAATGGACATTTCATGATATGATTTATGTATATTTATGAATAATAATATGTATTGATGCATGTATTTTGATGAATATGTATTAATGTGTACTTAAATTTCAGAGAGACAGTGTGTGTGCGTGCAGCCTGAGGAGACAAGCAGCCAGAGCTCCGATTAGGTCGAGGACTTAAACTCATAAGGCTGAAAGTTAAGTAAAAGTCTAAAATTTTGTACCCTGGATTAAGGGATGTCTTTTCATCTGTCTGTTTCCCTGTTTTTGCTGTTTTCGTTGTAATTGATTATACGGGCGGTGGCGCGGGTTTGCTGTGGTGAGCGTAGTTTGTCCTCTTCGGGAGGTGGGCTAAATTTGGAACTTCGTTCATCACAGTGAACAGTTCTGTAGGGACCTGTATTTGTGTTTAGATTGTGCCGTTCCATCTTCCTCGTTGTTTTAGGAAGACGTCTCTCTTGTCCCTCTCCTACCTTTCTGTAGATACGTTCTTTTTTTTCAGACTCTGTTCTTGTTCGTACCGTGTTGTGTAATCGGCGTAGTTAGGTTGCATTCTTTTTTCCATTATAGTTTTTTTTTGTAGAAGCTTTGTCCTAGTCTGGTTCGTTGTCCTTGACGTACTTGTGGCCCTTCTACTATATTTCTTCATTCTTGTCGTTTCTATTTTCTTTTATAATTAATAGTGCATACATTTTATAGATATAGAATTAGTTGTGCTGTAAAGGTAAATTTCTGAAGTGTATTTGAGACAACTGGGTATTGTTATATCTGGTGTGATCTCAGGTCTCTGGTCGTATCGCTAGTGATCATACCGACAGGTTGGTCGTCTTATAATAGATACCATAACCATAAATCGGTGAAATGGCGGAACTCCAACAACTAATGAAGTTGGGTAAGGAACTTGGCCTGGAGGGAGAAGAGCTACGCGGCTGGATTAAAGAACAGCAGGCAGAAATGCGCGATGAGCGTGCTAAGGATAGAGAGCGAGAAAAAGAGGCTCAGTTAAAGGAGTTAGAAGCTCAGCAACAGGAGAGACAGGCTAAGGAAAGGGAGCAGGAGATAAGGTTAAAGGAGATAGAAGCTCAAGAGCGGGAGACAGACGCGCGAGTAAGAATCGCAGAATTAGAAAGCAAAAAGAGTGCGCCAACAGAAACAGTTGAGCGGCAGGTACCCAATAAAGGTGGCGTTAGGATTAAGCTCCCTACGTTCGACGACCGGAAGGACGACATAGACGCCTTCCTTTACAGGTTCGAACTGAACGCACAATCGCAATGGGGGGAAAATAAGGAATTATGGGCCACGTACCTGGCATCGCTATTGCAGGGGCGAGCGTTAACCTACTTTAAAGAGCTACAGCGCGAAGACGTGCAAGACTACGATAAGCTGAAGGCTTTGCTGCTTCGCCGATTTGCGCGTACCGAGGAATATTTCCGGGAGCAGTTTAGGCGGGCACGTGCAGATACCAGGGAGGACTTTGCTGCCTTCGTCGCGAGACTAACGGAGTATTTCGCGAACTGGGTAGACTTGGCGCATGTGGGCACGGATTTTGCTAAACTGAAAGACTTAATGATCCGTGACCAGCTGTACGCGTCGTGCCACAAAGATCTGGTGGCTTTCCTGAAAGAGAACGAACCCGCGACGGTGCAGGAGGCGTCTAAGTTGGCGGAAGCATACCGTACGGCACATCCGTCCAAACCAGTCGCCAGGGCGTACGTCCAAGATGCTGGGTACGTCGCCGTTGTCGAGGGGTCGCCGGCAGGACTTAGGGACAGGTCGCGTCAGCGTGGTGCCTATAGCGGGCAAGGCCAGGGGCAGCATAGGGGCTATCACCAATCACCGGCATATGGATCCGGTAAGTTTGACCGAGCAGGAGGGCTAGGTCGCGGTAATGGCCGGGGGCGAGTTGTGACCTTTGCCGATGACCGACGGCATAGGGACTCTAGTTCCGGTCGCGAGGGGTCACGGGGACCCAGGCCTAGGGCAGCACAGGGAGCGGAGTGTTGGACTTGCGGACGCGTGGGTCACTTTTCGCGCGAGTGTAGGGCCGCGAAGTGTTGGAACTGCGGAAGAGCAGATCACATCAGCGTGAACTGCCCTGCAGGTAGGATAGTGGCGAACGTGGACAGTAGCTCCAGTCCATGTTCCCCAAATAAATTTCATCATGCGGCTGCGTGTGTTACATCGGACAACGGAGGCGGACAGTATTCTAAGTGTCCCAGTTGTGAGAAGTTATTATCTTCCGGTATTTTACCTTGTGGGAGAAAGATCCCCGTTATAAATTCATGTCATACAGGAGGTGGTCTTAGGGTTTATCCGGGGTTTGTTGGGGACGAACCGGTCTCGGTTTTACGAGATACGGGATCTACCGTTGTGGGAGTGCATAGAGACTGCATTCGGGATTCACAGCTTACAGGTGAGACTGTCCCGTGCATCCAATTTTCGGGGGCCATTGAGAAATTACCCATGGCAAGAATAGTGATAGATACACCTTTCCTTAGCGGGGAAGTCGAAGCGGTCGTTGGTTGTTTTCCAGGCGCCCAGCTCATCATTGGGAATGTATCACGGGTAATTTCCCCGTCCGATGAGAACGTGCAAGCATGGTCGCAATCAAAGGGTATTGACTTTTGCGCCGCGGTCGAAACACGTCGACGGGTAGCGGATAAAGATAAGATTAGACCTTTGGCGACGCCAGCGGTCAACCTAGATATCACGCCAGAGCGCTTGGCGAGATTACAAAGGGAGGACCCATCATTAAACCCATGTTTTGGGGAAGCGCGAACCGAGAAAACGAGGAGATATAAGAACGGGTCGTCCTCCTTTATTGTTCAGGCGGGCATTCTGTTCCGTAAGTATGTAACGGTGTCCTCCATTTTAAAGCAGGTCGTTGTGCCAGCGTTGCTGATCGCAACAGTATTGCATTTGGCACATGATGTCCCATTAGCGGGTCATATGGGGATAGCTAGAACCAAAGAAAGGGTTCTTAAAAATTTTTACTGGCCATCGATCCACAGAGATGTACAGGTCTATTGTAAGACGTGCAGTGCGTGCCAAAAGACGACGCATAAGGGTCGTACACCCCAGGCTCCTCTTCAGAAGATCCCCACGGTCTCGGAACCGTTTAAAAAGGTCTCGATAGACCTTGTTGGCCACATTCACCCAGCGACCGATAGGGGGAATCGATTTTTCTTAACGGTCATATGTAATGCTACGAGATGGCCAGAGGCGGTTCCTCTGCGGACCATAACGTCTGAGGCAGTCGCGGAAGCGTTGTTTGCAATTTTCGCTAGGGTAGGAATACCAGAGCAAATTCTGTCTGATAGGGGCGCGCAATTTACGTCGGAGATGATGAAGGAATTGTTCCGCTTATTCAGTATACAACCCATCACTACCACCCCTTATCATCCGCAGGCTAATGGCATGTGCGAGAGATTGAACTCGACGTTAAAGTCGATGCTGCGTAAGGTAGCTGCTGATCGCCCTAAAGATTGGGATAGATATATCCCTGCAGTGTTATTCGCGTACAGAGAGGTACGGCAGGAGTCAACGGGATTCTCGCCGTTCGAAATGATGTACGGTCGTAGTCCTAGGGGCCCAACTGATGTTCTTCGGGACATGATGACGTCGCCATCATCGGGAGACGATGAGCAGATTTCGGTGTTTCAGTACCTTGTTGATTTAAGAGAAAGACTATCTTCAGCGCGCACTATAGCAGAAGAAGCGTCTAGTATCGCTTCGAAAAGAGCAAAAGACTATAAAGATAGAGGGTCCAAACTGAGAATTTTTAAGCCAGGAGACAAGGTCCTATTATTGTTACCTACGGACCATAATAAGTTATTGATGACATGGAAAGGCCCCTATGTTATTGAGCGAGTTGTTTCAAAGGTAGATTACGCTATCCACATTGATGGAGCGAGTAAGGTTTTCCATGTTAATATGCTACAGAGATTTTATGAGAGACCACAGTATCTGTGTGCACAGACAAGACCAGAGGAGACTGTCTTCTCTACTGCTTGTACGGGGGTCGTAGACCAGTTGGACTGTGACGTAAGCGACACCGAGGCGCAGGAGGAGTTACAAATTCAATTGCCGGAGTTAACTGCGACACAAGGTTACAGGGACGTAAAAATTAACCCTGACCTTACGAGTTCAAGGAGTAGGGAACTTGAGACCCTGTTAGCGTCATTTCCGGATGTTGTTACGGATTTGCCGGGTCGCACTACGGTGATCCAGCACCAAGTAAAGTTGACTTCGGATAAGCCAGTACTTCTTAGACCGTATCCGCTGCCTTTTTCTTCGAGAGATAGAGTCATAAAGGAAGTTGAGTCAATGTTGAAGTTAGATGTGATAGAACCATCAACATCGCCGTATTCATCACCCATCGTCCTCGTGAAAAAACTTGATGGATCGGTGCGGTTCTGTATTGATTTTCGAAGATTGAACACTATTACGGTAGGCGATAGGGAGCCTATTCCGTTTCAGGAGGAACTAATAGCTTCATTGGCCGGGTCCACGTGGTTTTCCAAGATAGATTTAACGAAAGGTTATTGGGAAATCCCGCTTACTGAGGAGTCTAAACAATACACGGCGTTCCAAACGCCCATTGGATTATTCCAATTTAAGGTCATGCCATTTGGGTTGGTAAACGCGCCAGCGACGTTTGCACGATTAATGAGATTAGTGTTGAAGGACATACCTAATGTCGTGTCATTCTTTGACGATATAGCATGTCATACGTCGACATGGTCTGATCATATTCAGACACTAACAGTAATTTTTCAACGATTACGTCATTTTGGGTTAACTGCTAAACCCGCAAAGATGGATTTGGCATGTCCAGAGATAGTATTCTTAGGACATATCGTGGGTAGAGGTGTTCAGAGGCCTGAAGGAACAAAAATTGACAAATTAGTAGGGTTGCAAAGCCCTAAAACAAAGAAACAAGTCAGAAGCTTAGTGGGAATTTTAAATTATTACAGAAAGTTCATTCCAAATTTTTCCTCCTTGTCATCTTCTCTTACTGACCTTACTAAGAAGGGACAACCCGATAAGGTCCAGTGGACGTCTGAATGTCAGACATCATTTGATAATTTGGTGACAGCATTATCATCGTCACCCATTCTGATATTACCCGATTTTCGATCTAATTTTATCCTCAGAACGGATGCGTCGGACTCTGGTGTCGGCGCTTGTCTTCTACAGGAGAAGAACGAATGTCTCCATCCTGTATGTTATGTCAGTAGGAAGTTATTGCAGAGAGAAAGAAAGTATTCTGTGATAGAGCGTGAGTGTCTTGCCATTGTCTGGTCCGTCCAGAAACTAGGACGTTATCTCATGGGACGAGAATTTTGTATCCAGACAGACCACAAGCCACTGACATTTTTGTCGAAGAATCGTTCGTCCAGCCCACGCTTGTCTAGATGGGCATTGGCTTTACAGCCGTACACCTTCGTTATTCAACCAATTCCAGGAACCAGCAATCATATCGCCGACTACCTTAGTCGAGCCTAAGGGAAGATTTCAGGAGCTTATACATCGGAGGACAGGAACATTGACAGGATCTGTGTGAATGAGTCGACTTTAAAATATTGACATTATAAATATGATATGAAGAATGGTTGATAGGTTGAATGGTTTTTGATTCTGTATTAAGTATTGTGATTAGTTAGCTATTGATGATGTGACACATATATGCATATTGCAGGCCATATTGATCCCCATGTTTTCCCCTGATTTCGGTATTCTATATACTAGGGGAACTGCTAGGTCATTTTTCTAGTGTAGGTATTGCTCACGCTCACTCGTTGACAGTCATCTTGATGCGATTTGAAATTAATTGCATTAATTTTTTTGGGGTGGGGGATGATGTCACGAGTGGAGTGAGTGCAATTAAGGGGATTGCTACAGAGCGGGTGTAGAATAAGAAGAGCTCACGACAGACGGATAGGAAAAGACGTGAAAGGGGAAGAGTAAAAATAACTCATGCAGACAAGTGGGAAAAGCGTGCGTGTATGAGTGGTGTGGAAGTCTGAATGAGGCGAAAGCGCTGGATTACTATCACTGCAAGTTAGAAGGTCCTACGGATCGGACCTGTGAATAAAAGCCCATCGGGCGGACATAAAGGGAAGCAGTCGAGAAGACTAGTGAGTCTTTCCAGTTATGACTGGTATGTAGAACGTTGATTGATTATTATGATTGATGTATTATATTATATTCGTCTATTACCATGATGTAAATAAGTATATGTGAGGAATGTGGAAGTCCTTGATATTGGATATAGCAATGTGCGCCACGAGCGATAGATGAAAGTGAGTTCATGGATTTGTAGCGCGAGTGAGTAGGGTGTACTCCGATGGAGGTGTGTTACCGTAAGATGTGTGGTGAGTGAAAGGTGAACTAGTGTGTGTACGCTTCATGGATTGTAAGGAGAGGTGGAGTGAATAGAAATGGTAGGATATTATACCAATGTAATGTTATTCTTGTAGGTGTCGGGGACGGGCCGCAGAGCCACCTCGATGAGCACAGGAGATAGGCCAGCCGGAGGCCACACATAGGCCAGAAGCGAGGCTGTCAGTGCAGGACAGTAGAGGCACATAAAGTCGTGGCAGTCAGGCCACAGACAGGGACGTAGATATGAGAGTGAATGAGATACTATATTGTTGCCATGTTGATAGGCTAGTGAACTGATATTATGTTGTTGCCATGTTGATGGCTATGGAAATAATAATGTGTTATTGCCCTGCTGAGGTGCGAGGGGAATGCTAAGGTGTATGACAATAGGAAGGTGATATTGAGAGACTGCGGTGCCAGTAACTTATTAATGGGCTATTAAGACCCTGAGGGGAGAGGCTGAGGCCGAAGTGCCTTTAGGAGTAACTACCGGATTGTGGATCCGAGGGAGAGTGTGTGTGAGAATAAGGCCGTTGTACGGCAGTGCATTTCAATAATATAATGTATGTAATTGCGCTATTATATGTATAATTATGTTTAATAAATGTGTGAGTCTGATGGGTTGTTCTGTTAAGTGTTAAACTTGTTGTTCGTGATTGTTGTCCTGTCATACTTATTACATCTCCCAGTCTGGGATTTGTGACACTGCTATCTCAAAACCCAGTTTTGTGTCAGTTACGAGTTGTTTTAATGAAAGAAGATCTATATTAAGAAACGTGTGGTTTACAGATAATGCCGTGAATTCAACAGCAAAAATGGAGATACTGAGGATGAAGAGACCATATTGACCTAGTTTTCAGATCGAATTTTTCGGCACGAAGACATCAGTGAAAATAGATGCATTAACCGTTAGATGAAAGGCTCAACATTAACATGGTAACGGTCCGGCTTGTGACACAGTGCAGTTTGAGTAAGTGGCTATGTTAAACTTAAAGTCTCATCCTTAACCCAAAGTTCCCCTAACTGCTGGGCTTCTGTCCCTTCTATTCCCCCTCCTCCCTTGTCCTCTCTAGTTTTGCGTTCTCACCTTGCATTAAAAGGACTAAAGCATTACCCGTCCACCCGTCCTTCCAGGGAATCTAACAATATTACTGTTACCCGACTCGCATTTGATGTCACTGCCAAACTTGTTGAAATGGAAATATCCCCCAGTAACTAGGTATGAAACACTACCTCCCCTACCCCAAGTATCACTTGGCCCCAGTACATTTTACCCCAAACCCCACAATCTGAGGTAGGTTCAAATCATCCCTTAGCAACAGCGCCCCCCCCCCTTCCACACACACACATTGTCAGTCCATTTCTATTCCGCTTCTTATCTCCCTAACTGACAACAGTATTGCCAGAAACATGCAACAGTATTGCCAGAAATATTGCCAGAATTCGGCCATTTATGTTGGTTTATGCCTTGTATGCATGGAAATCTCTTTTTGTTTAAAACAATACATGTAATATCATATTGCAACCCCTTTCCACCTATTATGTGTGATACATTAGTGATGCGTGAATCAGCTAAGCTAAAGGCCAGGAAAACTGTGCTAGTGAGAATCTATAGCAGTGGTTCTCAACCTTTTTCGGGCAATCGCCTCCTTGAGCCCCATATTTTCTGTCCACGCCCCCACGCCCCCCCCCCCCCAACATACAACCAAAGATGCACAGACTTGACGTAAATATGGTAAAGTTTTCAAAGCCTATTTATTATGGCACTTGATTTACTGACTCTTGAGATATAAACAAAAATAGAAAATATGTTCCATTAAATGCATCAACAATTGGCTGTTCCAGTTCATGAAACCCCTGTACATGTACATGTACGGTTAAGATGTCGGTGACTTTCCCGTGGTTGGTGTGCTGTGGTCAGATATGTAGTGTCGGTGTTGTGACAGACAAACGCAGATCATCCCTCACACACATCCGAAGCCTGTTTCTGTTTTTGAGATGTATTTACGCTGCACTTCTTCCTTTTCCTACAAAATCGGAAACTGTGGGATGAAAGGCCACTAGAGGCAGAAGAAACGTCCAGAGGGAAGAAGAGCTGATTCTGGTGTTTTATCTGGAAAACTTTGTAGCCTTCTTGTTTGAAAATGACTTGACCCTCGATGCGGTGTTGGAAATCTAGCAATTCTTCTTGCAAACGCTTGGGCGTCATAGGTGCATCGTAATCATTGGTGTTCATAATCCACCCAGGGACACAAAGATCTCGGAGGTCGTAAAATCGCTAAAAACGTTGAGGGAAGTGCACAATTTTATTCGTCCCCGTTTTCCATAAATCCAGCTCGACGGAGAAAGACGACAGGTTATACTTTGCCTTAACCAGATTGTATTATCAAAGTTCGCTTCGGTAAACTTGGCAAACATTTTTAACACACAGGCAGGTTCTGTATTCTCTCTCCAGGCTGACATAGAGTTAAAAAAGAAAAAAACCTGCCGCACTGATTCAAATCGCTCCAGAAAGCGACGAAGTCAGTTACTTATTGACAAACAGCAGACCTAGAGTCGCTCAAATCTTTTAAGCTGTCTGAATACAGACGGCGAGAAGGCCAGAAACCTCTGTTTTTATGAAGTTAATAAAGCTCTGATTTCATCCCATCACTGATGGATGTTCCATCTGTTGCAACTGAAATTATATTGATCATCGTATGGCTTTCTTTCTAAAGTAATCCTTCACCTACTATCATTACTAGCAATTTACTGAATGGTCAAGGAAATTGAACAGCATGTACTAGACAGGATTTTTTTTTCTAACAATGGACATAAGTAATATGGTTATATACTAAATAGAAGCGAAATTATAGTCTAGATATTGTGCAAAACTGTAATCCTTAGTGAGGAAAACTCCTCGTTTTCGCCCACCGCCCCCCCCCCTCCCCCGCGTCACCCCCATCGTCGTTCTCTCCCCCCCCCCCCCGACGCCCCCTTTGTCGTTCTCGCCCCCTTGAGACTCGAAGTTGCATCCGTTGAGAACCACTGATCTATGGCATCAGCAAATGCCACATTAAAACAAAAGAATTTGTCATCTGATCAATTGCCATTCTCTCTGACTTGGACAATCAACTTCAGGTGATCCTACAACTTCTTGCATGCGATACCAATTGATGAAAAGAAGTTCATTGTCCACCGGGGGGGTCAACGTCGTTAGCATCGGTTACTATGTTTTAGTCTACTTGAGGTAGAGTGTGGGGAAAAATAGGTCGATGTCATCAATTACACAATACACTTTATTATTGTATGTGTGTGTCCGTGTATATGTGTGTATGTGTATGTCTGTGTGCATGTGTAAGACAGCAAGTGAGATCTATGAATCAAAGAATGAAAGGAGAAGAATGACGAACAGATGAGATAGGAGAAAAATTACACCCAATAAGACACAGGAGTCAGAAATCTTCACTAGTGCTGCTGGATCGGAGAAACCCAAGTAACCATGGACGTCACAAAACTATCAGGTCTTTCTTTTCAACAGATAATAATAATAATAATGGATGGCATTTATATAGCGCATATATCCATTAAAAATGCTCTATGCGCTTTACAGAAGCAACATGTCAAAATACATGGGTAAAACAATTACAGAAAATCAAACATGGAACTCTTAATTAAAATAGAAGGGGCATAACAGAAATACCCTTATAAAAGCTCACACACACAACCACAATTAATACACACATACAACGCCTACACACCCACATGCGCGCACATACGCACAGATGCCAAGCTTGGGTTTTACTCATTGCTCAAAGTATGATGAAAATAAAATTGTTTTGAACTGTTTCTTGAAAGCTTCCAAACTCTCGGCTTCTCTAGTGGACTTCGGAAGCTTATTCCACATGAGTGGGGCAAAACATGAGCGCTGGCCGTACGCCTTATAATTTACTTTAGGTTTAAGAAGGATAGTTATAATTATCACTCGATGATCTTAGTGCTCTTGAAGGTACATGTCAGGGTTAGGACTAGAAGTGTCGTGCTGGGTCACGGCTTGTTTATTTCATGGTCTCGTTGATTTTAGCCAGTGCAAATGTCCTTGAACTATTCTCGTGGACAGTTTGTTTTTGTAACGCTTTTTCTTAGAGATGGAAAGAAAGTGGGGCAAGATAGAATAAATGGATGGGTTAGCAGTGACGGTGCAATTCTCGACCCCGTGATTTTGATGAACTCTTAACAGGGGTGAGAATAGGGGTGAGTAAATTCGTACATAAAACGTAGAGGGTTGGAGACTTTAGTAAGGGTTTTGATATGTTAATTTGACCTTGTCTGTTACTAGTGCAAGGCCGTGACCGATTTCCATGCAGAATCTATTAATACTACGAGCTGAGCTCGAAATGGATGCACCAATCAAATTTGGGCAGTTGGCTGGGGATTTGCAGATGGCCGCGCGGTATATAAGCGGAGCCATTCCTATGTTTCACTACTCCATGCAGAATATCCATCTGTGCAGGTAGTCGGCGTGATTCAGCCAGAGAGAATCAGAAGATTGTTATAGTCATGTCTATGCCCATGATAGACACTGGAATGAGACCATATGCTTTCCACAAATTATCCACTGCTATTATCTCCGGCTCCCTGATCTCGTATCAGGGACCAAATGTAAGTGTCTGCCTGTTGATTCAACAATGAACGTGAAGCTGACCTTAATTTTCCAGTAGGAGTGCTACCGAAGAATGCAAGACTTCCATGTATTTTAACTTGCAACTAGATCTAGTATGAATGTCTGGTATACACATTTGTAAATTGAAATTGATGTGTCTGGATGAGGCTGGGGATTGCCAGCCCATCCTAGAGTAGATCTGGATCTAACTTAACTACGTCAGTTTGTATTGACGAGTTTGATCCTTTATAAGCGGTAGGCACAAATAACTGAGATAACATTGTCGTCTGAGACATTAGAATATTATTTGTTAGATAGTAGGCAGACTATATCTGAAAGATAGATAAGTAATACTTAAATTGTGAATGAGTCAGAATGATATAATCTTTTAGGAATCTAGAGGAGACTTCTAGTGATATATTATTGAATTTTCATTTGATGCTGCTGATGTTGTCTTTTTAGTATGTAAGAGCTAGACGAAATTTGTTAGGGATTTTAAAGTAAATAAATTTGTGGCCCTGCAGGTCCTTGATAAAACTTATTCGAATTGTTATTAGTATATGTGGCATGGTATGGAAGAGTAATTCCTAAAAACATCTCGATATTTTAAATGCAGTCGTAACACCAATAATTCCATATAACCCAACTCGTAACACTGGAGAGGGACCCTTAAAGAACTTAAATAACGCCATGCCATAGGTAAATTATTTTAAAATCTATTGTATTTTTATTCCATTATTTAATATTGTACTGTTGTAACATTGTGTTTTCAGGTCCTTTTATTATAGATTTTAGGCAATCTGTATTAATTTAACATTTTGTTTCAATTTCATATGGTGAACTCAACATCCCATTGACCCGACGACACCGGCGAGGGACACCTTTCACCGTACAGATCTACTTGAGACAGAAACGCATTTTTTGGGCTTGGAGCTATGGTTTGAGGATATTTACCATCTGAATTCCTCAAAAACAAAGTTAAGTGAACCATCTATTTAACAGTCTTGAGGAGGGCGACGTACTTTCCGCTCTGTGTTTCCAGGCTATTTTACCATTTACTATATGTTTAGTTTAAGAGCGGGAGGTTGGTTGGGATAATAGTTTAGCATATCTTCTTTGCCATTACGAAGGATATTGGAGTGCCTTGGTGGCTATTTATAACTCGGGGGGATTTGCTTCACTGTGAATAGTTCTTTTAGGTATCCATTATTCGTATAGATTGTGGCGTTTTTCTTACTTCCTCACTTTTCTTTAGGAAGATGTCTCTCCTGTCTTTTGCTTAAACTTTCTGTAACATAAGTTAGGACTTGTAGGGTCTGTTATCGTTCGTATTACGTGTCAGTATAGCGTCTTGTTTATTGTATTTCTTTTTTCTTCCTTATAAACTTTAAACTACTATACTAACATTGTTATGTTTACAATATATGCCTGAGGTGTTTCACGTGCTAAAACCACGTTGAATTGTAATCTGGTATTGACATATGAGAGAGAGAGAGATATAATAAATTTTTGTTCACGTGCTAATTTCACGTTGAATGTAGAGAGAATAATTTGGCAGTGGTAACAGAAGACACTGCGTGTGCGCGTTTTGAGAAGAGAGAGATATATTTTTGATTTGTCGCATTGAGAGAGCGATTCATTTTTCACAGTGATAACAGAGGACACTGGTTCGTCGCGTTGAGAGAGACATAAATTTTGAGAGTGATCACTCAAGACACTAATTTATCGCATTAAAGGCGATATATATATTTTATTGCAGTGGGAGCAACGGATAGACGGCACTGCCTTACTAGAATTCATATTCAGAGAGAGAGAGATAAAGTTTTTGCAGTGGAAGACACACTGCCTGCAATTTACAGAGAGAGATAGAACGTTCTTTTCGCGAAGCAGTGCTAACGTAAGACACTGAATTAATATTAACAGAGAATAACTGTTATAGATAATATAATTGATACCGCGATATACAGTAGGTAAATACTTACTAATTACAGACTTTAACATATCATGGCCGAGTTTCTTAAATACATTGAATCTGCCAAAGTTCTGGGTATACCAGAAGAAGAACGCGCCTCGTGGTGCGAACGACAATTACAGCAAGACCGAGATCGTGAGGATCGAAAAGAAGCAAGAGAAAGAGAAAGAGAAAAAGAAGTAGAGAGAGAAAAGGAAAGAGAAAGAGAAAGAGAAAAAGAAGAAAGAGAAAGAGAAAAAGAAAGAGAGAGAGAAAAGGAAAGGCAGCATGAACTCGCAATAAAGAAGTTAGAGCGAGAATCGCTTGTGACCCCCACTACTGCCACCAATACTTATGCTACCAAACCAAAGCTGCCGACGTTTAATGAAAAACTCGACCGGATCGACGCATATTTACATCGGTTCGAGCTACACGCTAAATGCGTCGGATGGCAGCAGGCGATGTACAGTTCATGCCTGTCTAATTTACTAACAGGTAAGGCTCTGGAAGTATTTCATAGCCTCAAAGTAGAGGATGCCAACGACTATGACAAGCTTAAAACAGCACTGCTTAAGCGATTCCAGCATACCGAGGATGGCTTTCATCAGAGATTTCGCGCATGTAAACCTGAGCCATCTGAAAATTTCTCAACTTATGTGAATCGGCTGAAACATTACTTAGATCGCTGGATCGAGCTCGAGAACGTGACTACCGGAAATTATCTTCAACTTTATATCATTCCGATTTGGTTGCCCACCTTAAAGAGCGGGCACCGACATCCTCTGAGGAAATCACATCGTGCGCGGAACGTTATGCGTCCGCCCACCCAAATCGTCCTTTGGCAAAGCCTTCAACTATAGCACCGTGTTATGCCAACGTGGGCAAAGGAGCGCCAACCGGACACGATCGTTCAAGGCCGACTCGTCGTCAGGCCCCAAATCCGCGCTCTCAATCAGAGCCGCCTTTTTTTAGACAGAGGGATTTCCCGAATCGAATTAATGTATCCCCGCGTCGAGGATACCAGAGCTATTCTTTTTACGAGCCTCGCCCATATTATCGTGGCAACTATCCAGGCCAACAATATAACCGGCCTCAGGGACCGCCGCGACGAGTGCATTTTGATAATAATCATGATTATGATAGGCCGCAGAGTCTTCCCTATCGTGGAAACGATCCTAATCGTACTATGTGTTTTAGGTGTAATAGGGTAGGCCACATACAAAAATTTTGTAACGTGAAAATGGAATCGGCAAATGCCTGCTCGGTTAAATCTACACCTTATGAGACTGACGGTCATTCTGAATCTTCATGACAATCAAAAGCTATTCCAGTCATGTCCGCCCTACATGAACTGGGTGAATTAACATTTTACCAGGGCCGCGTGAACGCGATTCGCGCTTCTGTTTTACGTGACTCCGGATGCACGACTATCGGCGTTCGACAGTCACTAGTCCGTCCAACACAATTTTTGGATAAGGATGTAACTTGTATTACTTTTGGCGGATCTGTAGAGCGATTCCGTCTTGCAGAAGTTTATATTGATACACCTTTTCTCACAGGTATTGTTACTGCATGTGTACTGCCTAATCCGGTGGCTGATATAATCATAGGGAATGTACCTCAAGTAAATAAGTTTCCTATCGGTAACTTGGAAATTTGGACTGAGGATGAGAGTGTTGCTTGTGCGACAACACGCCTACAATCGAGTCGACGAGCAGACAGCCCATTGAGTAATCCTACTATTGAAGTGAACATAACGTCTAGTGCATTTCATGATGAGCAACATTCAGATCCACATTGAAACATTTGTTTGCTAAGGTTGATCCTACCGCGCCGGATACCTCTAAGTTTCTTATTAAAGATGACTTATTATATCGTAATTTTCGGAGTAAGCGAGACGCCGTTATGCAGCTTGTAGTACCGAGATCTTTTCGTCGCGACATTATTCGTCTCGCGCATGACACTTCCTTGGCGGGTCACCAAGGAAAGGCCAGAACTAAGTCTCGAATACTATCGCAATTTTTTTGGCCCAGTATTTACGCAGATGTAAACCGGTTCGTATCAACATGTGACGTATGTCAGAGACGTACTCCTAAAGGGAGAGCATCGCGTGCTCCTCTGCAGGAGATGCCTATGGTCTCCAGACCATTTGAGCGCGTTGCCGTAGATATAGTTGGGCCCCTACACAAGTCAGACAGAGGACATCGTTTTATACTTTCTGTCATTGACTACGCAACCCGTTGGCCAGAGGCCATTCCGCTAAAAGACATTTCAGCGGATCATGTCGCTGAGGCCCTTATTACTATTTTTTCGCGTCTTGGGTTTCCGGTTGAAATTTTATCGGACAGAGGTCCACAGTTTACCTCTGAGCTTTTTAAGAAAGTCTTGGAATTGGTCGGGATTAAACAAAGATTGACATCTCCATACCACCCACAGTCTAATGGCTGCTGTGAACGGTGGAATGCTACCATGAAAACTATGCTTGCGCGAGTTTCCGCCGACAAGCCGAGTGATTGGGATCGACAACTCCCCGCTATTCTTTTTGCATACCGAGAACTGCCGAACGCATCGACGGGTTTTTCCCCCTTCGAATTATTGTATGGTCGTAAGCCGCGTGGTCCAATGGCCATACTCCATGATTTATTCGCCGGATCAGACACTGACGACAACAATACGCGGTCTGCATATCAATACGTTGTAGACTTGCGGCATCGAATTCTTAACGCATGTCAGCTCGCACAAAAATCTTCAGCTGCGCATGCTAGTCTTTATAAACTATATCGTGATCAAGGTAGCCGATTGCGAACCTTGGCCGTCGGAGACCAGACTCTTGTTCTCCTTCCGGAGACGAAAAATAAACTCCTTCTTACATGGAAGGGACCTTTTAAAGTTCTAAAGAGACTTTCTCGAGTAAATTATCTTATCAAGATTCGGGGACAGGACAAAGTCTTCCATATAAATATGTTAAAGCAGTACCTGTCCGACGATGATAATCGACAGAATAATCGCCGAAATGTGGTTGCTCAGGCCAATGCGGCCTTGGTTTCAGTTGACGATGATGATCCTATTAAGATAGAGAATTCAATCCCCGCACTTCGATCTTCTGAAAACACTTCGGATGTAAATATAAATCCAGATTTATCTGAATCGCAAAGACAAGATATAAGAGATTTGATTAACGAGTTTACTACGGTCTTTACTGATCTACCAGGTAATACTTCTTTGGTACAGCATGTTATAAGATTAAAGACGGATATACCCGTCTTTGTTAAACCATACCCGCGTCCGCTGCACGCACAGGAGACTATAATAACCGAGGTACGTAACATGTTTCACCTGGGAGTGATAGAGCGATCGACGAGCCCATATAACTCACCCATCGTCTTAGTGAACAAAAAAGATGATACGGTGCGTTTTTGTATTGACTATCGTAAACTTAATGACGTTACGATATATGACGCTGAACCGATTCCCAACCAGGAGAATCTTTTTGCTCAGTTAGCGAGGGCAACGATTTTTTCTAAAATTGACCTTTCCAAAGGCTATTGGCAAATTCCGCTGATGAGAATAGCAAGCAATATACCGCTTTTCAGACTCCGTTGGGTCTTATGCAGTGGCGCTATATGCCTTTCGGGTTAGTTACAGCCCCTGCCACTTTCGCCCGCATGATGACAATATTGCTCCAGGGTATGAATTCCGTATTGTCGTATTTTGACGACATTTGTATTTATGAAACCAATTGGTCGGGCCACCTCGCAGCCCTACGACAAGTTTTTATTGCTCTTCGTCGAGCTGGCCTTACGGCGAAACCCAGTAAGGTGTTTTTAGGATATAATGAAATTAATTTTCTGGGCCATACAATTGCCCACGGCGTTCAGACTCCTGATGACAAGAAGATAACTACCATCTTAAAGCTCCAACCCCCTCGAACTAAGAAAGAAGTTCGTAGTTTATTGGGCTTTCTTAACTATTATAGGAAATTCATTCCAAATTTTTCTTCGCTTACAGCTCCGTTGTCGGACCTCACAAGAAAGAATTTTCCTAATAAAGTGAAATGGACAACCGAATGTGCTGATACACTTCGTACCGTTCAACAACTGTTTTCCACTTCCCCCATTCTCATACTGCCAGATATAAACCAAATATTTATTGTCCGCACTGATGCGTCGGACAAGGGATTGGGAGCTGTGTTATTACAGGAACGAGACGATACCTTGCGGCCATGTCTATACGCCAGCCGCAAGTTGCTAGATAGGGAATGCCGCTATGCAATTATCGAGCGAGAGTGCCTCGCTATCATTTTTGCTGTAAACGCATTTTCGCGATATCTACTCATGTCTGAGTTTATAATTGAAACGGACCATCGTCCGTTGTTATTCTTGAAGGCTAACAGGGCTAAAAATGCTCGATTAACGAGGTGCAGTCTTGCACTCCAGGAATACCGGTTTGTTATCCGGGCTATCCCTGGCGGTGACAATTCCCAAGCTGATATTTTGTCACGTCTAATTTAGTTTCCTATTAAAGAGTGTTGTGTCTTGTATTGGGGTTGGATAGTGCTTGTCCCCCTCAATTCTAGACGGTGGATGGATTCACATTTATCTTGTTCATTACTTTATGAACCAGTTTTACAATCCTTTTTTTGTGAATATCCTCTTTCCACCAGCGTCTTTTCAACAGATAATAATAATAATAATGGATGGCATTTATATAGCGCATATATCCATTAAAAATGCTCTATGCGCTTTACAGAAGCAACATGTCAAAATACATGGGTAAAACAATTACAGAAAATCAAACATGGAACTCTTAATTAAAATAGAAGGGGCATAACAGAAATACCCTTATAAAAGCTCACACACACAACCACAATTAATACACACATACAACGCCTACACACCCACATGCGCGCACATACGCACAGATGCCAAGCTTGGGTTTTACTCATTGCTCAAAGTATGATGAAAATAAAATTGTTTTGAACTGTTTCTTGAAAGCTTCCAAACTCTCGGCTTCTCTAGTGGACTTCGGAAGCTTATTCCACATGAGTGGGGCAAAACATGAGCGCTGGCCGTACGCCTTATAATTTACTTTAGGTTTAAGAAGGATAGTTATAACTATCACTCGATGATCTTAGTGCTCTTGAAGGTACATAAGGTGTTAAAAACTGTTGTAGATAATCTGGGGACAGGTTGTTTAAGCACTTATAGCATGTTAGACAAATTTTATATGTGATGCGTTCTTTCACTGGGAGCCAATGTAGTTCCTTCAAAATAGAAGTCACGTGATCATGTTTCTGTTTCTTAGTAATTATTTTAGCTGTATGTTTTCTTCTGTTATGCCAGCTAATAATGAATTGCAGTAATCAAGCCGTGACAGTACAAGTGATGTTATCAAAGTTTTGGTGATATCAGAAGTCAGGTATTTACGAATGCTCCCTATTTTTCTTAGCTGAAAATACGGGTTTTTACAAAGAACAGTTATGTGGGATTTCATTGACATATCTTGATCAAAAATTACTCCTAAATCTGTCATCTCTTTGTTCTGCACAATTTGTTCACCTTTATCATTACACAGTGACAGAAACGTGAGAACACACATAGCCTCACGTCTGCACAAGTACAAATGAATAGAAACAAATAATGGAACGATGACCCAATTAAAACAACGGCCACGCCCAGGATATGGCTCTTCCATGATAATTGTGTCGCTTCTTGTAATTGTGTCAATGGATTATGGCAGTAATACATGTAATTCCTTTGAGTTCTTGAACTCAGGCTGACATTTCTGAATGCGTGTGTTTAGCATGACTGGTCGTTTCGTCAGCGACACCTCAAAAACTTCAAAAACATTGCCATACTAAAGATTTATAAGTTAGGTTTTTGGCTGATGTTGTCAAAGCTCTGGCAATTTGATCAGCTAAAAATAAAGCTTTAGTTCTGAATACGATCACTCGTTGTTTTTTTGTTTTTTTTTTATTAACCATCTTCTTTCGAAACCCTACACCCACGCAAAAGCAATTTCAAAAGTACTTTTTGAGCTCCGCTTGAAGACAATTTAGAGCAGAAAGCGAGAGACATTCTCTTCCCTGTGCTATGAAGAGGAAGATTCGTGATATTTTAGCCTTCACCAGTAGACACGAGGGAGTAAAGACAGCATACGGTACAACAGTGAGGTGTTCCTTCCAGTCTGGTCTAATTCCTAGGTTGATATTAGTTGCCCTCTGGTCTAACCTTCCGCATCCCCCGCCCCACCTCCACACGCCCCACCCTCCACACACACACACAGACTGCGGTCTGTGTCAACACCACACTGAACCTACCCTAACCATCAGCCCTGTACTGAATCCTACACTTCAGTACAATTTGAGTGCACGTTACAAGCCATTTCCTATCTTGTCATGGTCCTGTAAACCTGCATGAACCATCAGTCTGGACCACAGCACCGCCTGTTTCTTAGCCTCTCCCTTGCTTTATCCTTCCTGGTGCTGTTTTCCCCAGTGCAGTCTTGAATAAATGTGAGACTTGAAACTTGACCCTGAGCTACACCCGTTCTTTCTGGAAATCTGCCAGTTCTGGGGTTCACCCCAGTCAACTCCTGACGTCTGTACCGTCACCGTCACGCTTTTAAAGAGAAGGATTGGGGGTGGAGGGGGAGGTGGGGATCATTTCTAGAAATAGCAATGAAAATCTTCCTGGCCATTCCGGATACCGAAGAACTTAGCCTAGATGTGCACCAGTTGATTTTGATTAGCCGACTACTGGGATGGTGACGTCATGACATTGCCTTTCAATGACATCCCGCACACCAGCGAAAGAGGGGAGAAAACGACAGGGGATGAATTAATATTTTCCTAACTAGGGATTACAGTTGTGCACAATACCTAGACCACAATTCCGGGTTGTTTTTTTTCATTATTATTTATGCCTATTGTTGGAAGGAAAAAAATCCTATTCAATTTCCTTGACCATCCATTAAATTACTAATAGATCTAAAAGAGAGCAAGTGAAGGATTACTTTAAAGAGTAGGCAAAACTGGTGATCAACACAATTTATGTTGTAAAAGATGGAGCATCCGTCAATGATGGGATGGTATCAGAGCTTCACGGACTTCATAAATATAGAAATAGTCGACCTTCTCGCCTCCCATAATGAGAACGACGAAAAAATCTGAGCAGCTTCTCCTATATATTATGGAGATCCGGTGCCTGCCATTGCGTAACTGATTTTGACGTTTTTTGGAGCTGTTAATTGAATCAGCGGGGATATTTTTTTTCAGCAACAGGATTCGGCAGGACATCATGGGAGAGAATACAGAAGTTGCCTGCATGTTAAAAAATTTGCCAATTTGGATGCAGTGAACTTTAAAGGCAACAAAGCCAATCTAGTTAAGGGAAACTGTAACCTGTTGTCTTTCTCCGTCGAGTTGGAAAACGGGGCTGAATCGTTCACTTCACTCACCTTGGCAAAACGTCATAAACAAGCGATTTCAGGACCTGAGAGATCTGTGAGTCACTGCGTGGATTATGGACCCTACTGGTTTGATGCACCTATGACGCTCAGGCATTCGCAAGAACTGCAAGATTTCCATCATTGCATCGACGGTCAAGTCATTTTCAAACAAGAGCGCCACAACGTTGTCTGGATAAAACACCAACATCTATTCTTCCCTCTAGAAGGACGTTTCTTCTTCCACTAGTGGGTCCCCCCCCCCCCCCCAGGTTTTTCTATTATGTAAGAAACGGAAAGAGTAAATACATCTCAAGAACAGAAGAAACAGGTTTCAGATGTGTGTGTGTGAGTGGGGGAAAAGAGGGGAGAGGAGAGGGGGGGGGGATCAGGTTTTGTCTCTCACAAACATTGACATTACACAGTTGATCACCGCACACCAACCACCGACTTGTTAACAGTGTATGTATATATATGGGTTTTATGAACAAGAACAGCCAGTTGCTGATCCATTTGATGAAGGGTATTTTCTATTTTTGTTTATAACACTGAATAATCAGTGAGCCAAATGCTTAATGGAAAAAGCTTTGAATAAATTCCAACATAATTTATATTTAATCTGTACACTTTTAGTGGGGAAAAGTTAGGGGCGGGGGGCGATGGATGAAAATTTCGGGCCCAGGGGGGCGATTCCCTGAAAAAGGTTGAGAACCACTGCACTAGATTATCTCACTGGAACACAGTATTAGGACATTCTCATCCAATTAGTCGGATCGAGGGGGCTTTTACGTGATTTTCCGTGTGTTTTAAGGACAATCATTTTTGTTTCATCCACAGACAGATGAAACTTTCCTAACATAAAAGTATTAATTATTATAATTAATGACCGTCCCGAAGATCACTGCAAGAGCTGAAAATCAGGATATTCACAATGCAAAGTTAAACAGCCTTTAAGCCACTGGTGAAGGCAGGGGCGAAGCGTGGCCCTGAGCAGAGGGTAATCAGAATTTAAGCTAGTAAGATCCATATAATAGGACGTATCGCTACATCATATTCACATAATTATAAATGCAGCGAATAAAACAATGAAACGGTTGCTAGGCACTGCAAAATCTAAAGAGCGGACAATTCTTGTCAACAGGACAGGAATGCAGCAATTTAGAAGCCAAACTAATCTGAAAATAACATTCATTCATACTAACAGATTTATAAACGTATATTTTTCATCCATTAATTTTTTAAAATATAATTTGAACGGCAAGTTTTCATTGTCATATTCATAGCCAGAGATTTTGTTATTCTACCATCTCATAAAGTTTCTCGGAAAAGACCCATTAATATTAAATGGCAGAAAGTGCTTAACTGGCATCTCTGTGACACAACAATTTGTAGCGATCTCGGAGAAGTGGCTATCTGCCGTTGCGGTATAGGTTCGAGCGACCTATCAAGTGAATTGATGTTCATAATACGTTCTACCGATTTTGATCATAGTTATATCTAGATCTAAACTATACATTATTATGCTTTGATAGCTCTTGCTGTGCGTAGAGTAAATTATTCTTAGATTACCTCAAACAAACAAACAAAAATCCACACAAACTCTTTCACTCTGCTCTTTCCCTTTCGATTGGGATGAAAACGACCGCATAGTGAAAAACCTGCGTAGGTACGTAAAATCGGGTCAAACTTTGATTATGATCCTATTTTTCCCCCCACTATTTTGCTGTCTGCGGCGCCGCTTTGAAGAAAACAGGCTATGCTCAAGCTCGCTTCTGGGTGTAGTCAAGTCTTCTTCGTCTTTGTTAATCACTGATTTTGGACCAGTTCATAATTATGGTGTATGTCATGATTCAGATGTTGTTAAAACTCACGCAGAGAGTGAGTTGTTGTTGTTTTATCAGGGCCATGAGAAATTGGCTGGTGGCCTTGAACGGTCCTCGCGAATTATAGTTGGTGAGTAAATAAATGTAAAGTTAAACTGTTAGATTCACGCTTGTCGGTTTTAATGTTCGTGATTAATAAGTAATGGAGTAGGGGTGAAACAAGGTGGGGACAGTTGACATTGTTAATTATGACTAGACAAGTTTTGCACGTTAACTGGCTGGTAGAATAGTGCAGACGTATTATTACAATTAAAATGGTGGGAGGTTTCGACCTATGAGATAGCTGAACTAATTGGGCCAGCGGACTAGCACGCTGGGTAGTTAGATAGTATAAGACATCGTGTAACGTTCAGATTTGGGGAATACAGACGAGCAGAAGCATCGTGTCGTGAAGTATCTCCGGTTGACCAGTACCTGAACTGTGTGCTTTGAAGACAAGAAGTCCTTGCTAACGGACTGACTGAGCTCTAGAAAGAAAGGTCTGAGTGGGCTGACCTTTGAAAGCCCACGCTGCGCTATATTGATGTTCGCGCCTACCAGTAGGCGTGACCAATGGTACTATATCTTATTTATTCAAGCATAATTAGAGATCGGAGATAGAGAGAGAACTACAGCCTCATAGGAAGACTAAGGAAACCCCAGCTGGCACTCGACCACGAGTGTCCTGTATCATAGATCTATTGCCATAGTATGATTGGAATAATATAGCACATTGTTGATGAATTGAATAGTGATTGTGCATAAAATATAGTCTTTTGGCAACTGCTTAAATTACCTACAAGCCGAAGAGTGCTTCTGTAGGCTTTGAACATACTGGGCTCTCCTAACATTTAAGCCCATATGATTTATGGAGAGTTTGCCTGGCGACTGGCCAGTGGCGACTCAACTGTCACTTTAAATTGATATCTAGTTTCGTATAATATACCTATTAGCTATTGATTGCAGTACCTCCATAGTTACATGAATATCATTGGTTAAGTTATTAATTAGAGTTTTTTTGGTTTGAATATATACCTCTATTGTCTTTTGTTTTGCTATTAATATTTATGTAAACTATGGCCTGACCGGCCTGACATATTATTATACGCTCTAGTTATTTAATACTTTTCTTGTGTGTTTGTGTCCGAGTGTGAGTTAGCTGCCTCTCGTGCAGTCGTAACATCCCCAAGACCCTAACTCTGCTCGTGACAGTGTAAGTCCCTGCAAAGATGCTTTTCGATGAGGGGTATTAGACTATAACAACAAACCCAAAATAGCAAGGTAGAACAGAATGCTAAACTGACTAAATAGACTTGGAGTTGGGCTCGATCTGAAAAGCGTAGTAATTCTAGAATTAATATTCGAAGGGTAATCACTGATTATTTGATTATGAGGAAGCCTGGGTGAAGGTGAACTGGGGTCAATGTGGAAAAAAAATGAATCTTTGATTTCCCAAGATCAAAGAGATGACAGTTTGAGGCATTTCTGAAGTACATAGAAAGTAGTGGCGACCATAATTTAAGTGTTTCAAGCAAGTCAGTTTTACAGTATTTTTCTTCGAGCTCTCTCTCTCTCTCTCTCTCTCTCTCTCTCTCTCTCTCTCTCTCTCTCTCTCTCTCTCTCTCTCTCTCTCTCTCTCTCTCTCTCTCTCCCCTTTCCCTCGATGATAGAAAAAATGTTTCGCAAATTCTATGTGTCTAACCATGATATTATAATGACCTCTTTCAACCTCAGTGTCATACGATATAATACTAGTTGTGGCAATCTCACGACTTGTAGACCATACACAATCATGGCGGCACTCTCCTTGGTCAGTACCCACCTGATGCTTAAAGGCTCTGTCTTTGTCTTCTTTCACCTGTCCTAGAGTCGCTGTATGCTAACAGCGTGAGAAAGGGGGTATTTCTTTGTTCTTATTTGACTATACAAGATAAGATAAGATATAACTTTATTATCCTGTTGCCAGAAAATTTGTTGTCACAGCAAAAGTAACAGCACGACAGTAAAATAATACAATGTCTAAGGCACACAGATCTTTAACGCATACAGCACACATGCACATTGCTCACACAACATTGCCAGCAAATAAGAACATTAGTAACACACACATACACACACACACACACACACTCTCAGAACAATGCATTACGAATAATAACAACATCATACTACATCATGATGATCGTCCTTAGCGCTCTCTGGTTGTTGTTAAATACAGTATTCGTCCACTTCTTTGGGATCGGACTATCTGATGGATCACAGGGTGGGAGCAATCCTTTAGAATTGATTTTAACTTTAGTTTCTGTTTGTACGAATACATAAATAACTCATTAAAGTCCACGTATTCACTGTTAGTTAGATGGCAAGCGTTTTTGATAACAGAGTTGTTAATCTTGTTCTTGTCGTGCTCCTTTGCATTTCCTTCCCACGCTGTAATAAAATATAAAATGCTACTTTGGATAGTTGATTCATAAAACATCTGAATGAGTGTTTTATCTACATTATATGATCTAAGTTTCCTTAAAAAATACATACGTTTGTTTGCCTTTGCGTGAACTGAGATGGTATGAGTGTGCCAGTCAAGTTTGGAGTCGACATGGATTCCAAGATATCTATAAGAGCCGACTCTATCAACATTTTGATTATAGATTTTAAGCGGTGGAAGTGTTTGTTCTGAAATCAATTACCATTTCCTTTGCTTTCTTGACAGTTAATAGTAAGAAGTGATCTTCAGACTACTGGGTAAACCACTGCATAGTGTTTGAATAAACGCCTTCATCGAGAGGCCGAGAAATCAGTCCTTGTATGGTGGTATCATCTGCAAACTTTACCAAGGGAAAATGTGTATGTTCACTTTTGCACTGGTTGTATAGGTAGTAAAAGGGGCAGGTGACAACACGCAGTCCTGGAGCGCACCTGTATTGGTAGAAATATTGGATTACATAATTATAATAATGTGTGTCTGTACCCTTGCGACTGTTACTTGCCTTAATTTTAGTTTGAGTTTAACGGCGCGTGGACACGATAACAGTCACTTTGCGTTTAATTTAACGTACTGAGGCCGATGGATGAGATAGACAAAAATCCATGCCACAAGGTCCTTGTTCACCAGCATCTTTAAAAGTTGTGAAACAAGTAAATGAGGTTGGATGGTATTGAAGGCATCTGAAAAATCCACGAATAGCATCCTGTCATAGTTCTTGGGAAAGTCAATATGTTTGTAAATATATAACGCTGGATGTTTGGAAATTCAGTCAATGAGTGTGGTAGACGTACTAATCGTCCTAACTGTGCGTGCAACGTGTATCTGTGTGCAGTGTTCAAGTACAAGGGGAATCAAGGGGAATTGTTTCTCTGTATAACCTACATCTATACACTGATGTTGACTATCGTAATCATCATAAATACTTACACGTGTGTAATTAAACATTAACTCTGTGTACCCTACGGAAGGATTCGTTTATTTCTTTAAACCCGAAGCACGACATCACACTAATTACGTATGTCAGCTGACGAGGAAGGACGAAATATAAGAACTTTTTCCTCCATTTTATTTTGTGTCCCCCAAAAGATAATGTTTTCTGCTGTCACTAATAAAATAACCACAGTATGTCCGAAGTAGTGGTTTTGCAGTCATCTAAATCAATTAGATCTTCACGATTTAATACGACATTCTCCTGACAGTTTCCATTTTATATTTCCATCACATGAGCGAGCAGATAGATAAACACAAACAAATAAGCATATAAGTGGTCAAAAAGAAACATTATAAATGGTTACCGTACAAGAATTCTCCAGTGGACAGTCAAACAAAATTAATCGCTCATTATGTAAGCCTAACAAAATGGAGGAGAAGGGCGAGGCGGGGGGGGGGGGGGAGGGGGGAGTTAACTAACAATATTGTTTAAAAACTAAGTCATTTTAATCCACATTTCAGTTGAGTACCTTGCCTGACTTGTCTCTGCGCTGACTTAAATATTTTCATCTGAAAAATTAATGTACTGTGTTCACAAACTGATCTAAATGTTTTCATCTTAAAATGTACTGTGTTCACAAACTGATTTAAATGTTTAATGTTCAAAATAGTACTATACTAGCAGAATCATTGGGTTTTAATCTGAGTCAAATGTTCGTCACAAACTGAGTTTATTCAGTTTTCTCCAAATTCTTGGATACTTCAACAACAATTCCTTTGTGCACCATTTTTTGCAATTCTGACCTAATTATTTATTTTCTCTTACCAAAAATTTAAATTCTGGTTTAAAAACTAAATTTTTATTTTTTTTTTCCGATGGATTTAGTGATAACCCTTCGACATAACCCGATTTTTTCTTTATACTTGGTTAGAGTTCTCTACATCTACAATTTATAATTACCCTGCTTATTAACTTTGCCAACTACAGAGCTATGCTCTGCTTCACTCAGTATTTCACCACTAAAGTTTTCCTTTCTACTCATATTTACTGACTCTTCCACAATATCTGCTTGTGACCTTTCTAGAGTTGACGATAGATCTAGATCTGTCACTTTTTCCTCGACACAGACTGCACAGGAAAGCTCTGCTAACTTTTTTCTCTTATTTACCACTTTCTGACGTTCCAAGCCTTGCCGTGGTCCCTCAGATTTTTTTTTCTTTTAGATCTTTTAGTTATTTCGAGGACTGCAAAGCACTCTGTTGTAAGTCGCTTTGATGACAGAAAATGGTATTTCTAAAGCATATCATAAAACCTTAATTTGTTTATAGATTTACGTTCAATTTGGAATTCCCAGAGTAATTTTACATGAAATGTAACTGGAGGATATTCATTCAAGGTGAGGCTAAAACAATATTGAACTCTCACACATGTCAAATCAAGTTAGCTGTCAGTCACAGGTAATGTCTAATTATAGGCTGTCTGGGCAGGCACCACGAAAACTATATAAGAGCACGGAGAGTTGAAATCTTGGAACCATCCGTTTGATACATTTTCATGTGACGTGGAGTGAGACATGGATTAAAGCAACAGAGAAACTTTGCCTTTCTTACATTAAAGCTAAGAACGAGGAGGTACTTTAGTTTTCTTTATATTCAGATATATCTGGCATCAGTCCAACATTTCAAGCGACAGACGGCACAACAGAACCTGAGAGACGTTTTTCATATAGGATAGTCTGCAACTTCCCAGGTAAGACCTGTACTGATTGATACAATAATTTGGGACTTTCAGGATACAATTCGATGTGACTGGTGACGGGAATTGATGTATTTTAATTGTGTTTATGGAGGAAAGTATAAAAACCTCCAGGAATTGACAGAAGTTAAAGTTTCAGAAACTCTTGCCGTATGGTGTCCATAGAGAAAAGATGTCGTCAGACCATAGATATAAAACACTGTCAATGTATTACGGCTATGCGTCAGACAGAGGTAGAGAACAGTTGTGACTAACAAGGTAATTTCTCCACCAGTCTCTGGACTGACCTAAAGCCTTGGACATTGTTGAAAGGACTGGTACACAAATCTTCATTTTCCTTTTAAATGATTTCCCTCATCCGAGAACATTTTACTGAGATGTGATGGACGTATCAGAATTTGCCGACTAACGTCATGGATTATAGGGGTGACTGTCAGTCCAGAGTAGTTGCTCATTTTTCGTATTCGAATACAGTTTAAGAAAGAATTGAAAACTGGACAATGTCCAATCTACGTATTACGATAATACTGGAGGAAAAAAAATAATTTCAGAGCGCCTTTTCCGTTCAAATAACATGACACTTTATTGTACGTCGCTATTAGCTACCCCTGCCCACTAACGTGGAGGCGGAAACAGGACTTAGCCCCTTTGTAGAAAATGTTTCTGTACATTTATAAAGTAGTCTTAAACTCATTCTCTTTAGCGTCATACCGTCTGTCTGTTTGTCTCGATCCGCTCTCGTTTGAGTTTAACAGTTCTGTTGGCCTACTTTCTACAGCCACTCTACACTCCCCCGACTGTTCAGTACTGTCAGAATCCGTCTTTTTTTTTCTCGGCCTGGGGCAGTTTTGTGCACCTTCTACCCCCCCCCCCCCCCAACGAACGGCTATGACATTTGGCCCCTTTCCCTTAAACACTGAGATAATGAATGTGGGGCATACAACAGCGCCAACCACTCACTAGCCCCGGGATCAGACCTCTCTAAATCCTGTACAAGTAGTCAGCTGACCTAACTCCACCCCACCACCACCACCGCCGCCCCCAGAATGACAGGATCACACCGAGTCAACACCACGCTGATCCTACCAGTGGCCATCAGCAGTGCATTAAAACCTTCCCAGTGCAGAATTTGAGCAGGTGTCAGAGGGCCATCTCAATCCAACTCTCAAATTCTTTTACTACATGAATTACTCACCTTCACCACCCTCCCACTCCTACCCTAAACCAGTTCTCAGTAATGCTGCCATCCCTGGTGCAGTCTTAAATAATAATTTCTAAAAATGTTTAAAACTTGAAAGGTCGTCCAACCGTATCACCGCTCTGTCCGGATTCTCTACCCTACGGTTCTGAACTCAGTCTGACGTCACAGCAGCATTTGCAAAGGGGGAAACCTTGCAATGAAAGAGCTGCACCCCCCCCCCCCACCCCACCTTTCCCTTTCCTGACACAGGAGACGATAAAAGACGCGGCCCACTTTCTTCCTTCGTGCTTGAAAACAATAAAAAAAAAACAAAAAACAAGAACCATAAAACCAGCTTTGAGTTTCCAAGACTTAGAGGATTGCAGTTTGAGGAAGATTTTGAAGCTGGTCCATTGACCACTGTTCATGTTCTAATCAGGCAAAGGAATTTTACATTAATTATTACTGGATCTCTTTGACTGGTCTATGTTTAGGTATGAGCGCGTAGTGATGTATTTACTGCACTGATACAGATTTTTCATCATCATAGCCATTTCCCCAGTGCTTGAGCTGGGTTTGGTTTTGCAGTTTAAATAGAATTTGCCTATAACTTAACATTTTTATCTCACGTTATAAACTGATGTAATATAAACATTCAGTACTATTTCTGCTGCTTGTATTGGATCAAACTTACTGTTTTCTTATCGACACGACAAAGTGCAGGTGATTTGTGGGGTGGAGGGCTTTATAGGAATTAATTTGCTTTCCAGTCTAGGACTGTGCTAGTTAAAAGCTGAAATCTCTCTCATTGACCGCATTCGTATGGCATCACGAGAGTGGTTGGTGGGCACTTCTGCATGTAGTAATGTTTCCTTCTGTATTATCATTTTGCTGTATTTTGTCTATGGTCTTGCTTCTCCCTAGTACAGTATGGCCATTGTCGTATCTACGTGCTTTCTCCAAACTCAATGTAGCACGGCTGGTCCTTTCGTTAGTGACACCTCAAAGTTTTACAAATATTATTGAGAAATTCCCTTTGACGTTACGTGTTCTACTGGGTTGTCAAAGCTCTGGGTTTTATTTTGATTGAGAAGAAGAAGGGCAACAACAACAAGAAAAAACGCCTGAAACTCTCCAGCATTGACACGGATTCGATTTAGTTATTGAGATGTTCCCACCTGTACCAAAACTCTGACAGGCATTTTTTTTCCCCATGGACACTTTTGAGCATTGAAGGACAAACCTGCATCACCCTCGCGCCTCCCCCCCCCCCCAATTCCTTCTCCTGCCCATGCCCTCAAATCTTCTTTTTGCATTCTATTGACATCGCGTGTCAGTTTCGGTCCACAGCCAATGGATAAAATGGGAAATGAGAGTTGGCGAGGCAATCACATCATTATCGGGGTGAGACACTAAACATGATAAAGCGAGATTTTACATTCTGAAATTCATTTAATTATACCACTCACCTAAGTATTACACTCTCGTTCAACTTGTGGTGTAATAATAGTAATGATACATAATAATATGGTAAGTGACTTGAGTATTGAGACAGAACACACACGTGACATACAGATTACAGCACAAATAAAGGAGTATTGATGGGAACAACAACCATAACAACAAACAACAAAAACAGAAAACAAAATAAATCCGTAGATCTGTTGTATGACATGGAGACACTGATTTATTGTACACTATAATTGTCTTACAAATTGCTGGGATTTTCTTATCATGGAGAAGAGAAATGACTTTAGCAAAGTGTGCAATTTATCCAAGAACATTGCCTAGAGTTATTCGTTACAATAATAATACATGTATGTTTTTACCAATGTCTACTCCACCAGAGTTCGATCTCCCTTCTGCCTAGATATGATAAGCAAATGTCATGTGTATGTGTATTTATTTTACACATGTGATCCAGGTTAGTCCATGCAGTCTCTTTTCTACCTTGTAATATTTTATATTAATTTTAGTTCCGACATTGGTCAAATTCTCTATAAAACAAACTTAAATTTATTTCATAAAAGAAATAAAAAAAACATTGGTGATAAATTGTTAGACCAATGAAGAATATTATCTAATAGCTCTCTGGTTTGATTGTCGTGGAAATGGGAAGACAGACAATATTTATTCGTGTCCAAGAGATTGGTGCAGGGAATAAAACATTTCAGACACCTTTTTTGAAAACAATTTAATATGGGTAGAAAATAAGCATCGGTAATAACAAAACTTATATTAACAAAAGTTGCCAGTAAATGCGAGGCAATAACACATTAAATTTTGTCGTGAATGAAACGGGCAAAGAAAGGGAGAGTTTGGGAATATACTTGTCCGATACTATAGCATCCTAATCTATGTAAATAAATCATCGTACTATCTATCTCTCCATTTATCTCTTGTCTGTGTGGTCATTCGTGTGTCAAGCTATGTGTCAAATTACAACGTATTTGATGGTTTAATGCTGGACTATCCATATTCACTTGACATATAACCTGTAAACAAAGTGGGAACCTCTCCATCCTCGAGATAAACAAGTGTAGGATTTTCATATAGTTACGTGCCTTGGCGGACTCTACAAATCTAATGAAGATAAGACCTGATGTAAATAATGATTATATTTGTTACAGTAGAAATCATTTTGTCTCTTGAATAACACGTTGATGAGATGGTAGGAAGAAAAAAAACAACCATGCAGCATGCAAATTTTTGTTGTTCTTAGTGACGACTGAGGTAGTGTAGTTGTTGTTAGCTGTCATGGCGAATCTTTCTGATTTGTAAGTCCTGGCAAGTTTTTCATTACAGTAAAAAAAAAAAATAACCTTACAACTTAGGACCGAGACAGATCTGGTTACAAGCATCACTTAGATCAATCTTCATGAAACTTTGGCCATGTCAATGTCCGTGCATCAGGTAAGGACACTGAATAATGATAAAGTTCCAGTTAAGCAATGATTGTAACTGATGTAATCTCCGCAGACTTTGAGATTAGGTCTGCTTTTGCCCTGGGACAGTCATTTTCTTAAACGGCACAAATGGAAAACAGCAAAGGTTGAACTGCGACAGCTGCCATGTGCCCTCCATGGTGACAGTCTGGAGAGTTTGGTCAAGGTCCTCCTTGATATCGATTGGCACTGGACGTGGTTTTAGGAAAAGTGAAGTTGTTTGTGGCTTGAAATTGATCTCCAGTTCTTTATGGAGGGGATCAGGAAGTTCAAAAGATCCCGTCTTCCTTTAGATTTATTAGAGTAATAATACTTCCCCACAGAAGTAAAACAAACTTGTTAGTCCTCCGGAATTGTGTCGTTTGTAAACATTTTGAGGCCATAGTTGTTGTTTCGCTTAAAGTTCAAAATATCAATTTTTCTGTTGCACCAAGAAAAAAACGTTAATGTATTATTAGTTTGCATTATCAACTAAACCGAAATGCGTGTTAAAGGCACTTGAAATGGAATTTTCAACCAAATAGTTTTTATCTGATCTTACAAAAATTCTTTACTCCCTGTTAACACTTTCCAACTATTATAAAAAAAAATTAGGTCTTGGATTGGAAATATCGTATTTAAATATTTTAGCACTGTCATTATTATTAGGTTATAGCGTTGAGCAAAAAAATAAAAAAATATAAAAGGGGTGGGGGGAGGGAGTGAAAAGTGCACCACAATGAAAGTACTCCCACAATGTGTTTTTTTAAATAGATAGACAGTCAGACAGACACAAACAGACATACTGGTAGATAGATAAATAGATAGATAGATAGATAGATAGATAGACAGACAGACAGACAGACAGACAGACAGACAGACAGACAGACAGACAGACAGACAGACAGACAGACAGATAGATAGATAGATAGATAGATAGATAGATAGATAGATAGATAGATAGATAGATAGATAGATGATGAATGGATGGCTGGCTGATTGAGTGATGATTGATTGATTGATTGATTGATTGATTGATTGGCGGATAGATAGACAGAGAGATAGATGATAGATTGATAGTCAGACAGACAGAAGATAGATAGATAGACAGACAGACGGACAGACTGACAGACAGACAAACATATAGATAGAGAGATAGATAAATAGATAGATAGATAGATAGATAGTTATTATTACACACTAGTACCGTATCGCACATAAACATTTAATATGACAGCGTAAAATCTTTTCACAAATGACAAAAGGCGTACAAAATGTAAAGATACTGCACAAATAATTATTGATGCATTTACAGCTTTTTGTTGAAATTTATTGTTTATACATCTCCATGCAATGTACATAACATTTCAAAATCATTATCAGTGTTTGTTATTCAAGAGACCAACACATGAAATAGTTGCTATCTCAGTGCTGTCATTTTAAATTCGCCTTTTTATTAAACCTTTTTTCCTTCCTATAAAATAAATCACTTCACACGAGTATGTAATATAAAATCAACCAGTATAGGAAATTAAAAAAAAAAAAACAAGGACTTAAAAAAGGAAAGAAAAAGCATCATAATATTCCAGCCAAGCTGTATGTGGAGTCAAAACCCATTCAGATTTTCTTTGTCAAAATTTTTTTTTTTTTTTTGGAGACAAACATTGAATTTGCAGTCAGTTTGATTCTCTATCGTTTAAACGGATCCATTATGTTCTTTATAATCGCCTGATAATACAGACTGTCTTTTATAAAGAAACTCCACACATCTGAACAGTTTAATTTATGGAATGGGTGGAGCCTCCCCTCGTTCCAGATTTTTTCACCATAATTATGAACAACTCCCCGTCCACATGTTAGCATAGATCTACAGAGCTAAGACAAGCAAACAAGCTCAAATTTTAAGAAAAAAAAAAAGCATTGTTATATACATTTATTCCATATGTGTATTTAAGTTTATTGTACGATCTGGGATTAAAGTTTGTATGAATTTATACGGCTCGTGCTGACCTTATCTATTGAGTAAATTACCCTAGGGGTGAAATTAGGACTCGGAACAGGTGTTTTTTTTTTTTAAGCTTTTGTTGTATGGCGGAAATACCCGACCACGACTTGCAGCAATAGAAAAGAATCATTCTGAAAATCTTCTCTCCTTTTTCCATTGCAGCAGATAGAGTAAGGAAAGTTGGCGTAACGGGTGAAATAATGAAATGTTTCAACACAGTCCGCACAGAAGGTTGCGTTTAGTGAAGCTACGAGTGGCTGTTCAGATTTCTTTTTCTTTCGACCAATATTGTAACATTTTTGGTTGGGGTTAGCAACTTGCAAAATATGAGGGGTAAATGAGAGAAAGATAGAAAGAAAGAAGGCGTCATTTTGGTTTTCATTGTGCAAAGCCAAAACTTAATCCTTTCGATACTGAAACACCATTGCTGGTAACTCTTTACTGCTCTGTCAGTTACAGGTTTTGTTTCTCCGTGACCAGCTTTCAAAGACAATTCAATAGCCTGATGAAGAATCAGATTTGCCACTGAAATAACTGAAATATATGGATCTCAATATAAACTGGATTTGAGAAAATCTACCTTTCACGGCGAAAGTAGACAAAGGATTAATGTACCGGTATGTTAGCACTGTTAGGTCACCTGTATGAATTGTTGTCAGGATGAAACTAGGCCTAATAGACATTATTTAGTACCGGCAAAGGCCACTGGCAAATTCAAAAATGAAAGTTCAGCTTGCAAATTGTGAAAGAAACAAAGTTGAAAAAAAAAATTCTTTGAGAGTAAGCGACACCTCAAAAGCTTTACAAAACCTATTACACTGAGGTCACGGTTTGTCTGGGTTGTTGACAATGCTCTGATATTTGGGTCAACAAAATATAACAACAACAACAACAAAACAAACAAACAAAACAGACATACAAAACAGCTCAGCATCTCTTCTGTATTAAAAAGGATAGTTCAGTTTTTAAAATTCAAACTTTCTTCCAAGCCAAACACCTCATCTGTGTGGATGTTGTTACAAAGGCAATTTTTTTTCCTTCCTAGATGACAATTTCTGAACATTAAAAGACAGCCCACCTCACCCCTCCCCTCCCCTTCCCCAAGTCCTCTTTTTGCACTCTACTGAAATCAACCGTTAGTTTCGGTCCAAGTCAATGAATAGAATAGGAACCTAAAGCTGACGAGACAGTCAAGCATCAATCACTTCCCGGAGTAAAGTTTTTCATGGATGTGGCCACAATCACATTTTTAATGTCAAGAGATATTGGGTTGACAGATCTAAGATGAAGCAAGATTAAAAAAAAACAAAATACTCAAAATCTTCTGATTTGATTGCACTCAGCATTATCTTCTACTTAACTTTAGGTGGAATATTAATAATAATCATAATCATAATAAAATGGACTGTGATTTAAATGTCAACACAAATAACTTACAAATGAAATACAAATAACAGTAGAAATACCGACAGTGTTTGTATGAACAAAAATAAAAAAATCACAAGAGCAAAGAAAAAATAACTTAATTTATAGGTTACAATGAATGTGTCATGCAGACATGTGTCTATTTGTAATCTGTTAACTTCCAACCCGACATTGTAATTCTACGTAAAACAACGAACTCAATCTTCAAACAATTTACCTAGCTGAAAAATTTAACAGAAGTGTTTATTTTATATGTAAATAAATTAAGCTTATAAACATTGTTCAAAATTTATACATTTGAATGTATGTGTATGTATGTATGTATGTGTGTGTGTGTGTGTGTGTGTGTGTGTGTGTGTGTGTGTGTGTGTGTGTGTGTGTGTGTGTGTGTGTGTGTGTGTGTGTGTGTGTGTGTGTGTGTGTGTGTGTGTGTGTGTGTGTGTGTGTGTGTGTGTGTGTGTGTGTGTGTGTGTGTGTGTGTGTGTGTGTGTGTGTGTGTGTGTGTGTGTGTGTGTGTGTGTGTGTGTGTGTGTGTGTGTGTGTGTGTGTGTGTGTGTGTGTGTGTGTGTGTGTGTGTGTGTGTGTGTGTGTGTGTGTGTGTGTGTGTGTGTGTGTGTGTGTGTGTGTGTGTGTGTGTGTGTGTGTGTGTGTGTGTGTGTGTGTGTGTGTGTGTGTGTGTGTGTGTGTGTGTGTGTGTGTGTGTGTGTGTGTGTGTGTGTGTGTGTGTGTGTGTGTAGAGGTCTTACTCTATGTTTTTGTATTTCATGCGTGTTAAGCGTATCAATGTTTTTATAATGTCATAAATGACCAACAGAGAAGAAATCATCTCTCACATCTCTGGGCTGACGGTTGTGGGCACGAACAGACAGACATTATCTGAACTACATCAGAAATTGATCACTGAGACATTTGGATAAATTAGTTAGAAAGTGTCAACTAATAATGGCAAACATGGGGTGGGGGGGGGGGGGTTGATTTGGGGAAAGAAAAAAAATAATGCTGTGAAAACAGTTATCTGGCGTTATAAGATACTAATATTACAGAGAATACTCACTGACTTCAGTGATAATTGTGTGAATCTGCTTATAAAAATATGTCAGGTCCGAATTTGTGCCGAGCCAAATGAAGCAATCAGCCAATGCAATGATGCAATGAAGCAATGATGCCAAATGTTCACAGATTTTGTATCATAAACTGTAGATTATGTTTTTTTTTTTTGTTGAAATCACAGCAGGAATTTTTGTTTAGAGTTACGTTCCATTGTCAGAAGAGCCCTTTAGTGTCTTGCAGGCAACGCCCCCCCCCCTCACATTTATTGTTCACTACCACTCGATGACCCGTCTTGTGTTAGTTTTTTTTCCCATGGTTGTTGATGCTTAGCGTGTGTTGACCTTGGTCTGACCTGCTTTGTTAATTGTGGGATATTCCAGAACGTTATAAAGTATTCGAGACAGACTTGTTTAAGCTAGGTCGGCCATGAGATGATGTAACCCGTTGACATGTTGTTGTGTGATTGGGTGTTTTGTGTGTCTCCAGAACATAAGAGAGCGATCTCGGGCGACTGCAGATGTTAAGTCGATTCGGGAATCTTCGGTGAGAAGAGAACCAGGCGAGAGACGGTGTGTGTGCAAGACCCAGTTATTCCTCATGTGTTCAGATTCGTGTGCCTTCCCCGCCAGACGTAAGCAGGCTGTGAGATATTTCATCTTACAGTCATTTACCTATTATTTGGTTCCCGTGTTTCATTTTTACTACAGTTGTGACAGTTACGTTTTGTAAAGGGAAGCAGTTCATATAACCTCACTGCCCCTATTATAAAGTACTGCAATTTACCTCAACTGTTACAAGCCTCACGCAGAACTGTTTCGTTGGCCTATATTTAAAATGTCCAGTCGACACCAGAAATGCCAAGCCAAATTAATTTCCGACTAACTAACGCTGGCACAATAAACAAGGAGGCCTACAGCTGTGGGTCTGCACTAAGACAGAAACAAAAAAAAAGTACACATTAAGAAATGATATCAGATCAAGATTCAGTGCATAAGCGAAGAGGCGATGTAAAAAGATATAGGGACACAGTAAACCAGTGATAATAACTTCAGTTGCAGAGAATAAATCTGTAACAATTTTTCCTTTTCTCCGACAACAGGTTATGGGTTCCAACGTTGTCCTGACATCACTGGTAGACCAGGTTATGGCCATGTTACACAATGTTGTTAGGCTCTGTCTCTTTCTTTAGTCCACTCAATTATTTTATTAATTAAGTTTTTTATCTGTAACATTCGTGCAATTTCATTATCTAAGAGCTAGGAAATCATCAACATTTACAATAAGACAGTTGCACAATAGGTCTTCTCGTCAAGGTAAATGCCTTTCCCACCTATTCAGGCGATACATTTCTGTTCAATCTACGATCTCATAAAAGTGATCCGAGTGAGTGGATTTTTCAGAACTGGCCATGCTTGCGTTGTCTGTGTCGTTAGCAATGGGCAGTATGTAATCGTTACCGTCAGTCCTGTTGTCGGTGTCGTCAACAATAGATTGCAAAGTGTTGTCTGTCTCAATCCTGTTGTCTGTGTTGTGGATAATGGGCTGTAAGTAATCCTCTATCTCACTCGGGCCTGTGGAAAAAAAAACACCAAGATCTTCATTTACATAACAGATTTACTGGTGAATTTTATACACGTGAGGTCAGAGAAACAAAGAAATGTTAAAGTTAAACATAAAGAAAGAGAAAAGAATGTAGATGAAATAAGTAGAAATTGAAATGAGGACAGAAAAAGATTTTTTCGACTAAAGATATTGTTACACTCGTGAAAGGACAGAAGAATAAGGTAAGTCAGAGAACCAAGATACTTAGAACGGCAACAATCACAGCTAAGGTAAGAGAAAATTTGAATAGAAAAATTTCATTCGCCGACAGAAGAAACTGAAGTAAATTTGAAAATGACAACACTAATCTCAACAAGAATAGTTACAGCAACCACAACATCAACAATAACAGCAACAACACCCGTCAAAAATTTGCATAAAAAATAATATTTAAAACGTGATTGGTGATAGAGCAACTTGGGGTATACAGTAAATGTGAGAATCCACATAAAAGATGTGGTTTTGTCCGAGCTTTGAAATGTTTATAAACGGAATACTTAAAAAGACACTCACTAACACTCTTCAATCAGCACACATTTATTTATATTTATCTTCGCACGGTCACAGAATCGTCCACATACACAGAATCTCAAGCACACAAAAGGCCAAAGCTAGAAATAACAACCGCCTAGTAAAACAAAGATACTAGAAATGATAAGATGAGACAGCTCGGGGTTTTCGCGTGCACGGGTTTGGTAGCGCTACCTAGTGCCGAAAGCGCGAGAGATGTAAACAACGGCATTTTTTACAAAGCCAAATAGAGAAAATGCCGAGTTTTGTTCAGTGTTCAGCTCTCATTCTGGACCTTGCTGGAAGTCTCTTACTTTGTAATTATAAAGTAGTTCGTAGTAGGAAACCTGCGGCTATTTTTTTCCTTTATAAATGTGGTAGCAATGTCACAATCATTTTATTAATTTACCATCATACCGAAGATGGATCTGGTATATTTTTAGAATAACATGGGACCGAGGCTGGAATTTCCGTGGTTTTGAAAAACTTTAAGGACTTTCCTTTAACAATAACAGACTAACCTTGGATTTTCCTTCTTCTCGTTCTTCCTCCTCTTCGTTTTATTCTCCAAATTCACGAAAAATACAGCATCGTCGATTTAAACACATCAACCGTAGCATCAGAGCCGCATACCAGTACAATCACTAACAGTCGAGTCCCAAGCGCGGTCGATAGGCTAAAAATAACTTGTCGCGAGAGAGGCCGAGCCAACTGCACGCACATTATTAGATTTATGCCTATGCCATCTCGTGAAAAATTTGTTTCTTTCTTTTTCCTTTTTTTCACCCACCTTTTTGTGCTTTTCTTTACAGAAAAATTCATTTCCTCATTAGATACTACGTATTTTAAAAATATTTTGATGGTGAAATTGCCTCTGGAAGCGAAATCGATCGGTGTTGTGTCTAATTTCTATGCAAATCCATTGTGCGAAGAGCTGGCTCTGTGCGCCGAGAGTGGGCGGTACCCGGGACCGGATATAAACGGTATTTTAAGAGGCCGGAAGAAGGGAGTGTCTGATCTTATCAATCTAGTATCTTTGGTAAAACTCCTACATCTCCCTGGTCTCCGAGACGTCAAGGTCATTTGTTTCCTTGATATTGAAATGACGAGACTTGTACCAGATCATAAAGAGACCGACAGCCACCCATGCAATGTTGACACCGCATGACCTTATTGCTTCACCAAAGACAACCCCCGGGGACAGGGGAGAGGAGAGGCGGATGGATGCCCATACAGTGGTGGAATTTAACAATCCCCGCACAATAACTCTCCCATATCTTCACACAATGACAGAACCTTCCAACAAATAGAACAAATTTATCTTAATAGGCATTCAGCATTTCTCTAACAGTAAACTACCCACCTCTAGGTGTATCTTGGCTTCTTCTTTTATTGATGAGGAATCGACGAGTCTTGAACGAGATAATTATGATAACGACAGCCACCATGCCGACGGCACACACAGAAACGACTGTACCAATGATGAAAACCGGGGTGCCCATACAGTGATGGAACTTGAAATCCCCTGCACAGTTCAGACATGAACGTTTGGTGTGTTTTGTCTCGTCCATGTAAGTTCCAACTGGACACGGCAGACAGGTGACTGAGTGTGTTGTTTCATTGATGGACAGGTATTCTCCTTCTCCACAAAATTTTAACTCTGATGAATTCTTCTGTCCTGTCGGTGCTTGGCGAAGAAAAATAGGGGAAAACAATGTTGTTATATCATCACAAAAAATTAAAAAGAGAGAAAGTGAAACAAACTACCTAAATTCATTCGGACGTAAAATAATAAAAGTACTACACAAAGAGAAAGATGGCAAAACGTGTAGGAAAATTTAGTGATTTAAAAACGTGAGAACAACAACTACAACAGATTCATAACATTATTTTCTCTGTTTGTATACCTCACGTTAAAGTGTACCATCAATATCTAATCTGAAATTTTAATTTAATTTTCATACGATTTCTGTTTCAATATTTTGTATTAGCAACTTGACAGTCAGTTTTTCGGGCGAAGCTAGATAGTAATATTTTGCCAGAGGTCATTATTTAATGTATAATTCTAAATTATTTATATTTTGTAATTCTTGACTTCAATCTTGAACATTTTTAGTGGGGTATTGATGATTCTTCCAAACAAAAAACGTATTTTCAAATATGACAGTCGACTCACTAGCATGGCTTGTGTTCATGACTCTCACATAAACAATTTTATTTTTTTTTAAATGAAACAACTGAAGACAATTTTTTTTCGTCTGTATGTACGTCAGCATTGACCATAACTTGTTCTAAGCTCTTTCCTTTAAGAGGTTTCGCTGCTCTTGGCATTTACACCTCACTTTTCTTCTTTCAGTTTTTCTTGATCTTGTTTGTGTGTGTTTGTAGTAGCGTTTAGTCCTTTTAGAATTTTACCTAGGCAGCGGCCTTGTTAGGCCTGTCCTTCTCGACGTGCAACTGTCAAGGTATCTTTAACGTGCACAATGTGCACATGGGCCCTCCGAGTTTGATAGTTCGTGCAATATATAGGTCTAGGAAGTGCAATAGAATACCACTACCAGCATAACAATGAGATGTGAGATTTGAAAGGTGTAACAAAAAGAAAAACAAGAAGAAAAAGAAGTCAAATGACGAGAGAATTTCAATCCAAGACCCAAAGCAAACAAATAAAAAATCACCAATATCAAAAGCTGAAAAGATTATACCAGTGTCATGATACTTATTCCAAATATGATATTTTGCCGAACACCTTTTGTGGAGTTATCATGCCGTGATAAGACTGTAAAGGGATGGCAGAATTTAATAGGTTTTAAATCAGTTTACTAATACTACGGGAGGTTTTCATTTGACCAGGCCAAGGTAGAGGTCTTTGTTTCAGGAGGTTAGCTGCCCTTGGCACTGAGGTATATCTCAAGAACTGTTTATGTAGACATTGTCAAGTTTTATTCTGAATCGAATGTCACTCTTCCCCTTCCTCATTTTTAGAGTTCTGCCGTGTGTCTTTAGCTTTTCTCTGTCGGAGTTCGAGCAATAAATTTTATGTCTTGCTCGTGAGTGCCTTACCTTAAGGGAAAAAAATAGAGTTAAGCTAATTCAGTCAATCTTGATGACTATCTGCGTCTTAGTGAAATATCTTGCTGAATCTATCTTTGTCCTAAACACAACCTGACTGCATATTTGTTGATTCTGATTTCTCTGTATCTGCACACATCCACTGAGTAACAGCAATTCACAAAATCTCTGAAATGTCAAGTTTTCACTTTTGTTTCTTTATCAAAATAAATAGAAATCGATAGAAACAAGAAAAGAAAGAAAATAAAATCAGTCGTGAAATAATTAATACTAGATGACCTACCGGGCATTGCCCGGTATAAACAATCATGTACTCCCCCCCTCTTTCTCTCTCTCTCTCTCTCTCTCTCTCTCTCTCTCTCTCTCTCTCTCTCTCTCTCTCTCTCTCTCTCATATAATAAAAGTAATAAACTACAGTCTTGCTTCAGAACTCATGCACAACTCACTACCAAACTGAATGCTGGATACGGTTACTTTTTATGACATGCACACAAACATGCAAAAATACAGATATTACATAGCAATAAACATTGTTATTTTTTAAACATACATGCTTGAAGTAAACAACTTCTAATTATAGCCATCATCTTCCTTATCTCAATCGCCACCTTCCTGCCAAATTTAAGGCCTGAAGAGTGTATAGTTTGGTCAGTTAGTCATGCCAAACGTTGCAAGTTACTGAAATATATAATAGATATTTAATATAATATGACTAATTATAATACTGGCAGTAATTGTAATTGCCCTCTTGACGGCGTGCGGAGATCGATCATGTACCTTGTCCCTACTATAGAAATATCCAAATAATAATAGAGATACTAAACACAGCACAATAAGTCAAGGAACAACTTACATTTTCACATGTCAAAATAAAATTTCAGTATCTCGCAAACCCGTTATGTCTAATCAACCAAACTGTAATGAACTCTTGTTAAAACAAAATCGCGACCTCGTTTAGAATTCAAATTACACCAATGTAATCTATGGTCTCAAAGACAGACTGTGGAAAAAATGAATAAATTGTGTTCAACCGTTTTGGAGTTGCCATTCTTTGAAATTTTGTTCCTTGACTTATTGTGCTGAGTTTAGGTGACCGAGATATCTGCCGGTCACTACAATTCAGTAGAAAGTTTTTTATCATGAAAATAATAATTAAAAAAAAAAACAACAATGTGTCATTTGTCAAGAATAAATGTTGTAAAAATTGTGTTGCTATTTCCACCGACTAAAATGTCTTTCACGAATAAGTCCAACAGTGGCTTCCATGTAGGTCCTAATCCAATATCTAATCTCTAAACAAAGTGCAAGGGAAATTAGTCCAATGACATTTAGGATTCAAATACTTTGAATTATTAGTTTGTTGTTGTATTTGTATAACAGAGATACATCGACCCAGAAAAGTACCCATTTGTAAAATCACATTCACTATTTCTTTAAAATCTACTGTCGTTAGTTAGTAATAGTTATGGTAGTGGTGTGGTAGTGGTAGTCGTAGTAGTAGTAGTAGTAGTAGTAGTACTAGTAGTAGTAGTAGTAGTAGTAGTAGTAGTAGTAGTAGTGGTTGTGGTAGTGGTGGTGGTATTAGTAGTAGTAATAGTAGTAGTAGTAGTGGTAGTAGTTGTAGTAATAGTAGTAGTGGTAGTGGTGGTGGTAGTAGCAGTAGTAGTAGTAGTAGTGGTAGTAGTAGTAGTGGTAGTAGTAGTAGTAGTAGTAGTAGTAGTAGTAATCGCCCAGTTCTTCCAAGGGCACCCTGAACAGTGCATCCCTCTCCAAGTCCGTCTTGCGGTGGTGAAAGATATTGCTGAACTGGCTCTCTTTCAATTATATCTAAGTAACTAACACAATCCTCAATCATAAACTTTAGGTCTCCAGATAATGTCCCTTTGCATTAGGTGAGTTCTTACTCGTGGCGGCATTAAACCATCAGCCAGTGCCATATGGTACCCTACTCAGTGCGGTTCCCAGCTGCTGATCTTAGATCAGTGGGAAATTTCTCCCGAAAGACTACCGTGGACACTACTGAGCTGAGGCCACATCTGATATTGTTGTAGAGCTCAAACCATGGGCCATTCAAACCAGAGGAAGACAGACGAGATAATAGCCACACTCTGACATGAACTTTCCCGATGTTGGTCAAAATAAACTCCTCTTTTTTCAATGTTTAGAAAGCAATTCCTCTTCGTTTTCCATCTTCGAGCTCAGAAATGAATGGAGATGGCACATGGAACATTTTATTCTTTGAGACTGGATATGAAATGGTTTACGCCATTTAAATTAAGGTGTAACAGAACATTTGAGACTTTATAATATATTTGTACTTGTCACGAGCAGAGTTAGGGTCTTGGGGATGTTACGACTGCACGAGAGGCAGCTAACTCACACTCGGACACAAACACACAAGAAAAGTATTAAATAACTAGAGCGTATATATGTCAGGCCGGTCAGGCCATAGTTTACATAAATATTAATAACAAAACAAAAGACAATAGGGGTATATATTCAAACCAAAAAAACTCTAATTAATAACTTAACCAATGATATTCATGTAACTATGGAGGTACTGCAATCAATAGCAAATAGGTATATTATACGAAACTAGATATCAATTTAAAGTGACAGTTGAGTCGTCACTGGCCAGTCGCCAGGCAAACTCTCCATAAATCATATGGGCTTAAATGTTAGGAGAGCCCAGTACGTTCAAAGCCTACAGAAGCACTCTTCGGCTTGTAGGTAATTTAAGCAGTTGCCAAAAGACTATATTTTATGCACAATCACTATTCAATTCATCAACAATGTGCTATATTATTCCAATCATACTATGACAATAGATCTATGATACAGGACACTCGTGGTCGAGTGCCAGCTGGGGTTTCCTTAGTCTTCCTATGAGGCTGTAGTTCTCTCTCTATCTCCGATCTCGATTATGCTTGGGATAAATAAGATATATTACCATTGGTCACGCCTACTGGTAGGCGCGAACATCAATATAGCGCAGCGTGGGCTTTCAAAGGTCAGCCCACTCAGACCTTTCTTTCTAGAGCTCAGTCAGTCCGTTAGCAAGGACTTCTTGTCTTCAAAGCACACAGTTCAGGTACTGGTCAACCGGAGATACTTCACGACACGATGCTTCTGCTCGTCTGTATTCCCCAAATCTGAACGTTACACGATGTCTTATACTATCTAACTACCCAGCGTGCTAGTCCGCTGGCCCAATTAGTTCAGCTATCTCATAGGTCGAAACCTCCCCCCATTTTAATTGTAGTAATACGTCTGCACTATTCTACCAGCCAGTTAACGTGCAAAAACTTGTCTAGTCATACTTAACAATGTCAACTATTCCCACCTTGTTTCACCCCTACTCCATTACTTATTAATCACGAACATTAAAACCGACAAGCGTGAATCTTACAGTTTAACTTTACATTTATTTACTCACCAACTATAATTGGCGAGGACCGTTCAAGGCCACCAGCCAATTTCTCATGGCCCTGGTAAAAAAACAACTCACTCTCTGCGTGAGTTTTAATAACATCCGAATCATGACAGTACTGTTTATTAAACAAATGCCAAAACAGCTAAGAATACAAGTAGAACTACATTGGAAAATGAGTTTACTGGCTTCCGATACACTGAAGTTTAATGAACAGAAAGAACAAGTGAAAGAGAAAGGGAGAGAGACAGACAGAGAGCGAAAGAGAGAGTCAGAAAAACAGGCATACACATACAGAGAGAGAGAGGGGGGAGGGAGGATGAGAAGGAAAAAGTGCGGGAGGTGGAAGAAGATGAAAGGAAGTGGTGCACACTGACATCCCGTTCAATACCTGTACAAAATCGATGACTAGTTTGTACAATTATGCAATGATTGTCCATGTCCAGTATTTATGCGTGTATTACGTAGATCTTACAGACTTATAGAGAACTTTTTGTGCAGAGTTAACATTGAAAATGGCACAAATCATCCCTAAAAAATTCTGGATCTTACACAAAACAAAGCTATTTCACATACTTTCCTAGTTTGTCGGAAACGTCACCTTTTATTAATCTGAAATGTTTTGTCTTTCAAGTAGGTTAACAGGTCAGTCACATACCACTGTTGATTTTTTTTTGTTTTTTTGTTTTTTTGCAAATGGGTGTGTTAAATTTTAAAATTTGATTTTCTTCAAACTTGAAAAATTCAACAGATCATTTTCCTGCTAGTCCTCCAAAAAATATGGGTGTGGTCACCATTGAAATGGTGGTGCTGAAACTACGAGTCTATATGGAATTTGTCATGCAATGTTAGGATGTTGATGTTTTCATGGAACTCTTGCTACTGGCGTCTCAAATCATAAACGTGGGAAACTTGTATCAGTTGTGTATTGGTGAATGTCACTATTACAAAATACTCTTGCTGTTGTCATTGTGTTTTTATGCAGTTCTATGTCATGGAGACTGTTTGGTCATGAGACACACAATTCAAATTACAAATACCTCTGGAATTTGATGCAACATCGGGGCAATTCGGACCTACACAGGGGCCGGTCATTTTTCTGCCAGGTTGGAGACAACAACTTGTGTCACGTGACCGGTTACTGTTTTCGTGAATGTGTAGTAAGGCTGACGCAGGGCACTTACTGCAAGGGATACAATCCTGGTACTGTTGTTGTCTGTAGAAACCATCGCCACAGTAAATAACTGATGGATGTGTGCGGTTACAGGGTTGGAGAATTTTCTCTTGCGGTGAATTAGGAACTGCACATTTTGTACATTGGGTGTTGGCGTGTCTGTCTTGGTCCATGAAAGTGTCAGGCGGGCAGGGAAAACATTCCATTGTTGATGGATAAAGAAAGTCACCACGTCTACAGGGCAGCACAGATTCACTGGATGTAGAACAGACAGCGTCACTAAATTTCTGACAGGGCCTGATGGTTAATAAACAATATGTGCATTTCCAACACTCTCCCTTCATTGTTGGACGAAGATGATTTGTCCTGTAGTAACCATCAATGCAATTAATTTCTGAGTCGTGAGTTTTGTTACATGGAGATATCAAACGCTCTACCAGCGGGTTTACAACCTTATTACATTCGAAACATCTCCTGAATGTATTCCTTTCTACCGGCATGAACGTTCCTTCGCCACAGTCCATGCAAACATCTGACTGTCCTCCATTTAGAGCAGGCAAGACTTGACCCCTGGGACATTCCGTGACTGTAGAAATGACAGGATATAGACTCACCAGCTCAACTAAAACCCTTAACATCCAGAACCTTGAACACCTCACCATCTGTGGTAGTCTGTATTTTTCTTGTATGATTTGACGGGTAACAACACTTTGTTTGTTCTGAGCAGTAATGAAACATTTTTTACAGAGAGATCGCACTTTTTGAAGTTCAATGTCATAAAATAATCACAAGTTTTGCAAGTAATCTATCTCCTTCATCTGATACATGAGAATTCTTATAGATGTTCCATTTCCTAGCAACTGTTTGTTCTTAATTGGTGCTCTTTGTTGTCAATAGTCGGAAATCTTTTAGCGGATTATTTTGTCATTGGCACGGGCAACTTTTCTGTGTCAAAATGCAAGTAAAAACACAGTCAATAATACACCACCCTGTGAATCTCTGCCTGTGGTATCGGTTGCACTCCACTCCAGTTTCTGAAACACGGCAATATTGAACCTCAGTCTGAAACAACCAAGACAGGAAATGTGACTCACTCTCTCACGTGGTTGAATGGAAAGAGTTGTTGTTGTTTGTTCTTCGTTTTCTATAAATACAAATAATGAACTGAATGACAACATCCGGTGTTGTTGAGTGTATTTTTTAGAATATGGGCATATCCGTACAACGCACACAATTCGATGGCGTAGAACACACACCGGAATACTCACAATCAGCACCAATGACCTATATTACTGACCTTGTTAATTTGCATAGTTTTTAAAAATATGAATCGGCTTAATAGCAAAACAATCCGACTTCCGCTCGGAGATGGCGTGATCTGCGCTAATAATGTACTTGAGTGTACATCGATCACCATTGGCTACCCCAGCCCCTTTTCGCCTGATTAGTCAATCTGACTGCCGCCCATTGATACAAACTGTCTAGACCCTCACGCCCCCAGGTCCATCTGACTATTCCATGTGTTGTCACTTTAAATTCGTGAACACCATACCAAGTTTTGTTTCAGCAAACCTTCACCAGTCGCCCTTTTGGTAAACATGTTGTACGGATATACACTGTCCATATCCATACAACTTGTACGGATCCATACAATATGTTATACAGATATACACTTCCGTTTTTTTTTGTTTACAGATATATAGGCGCATTGGGAATGACGTCACAGTGTGTTTTTGTTTTGTACTTCCGACACCTAAAATGGCGGGTGGATCAGCTGACGAGTGTAACTTCGAGATATGTCTAAGCAGGTAAAATGCCTGCTGGTTGCATTGCAGTTGAATGTTATGACAGGGGTGGAAAGGATGGATCCAAGCTGGTCAGATTCCCTACCATCCGTGTAAGCAAGGGAGTGAAAGAACTGACCGAACGTCTCCCATGTGCATGAACACACGTGGCATTGTTTACTGTTGTTTAACTTTTTCTTAGCTCGCCGCCGATTGGTTCGCGACTCCTGAAGTGCTCGCAATGCAAATCAGCTAACGAATCAAAATCAGTGCTGCCATCACCATGTTGAGACGTCGGTCTTTGACAGCTAAAATGGCCGATATCCGCAATGGGCCTATAGACACTGTCTGCTGTTACTGACACACAATGAAGGCACTGCCACTCTATGATGTGAATTAAAAAAAAAAAATTATAGACATGGACTTTCGCCACACGGGCAAGCGACATACCTACACACACACAGACACACATACACACACACACACACACACACACAGAGTCTTATAAGCAATCAGTTCAGGATTTGATGTTAGCCAGGGAATTTGCCTTCAATTTTTTTTATATGGTGAGTCCGTTGTCATCGACTTCAACATCTGCTTTGTTTTGTTTACATGTATCCATCAAACAGCGAACCGTTACAATTCTACAAACGTGCTGATACAGGACTTGGCATTTCCCTAGTCTAACTGAATTTGAGACGATGACATCCTTAAAGAGGGTTCGTGGTTTTGTCAATTTTGCTACAAAATGTTCCGATTTTAAGGTTTGGCTGTAAAATGACATTTTCTGACGTTTGATTTGAACAGTGCAGAATAATACATCGATAGGCATAAAAAAGGAACCACCTACACCAATTACATAAATGGTCAAACTTTGTCAAGTTCAAACTCAGGTAGACAAAATCGAGCGAGATCACTTTTCTAATCAAACTAAGCGCTAATTTAATTGCTCACATTGCGTTTACACCGAGACAGTGTTGATTGTGATGTAATATAATAATACATATTATATAATTCACAAATCCTCCACCTTTAACCGCAAAGGGATTTTTTTTTAGGCCACCTCCGGTTCTAAATTTTTCTTGTAGGTTTCAAATACCGTGGAGGGTGCACCGAAGTTTGACAACCGTAAGTTTTGTGGTCAAGGACTCTGTGCCGCTCATATATTTAAAACAGTGCGAGAGATCCTGTCTGTGCTTTTTACTGTCAAGAAATTGTGCCTATGCCAATGTTCCCAGCTCGATCTACCGAGACACAAAATTTGCACAACCATTTTCAAAACATGGCCGATATTTCAAAGCAGTATTTCACAACACTGTACAAAATGTGTAAAATTATATTTAAATTTATTTAGAAAAGAAAATCCTTGAAAAAAAAAAAATACCTTTCTACACTGTGAAGCTGTGCTAGGGTAACTATGTGAAGCTGTGCTAGGGTAACTCTGTGAAGCTGTGCTAGGGTAACTCTGTGAAGCTGTGCTAGGGTAACTCTGTGAAGCTGTGCTAGGGTAACTCTGTGAAGCTGTGCTAGGGTAGATATTCTATTCCCATTTTTTGTTTTTCGTTTGTCAGTACAGTGTAATACTAAATTTTATATGTTTTCAGCTGTTTGCACCATTTTTGTTAACATTATACTGTGATAGGAAATAGAAGATATGATAATGAAATACATCTACTTAAATTTGCAAGGCAGGAGAACAGGTACCAAGGAACGTTATCATATTTTCACTACTTTTTTTTGGACAGTTGGACGTGTTAAGTATTTACGTGATTTACGTGGATGGCAGGTGAACTGAGTTTTTACATAGAAACATAAAAATAAGTAAATGTAGGACGGACGAGTGGCTATGTGGGCTTATGTGTAGTAGGTCCTAGTATTTCTTAGGTACACACAACCAAAACAACACAAGTTCTCCCTTGATGCTCTTATTTATTTAAACAAAAGGAACCTAAAGAAAAAAAACAACCAGCCATGAGCCAACGTTTTTCTAGTCTTGTGCTACCCCGTCATAATCAGGGTCTGGGTGGCGATGGCCAGCGTCGGCAAGCTTCTGAACTTCTGTCGGTCTGGCTTTACTGGCGCTGGTCAGTTCCCGTTTCGGCGTCTTTGATGGAATGCTTCCCAACCCCGATATGGCATCGGATAGATCTATAGTGCCCGCTAGGACATGGAAGGGAGAAGGCCCAGTGGTCGACAGTTTGAATGTTCTGGCATTAGGCCTAGAAACGAATGATTTGTCAGGGTACTGATACAAAAATAATCCTAGCGCGGCTAATACTGTACGCACAGAAATCAAACGGATATCACGGTACACTACATACAGAAGATACTCTATCGCTTTATGGAGCTACAATTTAATAAGTTTGACTCAGACTGGATTTATCGGTGATAAAATGCGTCTAGCTCACCATTTATTTAAAATTCGGGAGTCTGTTATTGACGATCTCACTAGGATGCGTTCATCGAAGTACACCAAAATTGGTGGAATCAATACAAAGTTGGAACCTCCTACTAAAATTCTAACCGGCTACTTTGTCCAGAAACTCTGCAGTCGTTTCAATATAATTTTTCAAAGGTGACGAGATAAGTAAAAATGGACAAACTCGTGTGGGATATTTTAGTCCATCAACACGTCGTAATCCGTTAGTAAGTTATCATGATCACCCATATTATACGGGAAAGGTTTTGCTTAATATGGTACTCTTGAAAACGAACCCGAGGTCCTGTCTTTCTGACGGTTAACAAGAAAGAAAACGTAACTTTTAGACATGATACAGGAGCTAGATACCCGCTGGTCACAATTTCCAACTGACCAATCAAAATGCTCGTTTCCTCACAGCAAGGGGTCCTGCGATACCGAAACAAGGGAAGTAATTCAGGTAATGGCACCCCGGCAAGTGCCTATTAACCTCTATGAGTAGCCGTACCTTACTCACGCAAACTTACTGGCGCTACAATGTAAGCACATAATAAAATAAAAAATCGTTCATCCTTTCACACTAAAGAATAAATAAATAAATAAATAAAGTATCCCTGGATTGTGGTCATAAGTTCAAGACTATTTTAGGTGCCCATACTTCCTTTTCATCACGATGTGTATGGCGTTGTGATCTGGTTTCGTTTTCCGAAGTAATTTTTCCTTAAAAAACTTGTAGTGGGCACGGTGTTACCCGGGACAAACTATTTATTGGTATAAATTCTATGACATTATAACGGATGTTTCATATGGCACATTCTATTACGTTTATTTCGTCGTTTTGTTGTAAATATTGTTGCTGTTGTTCTTGTTGTTTTCTTTGCTTTTAGATAGAATTATTGCTTTATCCATGCGCATTAACGTAGTACGCACATATGTATAACAAACATGTCTAAAGAAAATAAACACAATGACAACGTAATAAAAGAATGTGGTGCAGTAACAACAAACTTCTCGTCGGGCGCCCCACGTTACTTTAGCACTGGCGACAAGCGACTTCGTTACGAACCGACTTGCTAGCAAGGAAGGGCGGTAAACAATAGACCGGTAGTCGGCGATAACGCGAAAGTTAGAACAAAAATAGTCGAAGAATCGCTGTAGAATCTAGGATACTGTGACTATCACAGTCCAGAAATAATCAAAACTGCGTGCTCAATTGTAAATTGATGTTATATGGTTAACAGGTATCTGATCTAAATATTATTTTTCTTTGTTTTGGTTTTAATTACAAAAGATGTCTCAAGATGTTCTTTATAAGATCGATTTCCTTTAAATAAAGCATCTGCCGATATTCATTCTAAATCTTCTCTGCAACAGTTATTGTATGGCTAAGATTATTATTGCTCTTGTAATAAAAACAAACATTACACTTTTGTAAAGCAGCAATTAGAATGACAGTATGAAAAAAAAATGCATTTATTGCAGGGCATTTTGTGAAACATTTTCTCAAAGACGTAGTTGAGAAAAAGCACAGACAGTAAAGTACATTCTTATCCATTTTAACTTAAGTTTCAGGTTGATAAAGGATAGACTCGTTCATTGACCAAGATATAGATTGTTAAAGTACATTCTTATTCAATAACCGAGTTATAAATAGTAAGGTACATTGTCATTCAATAACCAGGTTATAGTTTGGTAAAGTACATTCTCATTCATTGACTAAACTTAGTTTGGTAAAGTATGCTCCCATTCAACACCCGAATTATAGATTGGTAAAGTACATTCTCAATTCATTAACTAAGATATAGATTGGTAAAATACATTTTTATTCAACAATTAAATTATAGATTGGTAAAGAACTTCTCATTCAGTAACTAAGTGAAAGATTGGTGAAGTATATTGACACTGAATAAAAGTGAATTATAGATTCAGTTCACCAAAGTGATTATATACCACGCGTGTTTTCACTTTGTTGTTTATTCAAATCTTATCATGTTCTACGATAAATAAAAAAGAAAAACGTACAGGTCTGTCTTATTTAAGAAATAGAAAGATCGATCGGATCTACTGTTTCTGTTACTGTTGCAATTCACAGATGAACACCAACGACAGTGCGAATTTCTAGATTTTTCGAGTTCCTTTGTTACAGTAGGCACGTTGTACTCAAACTGCAATGAAAACCCCATGGCATTCCTCGATTTGGCTACCGTCCTACCGCGCTTGCTCTGGCCGCTCTCGTTGATACCTGATGTCGCATTCGGCGAGTGAGTGAAACATCTTAATGACCCAATGTTTCGTACAGTAAAAAAAAAACTCCGTTGACATTCATTATTGTAATCAAACTAGCAGAGATCACTGGCGATGCTCAGGATAAACCTGCTTCCCCCCTCCCCTCTCTCTCTCTTTCTGTCCCCTCTCCTTTTCCCTTCTACTTCTCCCACCTCTTCCCAATTCCCCCTCCTCGTCATCTCTCCCCTTCCCCTCCTCTCTCTCCAACCGTGCCCCTCCCTACCCTAAGCTCCCCTTCTCCCCCCCCCCTCCCCATTCCTCCCTCCCCATCTCCTCCCGTCCCCGCCTTCTCCAATAACCAGCTGTGGAGGCCATATGAAAAGGCTGTAAAGTCTCATCAATTCTGATTCACTGTGTGTCATTTATTGCGGGACTGTCACGATTAAGGTTGATGACCTTGTACGCCACGAGTATAGAGGGGGTAAACTTGGTAGGGGAGAAGGGGAGCTTAAAGTTGTTGTCGAGCATGAAAGATTAAATATCACGAGGAAGGTCGGTGGCCTTGTGCGCCACGAGTCTAGGGGGTGAGCTTAGCAGGGGAAAACACGGTTTTTAACATTGTTGACGAGCGTGGATAGATACAAACGAGTCGCTTTAAACTAGTCGCGTGTGCAAAAACCTCGGGAGTATAAATAGAGGAGAAGCTCGACCCCCGAGAAACAAAAGAACTCACACGAGGTTCCCAAATTATTCGTTCCTGAAGGAAGACGCAGCGAGAAGTGGTCCGGGCGACAAGTGGAAGGTCGTGCCATGGGGACCAGGGGTGTTAAGTATGTGAGGGATCTATGAGATTCCCAAATTATTCATTCCTAAAGGAAGACGCAGAATTTATCGGTCCGGGCGACAAGTGGAAGGTCGTGCCAGTGGGGACCAGAAGTGTTAGGTGTGTGAGGGATCCATGATGTTCGCATGTATTTTCCAATAAGAAGAATTTAATCGGTCCGGGCGACAAGTGGAAGGTCGTGCCATGGGGACCAGAAGTTGAGGAGTTCTGATGATCGGATGGGAACCCATCAGAAGCTCGTGATTTGCGATGGCGGGTGTGAACCGTCGATGTGCTGTGTGTTTGCAGAAGAAGAGTCTTTGAGGATTATGTATGTGATTATCATGAGTTGAATGTTTTGACATAAGTTTTGTCATGCATTTATAATTAAATATCGTTTAATTTAAATTTCACTCCATGTGTCCGTTGATCGCTGGTCTGCTTGCTTGGCTTGTTAGCTGGGTTTGAAAGGTAAATAAGTTAGGTACTCATCACACACGTGGTCGTGACCATCTTCACGCACGTGATCGTGACAGGACCGGTAGTGAACAGCGAAACGTCACAGACTGATAGTTTGGCATTCACAGTATTTTGCTCTTAATTTGTCTTAAAGAATTTTTTGTTTGTTTGTTTTTTGTTTTTTTAACACTGAAACAATCTGTCATTGGTCCAAACAATTGATGTACAAACTTCCTTGGGTAATGCTGAATGAGAATATTTCTCAAATATCATAGCGCCTTTGGCTCTAACGTTTGTTGTTTCTGTAAAAGACAACAGGCATGATCAGTCGTATATACATAATATTGTATACCTAAGGACAACAGCAATTTTTGTATAAATTATAGATTATGCTAGAATGTACTAATAACGTTAGATTTTCTTTATGTCTTGAATGTTTTTGTAACAGCTGAGGTTGTTCTAGCACGTTATAGTAGGGGGGAGTTAGTTGATCTAACTACAACCCTTTAGAAAACGAAACTATTACAGCTGTAGAAAAATAAACACGAGATCCGACGATCGATTAAATAATACTAAAGTTTAATAACTGTAATAGTTTCGTTTTCTAAAGGGTTGTAGTTAGATCAACTAACTCCCCCCTACTATAACGTGCTAGAACAACTTCAGCTGTTACGTATTGGGGGCTCGTCCGGGATCCGATCAGATTCGAACGGACCAGATCAAAATTATTAGATTTATTTACAAAGTTTATTGAAGATCATCGAGAATATATCTACAACATGTCGGTGAGTAAGTGAGTTTTTTTCCTCGTGTAGCGTAGGATATTTAGTTGTTCGCTGGTGCCTTCCTAGTATTTTATTGTTCAGTATACAGTTATTAAACTTTAGTATTATTTAATCGATCGTCGGATCTCGTGTTTATTTTCCTACAGCTGTAATAGTTCCGTTTTCTAAAGGGTAGTAGTTAGATCAGCTAAATCCCCCCTACTATAACGTGCTAGAACAACCTCAGCTGTTACAGTTTTATATTTATACAGGAACATGGAACTGACAAAATTCTGGGTTGTCGCCCTTACAGTGATGTCATTTGGCATACAGGTCGCTTCTTTTGTTGTTCATTGTGGCCAAGGACAGATGCTGTACTCAGATGTTTGTCATGCCTGTATGTCAGGACAGTTCATGCCAGAAGAAGGACACACTCACAGACAATGTTATTCGTGTACAGAAATTCAAGATCCCCATTTGGAGATTTTGGACTCTCCATGTAACAAAACTCACGACACAGAAATTCACTGTATTGACGGCTACTACCGGACACAACTTTCTTACCCTGATGTCAGAGGTCAATGCCAGAAATGTACGGAATGTACATCATCGTATACAGGACGACGCTGTCAGAAGTTTAATGACACTGTCTGTTGTCCGGACTATTACTATGATGTCTATATCGACAGAGACGGCAAACCGAAATGTGTACAGGAATGTGAGGGTGGACAGATGTTGGATCATGTTAAAGACGAATGTGTTACATGTCCTCCAGGTACATACATGGATGAAAGGAGACATATCAACATTTACTGCAAAAAATGTGAAATTGTCAGATCTTTACAAGAAAAAGTTCTCCATCCCTGTACCAGCACACACCAGACACTTATTGGCTGTATAGAAGGTTTCTACAAACAACGACACTCTAACAGTTTCTCTTTCTGTGTCTCGTGCCAAAACTGCTCTCAGAACACAGACGGAAATATTTATGAAGGACGAGCGTGTGACCAGTCACGTGACACAGTTTGTTGTCCCCAACCTGACATGACGGTGGTCAACACAAGTGATGGGCCAAGATGTATCTATGTGTCTAAAACATCTACAGGTAAGGAGTGTTTGTTATTCCATTATTTCAACGATCCATGACATGACGTAAGAATGATGACAGAGGACAGGGAAACGATGAGACAGTTACAACTGACAACTTTCTATTTATGCGCGTTCGTCCATAAATCTTTCTTTTACATAATGACTGAACTTGTCAAATTCTGCATGTTACCGTTCGCCATCCGCTGCAATACTTTGACGCCCCAGTGGCTCATCCATGGCATTAATTTAAGTGTATTCTACAATATTTGAGGTAACTGTACAGATAGATCATTAGTCTAACTAGATCTAGAGCTATCAAAGAAACTGATTAACTTTCTCGTTTCTTTCCAGGCGTCCACGGTTTGAGTACTTTAAGTCTGTAAATTGGCAAATTATCTTCCTCTTGTGCAATTTTCTCTTGAAAGATTCCTACAGTCATTATCACGATGTTTCAACTGGAGATGTTGATCATATGAAACGTATCATCAATATGCAAAGCTGAAACACATGACCCCCACCCACACCCCAGCCCCCCAAAATGAAGTCATTAAGTCTTTCCCACCAATGAAGCTGTTAATCTATTCGCAATAATGTTTAATGACAGTATGCCTGCTTTCTCCTTTACACTGTCCTTCAGCCCAAACTGGGTCATGGAGAAACAGGTTGGTCCAGGCCGGTGGTTCTCAATGGGGGCGTTTTTGAGTCGGGGGGGGGGGGGAAACGAGGAAAGAGAGCGATGGGAGGGGTAAGGGGGCAAAGTAATATTTTCCTGACAGTTTTGCACAATATCTCGACTAAAAGTTCAGTTTCTTCCTAGTATAAAACCATATTATTTATGCCCACTGTTAGAAAAAAAAAATAAACCTGACGAAGACATGCCCTTCAATTGTTTGACCGTTCAGTAAATTACTAGTAGATGTAAATGACAGCAGACGAAGGATTACTTTAGAGAGAAGACCATACCGGTGAATAACATAATTTCAGTTGCAACAGATGGAGCATCCATCAATGATGGGATGACATCAAAGCTTTACGGACTTCATGAAAATAGAGGTACATGACCTTCCCGCCATCCATATTGAAAAGACGTAAAAACTGAGCGACTTCTCTCTACATAGGTCCGCTGCTTGTCTATGAGTAAGTGCCTTCAGTGCTTTTTGGATCTGTTTGGATCAGTGCTGAAGTTCTGGGTTTTTTTTTTCAAGCAACAGGACTAGGCAGGCTAGTCTGGAGAGAGAATGCAGAAGCTGCCTGAATGTTAAAAATGTTTGCCAAGATTAAGTGATCTTCATTAATCTTGACCAAGCTAGTTAAGGCAAAATATATCCTCTCGTATTTATCCGTCAAGCTGGATTGTGGAAAACCGGGATATAGTTCATTTCACTCAACTCGGCAAAGTCATGCACAGGCGATTTCCAGACCTGCGAGATCTATGTGTTCCTGAGCGGGTTATGAATCCTAATGGATGCGATGCACCTATGACGTCCAAGCATTGCCAGAAGAATTGCTAGATTTTCACCACTGCATCGAAGGTCGAGTCATTCTCAAACAAGAACTCTTCAACGTTTTCTGGATAAAACACCAGAGCATCTAGTCTTCCCTCTGGGAGGACGTTCCTTCTCCCTCTGGAGGCGCCCTTCCCCTACCCCCCCCCCCACCCTATTTTCTGTCTTGTAGGAAAAGGAACAAGTGCAGCGTAAAGACATCTCAAAAACAGAAAAGCAGGCTTCAGGTGTGCCTGAGGGATGATCTGCGTTAACTTCTCACAAACACGGACACTACATAGCTGACCACAGCAGACCAACCGCGGGAAAATCACCAACTTGTTAACAATACACGAACATAGGTTTTATGAACAAGAGCGGCCAATTGTTGATGCATTTGATGAAGGACATTTTCTATTTTTGTCTATAACACTGAATAATCAGTAAGTAAAGTGTCATTTAAAAACCTTTCAAAACCTGAACACAATTTATGTCTAATCTGTGCAACTTTGTTTGTATGTTAGAGTGAGCTAATATGGGCGGGGGCACTGAAAGAAAATTTGGGGCTCAAGGAGGGCGACTGCCTGAAAAAGATTGAGAACCTCTGATCTGGGAAGATAAAGTAAGATTCCCCTTACTATTATTGCTCCAAGATGATTTTGGAACAGAACTCTACAATGGACATCGCGGAAATAAGTTAATGAACTAAAGTTTTTTCAAGATAACTTCACCCCCTGGGTAAATCCGTGTATCCAGATTTGGCATGGCTTTCTAGATCCATTTAGTCTTCACTGAAAATTATTTTCTCATTTGAATTGCAAGGATATGCAAGGGAATTGCTTCATAACCTTAGATTAAATCGATAACATGTGAGGATCGGGTACACTTGGAGTTTAGCAGGATAATATAAAAATCGAATACATACTGTGTATGTGGCAATAGTCAAATGGTTCTTGCAAAACATCACACAAACAAAGCATCAAAACTTTTTCTTAGACTTTCACCATTCTAATGGTCGTACACTTGTGTAAGGGAGAAAAGGGGGGGGGGTTGGAGTCAAAAGTATGTGATGCGTACGAGTACATGGGGGAGGGAGGGGAGGAGGAGGAGGGAGAACAGTGTAAAACTTGCCAAAGTTGAGTGTAGGTACTTTCCGGTTGGCCCTGGGTGTCTGTGACGTCACACAACCACCTACACGATGAACGACACTTAGCTTAGCTGTGCCTGGATTGTTTGTCTTTAATGAGTGCGTGGGTGGGATTAATTCAGGTGAGCATTGGTTGCCTAATAACTTCTTATGATCAATTGATTTTGCATAGCATTTTTTCTGAAAGATAAGTTTAAAGAGAAGAAATGGGGGGAGGGATGGGCAGGAAGGACAATTGACTTTATTGCATTAGCTCTGTCGCGATGTGGGTTAGATGGGGAGAATTCGACTGACACTCTTTCGAGGTCCGCTCCCACAATCGACGAACACAAAAAAATACTTGCACTCTAAAAACTAAATAAATCAATTGCTTTGATTTTCAGCAGAACTGTAGGGCAGTTTAATTACAGGAATTAATGTAACAAATATAATTATAAATATAAATATCAATTCAAAGGCAACTGAATCTAACTAATGAAACAACAGCTTTCTATAAAGACTAACTTATTCACTCTAACTACTTGCAGATCATATGAGTTATATGCCAAATAGAATCCGCGCACGTGGCGACGGATATAACAGTTTAAATTCTATTAATTCAATGAGACATGTTATGATATGGACATTTCCTCTAGACACGCCATGGAGAATGCTTGTGCAACCATGCGTTGTCTGGCGGTAGCTCTGAAACTGTCTTCAAAAGTAAGTAGAACGGTTCACTTTCATCATTACAAATTAGTATGGACTCTCACCATGAGGCCCTCACTAGGAGTGAGAGCGCTGGATGTAAACGCTGTGGGTTCATATCAAACCAAGTAGCTTAGGCTCTGGAGCTTTAAATCAGGCTCCTCACAATATGGACTGCTCAACTGCGTCTTAAATGTCTCTCATCTGGCTGAGGACTATCGCCGTCCACCTCGTAAATGGATTGTCTACATGTGGCCCCTATAAATGCTCTGCACGGGTTTAAATACTAAAGCTATGTCTCGACCTTCCGTCCAGATTCATACATTTGATTGGTGCAACCACCTCTAGCTCAGCTGCCGAACCGAGTTATTTTAAGTAACAGCCCTACGCAACGACCTTGGGTCGACATCAAAGGTCGAATCACTCAAGACAATAAAATGTAATTTTATAGCAACAAATTCTTAACATGTTCAAAACCCCGAGCTTTTACTCTGGATCACGGATTTTCTGTACGTCAGCAGACGTCTCAATAACATTTAATTCCTACTCACCCCTTCCCTCTCTACTAAACCTAGTTCAAAACACGAGATATAAAAAGTGCTCAGTCATGCACACCTACGCTGTCCGTCTATCCTTCCCCACACCTTCTGTCTATCTACTAGGAAAAAAACCGTTCAAAACAAATTGTCTACGAGACCAAGTTATGCTGGCTCGCACAATAATTACGTTTGTAAAAATTACTCACTGCTCTCTCACAAAAATTTATTCAGTGGAAACATTTATGAATCAAATCTGTTCTTGACAAGCTCAGTGATATCCTTTTATGTACTGGAAAATCATGGAGACTTTTTTTAGTATAGTGTTCACAGGAACGGAGAAGAAGAAGGTTACAAACGGCCGGAGGATTTCTGGCAGTCAGGAAGGAAAGTGCTTAAGACAAATTCCAGCCAGTGATAACGAAGGAAATGACGAGCGGTCTTCATTTTGTGTGGGCCAAGTCTTGTGATCTGAAACATTCGAAGATCTGCCTGTGACACAGTTGAAAGTAGTACCGACCGAAAAAGTCGGTGAAACGTCCCTGGAAGAACTGACCATAGCAGGTGTAACAACACAAAAACACAGCAGTAACACTGACAACCAATACCATTGCAGCAATTACTTTCACTATGGACAGTAGCAGCTTAAAGATTCTTGTTTCTCTGCTGTTGTTTTTTTAATACAGACACTTTCACATGGCGGTTAGAAGAAAAAGAAACAACAACAATAAAAAAAGATCTTCCTTGGTTTGTATTATTTATTACATGTTCTATTTTCAATACAATTCTATGTTCAATACATGTTCTATGTTCAAGGCAGTTAAAGAAATCTTAGAGAATAAGAAAAAAAAAAGGTCATTTCGGAATGGAAAAGGGAATTTTTTAGCTTTGTTTTAAATGTGTGTGTATGTGTGTTTCCACGTACCTTTTTTTTTTCATTATTGTTGTTACGAGTCTGGTCTGGGTTATAGTGTTACGACTGCATTTAAAAATCGAGAGGTATTTATAAATTACTCTTTCATACCATGCCACATACTAATAACAATCTGAATAAGTTTTATCAACAGACCTGCAGGGTCACAAATTTAATTACTTTATATTCCCTAACAATTTTGTCTAGCTCTTACATACTAAAAGGACAACATCAGCAGCATCAAATGAAAATTCAATAATATGTCACTAGAAGTCTCCTCTAGATTTCTATAAGATTATATCATTCTGACTCACTAACAATTTAAGTATGAATTATCTATCTCTCAGATATAGTCTGCCTACTATCTATCAAGCAATATTCTCATGTCTCTGGCGACAATGTCATCTCAGCTAATTGTGCCTACCGCTTATAATGGATCAAGCTCGTCAATACAAACTGACGTGGTTAAGTTAGATCTACTCTAGGATGGGCTGGCAATCCCCAGCCTCATCCAGACAAATCAATTTCAATTTACAGATATGTATGCCAAACATTCATACTAGATCTAGTTGCAAGTTAATATACATCTTTGTCTTGCATTCTTGGTTAGCACTTCTAGCAGATGAGGCAATCCTGTCCTACTGGAAAAATTACTTTCAACTTCTCGTTCATTGTTGGATCAGCAGACAAACACTTACACTTGGTCCCTGATAAGGAATCAGGGAACAGTAGACAACAGCAGTGGGTAAATCATACTTGAGCATATGGCTCCATCTTAATGCCTATAATGGACATAGACATGAAAATAACAGTCTTCTGATTCTTCTGGCAGAATCACGCCGACACCTGCACAGATGGAATTTTCTGTATGGAGTTCTGACCATAGGAATGGCTACGCTTATATACTGTGCGGCCAGCTGCAAATTACCGTCCAAATGCCTAGATTTGATTGGTGCATCCATTTCGAGCTCAGCTCGTAGTATTAATAGATTCTGCATGGAAGTTGGTCACGGCCTTGTACCAGAAACAGACAAGGTCAAATTAAAATGTCAAAACCATTACTAAAATCTCTAAACCCTCGTGCTTTCTACGTTTTATGTACGACTCTCTGAACTTATCCATTTATTCTATCTTGCCCCACTTTCTTTCCATCTCTAAGAAAAAGTGTTACAAAAACAAACTGTTCACGAGAACAGTTCAGGGACATTTACGCTGGCTATGGTCAATGAGACCGCGAAAAAACAAGTCGTGACCCAGCACAACAATTATAGTATTAACCTTGACATCCCCCACCCCAGTGGAAATTTTAAGAAAAATTTACACGATAGGATCCAAAAAAACCCCAAAGTTATTGTGGTAGGGGTCAAGTACTAATGTAGAAAAACGAGCCTTAAGCTCGAGAACCCAAAAAAAAAATTTAACTAAGAACGTGCATATTGGATGGACAAAAAGCATACAATTATTGATGCCACGTTCTATAGAACCTAGTCTATCGAAACATTCTTACTGCACACAATCAAACTTCTCAGGAACATCTATAATAACAATGAGTATATCACTGTATATATGTATATATGGCCTTTAGCGTCTTTACAGACGGTCTTAGCAGCTAGAATATTCACTTTCACTTTGACTGACAGCTTCTCTCGTGGCTTATTCTACCAATGTTTGACCCGAGAGTGCGATGGCAGTGATTGCAGGTCAGTCTTTTGGGTTCACTTTGGCGAGTGTTTTCATTCCGCCTCTGTCGTTTTGTCAGGTATGTTTCTTTTGCCTTGAAGTCTATTGCGAGCGTGCCACTGCGCAATTTTTGTCTCCATCTGCTTCGATCATTTGCAAGGTTCTCCCATTCATTGGGGTCGATGTTGAATGCTTTCATCGTGACCTTGCAAGTGTCTTTGAATCGCAGATGTGGCCTACCTCTGGGTCGGTTGCCAGTAGCAAGTTCCCCGTAGAGAATTTGTCTGGGGATGCGATCATTTTCCATACGGTGGAGATGTCCAAGCCACCGCAGTCTTTTTTTGCCTAGAAGAGCCTGAGTTGATGGAATGTTGGCTCGGCTCAGAACTTCGATATTTGAGATCCTGTCTTGCCACTTGATCTTGAGAATTTTGCGTAGGCAGCGCAGGTGGAAGGAGTTGAGGGATCTTTCATGTTTGGAGTAGGTGGTCCATGTCTCTGAGCCATACAGCAGGGTGCTTAGGACGCAAGTTTGGTACACGAGTACCTTTGTTTTGATGGTCAGCTTGCTATTGTTCCTCACCCTTTTTGAGAGTTTGCCAAAAGCTGTGGCCGCCTTTCCTATTCTGGCATTTATTTCAGTTGTTATGTCTGTGCTACCACTGATGGTTGAGCCTAGGTAGCAGAATTTTCCCACTTGCTCCAGAGGAGAGCCATTCAGCATGATTGGGTTGGGGTTTCTCAAGCCTTGTGTCAAAACTACAGTTTTTGAGACACTGATCTTTAGCATGAATTTGTCACAGGCTTTGGCAAGGCTATTGATGAGAGCCTGGAGCGTGGTTTCATCGTGGGCCACGATTGCAGCATCATCTGCGAAGAGGAGCTCTTGTAACATAATATGCTCTGTACGAGATTTTGCTTTTAGTCTGGCAACATTAAAAATGGAGCCGTCCACTCTGGTGTTAATAAGTACTCCACCTGAACATTGACCAAAGGCATTCTTGAGTAGGGCTGCAAAATATATACCAAATAAGGTAGGAGCAAGAACACATCCCTGCTTCACACCGCTGTTTACAGCAAATGAATTGGATGTGCAGCCCTCAAAGTTGACACATGCCCTCATGTCAGTGTGGAAGGATGCAATAAGTTTTAGCAATGTTGGTGGACAGCCTATGGATTTAAGGACTGCATACAGGCCAGATCGGCTTACGGTGTCGAAAGCCTTTGTTAGGTCCACAAAGCATGTTATAAGCGGCCTGTTTTGTTCTTTACATTTTTCTTGGATTTGCCGAAGTGCAAATATCATGTCAATAGTTGATCGTTTGCTTCGAAAGCCACATTGTGTTTCTGGTAAGACTTTTTCCGCCAGTTGTTGAAGGCGGCAGAGGATGACGCGAGCAAAAGCCTTTCCAGTAATGCTGAGGAGGGATATGCCTCGATAGTTGTTGCAGTCGCCTTTGTCTCCTTTGTTCTTGTAAAGTGTGACAATTTTGGCGTCTCTCATATCATGTGGTATCACGCCTTCTTTCCAACACTGCAGTAACAGATTATACAGGTGTGGTAATAGTGGGCCTTTTAGGTCTTTTAATACCTCTGCAGGAATGTTGTCACTTCCTGTGGCTTTTCCAGCAGACAGGTGGTCGATTGCATTGGAAAGCTCGACTAAGGAAGGTTCAGCGTCAAGTTCGGCCATTATTGGCAGTTTTTGGAGGTGTTCCTCAAAATCTGGTGGAATATTTTTCTCAGTTGAATGCAACAGAGAGTAATGCTCTACCCACCTATTCAGTTGTTCATTTTTATCTGTGATGGGTTCACCATTTACAGACTTAAGTGGGGCGCTTTTGGTGATGATTGGCCCAAGAGCTACTTTCATCTGACTAAAGGCGGTTTTCATATCTCCCTTTTCATTTGCCTCTTGTATGCTGTTACACAAGTCTGTCCAGTATTTGTTGGCGCAACGTCTTACCTCCAGCTGAAGTTTAGCTTTTGCATTTTTCAAACAAGTTTTTGTACTCTGATTGCAATTTTTGTTATACTCATTGAAAGCAGATTTCTTTTGCTCAATGAGAGGTAGGAGAATTTCACTGTTCTGGGCTACCCAGTCGTTGTTTGAAACTTTATGCTGTCCAAAAGACTTGATAGCACAGTCATGAATTTTTGAACTGAGAGTGTTCCATGTTTCATCTACCGAGTCACATTGGGTGACATTATCCATGCTTTCAGCAAATAACTTTTCAAATGACTTTCTATTTGATTCATCTCTGATTGCTGTTACATTGATCTTAGGGATTGAAGGGGCTTTTGATCTGTATATTTTCTTGGCCGAAATTTTGATTTTGCTGACTACCAGTGCATGGTCGGTGTCACAGTCAGCACTGTGGAGGGAACGAGTTATTTTTATACAGCCCAAACTCTTCCTCCTTGAGAGAATAAGATCTAATTGATGCCAATGGCCAGACCTGGGATGGCGCCATGATGTTCTTTGGCATCTCTTAAGGTCAAAGTACGTGTTTGTAACACATAATGAGTTTACGGAGCATAGCTCCAGAAGGCGCTGCCCATTTTCGTTGATGTTGCCAATGCCGAAGTGCCCAATGCACTTTGGCCATGCGGAGTGATCTGCTCCCACTCGAGCGTTAAAGTCACCCAGAATTAGCAGGCCTTCGGTGAGAGGGATGTTGTGGAGAGTCCTCTGCAATGCCTCGTAGAAAATGTCTTTGGTTTCGTCAGAGGAGGTAAGTGTTGGGGCATAGACACAGATAATGTTGGTAAAACCAGACCGGGTGTTCAATCTGAGTGTCATGATGCGTTCTGACACTCCAATTGGAGTTGCGATCGAATTGATAAGGGAGTTTTTTACGGCGAAGCCCACGCCGTGGATTCTCGGCTGTTCGCTGCTAAGGCCCTGCCAGAAGAAGGTGTAGTTTTCTTCTTTGACTGACCCGGAGTCGGGAAGTCGGGTTTCTTGAAGGGCAGCGATGTCGATGTTTAGTAGCTGAAGTTCTCGATCAATAATTTGGGATTTCCTGATGGAGTCAATATCAGTGAGATCTTGCTGTTGCAAGCCTGGGCGCATTGTTCTGACGTTCCAGGTACCAAGTTTTAGTATTTTTCTGTTTTTGCCAGGTGCACACTTTACGTCAGCTTTTTGACTTTTGGTCTAGCTCCAACCACCTTATGAAGCAGGCTGACGTGGCGGAACAACACCCAACTGCCTGGGGGCTGCCCAGGTTACGGCGGGCGGTAGTTGATCAATGCAGCTGAAGAGCCGCTCCCACCGACAGAGGGGACAACTGGCGCTCATCCGTACGCCAAATGGATTGAGCTTATCACCGGTAACTGCCACCTCCCGTGTTGTGCCCATCCGTAACGGATGGCTGGAGTGTCCTCTCCAAATCGGAAATGGGTGGGCTTATAGAGGAGAGACAGACGCTTGCCAAGCCCGAGCAAACGCCTCCTCGTTTTGCTGCCTTGCCTGGGCTATTTTTAAGAGATGGTGCTTTGCCCAGAGGCACCACCCCTCTCTCTGCCATTCTAGTTAAACCCAAGGGAGAGACCAGGTCAATACATTTGGAACTAGTCCGGCTGCAGGAGATGCTGGAAGCCAGTTTGATGCAGTTCTCCCTGACAACCACCTTCGGGTCTCCACTCCTGATTTTCTGTCTGGGTTTACTCCCATAGCCTTTGCTATCATAGCAACACACAAGGCAGTGTGGTATTTGTATTCAGGGTTACCTTCCCCTAGTCTTCCTCTCTCCCGAGATGACCCACAAGACAGTGGGGGTGACAGTAGCAGGCTGTATTGTGTACTGTTATACAATAGCAGAAAACTCTGGCCTGACACTAATCTGGCCTTTCCTTGGTGACCCGCCAAGGAAGTGTCATGCGCGAGACGAATAATGTCGCGACGAAAAGATCTTGGTACTACAAGCGGCATAACGGCCTCTCGCTTATTCCGAAAATTACGATATAATAAGTCATCTTTAATAAGAAACTTAGAGGTATCCGGCGCTGTAGGATCAACTTTAGTAAACAAATGTTTCAATGTGGGGTCTGAATGTTGCTCATCATGGAATGCACTAGACGTTATGTTTACTTGAATAGTAGGGTTACTTAATGCACTGTCTGCTCGTCGACTCGATTGTAGGCGTGTTGTCGCACAAGCAACACTCTCATCCTCAGTCCAAATTTCCAAGTTACCGATAGGAAACTTATTTACTTGAGGTACATTCCCTATGATTACATCAGCCACCGGATTAGGCAGTACACATGCGGTAACAATACCTGTAAGAAAAGGTGTATCAATATAAATCTCTGCAAGACGGAATCGCTCTACAGATCCGCCAAAAGTAATACAAGTTACATCACTGTATACTGCTGAATTAAAGTATAACTACTATCAACACTCAGGTCTTACTGAAGGAATAGGCTCATAATTATCTAGTCAACACACATAATTGCTGCTTATATACACATTCACAAACAATATATTGCTAATTAAAATACTGTAGTATCCAATGGCAGCAGTAGCTCTGGTAGCTTGGTTTGCCATGTCTCCATCTCATTGACCCGCTGACAAGGGCGTCAGGTTTGTCAGAAGTTCAGGTCACAGTCCGGAATGACGCTGGTGGAAAGAGGATATTCACAAAAAAAAGGATTGTAAAACTGGTTCATAAAGTAATGAACAAGATAAATGTGAATCCATCCACCGTCTAGAATTGAGGGGGAAAAGCACTATCCAACCCCAATACAAGACACAACACTCTTTAATAGGGAACTAAATTAGACGTGACAAAACATCAGCTTGGGAATTGTCACCGCCAGGGATAGCCCGGATAACAAACCGGTATTCCTGGAGTGCAAGACTCCATCTCGTTAATCGAGCATTTTTAGCCCTGTTAGCCTTCAAGAATAACAACGGACGGTGGTCCGTTTCAATTATAAACTCGGACATGAGTAGATATCGCGAAAATGCGTTGACAGCAAAAATGATAGCGAGGCACTCTCGCTCGATAATTGCATAGCGGCATTCCCTATCTAGCAACTTGCGGCTGGCGTATAGACATGGCCGCAAGGTATCGTCTCGTTCCTGTAATAACACAGCTCCTAATCCCTTGTCCGACGCATCAGTGCGGACAATAAATATTTGGTTTATATCTGGCAGTATGAGAATGGGGGAAGTGGAAAACAATCGTTGAACGGTACGAAGTGTATCAGCACATTCGGTTGTCCATTTCACTTTATTAGGAAAATTCTTTCTTGTGAGGTCCGACAACGGAGCTGTAAGCGAAGAAAAATTTGGAATGAACTTCCTATAATAGTTAAGAAAGCCCAATAAACTACGAACTTCTTTCTTAGTTCGAGGGGGTTGGAGCTTTAAGATGGTAGTTATCTTCTTGTCATCAGGGGTCTGAACGCCGTGGGCAATTGTATGGCCCAGAAAATTAATTTCATTGTATCCTAAAAACACCTTACTGGGTTTCGCCGTAAGGCCAGCTCGACGAAGAGCAATAAAAACTTGTCGTAGGGCTGCGAGGTGGCCCGACCAATTGGTTTCATAAATACAAATGTCGTCAAAATACGACAACACGGAATTCATATCCTGGAGCAATATTGTCATCATACGCGCGAAAGTGGAAGGGGCTGTAACTAATCCGAAAGGCATATAGCGCCACTGCATAAGACCCAACGGGGTCTGAAAAGCGGTATATTGCTTGCTATTCTCATCAAGAGGAATTTGCCAATAGCCTTTGGAAAGGTCAATTTTAGAAAAAATCGTTGCTCTTGCTAACTGCGCAAAAAGATTCTCCTGGTTGGGAATCGGTTCAGCGTCATATATCGTAACCTCATTAAGTTTACGATAGTCAATACAAAAACGCACTGTATCATCTTTTTTTTTCACTAAGACGATGGGTGAGTTATATGGGCTCGTCGATCGCTCTATCACTCCCAGGTGAAACATGTTACGTACCTCGGATATTACAGTCTCCTGTGCGTGCAGCAGACGCGGGTATGGTTTAACAAAGACGGGTATATCCGTCTTTAATCTTATAACATGCCGTACCAAAGAAGTATCACCTGGTAGATCAGTAAAGACTGTAGGAAACTCGTTAAGCAAATCTCTTATATCTTGTCTTTGCGATTCAGACAGATCTGGATTTATATGTACATCCGACGTGTTTTCAGAAGCTTCAAGTGCGGGGATTGAATGCTCTATCTTAATAGGATCATCATCGTCAACTGAAACTAAGGCCGCATTGGCCTGAGCAACCACATTTCGGCGATTATTCTGACGATTATCATCGTCGGACAGGTACTGCTTTAACATATTTATATGGAAGACTTTGTCCTGTCCCCGAATCTTGATAAGATAATTTACTCGAGAAAGTCTCTTTAGGACTTTAAAAGGTCCCTTCCATGTAAGAAGGAGTTTATTTTTCGTCTCCGGAAGGAGAACAAGAGTTTGGTCTCCGACGGCCAAGGTTCGCAATCGGCTACCTTGATCACGATATAGTTTATAAAGACTTGCATGCGCAGCCGAAGATTTTTGTGCGAGCTGACATGCGTTAAGAATTCGATGGCGCAAGTCTACAACGTATTGATATGCAGACCGCGTATCGTTGTCGTCGGTGTCTGATCCGGCGAATAAATCACGGAGTATGGCCATTGGACCACGCGGCTTGCGACCATACAATAATTCGAAGGGGGAAAAACCCGTCGATGCGTTCGGTAGTTCTCGGTATGCAAAGAGAATAGCGGGGAGTTGTCGATCCCAATCACTCGGCTTGTCGGCCGAAACTCGCGCAAGCATAGCTTTCATGGTAGCATTCCACCGTTCACAGCAGCCATTAGACTGTGGGTGGTATGGAGATGTCAATCTTTGTTTAATCCCGACCAATTCCAAGACTTTCTTAAAAAGCTCAGAGGTAAACTGTGGACCTCTGTCCGATAAAATTTCAACCGGAAATCCAAGACGCGAAAAAATAGTAATAAGGGCTTCAGCCACATGATCGGCTGAAATGTCTTTTAGTGGAATGGCCTCTGGCCAACGGGTTGCGTAGTCAATGACAGAAAGTATAAAACGATGTCCTCTGTCTGACTTGTGTAGAGGCCCAACTATATCTACGGCAACGCGTTCAAATGGTCTGGAGACCATGGGCATCTCCTGCAGAGGAGCCCGCGATGCTCTCCCTTTAGGAGTACGTCTCTGACATACGTCACATGTTGATACGAACCGGTTTACATCTGCGTAAATACTGGGCCAAAAAAATTGCGATAGTATTCGAGACTTAGTTCTGGCCTTTCCTTGGTGACCCGCCAAGGAAGTGTCATGCGCGAGACGAATAATGTCGCGACGAAAAGATCTTGGTACTACAAGCGGCATAACGGCCTCTCGCTTATTCCGAAAATTACGATATAATAAGTCATCTTTAATAAGAAACTTAGAGGTATCCGGCGCTGTAGGATCAACTTTAGTAAACAAATGTTTCAATGTGGGGTCTGAATGTTGCTCATCATGGAATGCACTAGACGTTATGTTTACTTGAATAGTAGGGTTACTTAATGCACTGTCTGCTCGTCGACTCGATTGTAGGCGTGTTGTCGCACAAGCAACACTCTCATCCTCAGTCCAAATTTCCAAGTTACCGATAGGAAACTTATTTACTTGAGGTACATTCCCTATGATTACATCAGCCACCGGATTAGGCAGTACACATGCGGTAACAATACCTGTAAGAAAAGGTGTATCAATATAAATCTCTGCAAGACGGAATCGCTCTACAGATCCGCCAAAAGTAATACAAGTTACATCCTTATCCAAAAATTGTGTTGGACGGACTAGTGACTGCCGAACGCCGATAGTCGTGCATCCGGAGTCACGTAGAACGGAAGCGCGAATCGCGTTCACGCGGCCCTGGTAAAATGTTAATTCACCCAGTTCATGTAGGGCGGACATGACTGGAATACTCTTTGTTTGCGATGAAGATTTATTAGTATAACCAACATCTGTATAGGGTGTAGATTGTACAGAGCAGGCATTTGCCGCTTCCATTTTCACGTTACAAAATTTTTGTATATGGCCTACCCTATTACACCTAAAACACATAATACGATGAGGATCGTTTCCACGATAAGGAAGACTCTGCGGCCTATCATAATCATGATTATTATCAAAATGCACTCGTCGCGGCGGTCCCTGAGGCCGGTTATATTGTTGGCCTGGATAGTTGCCACGATAATATGGGCGAGGCTCGTAAAAAGAATAGCTCTGGTATCCTCGACGCGAGGATAAATTACTTCGATTCGGAAAATCCCTCTGTCTAAAAAAAGGCGGCTCTGATTGAGAGCGTGGATTTGGGGCCTGACGACGAGTCGGCCTTGAACGATCGTGTCCGGTTGGCGCTGCTTTGCCCACGTTGGCATAACACGGTGCTGTAGTTGAAGGCTTTGCCAAAGGACGATTTGGGTGGGCGGACGCATAACGTTCCGCGCACGATGTGATTTCTTCAGAGGATGTCGGTGCCCTCTCCTTAAGGTGGGCAACCAAATCGGAATGACATGCCGTATAGATTTGGTCTTTTAAGACCAAATCATAAAGTTGGAAATAATTTCCGGTAGTCACGTTCGCGAGTTCGATCCAGCGATCTAAGTAATGTTTCAGCCGATTCACATAAGTTGAGAAATTTTCAGATGGCTCAGGTTTACATGCGCGAAATCTCTGATGAAAGCCATCCTCGGTATGCTGGAATCGCTTAAGTAGTGCTGTTTTAAGCTTGTCATAATCGTTGGCATCCTCTACTTTGAGGCTATGAAATACTTCTAGAGCCTTACCTGTTAGTAAATTAGACAGGCATGAACTGTACATCGCCTGCTGCCATCCGACGCATTTAGCGTGTAGCTCGAACCGATGCAAATATGCGTCGATCCGGTCGAGTTTTTCATTAAACGTCGGAAGCTTCGGTTTTGTAGCATATGTATTGCTGGCAGCAGTGGGGGCTATAAGCGATTCTCGCTCTAGTTTCTTTATTGCGAGTTCATGCTCCCTTTTTTCCCTCTCTACAGCCTCTTTTTCTCTTTCTCTTTCTCTTTCCTTTTCTCTCTGTCTTTCTTTTTCTCTTTCTCTTTCTCTTTCTTCTTTTTCTCTCTCTCTTGCTTCTTTTTCTCTTTCTTTTTCTCTTGCTGCTACCCGATCCTCACGGTCTCGGTCTTGCTGTATTTGTCGTTCGCACCACGAGGCGCGTTCTTCTTCTGGTATACCCAGAGCCTTGGCAGAGTCAATGTATTTGAGAAACTCGGCCATAATGTGTATTAAAATCTGTTACCCGTATAGATTCGTATAGAATCAAAACACTGGCACGCTAATGTGCACAATTAGTAAGTATTTACCTACTGTTACGGTATATCGCGGTATCAATTATATTATCTCTAATAGTTATTCTCTGTCAATATTAATCCAGTGTCCTATGTTAGCACTGCTTCGCGAAAAGAACGTTCTATCTCTCTCTGTAAATTGCAGGCAGTGTCTCTTCCACTGCAAAAATTTTATCTCTCTCTCTCTGAATATGAATACTAGTAAGGCAGTGCCGTCTATCCGTTGCTCCCACTGCAATAAAATATATATGTATCGCCTTCAATGCGACAAATCAGTGTCTTGAGTGATCACTCTGAAAATTTACGTCTCTCTCAACGCGACAAACCAGTGTCCTCTGTTATCACTGTCAAAAATGAATCGCTCTCTCAATGCGATGAATCAAAAATATATCTCTCTCTCAACGCGACAAATTTGCAATATCTCTCTCTTCTTAAAACGCGCACACGCAGTGTCTTCTGTTACCACTGCAAAATTATTCTCTCTATATTCGACGTGAAATTATCACGTGATCAAAAATTTATTATCTCTCTCTCTCTCACATATCAATACCAGATTACAATTCAACGTGGTTTTAGCACGTGAAACACCTCAGGCATATATTGTAAACATAGCAATGTTAGTATACTAGTTTAAAGTTTATAAGAAAAGAAAAAAAGAAATACACTAAACAGGACGCTAGACTCACAAGAAAGACGAACGATAACAGACCCTACAAGTCCTAACTTATATTACAGAAAGTTTAAGAAAAAGACAGGAGAGACATCTTCCTAAAAAAATGTAAGGAAGCAAGAAAAACGCCACAATCTATACGAATAATGGATCCCTAATAGAACTATTCACAGTGAAGCAAATCCCCCCGAGTTATCAATAGCCACCAAGGCACTCCAATATCCTTCGTAATGGCAAAGAAGATATGCTATACTATGATCCCAACCAACCTCCCGCTCTTAAACTAAACATATAGTAAATGGAAAAAAGCCTGGAAACACAGAGCGGAAAGTACCTCGCCCTCCTCAAGACTGACAAACAGATGGTTCACTTAACTTTCTTTTGAGGAATTCAGATGGTAATGTCCTCAATCCATAGCTCGTTCCAAGGCCAAAAAAAATGTGTTTCTGTCACAGGTAGATCTCTAAGGTGAATGGTGTCCCTCGCCGGTGTCGTCGGGTCAATGGGATGATGAGCTCATCATATGAAATTGAACCAAAATGTTACATTAATACAAATTGCCTATAATCTACGATAAAAAGGACCTGAAATCACAATGTTCTAACAGTACAATATTAAATAATGGAATAAAATGTAATAGGTTTTAGAATACTTTATCTAAATGGCATGGCGTTCTTTAAGTTCTTTAGGGGGTCCCTCTCCAGTGTTACGGGGCTGGTCTGGGTTATAGTGTTACGACTGCATTTAAAAATCGAGAGGTATTTATAAATTACTCTTTCATACCATGCCACATACTAATAACAATCTGAATAAGTTTTATCAACAGACCTGCAGGGTCACAAATTTAATTACTTTATATTCCCTAACAATTTTGTCTAGCTCTTACATACTAAAAGGACAACATCAGCAGCATCAAATGAAAATTCAATAATATGTCACTAGAAGTCTCCTCTAGATTTCTATAAGATTATATCATTCTGACTCACTAACAATTTAAGTATGAATTATCTATCTCTCAGATATAGTCTGCCTACTATCTATCAAGCAATATTCTCATGTCTCTGGCGACAATGTCATCTCAGCTAATTGTGCCTACCGCTTATAATGGATCAAGCTCGTCAATACAAACTGACGTGGTTAAGTTAGATCTACTCTAGGATGGGCTGGCAATCCCCAGCCTCATCCAGACAAATCAATTTCAATTTACAGATATGTATGCCAAACATTCATACTAGATCTAGTTGCAAGTTAATATACATCTTTGTCTTGCATTCTTGGTTAGCACTTCTAGCAGATGAGGCAATCCTGTCCTACTGGAAAAATTACTTTCAACTTCTCGTTCATTGTTGGATCAGCAGACAAACACTTACACTTGGTCCCTGATAAGGAATCAGGGAACAGTAGACAACAGCAGTGGGTAAATCATACTTGAGCATATGGCTCCATCTTAATGCCTATAATGGACATAGACATGAAAATAACAGTCTTCTGATTCTTCTGGCAGAATCACGCCGACACCTGCACAGATGGAATTTTCTGTATGGAGTTCTGACCATAGGAATGGCTACGCTTATATACTGTGCGGCCAGCTGCAAATTACCGTCCAAATGCCTAGATTTGATTGGTGCATCCATTTCGAGCTCAGCTCGTAGTATTAATAGATTCTGCATGGAAGTTGGTCACGGCCTTGTACCAGAAACAGACAAGGTCAAATTAAAATGTCAAAACCATTACTAAAATCTCTAAACCCTCGTGCTTTCTACGTTTTATGTACGACTCTCTGAACTTATCCATTTATTCTATCTTGCCCCACTTTCTTTCCATCTCTAAGAAAAAGTGTTACAAAAACAAACTGTTCACGAGAACAGTTCAAGGACATTTACGCTGGCTATGGTCAATGAGACCGCGAAAAAACAAGTCGTGACCCAGCACAACAATTATAGTATTAACCTTGACAATTGTCCTTAACACATATGTTAGTTCCAGATCAGGGACATTCCCATCACTGCTGACAAGCGTTTTCTGATTGCTGTTTCTGATTTGGTTAAACTGGCCCTAACTATAGCCATTATAATACAAAATGTCTTGGATAACATTATAATTATAGTCCCAGGAACAATTTATTCATCATCTTGCAAGTTGGTTACCAGATAGTGTAATTCAGCCAAACTTTCCTTTCACTTTGTATGTTAACTGGGTGAATCTATCGCTCTCTGCTCCCCCCTCCCCCCCCCCCCCCATCCATTCCCTAAAAAGGATTTGATATTTTTAATTTTGTTTTATAAACGAAAATGTTTCAGGAACCTCTAACAAAGTGAATTCTTTACCAGCGGTCTTGTTGAGTAATATCAGGTTACCTACTAGCATCTCTCTGCTTTCAAATCCGGCCATACGAGCTATGACCAAGCGAGTGACACAAATGCCTGCTCGCTTCAGTATAGCTCTAACTCTAAAATTCATAGGCTAAAGAAAAAAAAATTCCGCTCAAATCTGTTCAACAAGCGACAGTCTGTTACATGAGATACTGAAAATGTACATAAGCTGGGTGGGGGGGGGGGGGGCGGGAGAGGAGCACTTCAAAGCTATACCCGAGATTTCACAAACTTGGGCTAATTGCTCGGGTTCAACCCCCCAGTACAAAATAACGTAGGCTATTTTTTTAAAGATTGACAGCGAAACACAATCATTTGTAACATTTATCATATGCATTCTGTACAAAATCACTGACGACAACATAATTATTATTCATTTGTACTATTTCAGCTGATCTAAAAAAAAAAAATATTCACACGGATTACACATCTCCACATTTTAATGGTGGTGACGTCAGTATCACTACCGGGTGTGGATAGAAAAATCAATACTGACCTCAGAATAGCCCATAATTATTCAGAGTTGGCCTTCTGCGTGACTCCTTTACCATTTTACTCATGCAGACTATCAACTTTATTATTGAATATTGTCTAAAGGTAGGAAAATCATGCATTTTACGGAGGCATAAAAATTATTGTGAAAACGTAAAATTCGGCGTTTTAGCACTAAAATCCCAGACCCGTATAGTAAACGGCTATTTACATAGATTTAAGCAAGAGAAAATGTATGTAAATAGAAATTTGTTCCTAGAAAAAACTGTTTTTCTATATCCAGTTGGTTCTTTTCGGAGAGCGGAGATAATTCCCACCCCCCCCCTTTTTTTTGGGGGGGGGGGGGGGAGGGGGTCATGATGTAACATCATCTTCAATCAGTTCAGGAAATCTGTGTTGCTTTTTTTTTTTTTTGCTTTGAGGAATTATGTTACTGAGTTTGCAAGCAACTGAATGGAAATAGTTGATTCAGCCAACTGTCTTTCACTCGGTGTAACATGAGATAGCGCGACGCGCCCAATGGTCAGTCTGTGTTCAGCCGTTGCCCGGGTCAGTCGTGTTTTCAGCCTCTCTAGATTTACCTGTATTGTTTTTCCAGTTGTAACAGACCGCCGCTATATTATTATTGTGGATTGATTGTGTACGCCACAATCTTACTATCTTATCAGTCTCATCAATTATAAGTAAACATGTCTGATGACATGGAAATGTCTCCCCACAGAACTCCCCGGTAACGGTATTGATACCGCACCAGCAGTGAGCGTGACAGAAATGCACGCTCTAATGTCCAAAATGATGGACAAAATAAATAATTTAGAAAAAACCACGCAGGCTACCGGCTGTGCGGAAAAGAGGACTGTCACACATTCCACTACCTCCTCAACGCCACCTCCCAAAAGATGCTGTACATACAATTTCTTCCTCTGATGAGGAGGTGGAAAAATTGGAAAATGATATTTTAGACGAAGCGTCTATCAATGAAGATGACAGTGAGCAACCACGTGACGTAGATGATGATATCTATAAACAGCTTGCTTCGTCATTTAATAATGAGGAGGAAATGGGACCCACGGTTTCCGATACGTTAGGGTCCCTAGTCAATAAACGATTTGAGAGCAAACTAGAGGATGGAAAACTACGTGAGAAACTCGCACACTTTCCTATCCCAACACACGGCAGGAATTTGAGAGTGCCCCGCACAAACCAAGAAATATGGGGTGCACTAAAACGTTTTGCGACGAAAGCGGACGTCCGACTAGCAAATATTCAAAAATGTTTCTCCCGGGCCACTGCAGCGGTAACACGATGCGCTGAGACGCTACTGGAGACAAGGTCAAAACTGACCACCGTGACAGACACGGCTCACATAAAGTTGGAGAAAACGTCTGGAATTTCCCTCCTCACGGACGCTCTGGCGATAATTGCTCATGGCAATCGAGATTTATCGTTTAAGAGGAGGGAAGGATACCGGTCATCATTGCCTAGTCACAATGCCGGTATCTGTACACCTCATGTCCCTATGACCTCGGATCTTCTATACGGAGACGACTTACATTAATCGTCTCCGAGAGGTCAAGGAAGTGCAAAGGTTGGGGCAAGGGAAGACAAAACCAAACTGGAACGCGGGTAACCACCGCTGGCACAATAGCACAAATGATTTTTTAGAGAAACAGCCTCCCAGGCAATGGAATTCGCCCGTTTGGTGCCAAGGGAGGCAACCCCTTCAAGTAGACCAGAATGAGTTATCTGCACTTTTAAACACCGTGAACCAGGTGAGTGCTTTGCAAGCAATATTGCATTCAGTAACCCTCGTCCCGCGTTGAGTGAACTCGTGTGCCCAGAGGCGCGTTCAGCTACGCTGGGAAATTTAGCTCCTACGTAGAAAAGGTAGCGAAACCGTCCAGTACCGCGTAGGGGTAGGTAGCCCCTAGGTTAGGAAATTGAGGACCCCGCAGCGGTGCTATCTTCCGAAATCAAGATGGCGTCGATGAGAGTCGCGTTTCAGTTTGTTGACCATTCTTTTTTCAACTGTAGGATTTCTACAGCACAGTGACCTCAACAAAATTTTCCACGTGCGCCATTCACCAAACACACAGGCAAGCTTGTCCAAAGTTGCTTTATTATTTGCAATCGTCTGTTCGACCGTCTCATCACACAGTTCTTGCAAGAGAAGTGCTTTCAAGCTTCTTTTGTTCATCCTTGCCGCCATCTTGAAACTGCTAGCCTCGTTCAGTTGGCCGCTACTCTTCCCTTCTTTCCTAACCCTAGGGTGACCTAGATTTCTACGCGAACTGAACGCAGCTCAGTTAGACAGGATAAGCCAAGCCGTGTTTACCCGAGCCTAACCGTACCGTGTCTCTTCGGGCGGTATGTACCGGTATATGTTGTCCCTCTGTCCTGCGGTTCGACGGCTTGTGCTGTGTAATTGAATAATTTGACATCATAATCCATGTTCATTTCCGCACAAGCCATGCAGTGGACATAGGCTAGATCTACCATTCTAGCAATGGGTCCTGTTGTGTTGTGGTTGGGGAAAAAACGACGGAAGAACAAAAGAAATCTGAAAACAAGGAGGATGTGGGTCCGTCCAATTTATTTGAACAGGCAACAAGTTGGCGAGTATCATACGCTCTTTGAAAATATAAAGAATGATTATGAAAAATTCTTTAACTATGCAAGAATGTCACTTGGATCGTTCGAGGGGCTGCTTTTTCTTGTGAAGAATAGGATTTTTTGTGAGTTGTGTTCAGCGCCACAGGCAGCAGGATTTCAGATCCACTGTTTTTTCAAATTTTTAGAAGGATTTTATATTTATTAGACTTTGAAGTTTGCACCAAAGAGTTCCTCTTGTTTCAGTGATTCTGAGGATCTAATTTATTTCAAGATGTTTCAACATGAAGTGATTTTATTCTATGTTTTATCTTATCTTGTGGCCATTTTTAGGCTTCACTGTGCTGATTTTAACACCAACACTCAGCATAACAACATGAGTGACCCAGTTACTGACAGTAGAGAGTCAGACTATTGTGAACACACTAGAGTAAATATGACCAGCTTTGTTTACACAAGAGAACAATTGCTCCAGTGTAGAAATAACAACAACATCAACAAACTGCCCAAGCAGGTTTTCCAACTACTGAAAAATCTACACATCTGTAAACAGAAACCCAGAAAGAGGGGAGCAAGAGGTGGGACCAGAAGAAGAATAAAATCTGTACTGAGTGAGAGAAAAATAAACAATACAGTTAAAGGCTTCCATCAAAGTGGAATAAATAAAAACAACTTGATTCCAATTGACACAAGAAACAAATTTAGAGATGTGACCTGTGGAAAAAACATTCGTATTGGGTATACTAATGCACAGTCAGCATGTAATAAGACAACAGACTTGTGTGGCATCATTGGTGACTATGACATTGACATCATGATTATCACAGAAACCTGGATCCATGAACACGGTCATGAGCATGTAATTTCTAAACTCACTCCACCGAGTTATTCTTATAAATCATTTCCTAGAAAGAACAAAAATGGAAGTGGCATTGGTATTGTCTACAAAAATACTCTCTCTTCGGCCTTGAACTTTGGTGAGAATCCTGATACTGTTACTTCATTTGAGTCTGCGATTATGACTTTGTCATTACCTCACAAGAAAATAAAATTTGTCCTGCTATATAGACCACCACCTAACAAGAAAAACAATCTCAAAACATCAGATTTTTTGACACAATTTGAAGAAATTTTGATTTTAAACAACATCGAAAAGCAGGAACTTGTCTTCATGGGTGATTTTAACTTGCATTACGACTCCAAAACATCTGCTGATGTAAATTTTATGAAACGTTTATTTCATGAACATCAAATGACACAACATGTTGAATCCAGCACACACAAATTTGGCCATATTCTTGATTGGATTGTTACTTCGTCCAAATTTACTTTTGCATCAGCGGTGGTAAATACCAACAAACTAATATCTGACCACCATTTTCTATATTTCGACATTCCTTACAAGAAACCCTTGCCAAAGACAAAGAATGTAAAATGCAGAGACGTGAAGAAAATTAACTTAGAACATTTCAAATTAGATTTGAGAACAACGTTGGCTGACTCAGAAGACATCAATGCTGAAGTTCTGACAGAAAAAATCCAAAGCGTCTTAAACAGTCATGCTCCGGAAACATCAAGGACTGTGACCGACAGGACACCATCACCATGGTTCACGTTGGAAACAAAAGCAGCAAAACAGGCCAGGCGACGAGCAGAAAGGAAATAGAAGAAAACAAAGTTACAAATTGACAAAGAAATATACATTCACCATAAGAAACTTGTGAATGACACCATTCGAAAAGCTAAATGTGACTATTACAACTCAAGATTTTGTGAAATTCAAAATTCAAAACAATTTTTCCATTTGTCCAATGATTTGTTGGGCAAACAGAAAAGGATCAACCTGCCAACTTCAATAGAAAAGGAACATCTGCCAAATGCATTTGGGGACTTCTTCATGGACAAAATAGAAAAAATTAGAGACAATTTAAGTAGTTGTGATATAACTAGTGAAAATTCTGTATTTGTTGGGAATAATCTTTCTTGTTTCAGTGAAGTTACCAGTGATGAAATCAATGACATAATTTGTTCTGCTGCTACTAAGCAATGTGAACTAGATCCCATGCCCACAGACTTGTTAAAAAAATGCTTACCTGATCTTTTACCATCCATCACAAAAATTATTAACACTTCTTTATGTACAGGTGCTGTGCCAGAGACCTATAAAGTTGCACTCGTTAAACCTTTGCTTAAGAAAGTTAATCTTGACTCTGAAAACTTGAAAAACTATAGACCAGAATCTAATCCTCAATTTTCATCAAAGATTTTAGAGAAAGTAATTTTAAAACAACTACTTGGTCATCTAAACAATAACGCTCTCTGTGAATCATTCCAGTCAGCATATCGTGCAAATTGTAGCACTGAAACTGCTTTATTGAGGATTGTTAATGATTTGTTTGGATTACTGGACAAGGGCTTGGTTTCGTGTTTAAACATTCTTGATCTATCAGCTGCCTTCGACACTATAGATCATGAAATTATTCTTTGCAGATTAGAAGCAACCTATGGGATCTCTGGTATAGCTCTGAAATGGTTCAGGTCCTATCTATGTGACCGAAAACAAATTGTTGTAACAGATAACATAAAATCAAAAGAATACATACTGCCATATGGTGTTCCACAAGGCTCAGTTTTAGGTCCCACTCTCTTTATTATGTACATTGGGCCCCTGTCTAATATTTTTAAAGATCATGGTTTTTATTACCATCAGTATGCTGATGATGTCCAACTATATCACCCTGGTACGACTTTAGGTCATGTTGACAATGTTATAAAAGATAGTGAAAAGTGTATTATGGACACAAAAGAATGGATGAACCAAAACAAACTAAAGCTAAATGAAGACAAAACAGAAGTTATGATTATTGGAAAGAAAAGACAAATTACTGCAATTAAAAATGTAAAATTAAATCTTGGTGAAAGCACTGTAGCAAACATGAATAAAGTTAAAAACTTAGGCACAATTTTAGAATCAGATCTCAGCATGGAAAATCAAATAAGTTCATTATGTCGATCATTAATGTTTCAATTAAAAAACATCAGCTCTATTCGTCCATTCATATCCCAAGAGGCAACTCGAATACTTATCACTTCACTTATGTTTTCAAAGCTTGATTATTGTAACTCTCTGCTCTTTGGAATTCCGAGCAACAAAATAAAACGCCTTCAGATAATTCAGAATAATGCAGCTAGACTGATTTTTAGAAAATCAAAAAGAGAATCTGCCTCAAGCCTTATTGACCAACTTCACTGGCTTACTGTTGAAAACAGAATAAAATTTAAAGCTGCAGTTTTGGTTTACAAATGTCTTGAAGGTTCAGCTCCCTCCTATCTTTCGGAACTTTTGAAAAAACATGAGTCTGATAGATTTTTAAGATCTACTACAGAAAACAAACTGGTTGTTCCCAGGTGTAAAACATCAAATTATGGAGATAGAGCTTTTAGTTGTTTTGGTCCCTGTGTGTGGAATTCTTTACCACAAGAGGTTCGAAATTCTGCCCCTCTAAACATATTTAAAAACAGGTTAAAAACATTTCTTTTTTAAAACTGAATTTTATAGCTTGCTATGGATGTATAAAACTAGTTTGTCTGTGTGTGTGTAAGTTTATTTGAATGTGCTTTTATGATTTTTTACTGTGTACAGCGCCTAGAGCTTTTAATGTTTTAGTCCTGGCGCTATATAAATGTATATATTATTATTATTATTATTATTTATCACCCGTCCTGCAACTACCGTGAAACGATATGTCCAGAACAAAGACTTCTTCTAACTGATGATGATGATGGTGATGATGATGATAATGATGATGGTGATGATGGTGATGATCATGATGATGATGATGATGATGATGATGTAGATGATGATGGTGATGATCATGATGATGATGGGCTAATGGAAGGAATTCCAAACCGGCATGCCAGCTTCAGTTTCTATCTACAGTAAGCTGTGAAAAGTGGATAATATGAACAAAATATCCCATAATTTCTCTTTGTAAATGAATACAAAGCATGTAAGAGACTAAATGAAGGGAAATTCAATTGAAAAACTGTTCATTTTGAGTAAATCTGAGAAGTTGCGTGCCGCTTCGGAATTCCTCTCGGGCTAATAATAATAATATAATCAAACGTATTATTTTTACCATCTTTTGCCAGTCCAAGTTCCGATGCTATTTGTGTCCATATTCTCTCTGTCAGGTTTCGATCACCATACCTTTTGTCGTTTTTTGTGTACAAAAAAAAATATTTTTCACTGACAGATCTAATCAGAGACATGTTTAGGTCTTCTGATCCTTCATCAATGTCCTCTACTTCAGCTTGAGGTGACAGACGAATGTTCACTTAAAGCATCCATTTTGCCTGTACGAAAGATACCAAGATTCTGCTGTAGTTTGTTTCGATCTCACAAAACGATCTATTCCAGGAAAAGAGGAAAGCGCGGTGTGTTCATTTCCCGTCAATCCACCTTAAGACCGTGCCCTGTCTCATTCACGTTGACCTACATCCTTCGTGTGTCCTCGTGGCTGCTTTACGACAATAAGCCTCCATTGTAAACAGTCACTGTGTTTTACTTGTAACCATTTCCGTCAGCGCTCCTCAGCACAGCTTGGCTTATCCTGTCTAATTTGGGCCTAACCCCCCGTGCGGGGATAGCCAGCGGCCAGTCAGCCGATCGTTCGCGTGTTGCCGATAACCTCGGCGGTCGGGTCAATCGGGTCCTTGTGAACACGTGTATCGCGTGTACTTCAGGACGCAATAACAACAATAGTGGTGGATAAATCGTAAGGGACCCCTATGATATTTGGATAAAGTACTTGTGATGATATGCAGTAGGTTTTATTGTGAAATGGAAGGCCCAAATCAAGAATTTTCTGACGCAATAACAACAATAGTGATGGATAAATCGTAAGGGACCCCTATGATATTTGGATAAAGTACTTGTGATGATATGCAGTAGGTTTTATTGTGAAATGGAAGGCCCAAATCAAGAATTTTCTGCATTTACATGCCGTTTAACACACGTTTTATCATTTTCCCAAGACCTCTGCACTTTTTCTGTCCCTAAGTCAGGCCATTCAGGTGAACAAATTATTTTTTAAGCCATTCGCTTAATTTACTAACCACATGTATCGTGACATTGCCTTCTCCCTCCTCTACTATGTAAAGCGTCCACTTACTATAATGTTGGTTTTGGCGAGAGATTTGATTTCCAGTTCCAGGTCGTAGAGCACATACATGTACTGAAAAGCGGTTTAACCAAAGGAACACAATATCTCTCTAATTACCACATCAAATAAAGACAACGACCAACAACAAAGTCGGTCATTTTCTCCCAGTTTTCCCTGATGAAAAACCTACTGACAGACGCCTTTATGCAGCATGCCCTAACATTACATCGGAATTCATAATTACAGACAGAACGATGTCTCAAATACGCACATGGCCCATTTCTTCTCATTTCACATGTAGACGACAACCAGCATCAAAGTAAAAGTTTCCCCAAGATTTTACCCAGTTCAAACTTCAGACTTTCAGTACTATTACACGAGTATGACGAATAGTTGCGAATAGTTGCATCGTAATAAACGTAATCGGACGATACCATTTTGTTAGATATAGTAGGGGTGACAGGATAGATAAACACTCGAAAATAGTGTGGAAAAAAAAAACGTGAAAAAAAAACAACAACAACGACAGCCTTGGCCACCGAATAAACAAAGCGCGAGGCGCACCGTTGCTATACAAAAATGTGGCCTCCCGCAGGACCCGCGGTTACGCGTGTCGGACAAAATAATGGCCTCCCGTGCCTCGCGTGTTGCGCGGGGAGGCCAATATAGTGGCCTCCCGCAGGACTAGGGTTAAAATCCTACCTTACAAGAAGAGCACAACTTTTCTATGGTGGCCAAATAAAGCATAGATTGCATGAATGGCTCAAGCTTACGTCCGATGCTGACATAATTGATATCGTCAAAGGATCTGACAGAATCTGTTTTTGTCTTTAAACTTTGCCAGTCTCAAAGTATGTCGCACAACGCTTCATTACCAGGAAACAAAGCTTGCATTGTATATGAAGAAACTGAAAAGCTCCTTGCAAAGAGAGTAATTAAAAAAATCGGTCACAGAACCAGACGAGTTTATAAATCCTATATCTTGGTGGAGAAAAAAATCCATACATTCCCATATTGACATTGAATGCGATATGTCACTGAAACCAAGAGAATATCGCATGATACTTAACATGAAAACTCTGAATGAGAAAATTGTATATAAAAAATTCAAAGATGGAAATAATTCGGACTGCTCTGAATCTAGTGAGCCCAGTTTGTTATTCTGCATCCATAGATTTGAAAGATGCCAATTCCACTGTGCCCATTGCAACAACTTATCAAGAATACTTGAAATTTGTTCATAGGAACAAGAAGTAGAGTTATGTTTGCTATCCAAACGGAATGTCCAGTTATCCGAGAGATTTTACCCGCTTAACAAGGGTTGTTTTAAACAAATTACATTCTTACGGTCGCATGATAACTTCATATCTGGATAACTTGCTTTCAATTTCTAAGTCAGAGAACGAGGCAAGCACAAAAAATGTTGTAGATACCGACAATCTGTTTGACACTTAAAAATTTTGCGTCCATGCTGACAAAAGTCAGTTTGTGCCGACGCAGGAAATAACCCTTTTTTGGGGGGGACAGGTACCTTCATCTCAGTCTATTACTGTCACACTTACAACCAACCGAAGGTTAAAAATTGTTCAAGCCTGTCAAGATTTATTGGCATCCCATACTTGTAAGATTCGCCAAGTCGCTTCATGTATTGGCCTCCTTGTTGCCAGTTTTATTGCGATACCGCATGGCCATTTACATTGTAGAACGCTAGAACGTGAGAAAAATGTAGCACTTAAAGTGCAAAACGGTGACTGGGAAAAAAGCATGATTTTATCAGCGGATACAAAGCTTGAGCTAGATCGGTGGATAACAAATAGTATGTATGAAGTTGCACCTATTCATCGGGATAACCCTTCTATTATAATAACAACCGATGCATGTCTTACTGGCTGGGGAGCTGTATGCATGGGACAACGGGCCCATTGGATGTTTGACCATGTTGAAAAAGAGCATCACAGTATAAATTATCTGGAGACTTTAGCAATATTTTTAGGTCTCAAAGCATTGGCATCCAATGCCAGTAACACTCATATCAGAGTTATGTCGGATAACACAACAGCCGTGGCTTGTATCAACCAGATGGGCACATGTCAATATCTTCCCGAAATACTCTTTCTTACACAATCTGGGATTGGTGTGTTAATAGAAAATTATGGCTCAGTACAGCCCATGTACAAGGCATTCAAAATGAAGCAGATTACGATTCTCGCATCACAAACATTGATGCAGAATGGAAGCTCGACACAGAGCTGGTGATGCAATCTCTTAAAATTGTTGATGCCAAACCATGTATAGATATGTTTCCATCTCGGATTAATCAGCAATTTGTCCCCTTTGTTGCCTTCCGAATAGAGCCTGATGCATTTGCTTTTGATGCTTTTGCTCTTGACTGGCAAGCATATGAGATGATCTATTGATTCCCACCTTTCAGTGTCATAGTACGAACCCTGCAAAAAATTCAGGCAGATACAGCCAAAGCTATGATAGTTGTTCCATTTTGGCCAAACCAAGCATTTTATCCCAAACTAAATAGCATGTTAATAGAAAGGCCTGTGCTACTCTCGGCAAGGGAGCGATCATTAAGTCTACCAAGCGACCCAGCTGCTCTTCATCCAATGAAAAAGAAATTGAAACTGCTAGTATGCAAAATCCCCGGAAAAGATACACATCATCAAGTTTTGCTACAGAAACAACCGACATTATCATGTCCTCGTGGAAAAGTACAACCAAAAGTATGTACAACGTGTATCTCAAGAAATGGCAATGGTACGCTCGTCAACACAAAGTGGATTCACTTTCACCACCTTTAGCAACAGCATTAGATTTCTTGGCTTCGCTGGTTCACGGTGGTTATTCTTATAGTGCATTGGATAGTGCTAGATCCGCACTGTCATGTTATATATAATACGATAATGTACCTTTTGGCCAAACTGACATAGTGAAACGTTTCACAAAAGGAGCGTTTTCCGGTCCCGCGATATCACTCCACATGGGATGTAAATAAATTGCTGGAGATGTTGCAACTGTGGATGCCTTTGGCCAGTCTTCCTTCCAAAGAACTTACACTTAAATTGGTAATGCTTCTTGCCTTATTATCAGGACAAAGAGACCAAACTCTGCACAATTGTGATGTTAATTGCATGACATTGAATAATGACAAAATTGTTTTCCATATTACCACATTATTGAAACACTCTCGTAGAGGAACTCATCAATCGCCGATTGAAATATCTGCTTTTAAGCAAAACCCTAGTTTATGTGTAGTGTCTATTTTTCATGAGTATCTGCTGAGAACGACAGATTGTCGGAAGACACACAGTAAACTATTTGTTAGCATAATACAACCACATGGAGCAGTAAGCAAGGACACAATAGCTCGATGGATCAAATCCACATTGTCCACTGTGGGCATCGATATCACAGAATTCAGTGCTCATAGCACTAGAACTGCCAGTACATCAGCAGTAGCTCAAGCTAATGCCTGCCCAATTGAAACCATCAAGAAATCAACAAATGGACCTCTGAGTCTAGTTTCTCTAAATTCTACAAGAGACAGACATAATTATAGTTTTGGTCAAGTCCTGATGGACCGCTTCGTGCAGCGCCATTGAGGTAGGCACTTTACAGTTCATTTACCTCTTATAAAGTTGGTATGCACTATTTTCCTGGCATTCCTGCTAATACGCAGGTCATAATGTTCTGAGCTCAAAATCACTGTGCTAAAATGTCATGTTACACCGAGTGAAAGGCGGTTGGCTGAGTTAGAATTAATAAAACATGCGAGACTTACCTGTAAGTTGAAGCCTGTTTGGGATTCTATCGAAGTCAGCTTAGTCTGGAACGAGGGTAACATGCCCACCCAATCCCGCCCAGTGCGTAAGTGGTACCAGAAAACTCAGCCAATGTGTTTATTTACCAAACTTTTTTCGCGGCTAAATACTGACCAGTGGGCTCGGTGTGCTATCTAATGTCACCCTCGTTCCAGACAAAGTTGACTTCGTTAGAATCCCAAACATGCTTCAGCTTACAGGTAAGTCTCGCATGTTTTATTAATTCTATAGCAGAAATAAGATACCCTGAAAATCTAACGTGGCCGCCATTTTTGTTTGTTTCCTTGGCAACGAGATCTGACATATAAGTTGTGACATTGTGACCCCCCCCCCCCCCCCAAAAAAAATCAAAAAACCAAGCATGGATAAGAAATGATTTAGAAGGTTAAATCACAACACTTTCAATAATTTGGATTTTACAGCAGCTCGCAGCTTAATGAGTAATTGAATTAAAACATGACACACGATTAACATTGTCAAAATCAATTCTGTATCACAGGCCATGAGAGGAAAGTAAATTCAGCTAGAAAAAGAAATGATCATGAACTTTTCCAATTTGTTTGAATCCACAGCTGAGACTATCATACCACTACATGTACCAGTTTGTGGAGAGGGACAGTATGTGTTCACCAATGCCAGAACTCACTCAGCCACCTGCCAGCCATGTCCATATGGAACTTATATGGACGAGACAGAACACACTAGAGGGTCTTGTAAAAGTTGTGAAAAGTTTCCTCATGAGAAGTTTTGTGATCCAGACACAGCAGAGCACACGTCTGGTGATGACGATGGCCTTTCAATGGGTGCGATTGCTGCACTGGTGGTTGGTACAGCGGTTATAGTATTCGTGCTGGTAATTCTGATCGGTGCCCGTATGTCTGGTGGAAAAGATACAGTAGGCGGCTGTTGGGGAGGGACATAGAGGAAACCAAACAACTGAAGTGGCCAAGTAGGTATTGTTTAATACAAAATGAGAGTGTAATAACGTCACCTTGATAAATAATGTTGCAGATATATGTGTGTGTGTGTGTGTGCATGTAATATTAGGCTATCACAGATAGATAAACAGACAAACAGACAGAGAGAAATAAGACGGAAACACAGATTGATAATTAAATATCTTTAGATAGTTATCTTTGGACAGACAACTAGCCAGACAGGCAGATCATAGACAAACAAAAAATACAGACCGACGAACGGAGGACTGGCGGACCGACCGACGATAGACAGATAGATAGATAGATAGATAGATAGATAGATAGATAGATAGATAGATAGATAGATAGATAGATAGATAGATAGATAGATAGATAGATAGATAGATAGATAGATAGATAGATAGACGAACGAACGGACGGGTGGATGGATGGATGGATTTGAGAGAGAGAGAGAGATAGAGACAGAGAGAGAGAGAGAGAGAGAGAGAGACAGAGAGAGAAAGAGAAAGACAGAGAGAGTCAGACAGACAGACAGACAGACAGGTGAAGAGTGAGAGAAAAAAAAAAGAATACAAATTTTCTCAACATACAGGGTATAGAAAATGATTTAACTGATATTGTTGTGAAATAGCCAAGTGAGTACAATGATTATTGTCACGAGCAGAGTTATGGTCTTGGGGATCTAACGACTGCACGAGAGGCAGCTAACTCGCACTCGGACACATACACACAAGAAATTATTAGATAAGAATATATGTTGTCAGGCCGACCGGGCCATAATTATTACATAAAATATTATTCTGAAACAGTTCACAATAGAGGTATATTCAAACAAAGATACCAATTACTAATTTAACCTAACATATTTATGCAACTATGTTCCCTATCAAATGTAATGCAATCAATAGCCAAAGGGTATATTATAAGCAACAAGATAATCTATAATTAGTTGAGTCGCCACTGGCCAGTCGCCAGGCAAACTCTCCAGAATTGGAAAGTCTTCCGCCCGTCCGCGCCAGTCAAGAAAACACACTAAAGAGGGGACTTTTGAGCGGGTTTAAAAAAAGGTTGGGTTTAGTATTTGTATGGGACAAAGAAAGAAATAAGAGTTGGTTTGAATGGGTGGTATTTGTTGTATGTATGTATCTTTGTTCTTTTTATCTCGCTTCCAATTCATCTCGATTTCTCTGCGTTAGAAACATCTGAAAGAGAACACATAATAGTTCGTCCATCAGGTATGATGATGACCTTAACAACACCAGAGGAATAAAGAACAGAAATTGTTGAGAATTTCAACACATGGACAATAAAGAGAACTAAAGGACACAGAGGACAGAATGGAAAGACTGTTCTTTCATGACTAATGGCTTCTCATGTGACTGATAAGTCCTATTTTTGCCCTGCAGACCCTTCCGCATAAATGACAAGAGTGCTCCGTTGGTTCAGTACCACTGGGCCTTTTCTGGCGCCGTTCTCTTTTTTTGATAGCCTGCTGGACTCTGTTAGCTTCCCATGCTTTGCTGCCTCTGGTAAGGGCCGCCCTCCAATTTGCACGATCAAGCGAGAGTTTCCCACTCACTCACATCAATGGCAAAGGCCTTCAGTGATTGCTTGAGAGTGTCTTTGTAACGTCTCTTTGGGGCCCCAACATTCCTCGTTCCATTGGAGAGCTCAGAGAAGAAGATTTGCTTAGGGAGTCTGGAGTCGGGCATTCTGACAACATGTCCTGCCCAACGTAGCTGAATTTTTTTCAGGTGGCAGAAGATGCTCAATTCCTTAGCACGATTGAGGACTTCAGTGTCTGGAATTTTATCCTGCCATTTGATCCTTAGGATCTTTCTAAGGCAGGCCAGATGAAAGTGATTTAGCTTTCTGGCATGCGATTGGTACACTGTCCAGGTTTCAGCCCCATAGAGTAGGGTGGGAAGGACCACAGCATTGTACACTTTCAGCTTAGTGTCTGTGCGAATGCCGGCAACATCCCATACTCTCTTTCGAAGCCTGCCAAATGCAGAGCTGGCTTTGCTGATTCTTGAGAGAACACATACATAGTAATCATAAATCATGACGATACTGGGATCCGCACCCATACCCTTTCGTTCCTGAATCACACGTCTTAACCATTTCGCCACGCAGGTGAGTTAACAGATTGCCGGTAAAACACCCTTTCGTTCCTGAATCACACGTCTTAACCATTTCGCCACGCAGGTGAGTTAACAGATTGCCGGTAAAAATTGACTTATACTCACAGTCAGTACCCTTGACCTAAATTACGGAAAGTTACCGACCTTGTTAATTTGCATAGTTTTCAAAAATTATGAATCGGCTTAGTAGCGAAACAATAAGTATATATTTAGTTTTATGTGAAGTATTTAATGTCTGCTCGATGATGGAGTTGCACCATCTGTCAGTTGGGTTATTAAAATGTTGTTGTTGTTTTTTTCTCTGTGTGTTCTTTCCCTGCACAAATCGGCTTGTAGGTATTTAAGCAGCTTATACATATCAGTCTATACTGGTAATCACTCTAATATATATTCAATTCAATATCAGTGGGCTCGTGTCGTCGAGTCCAAGCTGTGGTTTTCTCTGACTTCCTATGATGCTGTGGGTTTTCTCTCTATCTCTGAACTACTATCATACTTAACGAATAAGATGAGTTACCGTTGGTCACGCCTAGCTGGTAGGCGCGAACATCAAAAGAGCGCAGCGTGGACTTTTAAGGTCAGTCCACTCAGACCTTTCTTTCTAATCAGTCAGTCCGATGGCAAAGGACGTTTACTAGCTTTGGTCTTCAGACCGCACAGTTCAGGTACTGGCCCACCGGAGATACTTCACGAAACGATGCTTCTCTCGTCTGTATTCAATGAATTTCAACGTTACACGATGTTTTATACTATCCAACTACCCAGCAGGGCTAGTCCGCTGGCAAAATTAGTTCAGCAATCTCATTGGCCGAAACCTCCACCATTTTGAATGTAGGAATATAGTCTGCACTATTCTACCAGCCAGTTAACGTACAAAAACTTGTCTAGTCATATTTAACAATGTCAACTATCCCCACCTTGTCTCACCCCTACTCTATTACTTCTAATCACGAACATTAAAACCGAAAAGCGTGAATCTAATAGTTTAACTTTGCAATTCCTTACTCACAAACAATAATACGCGAGGACATTTCAAGGCCACCAGCCAATTTCTCATGGCCCTGGTAAAAAAACAACTCACGGCTCTGCGTGAGATTTAATAACACTTGACTCATGACAATTATTAATCCTTCTTGATGCTGAAGGCAATTTTGTAAACCTTGGGTAGTTACCCATAGATTGTAGTTGTGGGGACAGCAGGTAGAACTTTAATTATATTATGGTCAGATGAACAAAATGACGTGATGTGTCTTTATTTATGTTTATGAATTAAGCTTGGATGTCCCGGGATGTAATAAAGAGCTGATTACCTTCAGCCATGAATGTTTTTAATTTTATAATTAAAAATAATTTATTGAATTTTCCTTGATAATGTCATGATCATTCAAGGATTCACAGTGGTAGTAAACATTTATATTTACCATTGCATCCGACTTCTTTAGCAATTTTTTACTATACTGTGTTCAGATAATTTCTATTGCTGTAATCTGGGCTGGTCTTCTCATACAAACTTTGTCTTTTCTCAGCGGCAGTAATCAAATCCACGGGCAAGTACAAAAACAACTACAACATGACAACGAACGTGAGCGAAATGAGGGTTAAAGTTGAATCATATCAGTTTGAATGGATATTCAACCCATAGTATATCAATACATAATAATGCATTTTTTCCCTCTGAATTGTATTACGATTTACGGTCAAGAATGTATATGCCTATCTATGTATTACTATGATGCCCGAAGACAGTGATTAAAAAAACGAATTAAACTATGATTGAAATAAACTGTGGTCTTTCCTTATTTATATTATACAAGCCTGATTACCCGTTCTACGAACGGAATAGGAAAGAAAGAAAAGGCAGTGTGACAGTGACAGATGATGACAATGGGTTAACTATTGTGACATACCTTCACTGTAGAACTTCTGGATAGACGACGTTGCGAGTCTGATATTCCGCAGCCAACACAAAGACAGATTTATTTGTTCCTGTCCTGGACAGTGCCACATATAGCATTCCATGTGTGAATACTGGAGATGTTAAATCCAAGCCCATGGTTTTTAAAGTCTGGCCCTGAGCCTTGTTTATAGTTATGGCAACACACGCGAGGATGGGTGCTCATGCATGACTCACACAGACCAAGGTGAGCGAGCAATGTTTGATTAGGGCAAGACAGTTTACGTCAAGTATTGAGTAACCCTTTCCACCTTTGAAGATAGGGATACCGTGTATGTCGGTGCCAAGATACTGCCTGGAGATAGCGATAGCTTGGTACTTAAAGACGTATAGTTTGGAAACAGTATGGGATATTGCATGGTATCATACACAGGGTGAAATTCACTGATGCGTTGTAGGGTATCATCACGCGTCCTCAAGACGATGTCTCTCTCACCTACAGGATCATTGGGCATAAGCAGACCTACCTCACTCGTCTCGGGGGCATTATAGCGTCTTTCATGCTCTCCAGGTGGACGGTTGTGATTCGAAATACTGATGCGGTAATTTTCCAAATTGTTGTGTAATGCAAATTCATGCACTGCTTTCAGTTCACGAACATAAATATTATGTGCATGAAGCTCCTCTTGAATTGCCCTCACAATGTTTTGTCGAAGACCATCAACAACACCCATTCTGGCAGTTACCATCGATGAAATAGATCTGAAGAAATTTTGCGTCAACACTGGCGTCAGTATTTCTGTTTGGTAGAAGCCCACCGATGCGATGACAGACTTGGCCCTGGATGCGGAATTGGGGATTCCAACCTGGAACATTAATTTCACTGCATCCGAAGGATGTCAGCTGGAAAGCACAGTTGTATTTCCGGATATTTGATAAAAAGTGCACTGCGTCAGGGGTTTCCTGGTGAAAGAGGGTGTGCAAATATTCAGTTTGAGGTGGATAAGGAGTCAGACTTACCTTACCGTTTCCACAGCACATTCCAGGAGTTTCCCAATTTAAATTTTGATGCATGACAATGGGGACATATCTTTGTCATCCCTCCAATGGCATTGTTATGCTTTTGAACAAATGCATGTGGTGCATAGTTAAGAGCCATTGGAATTCCTGGATCTAGAGCAGGGACTGGCCTTTCCTGCGGGTGTGTAGCTAGGGCAGGGGGTGGCCTTTCATGCGGGTGTGGAGCTGGGGCAGGGACTGGCGTTTCTTGTGGACGGCGTTCTTGAGCAAGCTCATCAGGCACTTGAGGCAATGACTGAATAGCTTGAAGAGACTGCATGGCAATTCCATCTTCTTCAGTTGCCGAATCTTCATTGGTGGTAGCAAATCCACCCACATGCAACAATTGTTGCCGCTTGAAGTTGAAACGTTGGCCCTGTGGCGTCAATCTCCCTAATCCAGACCCTTTCCTTTTCCTAGGCATATTAAAAACTTAGATCTAGTCTAGACTAATTAGAACAAAGCTGAAACCTAACCAAAGCCAAAAAAGTTTGCTGTTGAGCAACGAAATGAAAGTCCTGCTGTTGGGCGCTGCTTTAAACAGTTAAAATGTGTGATGGCTACCCACGTACAACAATCGTTGCCGCTTGAAATGTTGGCCCTTTACTGTGGCGTCAATCTCCCGACCTAATCCAGAATCTTTCCTTTCCTAGATCTAGTCTAGAATGTAGGCATAGGCTATTGAAAACACATTCTAAAACACAGATATAATATAGACCTAGTCTAGATGTAAACTAATCAGAACAAAGTTGAAACTTAACCACAGTTGTGCACTGTTTTAAAATGTGTGACGGCGGAAGTTGGCGGTAATCGTTGGCGTAAAACATCATGAGTTAAATAGGTCTGATTACTTCAGTCGATGAAATATTATGAGAAAATGCATTCTTGAAGGTACAGTGCACGTAAATCATTAGATCTGCGTCCTCATGATAAGACATGTAATTTGGGGGTCTATTCCGAGGCAGTTTAGCACAATCGGCTATATTGCGAGGGGATTCAACAAAATCGGCGACTGTAATCGCTCAAGCAATTTGCGCACAGAATACTATAATCGATGACAAAAAATTGCCGCAAATTTGCCGAAAATTTGATGTGTCGCAACACAAAAACGGAAACAAATGTTCTGTTATTTCTCAAATATATTTAAATTTTATGTGCCGGCGACACGACCACAGACTATACTAAGCACTATGTAAAATTTGAAGGCCATAGAATCAACATTAACGGAGGAGTAGCGACAGAGGCGCGCGCAATGTCGTAAAGTTTCTCTTTTATTAGTATAGATTTAAAAAAAATAGAGGTATAATCTGGTCTAGTGGGGTATAGCCTGGCCTAGCCTAAAGTATACCCCTGGGTATATACTGGCTTAGCCCAGAATATACCTGGGGACATAAAATAGGCTAGGATCGTTTAACCCCTGGTGTAGTCTGGCGGGGAGATGATATGGCCTGTTACATTGGGGTTAAAGTGGCTTAGTCTATTTTGTACCCCAGGTATATTCTGGGCTGGGCCAGTTTATACTCCGGGGTATACTTTGGGCTAGACCAAGCTATATTCCTCCAGGACAGATTATACTCCCATATTCAGGCAAAATATTCAAGAATACAACATTAAGTGTTTGGAATTCATTTCACCCGCAAGTGACATGCCTTTATTCACTATAACACATAATTGCCATCCTTCAAATGCCCTGCAAACTAATCCAGTGCCTTAAACCATGAGCTACATGAAATGTATACCTTTCTACAAATAAGCCATCAAAGAATTTACTAACAAGAAATGTTAACGCACCATGATCCATCGAATTTTTGCCGTAACATACTGTAATTACGTTTTGCAATGCATTGTTGTCTCAGTGGATTTAATCTGTGACTTTACACGACTATCAAAGCTAATTTACTAAAGCTTTCTGTCCAGTTCTCCTTGAATAGTTGAAAAGATTTAACACATTTTTTACACATAGTTGGTACACACATATTGCTGCTTATAGATTGTGGAATGATGTGTAGGTTATTTTTATATTCCCTCTTATCTTTGTATTAACTATTATTCCAAGATGATGATGATGATGATTCTGATATAGATTATATTCTCTTTATTTTCAAGGGTAAGTAAGATGATTTGGTGTTCTTATTGTTATTATTGTATATTACAGGTTAGCATTCTGTAACGTTTCAAGTGGATCTGGACAGGTTAAGTTCATGATGTGAAAATTTTTTAGTATATATTTAGTTTTATGTGAAGTATTTAATGTCTGCTCGATGATGGAGTTGCACCATCAGTCAGTTGGGTTATTAAAATGTTGTTGTTGTTTTTTTCTCTGTGTGTTCTTTCCCTGCCTTTTCTCTTTGTATCATTGTAACTTTGTATGTAGATCTAATTGTTCTGACATATCAAGCACATTTTCTGATTTTCAAAAATTAAAATAAAATTGAGATGACCTATGAGTCTTATGATTATTTTATACCTTGCCACTAAGTATATGTCAGTGGTGCCAAACAAAACAATACATGTTTAACTCATGGACAATTAATTATTTTTTTAAAAACCACAATAATAATACTAACGGACACAAGTAAAATTAGTGTTAAAGTGTAATCATATCAGTTTGAATGGATTTTCAATCCTTTTGTATATCAATGCTTTTTAGTGCATGTTTATTTCCTCTTAAATGTATCATAATTTACAAGAGTCAAGAATGTATGCTTCAGTATGATACCTGATGACAGTGATAATGAACAATTTAAACTAAAGTTGAAATAACATGCGGTCTTGACTTGTTTTTATTTTTTAAAAGTAGGGGGCATATTCTGGACTGGGGAGGGGGGGTATAGCCTGGCTTAGCCCTGAATATATCCCGGGGGTATAAACTGGCCTACAATGAACCCCTGGGATTAATGAAAGACTGTCCTGGTCGTCTTAATGGACACTTTCCATGTTATTATTAGTAGCAGTAGTAGTGAAATTATTATTATTTTATTATCATTAGCATTATTATCGTTATTATTATTATGATTGTTATTATTACTACCAGCTTAGGTCATGGCGTTGCTGGGGATCAAATTAGTAGTTCCAATTCTAAGTGATCATAACGGATCTGCTTCACTTTGCCTGTTCCTTTAGGTTTATTTTGTTGTTATTTATCTCTTTGCTTTTAGGTAAGTCTTATTGCACCAGCATTTGAGGCGTAGACTGACATGAAACAGCATTAATCTGTGCAGTGGGTCATTTGTTTAAGAAACTGTTCTCCTTAAAAGGCACCACTTCAGGGACCGAGGAATCAGCTTGGAAAGTTAGGTCTCTCCCCCTCCCTCCCACCCACCCCTCATATTTCTCTTGTCCATACCAACAACATAATTTTTAAGCGATTAAGAAGATGGGTTGGGGGGGGGGTGTAGTCGGATCTATTATATAGTGGATGAAAGAAAAGTAGGCATTACACGGCCATGTAACATTATGTAATGCTGTACTCTAATTGCCGCGGTCTACGGAAGATAAAGGACAAAGGCTATGGAAATGACTTTGTTCTAATTTTAGTCGCTAACACATTGTTTACTACAGTGATTCTCAACGTGGTCGATATCACCATCACCTCCGGGGGTGATTTTGATTTCGGGGGGAGCAAAGTGAAGCAGATCCAATGTACCTGGTAAAGCACCTAAAACTGAAACGAATGCACTGTTTATCCCAGGCAATACCGGGGCCACAGCTAGTATATAATATATCTGAAGAAAGGCCTATGTTCTTATTTCAAGCTATTTGAGAGCAAAAAGGTCAGTTTCACCACATAGAGAATTTGGATATACTTTAATCCATAACTGCACATTCAGATAGGAGTAAACATGTACAGGGTTGATGCTGCTGCAACGGTAAATGGACAAGAAAACATCACGCTTAGATGGGTTTTATGAACACAAAAGGCCTATTTCTTTTAGCATAGATTTGATACAGGATGTTTTCTGTTTTATAGTGAACAATCAACATGTTTGTTGCCATTAATAAGACTTTGAAACTCCTATGTGCATTGAAAGTTATATGACACACTGTGAAATTGTAAATAGATTTATACAACACATTTTTCTTTCTCCAAAGAACTCTGGATTTAGGCTGGCTGGTTTCGTCCACACTGGTGGGAAAGCGTAAAGAAAAATATTAAATAAATGCAAAACAAAGAAGACGGGAACTCGCCCATGGATAAAATCCATCCCTAAACAACAGATGGCGGGGGGAGGTGATATGATAGGAGTTAACAGCATTTCATCTTCGAACAGTACCGATTGTCTTGGGTTGCTTCCCTTTATTCAAACATATTTTAAAATTCCAGCTTGTTGACTCAAAATAATAATGTCTGTGCTTTTTTAAAACTTAGATATATGGATGTATCTGGTTTGAATTTCTGTTCTATTATGCCGTGAATTCTTGCATCTCTCATTTGTCTAAGGAATGTGTACTTTACTAATAAATGATCTGTGGACATGTCTTGTTCTTCCTGGAGCACAGTTTATGAACTACATTACCTTCAATCTGTGCACAGGGGACTAATTGTGCCATAAAAAAAAACTGTTTTAAACAACAATGAAATATTCTCAGTTATTTTTAGATTTATTATAAGTTTATATATGATAATTCTTGATTGTGGCATAAAAACTTGCTCATCTGGGCTTTATCAATATGTTTTGAAGTCATGTAGTTTTGGCAGGTTCTTGTATCATGTATAGTAGATTTTAATGTAGTGAGTCAGTTTGTGACAAAGCTGGATACAGAATCCTTGCAGAAAACTGGAGGTCACAAATTACAATAAAATATCCTCTGGTGGTTTCAGTTTTTAATAACATAAATGGGTCAGATCTTGAAGGGGCGTGTACATTGATTTTAGGGGGGGGGGGGTGGGGGGTGCGCGAAATGGTAGGAAATCTGTTGTCACCAGACAGGAGCCACGCAGCTAACTGGCATTTGTGATTCTGATTGGATCGATAAACAAAGTTCTTAGAGTGAAAGGGATATCTCTTGCTTTCCAACTTTTAGCCGTAAATTGTAACTATGTCTAATATCTACCCACTCACTACAAGGATACAAACAGAAAAAGAATTTATAACTGTTTAACCCTAAAAGTGCCGTCTCTTTCAATAATGAAACAAAAACAACAACTGGAGTGGTATCCGGGCTATGTTTTACTCATGAAGAATTTCAGCCAAAATTTGAAATGCAGGGATTCTGTAAATGTCAAACATTTGTTTCATTTTTCGTCTTTTTTTTTTTTTTACTTTTTTTCTAAACATCGTATATTGGTTTCTTCTACATTTATTGTCCTTACTATGGATACGGTAGTTATTTAAATCACCGTGAATAGATTTTTGTTATGATTGTCTTTTTTCCCAAGAGGTGGAATTTAAATTTATTTTGTATTTTGTTTGCCTTTTGCATATGATTTTAATCACATTTGGCAAATTTTAATTTTGTGTCATCGCAGCCCGGTTATAACGAGTGGACATGTCGATGTCACAGTGGAGTACTGGTCGGCGCTTTTTATCTTTTTTTTTTGGGGGGGGGGGGTGAGGGAGGGGATAAATATTAATTATACCTATCTAAACATCGCAGAGGCAGCCCTTAAATTGATCAAATTGATTCTGTCATACGGGGGTGATGGAGCATAAGAAGAAGGCAGTAAAAGAGAATTTGGTTCTCTCTTAAAGCTTTAGATGAACTTCCGATGATAGAACAGGTTATAAAGAGACATGAAATTTGACATTTCAAGGATGTGACGGACCAGCGTGTGTCATACTGAATAACAATCTTACACAGAGACAAAAGCTCAAGTGCTGAAAAACAAGAAACTGAAGGATGTAAATAGAATTGTTGTAGATACACAAATGGTAATTTCTTGAACTGAGAAGAGAATAGTAATAAAAATAATAGTTACATAATGGTGTTTTAGTCTTACCTACCGCTTGTCTCTACGGAGATGTCAGATTGATACATTTTTCTGGGAAGAGGAAGGGGAAGGACAGCAAACATGAATTTATTAGGCAACATGAACTGACGCCAGACAACAAAGGGAAATCCCCAACAGAAAAAAATTTGCAAAGTAAAAAAATAATATTTGTTTCCGAGCAGACAATGCAAAGGAGATAAATATTTATGAGCAAAGATCGGGAAATTAAAACCTATTGAAAAGCGCAAAAATTCTACTACACATCATTTATTGTCTTTTGAATATATCAGTTTTAAAAAGCCAAAAATTGCTGTAGTTTTTTTTTTTTTTTGTGAGACATGAAACTTTTCGGTCCTGACCATACGTTCTGTTATTTATATACCTAGTCTGTGAAAACCCACGACCGTACAATGCGTTGAGGAACCCCCGAACGTAAGTTCATGTCTGACCATGAAGTGAATGATCAAAAAAAAGAACAAGGACTAATCGAATACATCTCATGTGGCAATTTATAATCGAACCTCTAGGATAAATTGACAATGAGCGGATAGATCGGGCCTAACTTTTGTTTTGTTTTGTTTTGTTGGTTTCTCTGCCCTGTAATGTTCATTGGTTTTCTGCTTATACCACGTTTTGTCATTACAGATTAGATTTATCTAGTAGAAATAGAACAGTGCGGAAAACTGCAGATCTAGCGGCACATTCCTGTAAGCCGCTTTTTGGTACATTGAGCTTTTATGTGTACTCGATAGCTCTGTACAAGTGTACTGATCTGACTTTATCGATGCTTTCATGGAACTCCTAATCGATATTGAGAATCTTTGGAAAAAAAGCAGAGATAGACAATTGTTAAGGAATATGGTTTTACAGGAGTGTTCATCTGACATATTGGCATTATCATTGCTGTACATTAACTTTTTGTTGTTAACAGTGGATATTAAAGTCAGCTAGAGCAATAAATGATTCCTGACAGGGTCAATGTTGTTTATTTACTGTACCATTGTTCTGTCTGTTTTGTGAGTGTGGCTTTAGTTTTATCTGTTGTATTCAAGATATGTATGGAATCTATCTTTTTTTTTTTTTTTTTTAATTTTTTTTTTTTTTTGGCTCAGATTGAAATGCGAATTTTAATGCATTCATTCAGTGCATGACTCAGAAATTAGATATTGCTATTAAGTTTGCTCAGATTATTATAAAGTGTTTTTTTTTTTGCAAGTCTAGCAATTGAAAAATTAGATAAGACTAAATAGTCTAGCAATTGAAAAAGTAGATAAGATTAAATAAAATATAGAAATAAGAATATTCCTAGGTAAGAGAGAAATCAAACCCAGTGGGCTTCTGCCATGTATTTTAGCAGTGTCCTGTACTGAATACTTTGTAGTCGGCTGTTCTCGAACCCTTTAGGTTTTTTCATTATCAGCTGACGGTTTTGTAATTCAGTTACATCCGCTGGTATATAATCAGTTTTTCATGTACATGTGCTTCCAGCAACTAAAAATACTGAATGAATAAGACAAAATATTAATGAATTATAGATTAAATAAAAGATCTGTTAAGATATACCGAAAGTATAGATAATAAATAATAGTGTACTGAATACTTTGTTGTCGGCTGTTCTCGAACCCTTTAGGTTTTTTCATTATCAGCTGACGGTTTTGTAATTCAGTTACATCCGCTGGTATATAATCAGTTTTTCATGTACATGTGCTTCCAGCAACTAAAAATACTGAATGAATAAGACAAAATATTAATGAATTATAGATTAAATAAAAGATCTGTTAAGATATACCGAAAGTATAGATAATAAATAATAGTGTACTGAATACTTTGTTGTCGGCTGTTCTCGAACCCTTTAGGTTTTTTCATTACCAGCTGACGAGTTTGTAATTCAGGAAAAGGGAAAATAGTCCTAGTCTCAACAAATCCTAAACTCTAGCTCTGAACATTCAGAGAAATTAACTGTTCAAACAAAATCGAACATGATGAAAAAATAAAAAAAAACAATAACGATAAGAACTGTCCTTTTAAAAAACTGGTCAAGAGGGAAAAATTGAGGTGTATGAATTACTGGTAAAGATGCAATGAATGACACAGAGACATAAAAAAAGGTGTTTAATATTGTCTAAGCTATCAGTATCATAATAACAATAGGAACACCTGTATTTAATCTAACTTTACTTCATGCACTTTGGAATGTAATTGGTTTCGCATTTTTCACCTTTCGTCATTGCCCTTTTTTTTTTTGCTTTTATTTCACTTTCATCCGCCATCTACGTTATCTCTATTAACTCTCTGCAAGACACAACTTTTTAATATGCCATAGACGATGATCACTTTCTCGATACTGGTGGCTAATTATGCGGTCATATCAAATGTCATCAGTCTAATGAAACCCAAGTTGAGTTATGGGTATCAAAACCTCTCATGGCACACCAACAATCAAAAACAACTTGTCTGTACAAAATAGCTATTCCATTAAATGTTCCCTATTCTGCCATTCTATTTCGAAGATGTGGAAAACGTTATTCATGGTTCCATATTTCATCTTACTTATACATAATTTGGCTATTAGTATAATGTGATTTATAATATTTATCCTCTTACTTGTACATTCGTTATGGTCTTCTTTAACTATCCCAAAGAGTGCTGTCACTTCGTCCATGTCTAATTTATAGCCTGTTTTCATGAAGATGATCTGGCCAATATGATACCAAAATTCTCTGACTTTCTTACAATGATAGAAGAAATGTTCTATATAGTCTCTTTCATTACAATATGCACAGTTTTCCGATGATTTTATTCCTATTCGTGTAAGTAGTATGTTGGTGGGATAGATATTATGTATTAATTTGAAGTGAAGGAGCCTAAGTCTACTTTCACGAGATGCATTCTTTGCTATCATAAAATATTTTGTTATATCTATATCCATCTTTCTTTTCCAAAAGCTCACTCCACAAATAGTGCCATCTCTCGTGTTTAAAAACGAATTTCGTATCTGCTTATTAGTTTTGGCAAAGAAAGATTCTACATGCTCAGGCAGCTTACGGGATCTCACTATTGCTTCCTTAATCATGTCCTTTGTGACTCTGTTTAATAATTTCCTCTGGTTTTCCGTAAAGGCATTTGCCATTGCATTATATTCAAACAGTAGTCCTGGATAATTTCCTATCTTTTCCTGTATTATCTCCTTTCTAATTACCCCTTCCTCATTCCATATGTCATATACATATCTAATATTTGCTTCAATCCATTTTGGGAAAAAAAGGAGTTTTCTTTTGTATTGAAACAATGTATTATTAAATAAAGGTTGATTTAATAAATCTTGTTGTGAGAGGTTATCCATATCGTATTCTACTACTTTTGTATCCTTGGCCTCTATCCAGGTACTAGCTACAGTTCTCCAGAATAAAGATTTGATATTATTTATTTTTACCTTATGTTTGATGCTTAAATTACCTTCTACGAAGTATTTGCTCCCTCCCAATTGTGAGAAAAAGTGTTCAGAAGTATTTACACGTCCTTCATTCATTCTATTACTTTTCGATGTCACCCCTTTCATCCACTTCATTAGAAACACTTTCTGCTGATCCTTTAAACTAATCATACCTAAACCTCCTTTAGAGAATTCTTTGCAAATTACAGTTCTTTTTACCTTCTCAAATGCTTTCTTTTTTGAATATTTTTTCTGCCAAATGAATTTAAATATCTTAGTATCTATTTCTTGCAATATATTTTGCGGTAAACTCAGGGACTGTATTATGTAGCTCAGCTGTGACAATAGAAGGCTCTTTACCACAGTTATTTTACCATAACATGATAAATTGCGTCTTTTCCATCTTTGAATGATTTCTTCAATTTTTCTTATCCTTTCATTCCAGTTCTCTTCTACGCATGATATTTCTTGATCAGCATTAAAATAAATGCCCAGTATTTTCATATTATCTCCTTTCTTAAGCCACGATATTCCCACATCACAGGTTCCCACAATCCTATCACCTATTTCCATCCCCTTGCATTTGTTTTTATTTAATTTCAACCCTGAGAATTCCCCGAATGTTTCGATGTCTCTAAGAGCTTCTCTCAAATCATTAGTGTGGTTTAACATCAATGTTACATCATCTGCGTATTGGTATAATTTATTATCCAGGGTATTTTTTAATTGTATGCATTTTATATGCGAATTATATCTTACCTTAATGGCCATAATTTCTGCCACTAAAATAAAAAGTAGAGGGCTGACACAACAGCCTTGCCTCACTCCGCGTTCCGTTTTAAACCAGTTTGAGACCCAGCCTCCATTTTTTACACAGCTTTCAGTATTTCGTATCAATGTTTTAATATATTGAATAAAGTTATTGCCAAAATTGAAAGCTTCAAGTGCATATATGATTGCTTTTTTATCAATACTATCGAACGCCTTTTCCAAATCTAGCGAGACTAAGATACCTGCCCCATCTTCCTCCTTCCTTAATAGGGTCATACAATCATCTATAGTACGAATCAAATTTGAGATCGATCTGCCTTTGATAAAACCCACCTGATTATTATGTATAAGTTTCTCCATAACCCTTTGAAGTTTCAGCGCTAACCATTTAGAGAAAATTTTATAATCTGTATTAGTAAGGCTCACTGGTCTCCAATTATTTATATTATTTCTCTCTAAGTTGTTTCCCTTATGCAGTAGTGTAATTACGCCCCTTTTTTGCGTTGTTGTAAGCTCTCCCTTTATCACTGAGTCGGACAGACTTTCCCACAACAATGTTTTCAGTCGTCCCCAGAAACACTTATAAAAGGGAGTCGTCAGTCCATCACTCCCAGGTGCTGACTCATTATTAAGTTTAGATAGTGCGTATCCAAGTTCTTCTACTGTAATCTTATCTTCCATTATTTCTTTTTCGCTTTCATCTAATACTGGGTATTCGATATTTTCTAAATAGCTATTCAATAATGACTTTACATCGGTTTCTGCACTCTCTTTCTTATACAAGTTTTCAAAAAACTGTCGAATCTGATTCAATATTTCTAATGGCTTTTTGAAGGCGTTATCATTCACCCTTAGTTCATAAATAGTGTTTGCAGTCCCCTTTCTCTTTTCTAATGATAGGAAGTATTTTGTGTTCTTTTCGCCCTCCTCTATCCACTTAACTCTCGATCTTATCTGAGCCCCCCTTGCTTTGTATAAAAGAAATACTTCTAAGTTCTGTTTTAAGATTGCCATTTCTTTTTGTAGGTTTTCATTACTCGGTTCTGCGAGTAACTGCTTATTTACCCTTTCAATATCTAGTTCTAAATCTCGTTCTTTATTTTTCCTGAGCTGGGTCTTTGTTTTCGAATATTGTATGCAGAGAGATTTCATTTCAGTTTTTAAAAGTTCCCATTTAATAGTCGGCTCAAGCTCTAAGTTGTCCCGAATAAAAACGTCAATGAGCATATTCATTTCCAGAATGAAATTATCATCTTCCAGCAGTGAGTTGTTGAATTTCCAGATTGATGGTCCTTTTTTAAATGAAGCAGTACATATTTTTGCTATGACCCCTTTGTGGTCGCTGAGTGTAACAATTTCATGATAAGCATTTTCGATGTGGGCTAATAGGTTGTTATCACAAAATATGTAATCTAACCTTCTAGCTATAAAAGGTGTTTTTCTGGCCCAAGTGTAATCCTTTTCGGTCCCATGGTAGCAACGCCACGCGTCGAACAAGTCTAGCGTGTCAGTCATTTTTTGTAGCTCGAGAATTTCTTTTCGATCATGTGGCTCTCCAGCTACAATATCTAGGTTATTATCCCGAACGATATTAAAATCTCCACATATTATCTTATTATTATATAAAGACAGTGTTTGGGTCAGCTGAGATATAAACGATGCTTTTTCTGCTTTCATTACTGGGCCGTATATGTTGAGGATGGAAAATTCTGATCCCCGTATTTTAATATTGATACCTAAAACCCGCGCGGATGAATACACCAGTCTGATTTCTTCGAAACTAAAATTTTTATTGATGAGTATGATTTGGCCTTTACTTCTGTTTGTACCAGCGGAATAGAACATCTCTCCTCCCCATTCTTTCTTCCACTCTTCTCCCTGTTCATCTGTAACATGCGTTTCTTGTAAACATGCGATATCGTACTTTCTGCATTTTTTAAAAATAAATACACGTTTAATTTTTTTATTTAAGCCTCTGCAGTTCAGAGACAATACCAGCATGGGGGTTTTTCTGAAAGCGTAGTCCTTTATCGGTCCTTGTCGTTTCCCGGTGGTCACACACGAGGGGAGTTCAAATTAGGTTTCCTTTCCCTGCTGGCTGTGCTCGCAGCCTTCTGTTTCCTCCTCCTCCTGTCTCCTCACTTTTTCATTTGGTGAATCAATTGTGTCGCCGGCTCTTTTGTTCTGTAGGCTGTGTGAGCGTTGTTGTCCTCGACACGACATACTCCGTGAGCGGTTTAACATCATTTGTTTTATGTTTGTTTGTTTACCTGTTCCTCGTTCACCTGTTCTGTCTTTTGTTTTTGGTCTACTGTTGTGTGTTCCCTGGCTAGTTGTATCTGCATAAGTAGGTGAGCGAATACTTGTGTTTGTTGTGTGCTTGTCTGAGTCGTGCTCTGTGTTTGGAATGTCATTGTGTGTCACTGATATGTTTTCCCCTTTGTCGTTGTCATCGTCAACTGGTGTCCTGTTAGTGTCACTGTTCTTTGGGTGTCGTAATGGTCGGATCTGTTCCCTGTAATAAACCGTCCCTCTCCGTATACCTATAGGGATGGAAACTTCTAAATTGATTGCAGGGATGTCTGTGTACATAAAGCGCCTGCCTGTTTTATACCCAGTCCACCCTCCGTTCTCGTCTCTATAGTGTTCCTCTTTTATTGCTGACCTTAGCACTACCCCTTTGACAGTTAACGCCTTCTCTATCTCCTCGTTACTTACTGACAGAGGTATACCTCCGATAATAATCTTCGTAGTGCTTCGTCCTGTATCCGAGAAAGCAAAGGGATTTCTTGCCAATAGTGACACCGATTGGCCCATGAAGATAATCCCTTGAGTAAGCAATTTTTGTCTAGCCCCCGCCCCTTTTACATAAATCCTCCATAAACCCCCAATCTTCTGAGCTCCCTCAATACCTTGAGGACCTGTCGTAGCCTCACAGGCTCTACACAAGTCTAGTCCCTTAATTAAACTACCATCTGGAGGGGCAATAGTTGAGTGCAAGATAAAGCACACCCCGCGCCCAGTTATATCCGCACTAGCCCCGCTCGCCGTGTTAGAATCCGCCATCTTGCACAGCTAAAATTTGATAAGTGAGCTGAGCACGACAAACAGAAGCGCAGAATAGGCAAAAAGAGCAGTCGAGCGCTTTAGAGAAAATTCCACATATAACTAAGATCCACTTACCGGAATCCTCCTATGGAAACGATAACACAAAATCCCTCTGCACCTAGATATACTTCCAAATGTGCAGAGCCAGTGTATCTGCCGGCTTTGACTTCAAAGCCGTCACCGGAAGTCGTATGGAATCTATCTATCTGTCTGTCTTTCTATCTATCTATCTATCTATCTATCTATCTATCTATCTATCTTATCTATCTATCTATCTATCTATCTACCTATCTATCTATCTATCTATCTATCTATCTATTTATCTATTTATCTATCTATCTATCTTCCTGTCTGTCTGTCTGTCGGTCGGTCGGTCGGTGTGTCTGTCGGTCTATCTATCTATCTATCTATCTATCTATCTATCTATCTATCTATCTATCTATCTATCTATCTATCTGCCTGCCTGCCTGCCTGCCTGCCTTCCTGTCAGTCTGTCCGTCTATCCGTCCGTCCGCCCGTCTGTCTGTCTGTCTGTCTATCTATCTGTCTATCTATCTATCTGTTATCAGCATAATACCAGATTTATTTTGATAATAACTGACTGGACTTCTTCCAACATCGATATCTGAAAGTCCTTCAATGCCTCAATGTTACAATTAATGAGTCGTAATGTCTTAATGTCAGAATAAATTATTCTCAATGCTTTAGTTTTACAATTAATTACATGTATTCTTAACGCCTTAATGTTACAGGTAATTATTCTTAATGTTACAATTGATAATTCTTAACGCTTTTGTGTCACAATTAATTTTCTTAATGCTTTAACGTTAGAATTGATTGTTCTTTATGCTTTACTGTTACAATTACTTAGTACCTTAATGTTAAAATTGATTATTTAGTAATTCTTTATCGCAGAGCGTTTTATAGCACATGATACACACGTCTTACCCAGCTCTGTAAACTCAGTAACGGGCAAACATGAAGTGTCACGGTCGGGAACCTGAGTAAAATATGGCATACATCTACCTAAAAGTCTTGTTGAGGCGAGTTGAAGAGAGCAAGACGTTCTACTGTATCTTTCTGTTTTCATGCCCGTGTATTATTCTGTTGCTCTTGGGTGATCTATAAATTTGATGAAACAAAAAATGGTGACTGTCGTGTTTCTGATGTCTGTTGACGTGCTGTTAAGTTTATCCTTGTCACTTTCTCTGGCATTGCCTCTCCGTGCTGTAATATAATACATTATATTACGCTTTCGATTTTGTAGAACAGGAAAAGCAGTGTTTTATCAACATTAAAGGATCTTCAACAAAAACTTCAACAAAAACAAAAACTTGTTTGAAAAATGCAAAAGCTAAACTTCAGCTGGAGGTAAGACGTTGCGCCAACAAATACTGGACAGACTTGTGTAACAGCATACAAGAGGCAAATGAAAAGGGAGATATGAAAACCGCCTTTAGTCAGATGAAAGTAGCCCTTTGGCCAATCATCACCAAAAGCGCCCCACTTAAGTCTGTAAATGGTGAACCCATCACAGATAAAAATGAACAACTGAATAGGTGGGTAGAGCATTACTCTCTGTTGTATTCAACTGAGAAAAATATTCCACCAGATTTTGAGGAACACCTCCAAAAACTGCCAATAATGGCCGAACTTGACGCTGAACCTTCCTTAGTCGAGCTTTCCAATGCAATCGACCACCTGTCTGCTGGAAAAGCCACAGGAAGTGACAACATTCCTGCAGAGGTATTAAAAGACCTAAAAGGCCCACTATTACCACACCTGTATAATCTGTTACTGCAGTGTTGGAAAGAAGGCGTGATACCACATGATATGAGAGACGCCAAAATTGTCACACTTTACAAGAACAAAGGAGACAAAGGCGACTGCAACAACTATCGAGGCATATCCCTCCTCAGCATTACTGGAAAGGCTTTTGCTCGCGTCATCCTCTGCCGCCTTCAACAACTGGCGGAAAAAGTCTTACCAGAAACACAATGTGGCTTTCGAAGCAAACGATCAACTATTGACATGATATTTGCACTTCGGCAAATCCAAGAAAAATGTAAAGAACAAAACAGGCCGCTTATAACATGCTTTGTGGACCTAACAAAGGCTTTCGACACCGTAAGCCAATCTGGCCTGTATGCAGTCCTTAAATCCATAGGCTGTCCACCAACATTGCTAAAACTTATTGCATCCTTCCACACTGACATGAGGGCATGTGTCAACTTTGAGGGCTGCACATCCAATTCATTTGCTGTAAACAGCGGTGTGAAGCAGGGATGTGTTCTTGCTCCTACCTTATTTGGTATATATTTTGCAGCCCTACTCAAGAATGCCTTTGGTCAATGTTCAGGTGGAGTACTTATTAACACCAGAGTGGACGGCTCCATTTTTAATGTTGCCAGACTAAAAGCAAAATCTCGTACAGAGCATATTATGTTACAAGAGCTCCTCTTCGCAGATGATGCTGCAATCGTGGCCCACGATGAAACCACGCTCCAGGCTCTCATCAATAGCCTTGCCAAAGCCTGTGACAAATTCATGCTAAAGATCAGTGTCTCAAAAACTGTAGTTTTGACACAAGGCTTGAGAAACTCCAACCCAATCATGCTGAATGGCTCTCCTCTGGAGCAAGTGGGAAAATTCTGCTACCTAGGCTCAACCATCAGTGGTAGCACAGACATAACAACTGAAATAAATGCCAGAATAGGAAAGGCGGCCACAGCTTTTGGCAAACTCTCAAAAAGGGTGTGGAACAATAGCAAGCTGACCATCAAAACAAAGGTACTCGTGTACCAAACTTGCGTCCTAAGCACCCTGCTGTATGGCTCAGAGACATGGACCACCTACTCCAAACATGAAAGATCCCTCAACTCCTTCCACCTGCGCTGCCTACGCAAAATTCTCAAGATCAAGTGGCAAGACAGGATCTCAAATATCGAAGTTCTGAGCCGAGCCAACATTCCATCAACTCAGGCTCTCCTAGGCAAAAAAAGACTGCGGTGGCTTGGACATCTCCACCGTATGGAAAATGATCGCATCCCCAGACAAATTCTCTACGGGGAACTTGCTACTGGCAACCGACCCAGAGGTAGGCCACATCTGCGATTCAAAGACACTTGCAAGGTCACGATGAAAGCATTCAACATCGACCCCAATGAATGGGAGAACCTTGCAAGTGATCGAAGCAGATGGAGACAAAAATTGCGCAGTGGCACGCTCGCAATAGACTTCAAGGCAAAAGAAACATACCTGACAAAACGACAGAGGCGGAATGAAAACACTCGCCAAAGTGAACCCAAAAGACTGACCTGCAATCACTGCCATCGCACTCTCGGGTCAAACATTGGTAGAATAAGCCACGAGAGAAGCTGTCAGTCAAAATGAAAGTGAATATTCTAGCTGCTAAGACCGTCTGTAAAGACGCTAAAGGCCATATAAAGGATCTTAACTTTCATAAGAAGAACATTCTCTCGCTGGCTCTTGAATAGACATTTGAAATATATGTATGTGTGTGCCAATATAATATCAACATGGAATTCTAATTGGCGTCTCTGGATGTAACTAACAAACAGTAAAACAAGTGCCCGAGTTGTCTAGAAGATTAATTATTTCAGTCAAGAATATTCTTAAGCATGAAGATTTGGTCAAGTGTCAGTTTTTAGGGTTTTTATGTAACTATTTACATAAATCTGAGAATCTAGCAGTGTAATGGAGTGACGGGTTGCGCAACTTTACCGCTTGTAATCAGGGAATGTAACCCCTACTCCCCCCCCCCCCCTGCCCAACTTGTTTCCCTTGAAAGAGAAGGGGAAATAACCATGATATCTTTTCTTTCTTGCTGTCAAATACATGCTTTACCTACCCATTTTTATCTTTAGCGACATCGAAGAAAAAATAAATTGAAAAGCTCTAAAAAAAACAACAGCAAGGGAAAATGATTAGGTCAAAAATTAGAAGAATAAGCCAGGACCCCCCCCCCCCCCTCCACCCCTTCCCCCCCACACACACGCACACACAACACCTACACATATTTATCTCCATGTTCTCACAGTCACACTTTTTTATCATGCCGATGTCCATAAAATGGTAAAGAGAACTCCCCCTCCCCTCCCCTCCCCATTTAGTGCTATCCATTCTGACCACAGCACGGGTAATGTATATATATGACAATAATATTACTTTATATTAGTTACATATTACAGCCACCCCTATCCACATGGGATACCTTGTTAAGTCAGAGTCACAGACTTCAGCACTAATGAAAACTATTATCACTCTTAAATCTATCTGGAAAATGAGCATTTTGAATTATTCCTTTAATGCAGTGAAAATCTTCTAAGCTGACACTGACACTTGACCAAACATTCAGGTGGAAGAAAACTATTATAATGACCAGACAAAAGACACATATCAGTTTTGCAGACACCACAAGGCTTTGTTTATCTGTGTAGATTTTGCCATTAAAGACCAGTAGCTCTTATATTTTGATGGAAGTATAATTTCTATTATTGATTGTAACACACATAACCCCTTCGTTTTCACTTATCGATGTTGACACTAGATTGTGTCTTTGATATCAGTTATTTCCACAGACAAATTTGCACGTCAACTTGAACCGATCTGATTGATCAGTACTGCGGTTTCATATTGTTGTTGTTGCTTAAGCTGCTCTTAGTTGAGTTTTTGTTTGTTTGTTTGTTTTTGTTTTCCTTTCAGTATTTAATCTATACATAGGATTCTTCTTCTGTTTTTCTGTGTGGATCGGCATTGTTGGAACTCTTTCCTAAATATTGTGTAATTTTGATATCTTTTGTATTGTTAGTAAAAAGAGTCGCTTTTATCGTAAACTGCATCAATGATTTTAAACATTTTTCTGTACTGGAGTTTACCTGGGCTATCTGTTACCCACGGGCATACCTGGTGTATCTGGCACCTGCTAGCGTACCTCGGGTGTTTAGATTTCACATCTGTATCTGGGTTACTTAGTATTCGGGGACACACCCAGCGTATTTGACAAGAGCAGATCCTTTCATATAGAAATTTCCGCCAATCCCAAGCTGATATAATTGGAAAAACATTCAGTTGCTGCGTGAGCCACACATACACACCACAAGCACATACACATACATTACAGACTAAAGTAAGTGGCATTCAGAATTAATTGCTAGTGTTTTACTTTACCCCCTTTAGGAAGACATTTAAAGAGAAAATATATGGCAGTAGGCCTAGTAAACGTTTGGAAGGTCAGAAAAATTAAATCAGATAGACCTACAACTTGAAACAGTTTCTTTCTTGGTCACCAAAAAGCTAAACCATGAAATCCCCAAATGATCTGCTTCACAGCATCGTTTTCTATACATATGATGTTAACTGCAGACAGTTTTTGTGGGAAGTGGTTGTTCTTGGTTCATTTTTAAAATTCTATTTAGCTTTCAAAATGACCTTTCTCCTGAACAATTTGTTACCACCAAACATAAGAATAATCGTGATATCGCTTCCACAGTAGGGAAAACAAAATGAATGTCGGAAGATGATTTGATACAGAACGTTGTGAAACATTTGTTCATTTCCTGGATAAAATGTTTACTCGGCACAAGCATGATCGTGTTTCAGTTCACCAGTAAGGTAAATATTACATTTTTCTATTTTTTTAATCTTTCACCCAAGCGTCTATTTTTCCACATAGCCGTCCCCTTGAAGCTGCTAAATTACTATAATTACTAAAAATGTTCATAAATGGTTACTCAATACAACCATTGCATGACAACATAATAATATGCACAAATTGCAGTATTACTGAGATCAATCCGGTAATCTTTCTGAAACTTTAAGTCCATTGTTCTCAAAACAGCACCCCGTAAAATGCACAACTTCAAAGCTTCATAACTAGTATTCAGATATTGACTTCAAATAAAGATCAGGATGTTCACAATTTATTGCTCTGATATGCTTTGTTTTTTAATCAGGACAAAACTCATCCACATAACACTGTGGATTTTGTTCTTCTTCTTCTTCTTCTTCTTATATCATGTCATTGTTTTTTTAATACCAATTGTTTATAGACATTGACTCGGTAATGCTGAAACTAAGAATCTTTCTGGGATTTGACTTCACATGTGGATGTTACCCGAGACACAGAACACTGAGACGGACCATTCCTTCCATCTCTAATTCTTGTGCGGTTTGACAAATGCTGAAACAGCTTTTAAAGAGCGATCCCAATGTTTAAACTTCAGTGTCAGAGAGAATCACAATCATGTTCTGTCAAGTACTGTCAGCATTCTATCTCCTTCATTCAGTACACTGAAAAACTTGGAGATGTTTCATTTCCCAGAATGCGTTTGTCCTAAATTGTAGCTCTTCTTTGTCAATTACCAGAAACATCTTCATGCCTGATTTGGTCACTGGTGATATTAGCATCAACTTGATCCGAGGGCAACTTTTCTCTGCCACAATGCTAGTACACACAAAAACACAAAGTCAATAATAGGCCTAAGCCAGTTTGTGAGTCTCTGTTGTATCGGTCACACTCCACTCCGGTTTCTGAAATACGAAAATGTTGAGCCTCAGTCTGAAATACCCAAGATAGGAAATGTGACTGTCATTGTTTGAATCCAAACCAACTTTGTTTTATTATTATTACCAACTGAGGTCTTCGCTTTGCCTGGGATAAACTGTTTATTAGTTCAAAGTGATTCCCAAGGATCTGCTTCACTTTTCCCGCTCTCTTAGATTTATTTCGTTGTTGTTTGTTTGTTTAAATTAGATAATAAGTCTTTTAAAATATCCTTGGTGTGCCTGTTCTGCGCACCCGTCAGCATTTGAGGCGGTCACGTGAACGATTAAGGAGGTCGGAAATGGGGGAGGAATGTGCTCTATTATGTAGCAGATGGCAGGAAGCGGTGACATCATGCGCTCATGCTTTCGTGGAAAAGAAAGGGTCGGGTTCGAAATTAACGAAACAAAGCAAACTCAAAAAATACTTCCCCACTAGTTCAAGTCTCCAAGTGTGAAAAAAAAAATCTTCCCCAGATCAGAACTATGGCACCAGTAAAATTTCAGGCTAATCTGAATTGTATAAGTGGCGGTAGGTCTTCCTGGAAATATTTTGATGATATAGATTCTTTTTCTGTAAAGGCGGGCAAAGGATGGGTTGAATGAGAAAATCCATTTTTAATTTCAGTTCCCAGGACAAATGAAATGGTGAAACTACCATATTTTCTATTACGCCATAATTCATCTGGGTTTTATTATACTGAAGTCGGCGTGTATAATAATACAGGGTGATTCAAAAAGAATGAACCGATGTTATAAGCAAAGATCATAAATCGGTTCATTCTTTTTTAATCATCCTGTATAGTGTTGGGCTGCTTTTGAGTGATCTGAATCATCCATTTCAAAATATCTATATATGTCCGGACACAGTTTTACCCACTGACAGCTTAGATCGTATTATTGGAATTTCTCTTGACTTTAACTCCCGCCACTAATTTTTAAAATAATAGATTGGAATGGGGGGGGGGGGTGGTGGTGGAACAGAAAAGGTTGCGAAACACTTGTCTCTTATCGTGAAGGGTGCGATGATCGGCCCGTCAGAGGAAGCGGGCGGGGTGGCCTACGTAAAGCGTGTAAACATAAACATGATTGGAAAAGCTGTCACCTGCTGAGTTAGCACTGGGGGCCCGCAATGACCAACGTTCTTACATGTGTGGTAAGTTTTCAAGACAGAGTTAATGAATCATCACACGCGTGTGAATGAATGAGAAAGTGGCAGCATTAAGAATTGTCTGTTGTAGTTCGGTCCCTTAGCTGATCACAGCTGGCATATCGTCCCCTTGAAATGACAAGGTTCTAACTCCCATCTATGAACTTTTGAGAAATTGATTACTGAAGTTTCATGTGTTCATAGATTTTCTTTCTTTTTAGTAGTAGTTACAAACTAGACACTGAATCCATTTGATACATTGGCACACAATGGAGAAGGCCTGTAGAAGTAGAATGAGATTACAATTCAGTCTGGCTGGACCGTGGCACAGATTACAAGTGGAGGAAATAATTCTTAACTTGTCAAATAAAAGGTTTTCCTCAGGCCTGGGTACTTTATGCTGTGGGAATAAATAGTGTGACCCTCCAATCTAAAGATAACTTGAATAATATTGCACTAACAAAACTATTTTTAGACCGTGTGAATTATAATGAATGTTCAACTTGAACAATAAACATTTTCTGCATAATTATTGATCAGAACTGTATCAGAGATTACTTCCAGCGTGTGAGTATTTGGTTCAAGACATGCCAATACCTGTTCATTATGTTATAAATAAGTACAAAAGCTGTTTTGAGCATGACTATGGGTTTTCTTTATTTTTACACTGTAGAATTATACGCTATATATGACAATACCATGATGAAGGCCTGTAGCCTCCTGCTAGCAGTAATCCGACTGACTGTTTCAATTTCTCATAGTGTCAGTTTTATTATTAGACATTAGGATTGGTAACTTCACATGCAATGAACCACAACACCAGTGAATTAACAATATCAAGTCTGTACTAGATCTTGGCCTGTCCAACAAAGTGACATTATTCATGTATTGTGTAAAAGAACTAAAATCTGTCCCATTTGTCAAGCACACTTGCAGTTTGTGAAGAAACATTTTCCACGCCTTGTGCTAATGGCCAAATAATGCTCGTTTCTTTTACTCACAGTGAGTTATGGTGAGTTCTTTGATGCTATTCAGATCCTACTGCAAAATTTGAACAAGCATTTGTTGTCTTTACAATCGTCTTCAAGTAACTTACTGATTATTTTTTACTGTCGAGTGAGAGTTTTCATAAGACATCTGAAGTCAATAAACTAAATTGTCCAATCACTATGTGTGTTTTACTTTTTACTATGCACGATCCTGTCCCAAAATATTGTTATAATTTATGTTGTTTTTTTTTGTGGGGGTGGGGGGGGGGGGGGGAGGGGGGGGGCTAATTCAGATTATGTTATCTGAAATATTCCAGAAATATAAGATGTCAAACGAAACTTCCTACGTCTTATCTCATCATTTAAACACAAAGCTGATTTATTTGCATTTCCAGTCTCAGGAGAGAAAAGGATGGTGAATGACCTGTATTGTCTGCAGAAAGCTAAATTAAAGTAGCTGAATAAAACCAAGGAGCAGTTGTTGTTCTCTCACATCAGTTTGCAATGCTGAAACTGCCAAGTCTAGGAGATAATTTGTTGCATCCGAATCTTCTGTCTTTCTCTTCTGTCTGTGTTGCTAGTGAGCATGAACTTCAACTTACTTTCTGTCTTCTTCGCCATAACGAAGTTTTCAACTCGGCACCCGGTCAGGATCAGTCTCTGTGTACAGCTTGGCTGGTTTTCCTTTTATTAAGTGGAAAAAAAGATCAACGACTTTGTAAGAAAACTATTTTCAATACTTTAACATGTATCAGAAAGACAACAAATTGAACATTGAACACGAAACGCCACATTGCCATGTACTTGCAAATGTCTGCCAATTAGACCAGAATCGAATTTACAAATATCTGGCATTGAGATAAAGTATTCTCACAACATGTGTAATCTATGAGTGCAATGATGTTTATAATAAGATGTTTCATGTTACCTCATAAATCTATTGTATATTCAGTATGGGGTAGCACTAGCACAGCTTCCTTTTCTCCAAGGAAACCTGCTGTTTTTCTACCATGCTGTCTTTCCTTGCCAGTTTCCTATATAATAACACAGATAATATAATATATAAAGTCTTGTGCTAGTCACTGTTGTATTAGTTGGGAAGATATTCTTTACCTCTTGAAACTTCCAAAAAACAATAATAATAAAAAAGAAAGTAATCAAACCGAGCACATATACAGACAAATAACTGAATCTGAATTCCCTCCCCCCCCCCCCCCCCCCCTCACCCGCCAAATATTTACATATTTCAGTAAATGCAGGACAGATATAATTTCCCCACGACATCAGTTTTGCAAAATCTGCCAATAAGCATCACCGAAAAGATAATGTTTAGTGCAGAGCTGACCAAGAACTGTTAAAATTTGTCATGAAATGGAAATATCTATATCTGACCATAACACATCTGTCAGGTCCAGCATCCAGATTCACCGACCAATCAACATGCCAGAAGACCAAAACAAATACACTCTGTGTCGTCATGCGTATTCTACTCAATGGCGCGTTTTGACCTCCTGAATTTGAACAGAACACGTGACTGTCATTGTATCGCTGAAAAACCACACTGACAGTTTTTACTGTTGTTGTTTTTTTTTTTTTCTCTGCACGATCATATCTGGAGAGTTCCGCATCAGGGAACATACCATTCCCCACCCCCACAGGCACACTTTTCCCCTATAAAAGGAAGGGAAATAACCATGATATCTTTTCTTTCTTGTGGTCCATGCGGATTACCTACCCTTTTTTTCATCTTGAACGCATTTTGAAAAAAAACAACAAAAAACTTGAAAAGCTGTAAATAAATAAACAACAACCAGGGAAGAAAATCGGTTAAAAATTGCAAGCACAAGAGTGGAAATTCTCCCTCCCACTCCACCCCCCCTGTCATGATCACATTAGGATCTTAAATGCCGTGCTAGGTCACGACGTCAGTGAGTTAATTTTTACGATCTTGTTGATTATAACCAGCGTAATTTGTCCTTGAGCTGTTCTCGTGAACAGTTTGTTTTGAAACACCTTTTTTCTGATAGATGGAGAGAAGGAGGGGCGAGACAGAATAAATGTATAGCTAGGAATGACAGAGCAGTTCTCGACCCCGTGATTTTGATTAACATAGATAAGGGGCGAGTAAAGGTAATTTATTTAGACGCTTAGTTGGCGTTCGGAAATTCGTGCATAAGAGTAGAAAGCACGGGGTTTGAAGATTTTAGTAGTTAATGTTTCGCATTTTAAATTGTCTAGGTAAAAGTGACCTTGATTTGGCGCAAGGCCGTGACAAGCATAAATTAATATTGCAGGCTGAGCTCCAGCGACTTCACCAATCAAATGTATGAATCTGGACGGAAGGTCCAGACATAGCTTTAGTATTTAAACCCGCGCAGAGCTTAGATAGATGCCACATGTAGACAATCCATTTACGAGGTGGACGGCGATAGTCCTCAGCCAGATGAGAGACATAGAGACGCAGTTGAGCAGTCCATATTGTGAGGAGCGCCATGTTTTAAAGCTCCAGAGCCTAAGCTACTTGGTTTGATATAAACCCACAGCGTTTACATCCAGCGCTCTCACTCCCAGTGAGGGCCGCATGGTGAGAGTCCATGCTAATTTGTAATGATGAAAGTGAACCGTTCTGCTTACTTTTGAAGACAGTTTCAGAGCTACCGCCAGACAACGCATGGTTGTACAAGCATTCTCCATGGCGTGTCTGGAGGAAATGTCCATATCATAACATGTCTCATTGAATTAATAGAATTTAAACTGTTATATCCGTCGCCACGTGCGCGGATTCTATTTGGCATCTAACTCATATGGCCTGCAAGTAGTTAGAGTGAATAAGTTAGTCTTTGTAGAAAGCTGTAGTTTCATTAGTTAGATTCAGTTGCCTTTGAATTGATATTTATATTTATAATTATATTTGTTACATTAATTCTTGTAATTAAACTGCCCTACAGTCCTGCTAAAAATCAAAGCAATTGATTTATTTAGTTTTTAGAGTGCAAGTATTTTTTTTGTGTGTGTTCGTCGATTGCGGGAGCGGACCTCGAAAGAGTGTCAGTCGAATTCTCCCCATCTAACCCACATCGCGACACCCCCCCCCCCCACACACACACACATACAAATACACACATGTTCATCTGCACTTTTCCATAGTCACATTGTTTTATCACCTCTCCATGTCCGTATATCAGTAAAGAAACACCGCCCTGCCCTCCTCCCCCCCCCCTACCCCCACCCCCGTCCAGCCATACATTTATGACCACAGCACAACTAACGCACCTGTCAATTAATTCAGATTGGACAAAAAAACTACAGCCATCTCTATCCACATGGGATACCTCGTTAGAGTCAGTCATAGACTGCAGCGCTAATGAATACCATTATTGCTATTGACTGTATCTGGAATATCAGCATTTTCAATTATTCCTTTAGTAAAGTGAAAATCTTCTACGCTGTCATTGACACTTGATCAAACATTCAGGTGGAAGAAAACTATTTTAATGACCAGACAAAACGACACATATCAGTTTTCCAGACACCAAAAGGCTTTGTTTATCTGTGTAGCTAGCATAATAGCTTAAGTTCGTAGTGTTGGACCAAAACACCAAGTGGAAATTCAAATTTTTAATAAGAATAGAAAGCAAAACTAAAACACGTCTTCTCTCCCCACAGGTGGTTGATTGACCATCCCCACCCCCCCCCCCCCGGTCCCACTAAACCGCCCTGCAGACACACGCGCGCACACCGCACTCTCTCTCTCTCTCACACACATACACACACACACGCGCGCACACCGTACTCTCTCTCTCACACACACATACACACACACACGCGCGCGCACACCGTACTCTCTCTCTCACACACACACATACACACACACACACACACGCGCGCACACTGTACTCTCTCTCACACACACATACACACGAACGCTCGCATGCACTCAATCTCTCTCACACACACATACATACACATACGCACGCTCACACGCACTCACTCTCTCTATCACACACACATACACACACGCACGCTCACACGCACTCAATCTCTCTCTCACACACGTAAACACACACACGCACGCTCACACGCACTCACTCTCTCTCACACACGTACACACACACACACACGCACGCTCACATGCACTCACTCTCTCTCTCACACACGTACACACACACACACACACGCACGCACTGCTCGTCATTCAAAGTATTACCAGGGGTGTGCGGTATTTTCATTACAACCTATAATTGACCAGTGAACACAACTTTTGTATTTTCTCTTGTCACCTTTTAAATGGTTTGCGGTCCCCCAACGACAAGCACATTCAAACAAGTAAGCGACGAGCAGACAAAGCTCACGAGTTCAGATAAGTGAATTGTTCTGTCCAACAGCTAATCGAGATTTAAAAAATACTGTTGATGATTTTCTTCAATCGATACACAACTCTAAAACTATATCAATGTGCTGCAATATTTTAAATAGACATTTTTATCATGCATTTTTTTTCTTCAAATCAAGACTGAATGCCAGAGTGTGGTTTGTATAGTAGTGCGAACTAAACCCAATTTTTTTTATTATTGTTTTTTGGCCAGCGTTTTGCAATTCTGAATTTGTGTAAAAGGGATGAATTGTTGAGTTATTATTTTGATTTACGCCCAGAGTACCTGAATATGTGTACGTGTTCGGGGTGGGAAGGGTTGAGGGGGGATTTTTGCTTCTAATTCTTAACCGAATCGTTTTGTCTTGCTGTTGTGTGTTTACATTTTGTCAGGTTTGTCAAGTTTTTCTCAGAGGCGTTGAACATAAATAAAAAAGAACAGAGATAAACTCTGCATTGACAGCAAGAAAGAAGAGATATCATGCTTATTTCCCTTCCCTTTTCTAGGGGAAACAAGTTGGGGGTGGGGGTGGAGGGGTTATGTCCCCGCAACTCTCTAGATAATGGTCGTGCAGGGAAAAACAGAAACTGTCAAGGTGGTTTATCAGGGATACAATAACGGTCACGCGTTCAGTTCAAATTGAGAAGATCAGCACACTTCGACATGTCGTTTAGATAACGTGTGCGTGTGTATCGCCTCTCCCCTCCCCCCTCGCCCATTCCCCAACCACCCTTTGCCAGCAGTGACGAGCTATTATTATCCCACTATTACCAAAACAACAACACGCCAATGTGTGCTACAAAATGATTGTCTGTTTTTGGCCCGCTATCTAGATAGTGGTACTGATGATGATCTTCGGCCAAGGTTAACTCACTCCCTACGCTAACTTTAATGGGCGTGGAAAGGAACTCTCAACACTAGCCAGTTTGAAACCTAAGGGTGATTCACAGATGTTTTTGGTTGTTGTTTTTTTCCATTCAGTATGAACACTGGTTGTAACATATTATACATCAAAATAACGAAAATCAATTAAGCAGGATAGAATTAAGTATTTTGAGAAGCTGGATTAGATGTTAGTGCTAGAAAATCGGTGTCCACTCAAGCTTTCCGTACAGAAGTGAAGGCCCGCGAACCAAATATTCGACTTACCGTAGTGAATGAGTTAAGTCTACACAACACGGTGCTCTTTTAAATTTTTTTCTTTCTTTAGGCTTAACACAGTTTAGTCAATCGATCAGTTGCATCAAGCGATTGAGACAAGCACTGACTTCTCCTTGCTGGTACATTTACTATTGTTCAATCAATGGCAAAGGTTAGAAAGAAAAGAAAATGGTTCCCCTCGAGAAACGAAACCGGGATTTATTGAGAACGTTGTAAGAGATGGGGAGACGAAAGTCTAGCATTGCCTTGACCTACAAAGATTTATCTATCTAGACAGTGTGTTTCTGTTGTTTGAGAAGTCTGGAGGGTATGCAAGACAAAACGCAGTGGGCAGAAATTTGTCAAAGTGACATTTAAACTTGGTCTGATTTCATCATTACTGTTTTTTGTTTTTTCTTGAATCTGTATGCTGTTTTCCTTAGATAAACCTGAACACTGTCGTTATTTCAACACCTGTCCTGTTTATTTTTAGTGTCACTTGTTTGTATCTTTTGATGTTTGTTGTTCAGGGCATATCAGATAACATTACCTCCATGCTTGTAGCTGACGTCAGACAGAGTGATTGTATTTACTGGTTGTGTGTGTCCCTCGAGTGCACTGAGTTAATCACTCGAACCGGGGATTTTAAAATTCCTGCTGACGTCATCCTGTCATTCCACGAGACGACACTTTCCCAATTTTACTGTAACAATTCCATGAACTAATTCTATACAAGAAATAACATTTGTTTTTCTAGCTAGTTTTTCATAGCGTGAGAGATTGATTTAACGTGGACAGAAACTGTTGCTGGTGAAATCTGGGGAGTAGAAATGGAATTGCACGACATTTTTCTTTTCGTAATTCAGTTTAAAGTACAGTGACATAATAAATCTGAAAGTACGCCTATATGTTTTCATCAACAAATCAGTCAGTTCTATAGACCTTCTGGCATCGCAGCTGAGTTATTTTCAGATCTAGCTCTATAGGACCTACCGCTTACAAGACCCATGTGGCATTAGTTTTGCTAAAATTTGGCTTTAATTTCAAAATATTGATTACTGGCTACTGTAGTTTTAAAAACAGCTAAAGTTTCTTATTAATGTTTAATGTCTATGTCGCTTTCCCCAGTTTCACATTTCTAATCTATGCCTTTTTGTTTTTCTGCCAGAACAGAGATTTGGAGATTAAAGATTTGTTCGTAAAATAATGTCCATCAGTTAGTCATGAACAATTTGAACAACCAAACAACAATTCATTTTTTTAACAAACATTAAGCATACAGTCATCAACAGGTGAGCGATAACTTGTGTGTGTGTGTGTGTGTGTATGTAAAGAGTGAGTGTCTAAATATAAGAGTGGGTACTTCTGTTACATTAAATTTGGACGGGGGTGTCCAAGTATAATGGGGGGAAAGGGGGGGGGGGGTTCTACATGTAATCTGACTCCGGCATGTATTGGAAGCAAACCTAAGAACTCCATGAGCCTCATTTACTATCGTCCTGTTATCTCAGAGCCACATTAACAAAGGAAAAGCATTCACTAAAAAAGTCGAGTCCATGTAGACTTCATAATAGAATCAGACTGTTTTAGATCTTGTCCTCAGCGACGTAAACAGCCCATTCCTCTGTCAGCTGTATTGTTTTTCTACCTGCAGCAGTACAATCTGACTTTCTCATTTTTTGCTCTAATAATCTCAATCTTCAATCAAGATAGCAATAAACCTGTAACATTTACGATATCGCCACGTTCCTCTGCGAAACTCCAAGTGCGTCAATCGTGACTTCTCCTGCGGTTCGACCGTTACCTGCTGCCTCCTCAGTTTTTGTACTCATAAAATCAGTGTCAATCAATTCTCTTCTAGGACTACGGGCTTCTTTTTTTTCTTGTTGTTGCCTCAGCGACGATTAACATGTTTCCCGTTGCATTAAATTACAACAGACGCAATATTATGTTGCCTGAATGGCATTTTCCATAAACCTCGGGTTAGTGTCGGCAAATTGCCAGTGAGAGAGCGGCATACTCATGGGAATTTCGCCGTAGCTAAAGCATTAGGTAAGTTCTTTACATCAGTGGTTCTCAACCTTTCTCAGGCAATCGGCCCCTTTGGCACCGTCATCGCCCCCCCCCCACCTTATCCCCAGCCTAACATACAATCAAAGGTGCAGACATTAGACATACATTATGTTATAGTTTTCGAAGCTTTTTAGCGACTCCTGATTTACTAATTATTGAGATATAAACAAAACTAAAAATTACCCTTCAACAAATGCATAAACAATTGGCTGTTCCATTTCATAAAACCCATGTACGTGTACTGTTAACATGTCGGTGACTTTCCCATGGTTGATGTGCCGTGGTCAGCTACGTAGTGTCGGTGTTTGTGAGAAGCAAACACAGATCATCCCTCACACACATCTGAAGCCTTTTTTAAAAAAATCTTTTTTAAGCTGGACTCGATCCTTTTATAACAAAATTATAAAACGTAGGGGGAAAGACCACTAGAGGGAGAAGAAACGTCCACCCAGAGGGAAGAATATCTGATGTTTTGATTTTTTATCCCTAAAACTTTGTAGCCTTCTTGTTTGAGTATGAATTGATGCAGTGCCGGGAATCTAGCAATACTTTTTGCAAACGCCTGGGCGTCATGGCGCATAGTAACCATTAGGGTTCAAGTCCACACAGGGACACATAGATTTTGGAGGTCTTAAACTCGCCCATGCATGACTTTGCCAAGTTTAGGGAAGTGAACGATTCGCCAATGTTTTCCATAAATCCACCTCGACCTAGAAAGACGACATGGTATACTTTTTGAGTTAACTAGTCTTGTTCAAGCTCACTTCATTAAACTTGGCAAAACTTTTTATCACGCAGGCAGCTTCTGTATTTTCTTTCCAGGTTGGTATGATGAGTATTACTGATTAAAAAAAACAAACTTTTGCACTGATTCAAACAGCTCCAGAAAGTGTCAAAGTCAGTTAATTATTGACAATCAGCGGACCTATAGAAGAAGTCGCACAAATCTTTCAGATTTCTCAATATGGACGGCGAGAAGGCCAGAAACCTCAATTTCTATCAAATCTATGAAGCTCTGATGCCATCCCATCACTGATCCATCTGTTGCAACTGAAATTATATTGACCATCGTATGGCTTTCTCTCTAAAGTAATCTTTCACCTACTATCATTTAGATCTACTAGCAATTTACTGAACAGTCAAGGAAATTGAACAGCATGTACTTGACAGGCTTTTTTTCTAATAATGCGCATAAATTATTATGTTTCTATACTAAAAAGAAGAGAAATTATGGTCAAGATATTGTGCAAAATTTTAATTCCTAATAAGGAAAATATTAATTCGCCCCCTCACGTTTTCACCCCTGTCGCTCCGTTTGTTGTTTCCGCCCCCCTGAGCTCAAAATCGCTCCTAGAGGGCGATATTGCCCCTGTTGAGAACCACTAGTTTATTTTTGTATTATTTCTAGCGCTCTGGCTCGATGTCAACCGTCCAAAGATGACCTTAAAGTATTGTTGGGATTATCACATGACTTGCCAGGTATTGTCGTGGACACACAGACACACACACACGCACACACACACACACTTGAAATTAGGCCAAATGACAAGCAAAAACACTTCGATAAATTAATAGTCCCAAAATACACACAAACACAGTGCAGATTGTAAAATAAATAGAGAAAAAAATTAAGAGAGCGAGAAAGAAATAGAACAAAAAATGGATATATTTGGCCCCAAACGTTGGTATAGCCAATATCTTAATTTGACCAGTGTTACCTTCTGAACCAAACCGTAGTGACAGGTCAAATATATGCTCGCACAAGAACACACTCACACACACACACTCACACTCACACTCACACGAGCCTACAGAATCTGTCCCCACGCCTTACCCACACACATACATACACACCAGTTAACATCGAATATTCATTTACTTTGGATCCTGTACAGTATTAATTCATTTCACCACAGAGGAAATGTCGTAATAGAGTGCCAAATGAACTTTAGTAGTTTCCCAGTAAGTTGATGATATTTGTATTTCCAGGCGAGGTTGACCAGGCTCCAACATTATTCTTAACATCCAACACCACTGACAGTCATAAGTATAATTATTATAATGGTTGATCAAGCCGGTCCTTGCCATGAATTGTCTATTGCAATAGGTGCACAGAAACGCTGGAGACTGACCGGGCTGGGAGATGGTTCTAGCATGTTCCTAGTTAGGGAAGCAGGTAAATACCATCTAATGACATTCTCATTGCCCTCATATTCAAACAGGGCAGTACATTCTTCAGTATCAAGACGATTCGCTTTGACTAGACAATAAGAGACAACCCAGATAGCTGTGCCAGTTACAGTCTTACTTCAACATGTGTGTGGAAGTTTGACACTAGTTTTTCTTACATAGAAATGAAAATTATAATACTCATAACTGCAAACTTTTGGAAACGCCCACAGTAGATTTGCTACACTTTTCCTCTTGACTTTAAAAAACAGGCTGATAGTTAACATTTTGCACTTAAAGTTGAAAGTGTAGTCCATGTACTCGTTATCTATTTCGGGCATGGAAGGATGGCCTTGAGAAGTCATTTAGACCAGACTGACCTCGCTCTATTTCAAAACAAAAAGTTTATGTCGGTTTTGGAAACACACACACATACACATACACACACAAAATCTGAAATAGCCGAAACTCGGGCAGGACGGCGGGAGACACAAACTTTCAAAAGATACAAAAAAATCTGAAAGAGCCAAAACATATTTCACCCTCACAACACTCCACTGTTTGTAGCTGGAAAGGCCTCAAAAGTCACAGCACCCTCTAGACCAGTGTTTCTCAACATGTTTGTCCCACGCCTCCACCTCAATTTCCCCAAAAAACCAGCGAGGGCCCCACCATGATCGGACAAAACATACAGTATATCCCTACATCCCAATCTGAAGTCCCACCCACCACCAAACTATTGGCCCGCCTCACCATGGGACACAATACTCTGGAGGAAAGCTGCTGCCATGTTTAAATGATCATTTAGTATGCTTTCAACTGACTCATGTCTAATGACTAGTTTCAAGCTCTAAGCTGGGTAATTGCGTTAGGTAAAACAAGTTTCCGGATATAAATTAGGACAGATGAAATAAAACATTCTCCTCTGACATTGCTGTCAATTTTCGTCCATCACGATGGTCATCTTTAATGGAAATTGTTCCATATCGGATTTTCATGCACCAATATTTTTTATCATTAGTTTGGACATACAACTGGTTACATAAACTGTCGACATCTCAGTGAGAATATGACAAAGTTGCTTGACTTATAAAGACAAAAAGGAAAAAAAAAATCAAAACCTGAACTAAAGAACTTAGGCGAACTAGAACACGCACGGTGGGAAACGCGTCATCTGAGGAAATGATAGGGCGCCGTGTGTAAGGTGACCTGGGTGTTTGGGCGGAGGGGGTAATTCTATCACCAAAAGCACAAGAAAGGCTGTCCTGTTTCAGACACTTGTAAATGAAATACACAAAACCAGTTACAGCCATCAGTGTTACTGGAGCTGTCTTGACTTCCATGTGTACAAATGACAAAATAAGATACTTCACAAACCCCCCCCCCCCACCCCCCCCCCCCAAGGTTTTCTCTTATGATACATATTTCCTCAGCTAAAGTAAACAAACGAAAAAAAACCCACAGAAAATATGCTTGGGCGCGGTTGGGCTTACAAAAACAACAACAATAATAATAAGATTAATAAAGTACAATATTGTTTAGTGCCTGTTGCCTGTCTGCTCAATGCTCTTTACAGAGAGAACAACAATGATCCATTCTCATATGCAATTAAACTACTACACACTTGCTCGATCGGATGCACAACCACACACACAAATGTTTTGTTTTCCTGTCCTTTTCTGAACACTTCCTCCCCTCAGGTTTTTGTTTTGTACATACGTTTCTCTGTCAAGTAGAAATAAACACACAAATCTGGACATTTTAGACAAATTTTGGTTTAATAAGTTTACATTTATCTCCCCCGTGACCGTTCAAACTGTCTGTACCTCCTTCCTACTAGACCTTCATCTGCATTGATACACTTATATATTTTTAATTTTTTTTTTAATTGAATGAATGATTTATTGAAATAATAATTCTTTAAATTGTTTTTCCTGCTCTGCCATGCTAACATCCCATGACATACTTTTTATTCACATAGGCATCACTGACAATTTTATATATATAAATAAAACTCTAATAAACGATTATTTTCCCGATATTCTGATCTTGGAAATTATCAGGGGCGGCGTGCACTTGTCTTGGCATGACTGTTCAACTTGTAAAACATGATGGTGATAAATCCTCTTCCGCCTTTCATCTTTTCATAATTTTTTTTTTTTTATTTAGTTAACGTGTCTTGATAAATTTGGTTGTGTGAGTGCACATAGGTAAAAATTTAATGTAAGTGTGTGTGTGCATATTCATATAAATTTAATGTGTGTGCTGTGAGCATATACATATAAATTTAATGTGTGTGGTGTGTGCATATACATATAAATTTAACGTGTGTAGTGTGAGCATATACATATAAATTTAACGTGTGTGCTGTGAGCATATACATATAAATTTAATGTGTGTGCTGTGAGCATATACATATAAATTTAATGTGTGTGGTGTGTGCATATACATATACATTTAACGTGTGTAGTGTGAGCATATACATATAAATTTAATGTGTGTGTCGGCATATACATATAAATTTAATGTGTGTGTAGTGATTTATTAATATTGGCAAATTGTGTCAGTGTGTGTGTGTGTGTTTGCAACAAATCACTGTGTGATTTACTGTATCCACAATTTTTACCTGAACACTTACACCACGTCTTAAACTAATTGTGAATGACTATCTGAAAGAGGCCATAACTCGTGCAAAATTTGACTTACTCAGTTTTGGAAAAACTCTCTTCAATTGTCACATACAACAGGATGTAACTTTTCACTTGACCACAAAATGGTAATTGTCGCATTTCATTGCAAAAGTTATTACTGCACAGAAATCATAAGGAAACTGTATATTTTATTGCTTTACAGTCTGGAAAGAGTCGTCTTTGGGACAACAGGGGAGAGAATTTGGGTGGATTTCATTTCTAACTAATGTTGTTGCTGTTTTTTTTTTTGGAGGGGGGGGGGGTATTGAATGGAACGTTGCTTTTGTATCAATTTGCCGCTATATATGTACAGTCCTTCCTCCTCCCCCTTCCCAAACACACACACACACACACACACACACACACACACACAAACACATTATCGTTACTACAGTTGTGAGGTCTGGCCTGGAAGAACGCCAAATTTTGAATCTAATATTTCACATTCAACATTTCTATTGAGTTTTAGGGTCATGTCAGTTTTGACAATGTCTTGTCAGTGGAGGGGTCGAACCTGGGCACCAAGTTTGGGCTGTGCTTAAGGCATCAGCTGGTCTTAATCTGGCTTTGTGTGTATTCATCTTCACCTGTGCATGCACTTTTATTGATATCTGGATTATAGACGTATGTGTGTCTGTGTATGTGACAAAGCATTTATGTGTTGCTATCTTAATGACGACTCTGCACACATGAACTCAGCCTATGTGCTTCATACTCCAGTCATGTGATGAATAAAAACTCCAACACTTGACACCTGTTCCTTCAACTGCCCAGATATTGAAAGAGTGTGAGATTTGCCCAGTCAATTTCAGGTTACGAGCCAGGTCTCAACTGTTTTGGTAACGCAAAGATTCACATTCATGTGTCAGTGGGTCGCCAAATTTGTGTTATCTAAACTTTGGCACATAAAAACAATTTCAACACTGACCTGATGCTTTGCACAAACTACAACATTTTGTAGAGGGGAAATAGGGTGTTGGGAAGGATGTGATAACGAACGAGGACCGAGGTGCATCGGGCTAAATTGAAATTAATTGATTAAAAGTTATCCATATCGTGCCCCCACCAGCAACAACAAAATTTATTATTCATTATTAAAAATAATATTATTATTAATAAATATTCAAATATTATTTGAGATGAGTTGTGAGTTGTGAGTTGTGAACTGTTGTGAGTTGTGAACTGTTGTGAGTTGTGAACTGCGCCTAACAGGCTGCGTTACAATTTGCTCTGAGATAGAGAGAGAGAGAGTGAGTGAGACAGGGAGAGAGAAAGAAGCAGTGTAGTGTGTTGAGCTCTTCGCGGGCGCTCCATTCTGCTCTGTGGTTGACATGTTGCTTGTGCAAAGCGCATAGAGCATTTTAAATGGATATGCGCTATATAAATGCCATCCATTATAATTACTATTACCATTGTGGGCTGGACATTTCTAGATTATCGAAATGAATACTCTAATAATTACAGGTGGAGGGACGGTCACCGTGGTGATGGTGGGGGAAGTGGGGGATGGAGGTGGGTGGGAGGCGGGTTGTATTATTTTTGTGAGTGATGACGACAGTGATGAAAAGCTTATACTAACCCTATGGTGTTGGCATTGGTGGTAGTGGTCGTAGCTGTCATGGTAGAGATGCTGGAAATGGTAGTGATGGTGATGGTGGTGGTGGTCATAGCATAGTCGTGATGTTGTTTGTGATAGTGATGGGAGAGATAGTGGTGAAGGTGGTGGTGGTAGAGGCTGTGGCAGTGTAGATGGTAGTAGTGACGGGGACAGTGGTGCTGGAAATGATGTAAGAATGGTGATGGTTGCAGCAATAGCGGTGGTGATATTTCAGGCACGAGTCAGGTCTCAAATGTTTTGGTAACGCAAAGATTCACCTTCATGTATCGGTGGGTTACCAAATTTGTGTTATCTAAACTTTGGCATATAAAAACTATTTCATCACTATCTTGATTATTTGCACAAACAACAACATTTTGTAGCTAATCTCTAGACCTGGGAACTTGACATTTTGTACTGGCTGGTCATCCCAACTCACTAGTGGAGTACACAGAGACTCTAACAAGGCATTCTTGAGTGTTCCTCGTGTCTTTGTCAAGGTCGTTGATGATTAGACTGGAAGTGACTTCATCTTTTGTGCTGTACCGGTGTGTTTGTGTGGCGGAGGAGAGGGGGGTGGGGGTGTAGGAGGTTGGGAAGGTTGTGATAAATGAAGAGGAGCGATTGTCACCGGTATCAGCGAATCATTGTGGGCTGGATTACTGAAATGAATTCTCGTAACTACAGGTGGGGCGGGGGAGTGGTGGTGGTGGGGAAGGGAAGGGGGTGGGGGATTGTTAATTCTGTGAGGGATGACGACAATGATGAAAACCTGATAAAACATTAGCTATGGTGTTAGTATTGATGGTAGTGGTATTAGTTGTTATGGTAGAGGTGCTGGTTATGGTAGTGTGGTGATGGTAGTGGACATAGTGGTGATGTTGTTTGTGATGGTGGTAGGAGAGATAGTGGTGAAGGTGGTGGTGGTGGTAGAGGCTGTGGCAGTGTAGACGGTAGTGATGATGAGGACAATGATGGTGCCAGAAATGATGTAATGATAGTGATGGTTGTAGCAATAATGGTGATGGTATTGATAATGATGGCGACATCAAGGATGGTGGTGGCGGACGTGGTTGAAATGATGGTAGTGATGAGATGGAGACGATGGCGAGTGTGATGGTGATTATAACGAAGGACGAAAACATTCGTTGCACACGTTAAAGATACCTTGGCAGTTGGAAAGCGAAAAGAGCAGGCCGAACTTGACAAACTTTGGCCTGAACGAGGTCAAGTAGGGAAAATTCGAGGTTTTTATTTCGCGACATTAATTTGTTGTTGTCTAAAACACAACGTGACTTTGACATGTTACACAATTTTATCAGGTCGCCAAATGCCCTGTAGCCTCCAAATGATCAGTCTGGATAACAGTTTGACCTGGATGGACCCAACTGAAGTGTCAGAATCTGGTGATCAAAATCATTTCCTCTTTGTTCATTCTTCTTTCCTTGTTGCACCCCTCCCCAGTGGCACTTCATCACAAGGCAAATAGCCATGATATTTGAACCACTACCCCCAGGCACAGGATCATGAGTGCGGCACAATAAGGTGACTTTCTTCTTATCAAGACAACACATTTGACTTGTTTCAAAAAATTATCATGCTTTGTCTGTAATCGGCCATTTCGGTCCACATCACCGGCGACAAGAACATACTCAGTCATCCTACCTGTTGCACCTGCTCTTTCTGAAATACTTAATGTCTCTCATTGCAGTTTAGATAATCGGGTCATCTTGTAGTCTGTTTCCCTTCCTCCACCTCCCTTCCACTCGAATACCGTGTTAACTACAAGTTTTGTCAAAGAATACGACTCTACATTCATTCTTTTGTTTCGCTCAGCGCTGTGTCCCCTATAACCGTTCCTCATCTCGCCGTGTTTGAATACTTCACTGGATCCCGTTCTGCCGCCTTCATCTCTGAGAATCTGAGGAATTTCCGCCCCCCCCCCCCTCCTGCCTCCCGTGGTACAAAAAAAAAAAAAGCAACGGAGAGAAAAACATATTTACTGTACAGACCAGAAGAGACATCTTTGCTGCTCTGTCTTGCATTTCCCTTCCTGCCTCAAGTCCAGATAACAGCAACTTGTAGTGGTTAAGTAATTGTCCTCAAGATCTACAGCAGGTTTTACTTTTAGCAAAACTTAATGAAAGAAATTACCATTAAATACTGTTTCCAAATCAGCCGTGGAAATTAACAAAACATGTTAGTGCACCTGTTCTACTCGGGTGTAATCAAAGCAAATACTGTGAGATCCAAGCAAAATGTAATGCCGACACTGTCTAATAGCTAAGAGCTGTATGAGGGACATTACTAAATAGACCAGGACTTACATATAGCCATAAACCGTCGTTACAACTGACAAGACTTACTACCAATACTACCATCATGATTACCACCATCACCATCATCATCACCCTCACCATCGTCAACACCAGCATCACCATCATCATCACCACCACCACTACCATCACCATCACCACCACCACCATTACCATCACCACCACCGCCACCACCACCATCACCATCACCAACACCATCACCACCACAACCATCATCACCACCACCACCATCACCTCCACCATCACCACCACCAGCACCAACACCACCACCACCACCAGGACCAACACCATCGCCACCACCACCACCACCACCACCACCTCCACCATCACCACCACCAGCACCAACACCACCACCACCACCAGGACCAACACCATCGCCACCACCACCACCACCACCACCACCATCACCATCACCACCACCATCACCACCACCACCACCACCTCCACCTCCACCATCACCACCACCAGCACCAACACCATCACCACCACCAACACCGTCACCACCTTCAATAACACCATTACCACCACCATCACCATCACCACCACCACAGTTACCATAATCACCACCACCACCATTACCACCACCACCACCTCCATCACCACCACCACCACCACCATCACCACCTCCATCACCACCACCACCACCACCACCTCCATCACCACCACCACCTCCACCACCTCCATCACCACCACCACCACCTCCATCACCACCACCACCTCCATCACCACCACCACCACCACCATCACCACCACCACCTCCATCACCACCACCACTACCACCTCCATCACCACCACCACCACCACCACCTCCATCACCTCCACCATCACCACCACCACATTACCATCACCACCACCACCACCTCCATCACCTCCACCATCACCACCACCACATTACCATCATTACCACCACCTCCATCACCACCACCACCACCACTACCACCATCACCATTACCACTATCACCACAACTTCCACCACCACTACCACCATCACCACCATTACCACCACTACCAACATCATCATCACCATCAACACCACTACCTCTTCCACCACCACCACCAATATCACCACCACCACCACTACCAACACCATCATCACCATCAACACCACTACCTCTTCCACCACCACCACCACTATCACCATCAACACCACTACCACCTCCACCACCACCACCACCACTATCACCATCAACATGACTAAGAAGAAAAAGAACAATAAAGATTTAAACCTTCTTTTTTCTTTCGCTAAAAATTTTATTTGCTCTCTACACAGGGTCAGTGAAGGAATGAAATGAGACAACAGACTCCCACAGACTATATATAATTATACTATTATAAGATGGGTTGGTGTTGTTGTTTTTTTATGTCAGAATTGTGCGATGGTCTAAAAGATTTTTTGAACACATTTGTCTATCTCGGAAAAGTCAGTGAACAACGTGAAGGGGGTTCAAGATCAGAACTCCTTCGGCAGGAACTGTCATGCGCACGTGGCACCCAGTCGTCATCAAGCGTGTGTTTGCAGAGAAAGGAAAGAAAAACCCCCCAAAAATAGCAACTTGGAATGTGAGAAGAATGCATGAAAAAGGAAAATTTAAAAATGGTAGTCAAGAAATGGTCAGAATGAATCTTAACATCCTGGGACTAGCGGAAGTAAGATGAATCGGTGCGGGGTCAATAAAGACAGACTACAAAACATTGATATTTTCAGGGGGAGATAAACACCAAAGAGGAACAGGCATTTTGTTCGATGAATCAATAGCAAAAAGCCTCGAAAGCTGGTGCCCAGTATAAGACAGAGAAATTGCCGCCAAATTAGAAGCTAAACCCATAGATGTAGGCATCATTCAAGTATACACGCCAACGTCAGAAACCAAAGATGAAGAAATAGAACATTTTATGAAGAGGTAGATAGAGCAAAAAACTACCTAAAATCCCAAGATATGACGTTAGTAATGGGCAATTTTGATGCCAAAGTGGGAGAGCAAAGAGTAGAAGATATTGTTGGACCTTGGGGAATAGGAGAAGAAAATGATTTAGAGTAATCGAGTGGTGCCAGATGAATGACTTTATAATCACCAACGCCTGGTTTCAAAACCATCCTTGGCGGCAGTGGACATGGGTGACCCCGGAGATAAAAATAAAAACAAAATTGACTTCATGCTAGTCCAGAAAAGATTCAGAAACGCCATAAAGACATCAAAATCAATGCTCGGAGCAGATTGTGACACCGACCATGTCCCAGTCATGGGCAGATTCCAGGTTAGATTAAAGAAACTGAAGAAACCAGCTAATGATCCAAAATTTCAAATAGAACTACTAAAATCAGATCAAAAGTGAAAAGAAAAAATTTCAGTAAAAGTGACAAACAAATACGAGGCTCCTGAAGACATCACTGTAGTGGAAGAACTATGGGATAAAATGAAGGACTCACTTGTTAATATTATAGAGGAAAATATCCCCAAAAAGGCCAAAAAATAACTCAAGAAATTGATGAATAAATACATTCTAGGCTTAATGGAACAAAGGCGAAAGTTTAAAAATAAGAAAAAATACAAAGATCTAAACCGTCAGATTAAAAAGAAATGTAATGAAGCAAAGGAAAATTGGATCAACAAATAATGCCAAGAAATAGAGCAAAACCAAGACAGAAACAGCAAATACATGCATTCCAAAATAAAAGAAATCAGTGGAAACAAAGGCAGATGCATTAGTACAAGTTGTATCAAATTGAAAGAAAGAACAATGCTTATGGACAAAGATGATGTTTTAAATAGATGGTCAGAATAATTTATGTTGAAGATCTTTGTCACGAGTGGAGTGAGCGATAGTTAATAATTACGGGGGGAAAGGAGGAGAGTAAAATTAACGCACGTAGACAAGTAAGGAAAGCGTGCATGTGAGTTGGGGGGTCTGAATGAGGCGAGAGCGCTGTATTACTATCACTGCACACTAAGACGTCTAAGAGAGCGGACGTGGGAGAAAGCCCCAGAGGGCGAACATAAGGAGAGCAGTCAGAAGACTTAGGAGTAGTGTTTTTCCAGTGATGACTGGTAGGTGGAACGATGATTGATAATTATGATTGATGTATTATATTCGTCTATTACCATGATGTAAATAAGTATATGTGAGGAATGTGGAAATCCTTGATATTGGATATAGCAATGTGCGCCATGAGCGATAGATGAAAGTTGAGTTCATGGATTTGTAGCACGAGTGAGTATTGTGTACTACGATGGAGCTGTGTTACCGTAAGATGTTTGGTGAGTGAAATGCGAACTATTGTGTGTACGCTTCATGAGTTGTAAGGAGAGGTGGAGTGAATAGAAGTGGTATGGTGTTACACCAATGTAATGTTATTCTTGTAGGTGTCGGGGACGGGCCAAAGAGCCACCTCGGTGAGCACAGGGGATAGGCCAGCATAGGGCCGGAGGCCACACATAGGCCAAGAGTGAGGCTGTCGGTGCAGGACAGTAGAGGCACATAAAGTCGTGGCAGTCAGGCCACGGACAGGGACGTAGATATGAGCGTGAATGTGCTAATTGAACTGATAATGTACTATTGCCATGTTGATGGGCTATTGAAATGATAATGTACTATTGCCACGTTGATGGGCTATTGAAATGATAATGTACTATTGCCATGTTGATGGGCTATTGAAATGATAATGTGCTATTGCCCTGCTGAGGTGCTAGTGGAATGCTAAGGTGGTATACCAATAGGGAGGTGATATTGAGAGACTGCGGTGCCAGTGAATTATTAATGTGCTATTAAGACCCTGAGGGGAGAGGCTGAGGCCGAAGTGTCTTTAGGAAGTAACTACCGGGTTGTGGATCCGAGGAAGAGTGCATGTGGGAATAAGGCCGTTGTACGGGAGTAAATTCAATAATATAATGTATGTAATTGCGCTATTATCTGTATAATTATGTTCAATAAATGTGTGAGTCTGATGGGTTGTTCTGTTAAGTGTTAAACTTGTTTGTTCGTGATTGTTGTCCTGTCATAAATTATTACATCTCCCAGTCTGGGAATTGTGACAATCTTTTTAAGGACAACAGAGGAGAAAAACCTGAAATCAAGAAAAACATGGAAGGTCCGCCGATCCTAAATGAAGAAGTAGAAACAGCAGTAAAAAAAATGAAACAGGGAAAAGCAACAGGACCAGATAACAACAGGACCAGATAACATACCAATAGAAGTCATCGAGTTTTTAAGGAGACAGACACAGGCGACAAACACATTGTAATTTGATAAATAGATTGAATGATCAGATTGACCGAAGATAGATTGACAGGCAGAAGAGACCAGGTCTGAGAAAATAAGACTATGCCAGAACGAGGCTGTGAAAAATCGAGATTCAAAGTTTGAGAGAATGTTTGTAAACACACAATGGCGACCATTGTTTTTGTTTTCAAAGTCTCTGCTGACGGATTCAAAAGTGACTCGCAGTAAAACAGAGGCTTTAAAAGTGTGGCCAAGTTCTCAGAAAGTATTTCAACGCCGACACAGTTCAAATTCTTTCTAGTTTGCCCGTAAACGCTCTGTGCACATTGCATGGCGGCATGCCAAAACTCCAGCTAATCAACAGTGAGACGGACAGAGATAGGTTCATCACGGACCGCCAGTGGCCTTGCTGGTCATTCGTCACCGTTTGGGGGGGGGGGGGGGGGTTGATCACCATGGGTGAAGATTTTGTTTACATTGGATTCAGGTTGGAGTAACGGACAATGATTTTATTCCCCATGCTCTTTTATCAGAGGTCAGTCAAGTTAGAGACACGTAATTTTATTGTTTTACTAGGCAAGTAGACTTTTCCTGCTTCAGTTTGTATCTTACAAGACGAAAAGAAGAGGAGAGACAAGATACTCCTGGGTTTTGAGTGGTGTGTCCAGAACGGAATCATTCCCCTCTTTTTTGCGATGAGAAGCTTCGAGTCCATAGCCTTCCCCTCAATATCAACGACCAGATCAATTTTAAAGTCAGATCTAATGTAACATCAATAACGGGTGTGAAATAGGTCTAGATCTAACACTTTTGGCCCGACATTCTTTCCCTCGGACGGCCGATACTCAGTCATCAGGGGCAGAGTTAGGTCTAGGCAGTAGGCATGTCGAGAGTCGCATTGGAACGCACTGCACAAGCTAGTACGTGAATAAGGATGATGAAATCCCGTGAGGTCAAAACTAGATATAAATCTGACTTCCTCCAGCAGCTACTGCGTCATGAAAATGCACGTCCGTGGGTCTGGGTTGCTTGTATAAACACTAATTAAACTTAAAAACTGCCATAATAACTGGCAACAGAAATAAAAACATAAACGTTATACTGATTGTTGTGGTGGTCTCACAACTTGTAGACCGAACACACGGCGGCTCTCTCCGTGATCAGTACTCTCCTGATGCTTAATGTCTCTGGCTTTTGTCTTCTTTGGCCGGTCCTAGAGTCTTTGTAAGCTAGCAGCGTGAACAAGATGGTATTTGTCTTTGTCCTTGTTTAACTATATAACGCGGGATGTTTGGAAGTTCAGTCAGTGGCTGTTGTTGACGTATTAACTGTCTCAACTGTACAACACGTGCCTCTGCAGTGTGAAAGTCAAATTGTCTCACTGTATAACGTACATTTAAACAGTGATTTTGACTATCGTACTCATTATAAAAACTTATGTGTGACCTAATTAAATAATTATTAACTCTGCATACCCTACAGAAGGATTCGTTTATATCTTTAAACGCCACGTACGACATGAAACTAATTACGCATGTCACCTGACGAGGAAGGACTAAAATTAATCTAAGAACTTTTACTCCATTTTATTTTGTGTCCCCGAAAAGGAAATGTTTTTTGCTGTCACTAACAAAATAACTACAACAAATCCGAAGTCGTGGTTTTGCAGACATCTAAAATATTCTATCACACCAAATCTTCATGATTTAATACGTCATTCTCCGGATAGTTTCCATGTTATATTTCTTTCCCAGATTTTCTGTCACACGAGCGAGCAGATATAGACAAACACAAACAAACAAGCATAGAAGTAGTCAAAAGGAAACATTATAAGTGGTTACCACACAAGAAGTCTCCAAAGGTCAGTCAAACAAAAATTAATCGCTGATATGTAGACCTAACAGAATGAAGGAGAAGGACGAGGTAGGGTGGGAAGAGGGGGAAGGGGTCACAATATTGTTTTAAAATTTGCGTGATTTTAATCCACCTTTCAGTTGAGTACCTTGTTTGACTCGTCTCAGCAAAGACTTAACTGTTTACATCTCAAAATATACTGTATTCACAAACTGACTTAACTGTTTTCATCTTAAAATGTAGTGTATTCACAACTGACTTAAATGTTTTCATCTTAAAATGTACTGTATTCACAAACTGATTTAAATGTTTTCATCTCAAAATGTACAGTGTTCACAAAATGACTTAAATGTTTTCATCTTAAAATGTAATGTGTTCACAAACTGATTTAAATGTTTAATGTTCAAAATAGTACTATACTAGCAGAATCATCGGTTTTTATTCTGAGTAACATGTTCACCACACACTGAGTTTATTCATTATTCTCCAAATTCTTAGATACTTCAACAACAATTCCCTTCTGCGCCATTGCTTGCCATTCTAGCCTAATTATTTATTTTCTCTTCCCAAAATCGTAAATTCTGGTTAGAAACTAAATTTTCATTTTTTTTTTGGGGGGGGGGGGGGTGGGGGGCTAAATTTATTGATAACATGTCGTTATAACCTAATTTTTCTTTATACTTGGTTCGAGTTCTTCACACCGACAATTTACATTTACTAATTAAATTACCTTTGCCGACTATAGAGGTATTCTCTGCTTCACTCAGTATTTCACTACTAAATTTCTCCTTTCTTGTCATATTCACTGACTCTTCCACAATATCTACTTGTGACCTTTCCAGAGTTGTCGCTTAATCTACATCTATCAGAAAGCTCTGCTAACCTTTCCTCTTGTTTACCACATTCTGATGTTCCAAGCCTTGCCATGGTCCCACACATTTTCTAATTTGTTTGTTGGGGGTTTTTTGTTGTTGTTTTTTTTTCAGAAATTTAGTCATTACAAGGACGGCAAAGCACTCTAGTATAAGTCGCTTTGACAGAATATGCAAATCATGAATCCTTAATTTGTTGATGGATCTATGTTCAATTCGGAAGTCCCACTGTAATTTTAGCACGATGAAAATGTAACTGAAGGATATTCATTCAGGGTAAGGCTAAAAGAATATTGAACTTTCCACATGTTAGATCAAGTCAGTTGTCAGACATAGGAAATGTCTAATCATCGCCTGTGTCGGTAAGCACCGATAAAACTACATAATCTTGAAACCATTTCCGTTTGATAAGCTTGCAGGTGACGTGGATTTGAACCAACACAGAGACTTTGGCCTTCTTACATTCAAGCCAAGCAGGAACAGCTACTTCAGTTTTGTTTATATACAGATAACAGGATTCAGTCCAACTTTTCAAGCGATAGGCGGCGGAACAGAAACTGGAGGATGTTTTTCATATGGAATAATCTTCACCTTCCAGGTAAGGACAGTATTGATTAATATAATAGTTTCAGACATTTACAATACATTCTGATGTTCTTGGTGTCTGGAACTGATGTGTTTTAATTATCTATACTAGTAACTGCCCCATTCTTCGAATGGTAAAAAACAAAGCTCACCACTCCAGACCGAAAGGAATCAGCACAAAGACATTGATGTCGAGACACTTTGGGTCATCCACATAAAATCGGCGATCAATTGATAAATACTCAAAATAGGATAGGTCTAGTATTACAGTAGTACACAGTGCACATTAGTGCGCAGCGAGCATTTTTCATGGGCTCATGTGTTCGTAAAAAATGATCTAAATATTTACGCACAGTTTTCTTGGTATGAATGAATGGCACTCACCTCATCTGTATAACACTATACTCGGTATCACTATCAAAGTTTTCTTGGCGTGGCTGGATCGTGAACTCTAGTTTACATTTCCGGTAAGAGGCGGAAATGACGGAATTGACGGAAGTACATTATCACGTCGTATTCGCAATCATGAATTGATAACTGATAATTATAAATGAATTTCTGGGAAAAGTAAAGAGTTTCGGGAAAAAATGCGCTCGACACGTACAGGCTTAATAAATTTTACTTGCATGTGCCAAGTTTCATTTCTCTACGTTGCGTAGTAAGAAAGCCTTCGCGGGAACAAAGTTGGGCCCAAGCTCCATTATTTTATGATGGAGGAAAGTATAAAAATGCACAGGAATTTGACAAAAGTTCAAGTTTCAGAAATTATTTCCGTATTGTGCCTATAGAGAAAGGATGACGTCAGATAGTGGCAGAGAAAAGTTGTGACCAACAAAGTTATTTCTCCACCAGTCTATAAACTGACCTAAAGTCTCGGACATTGTTGAAAGGGCTGGTACACAATATCTTCCTTTTCCTTTTAAATGATTTCCCTCATCCGAGAACATTTTACTGAAATATGGTGGACGTATCAGACTTTCTCGATTAACTTCATTGATTATAAGGATTATTGTCGATCAATAGTTGTTGCCCATTTTTCGCATTCGAATACAATTTAAGAAAGAACAAAAATATCGACAATGTCCATTTTACGCATTGTGATAATACTGGAGAAAAAAAAAAATATTTTCAGCGCGCCTTTCTCCGTACAGGTAACATCACTCTTTATTGTACGTCGCTGTTAGTCATCCCTGGCCACCAACGTGGAGGCGGAAACAGAACTTCCAGATTTTGTAGAAAATGTTTCTGTACATTCATAAAATAGTTTAAAACTCATTCTCTTTAGTGTCGTACTGTCTGTCTGTTTGTCTCGATCCACACTCGTTTGAATTCAATAGTCCTGGTGACCTACTTTCTACCGCCAGTCCCCTGACTGTTCAATACTGTCAGAAGTAGTTACAAGCTGTCAGTGTTAGGAGGGATAGGATTGTGAGAATATTATTATTTTGATGACGTCATGACCTGGAGGTTGTGAAAGGGTAAGAAAACATTAAAATACCTGTCACTGACATGGGTCACATGTTTGAACCCAAGAAGTAAATTGATAACTACATTAGAGAACACTAAACTTTATGTCACTTCTGTTTTCAGTTTTTCTGGCTTTCTTTTTTTTTTTTTCAATGGAGAAGCGGAACATTTTCCTCTAGATATGGGCACGAATACTTGAGGTTCAGGCTGAGAAAATGTAGGTTGTCTAGTTGCTGTTTACTATAGTGATGGACAGACATGTTGTTGTTGTTGTTGTTGTTCACTACAAGTATGAAAGAAACGTCCTGAATTACTCTCTGAGGAATAGCTGTACATACTATGTTAATACCAGAAGTGTTTAATGCCAGTCCTGTGATTATGTATTAGCTAGGGGCAGAAACAACAAGGACAATCTGAGGGGCCAGCCATAATGTACCAGCTCCAGGGAGGGAGGGGAGATAAAGTATTTACCCCCAGAATATGAATGTGCATAGGGGAGGTGTGGGGTTCTCGGGAAGGTACTTACTCTTTTTCATAATGATGATGAAGTAAAATATTTGAATGTATTTCTTTCTTTCTGCCTTTCTTTTCCTCTTTCTTTCTTTCATTCTATGTTTCTTCTTTCTTTCTTTCTTTCCTTCTTTCGCTCTTTCTTTCTTTCTTACTTTCTTTCTTTTTGCCTTTCTTTCCTTCTTTCGCTCTTTCTTTCTTTCTTTCTGCCTTTCTTTCCTTCTTTCGCTCTTTCTTTTCTTTCTTTCTTTCTTTCTTTCTGCCTTTCTTTCCTTCTTTTGCTCTCTTTCTTTCTTTCTTTCTTTCTGCCTTTCTTTCCTTCTTTCGCTCTTTTTTTCTTTCTCTCTTTCTTTCTGCCTTTCTTTCCTTCTTTCGCTCTTTTTTTCTTTCTTTCTTTCTTTCTGCCTTTCTTTCCTTCTTTCGCTCTTCTTTTCTTTCTTTCCTTCTTTCTTTCTTTATGTGTTTCTGACAAATTAACCAATGAAGCCCAGGACAGTAAAGACAGTATTTCTCCTGATAGTTCAGTAGTTGATATAATTTGTTATTGAAAGCTTTAGAACATCCAAGTCTCTCCATGGGCTTTCTCTCGCATATTGTCCGTTGTGGGATGAGGGGGGGGGGGGGCAGGGTATGAAAATGTAGTGGGCACGTCAAAAATTACTGAAATCCAAGGTACCCTAGTCTATGGATGAGCCCTGAAGTTAAGAGGTAAAGAGATCACGACCTAGCATGTTTATTGACTGAATTTCTTGATGAGAAAACCAGTTAAAATATCATCCGGGTTTTTTTTTGTTGTTGTTGTTTGCTGTAAAAGACTGGATGTGTCTGGTATCTTTCCAATTTCAGAAATGTGTTATAAATGTAATAATTTCCAGTAATCTCGTGCTAATGTTAAACTTACCACTCAACATCAAAAGAGTTGTCTAGTAACTGAATGTTGAACCCGGACCCTCTCCAACCCCTGCATTCCTCACCACTCCTCAATGTTACTCTACTGATAGATGTATTTGATGTATCGCCCCAATGCATGTAATCTGCCATGGAAAATCTAACGTGTAAAATGCGTTTCGTTCGTATTCCTAGGACACGGTTTCATTGGTTTTTTGTTCTGTCAATTATTCCCAGCTCCCAAAATACGCTTTGTCCGTCTGCCACCCCCCCCCCCGCCACCCAAGCCCCGTCTCCTTTAACTACCAACAGCTGATGTATAGAAAGGATACAGTACAACAGCTCTTTTAGTGTCCTGATGCAATTGACTTGTCATTGTTATTTCTCCGGCTTGTTGGGTTTTGCACTTTATAATTATAACACTATCTTTAAGAACTTAACATCTCTGCCTCCTGTCGTTCATTCATTATTTTGAATATCCGGTGCCATATTTGTGGCTGTCACGTTATCGTGTTTGTATAGGTCAAGGTCAAAGATTTTCTACTGAAAAAAAAAGTCCAGGTGAATTAATGGGTCATGATAATTATTGATTTTCTTTCAGGCCTGTGATCTCAAGCTGAGATTTGATGAATGCATTTGTGTAGAATGACCGGTGGTTTGACAAGTAACATCTCCCAAGTTTTACAAACATTTCTAAAGACTTTCCTTCTATACGTCACGTTTTCTCCCGTGAAAGGTCTCTCACTAATCTCACAGTCACTCTTTATTTTTCTTCCTCTCCACGACTGTATACAATAAACAGCTGTGAGATTTGGCCCCTTTCCCTTAAACATATGAGATAATGAATGTAGGCTGTACAACAGCGCTGACCACTCACCAGACCTGGAATCAGACTTCTCTAAATCCTGCACAAGTAGTCAGCTGACCTACCTCCCCCCCCCCCCCCCCCTCCAGAATGACAGGAACACACCGAGTCAACACTTTCTTCCTTCGTGCTTAAAAACAACAACAGAAACAATAAAACGACCTTTGAGTTTCCAAGACTTAGAGAATTGCAGTTTGAGGGAGATTTTGAAGCTGATCCATTGACCATTTTGTAGTCAGGCAAATGAATTTTACAGTAACTATTATTGGACCTTGTCAAGAGCAGATTTAGTTCATAAGAGTAAATTTTTGCGAGAGCAGTAAGTAATTTTTAGAAACGTAATTATTGTACGAGCCAGCATAACTTGGCCTTGAGCTGGTCTCGTAAACAATGTGTTTTGAACAATTTTTTCCCTGATAGATAGACAGAAGGTGGGGAAGGATAGAGGGACAGCGTAGGTGTGCATGACTGAGCACTTGTTGTATCTCGTGTTTTGAACTAGGGGTAGTAAAGAGGGAAGGGGTGAGTAGGAATTAAATGTTATTGAGACGTCTGTTGACGTACAGAAAAACCGTGATCCAGAGTAAAAGCTCGGGGTTTTGAACATGTTAAGAATTTATTGCTATAAAATTTATATTATATTGTATTGAAGTAATTCGACCTTTGATGTCGACCCAAGGTCGTTGCGTAGGGCTGTTACTTAAAATAACTCAGTTCGGCAGCTGAGCTAGAAGTGGTTGCACCAATCACAATCCAGGAATTAGACGGTAAGCTGCAGATGCAGTCCAGTATTTAAGGCCATACAGAACTTAGTTCTGGGCCACATGTAGAAAATCCATTTACGAGGTGGACGGCGATAGTCCTCAGCCAGATGAGGGACATGGAGACGCAGTTGAGCAGTCCATTGTGAGGGGCCTGATTTAAAGCTCCAGAGCCTAAGCTACTTGGTTTGATATAAACCCACAGCGTTTACATCCAGCGCTCTCACTCCCAGTGAGGGCCGCATGGTGAGAGTCTATACTAATTTGTAATGATGAAAGTGAACCGTTCTACTTACTTTTGAAGACAGTTTCAGAGCTACCGCCAGACAACGCATGGTTGTACAAGCATTCTCCATGGCGTGTCTAGAGGAAATGTCCACATCATAACATGTCTCATTGAATTAATAGAATTTAAACTGTTATATCCGTCGCCACGTGCGCGGATTCTATTTGCCATATAACTCATATGACCTGCAAGTAGTTAGATTGAATTCGTTAGTCTTTATAAAAGCTGTAGTGCCATTAGTTAGATTCAGTTGCCTTTGAATTGATATATATATTTATAATTATATTTGTTACATTAATTCCTGTAATTAAACTGCTCTACAGTTCTGCTAAAATTGAAAGCAATTGATTTATTTAGTTTCTAGAGTGCAAGTATTTATTTTTGTGTGTTCGTCGATTGTGGGAGCGGACCTCGAAAGAGTGTCAGTCGAAATATCCCCATGTAACCCAATCGCGACACTGGAGGGGACATTGTTTAGTTTATAGGTTATTTAGATTGGAGTATAATATCGGTTTTCTCTTTGATTAACTTTTGTTTTTTTTCAGTTTCAGTGCTCACGTGGTCTTCACGTTGAGCTACTTTAATTACTTCATTGTATTTAGTTTTGTATACTGCTTTCTTTCATTATTTGTTCCACATATTTCCGGCTCTCCCATTGACCCGAGGATCGAGGCCAAGGAGACTTCAACATAACTAAACGAAGAAAGACAAACGTACTGACTGTGGTGTACGCAAGGGCTAAAGGAATCTCCACCAGTTCCTTGAGTTAAGTGATTCCATCCTTAATATCGTCTGCGTTAAGGAGTTGAGTGTTCCTCCTTCTGTTTTACAGGCTCATTTTACTTTTTCTCTGTGTTTAGGAACCCACGGGCGGTGGCGAGGGCGTTCTTACGTGTGCGTGTCCTCTGTGCCAAAGTGGTGGCTTGGTCGCCGATTTTGCCGTTTCGACGACAACGTCTGCGGTCTCGCAACAACCAGTGGTGATTAAAACAGTGAGGATTCGCATTCGTGAGAATAGACTTTGATAGGGATCTGTACATTTTGTTTAGATTGTAGCGTTTCTATCTTCCTCGTTGTTTTAGGAAGACGTCTCTCTTGTCCTCTTCTTAATCCTATCTGTAAATATGTTCAGACTGTAGAGTTTGTTATTGTCCGTCTTTTCTTGTTAGTCTAGCGTCGAGTTTCGTGTTTTTTTTTTATTACACCTTACGTACATTGTAATTATACATTCCTTTTCTTAAATATATTGCCTGTGTGAATCATGCGTCAATGTTGACGCATTGATTATATTCTCTGGTTGTTGTGACGAGTAAGGCTCATAGGCCGGAAGTTAAATATATTGTTGGGAATAGAGATTCCCCATTCAAGCGCAGTTGTGCACCTGCCTTGAATCTTCAGTAACTAAGTACTGAAATAGTAGTTCTTAAAAAGAACTTCAGGTAATAGAATTTACCTCGGAATTTAAAATATACGATAGCTATATAAAGATAGCTGTAATTTTAATCAACGAAATAAAATTGTCGTTGATTTATACGTCATAAACATTAGTTACGCAGTGATAACAGTAAGGACACTGCAAGTTGTATAACGAAGGAACAGTGTTGGTAATTCGTCGTTCTTAGTAGCGGCCACCCGACGAGGTCAATTGGCCTCAGGGATAATTGATAACTTCAGGTTAATAATTAAGATTGTTATTTTAATCGGATAATCGTAAAGAATACAGTGCTAACATAGTTCACTGTACGCAGGTTATCGCGTGAAGGATCCGGATACCTGACCTTTATCAATACTAGATCTCATATAGAGACCTATTCGGAGTCTTAACCATAATGACTGATTACTCTGCCTATATTAACGCGGCGAAGCTGTTGGGCGTCCCCGATGATCAGCTACCCGCTTGGTGCGAAAGGAAACAAAAGGAAGACCAAGAGCTGGCTCGAGAGGAGCGCGCCGCAGAACGAGCCGAGAAGGCCGAGGAACGCGAACGAGAAAGAGAAAAAGAACGACACGAAAGAGAAAAAGAAGAACGAGAAAGAGAAAAAGAAGAACGAGAAAGAGCTGAGAACGCGGCTCAAAGAGAGCATGAAATTTTTCTAAAGAAACTAGAATTGCAGGCCATCCAGCCCACCGCGGCTCCGCTAGCATCCGCGAATAATGTTAAAACTAAGCCGAAGCTACCGACCTACAATGATAAGATCGACCACATCGATTCTTACATCCATCGCTTTGAGCTCCACGCTGTAGCCGCCGGTTGGGACCGCACGGAATGGACTTCGTGCCTTGCAAATTTATTGACTGGTCGTGCGCTTGAGGTATTTCATGGCCTCAATATTGAAGATTCTAAAAACTATGATGTCCTTAAAAAGGCTCTTCTCAAAAGATTTCAACATACAGAGGACGGGTTTCACCAACGATTCCGGACGTGTAAACCGGACCCATCCGAAAACTTCTCTACGTACGTTGATCGATTAAAGCACTACCTCGACCGCTGGATTCAGTTAGCCGGCATCGCTGACGGTAGCTTTCAAGGGCTGTACGAGCTAATATTAAAGGACCAAATTTATAACGCGTGTCACCCTGATCTGGTGTCCCACCTTAAAGAGTGGGCACCGAAAACATTAATAGAAACCACGTCGTTGGCGGAGCAGTATGCTTCTGCCCATCCCAATCGTTCGCTGGCGAAACCAAAAACAAGCGAACCCTTTTATGCCGGAGTCAGTGGTGCTCCACCTGCGGGAAGTAGAAATTCCCGTCCTACTAATCGCCAGACACCGTCTCCGAGGGCATACTCCCAACCGCCACCGAATCGATCGCGCGGTTTTCCGCGACGTGCTGGACCACCCACTGGACCACAAGCGCAAAATTTTTCTGGTCCACCGCGTCGGGATAATTGCAAGGGCTTCCAGTATCAAGGCCCACCATGCCCACCTCCTTGGGCATATTTTACTACTCCATATAACGCGCCTCCAATGCCGCCCCAACGTAACGTGAATATTATCAGGTGCTATCGGTGCAATAGACCTGGGCATATATCAAAGGATTGTAAAGTAAAATTCGAGGCTGCGAATGCTTGCACTGTCGTAGTTCCGGCTGCACAGAATGTCAGCCCCGTCGAACTCACGTCGCCCATGACGGGCGCCGTCCCGGTGATGTCGGCCCTTCATCAGCACGGGTCATTGACATTATATAAAGGTCATGTAAATGCCATACCCGCGTCCGTGTTACGGGATACAGGATGCACCACCATAGGTGTCCGGGAGTCTTTGGTTCGACCGACCCAACTTATTGAACAACAGGCAACATGTATTACTTTTGGGGGCTCCGTCGAGCGTTTCCGACTCGCGGAGGTCTACGTCGCCACGCCATTTATTACCGGTGTCGTAACGGCGTGTGTTTTACCGAATCCGGTTGCCGATTTAATAATTGGTAACTTACCACAGGTGAACGATACACCTGACGGCGACTTGAACATCTGGACAGAAGAAGTTGCGTGTGTAATCACCCGACAACAGTCAAAGCGTCCACCGGATAGTAATTTAGCGACCCCCGTTTTTGATTTCAATGTCACGCCTTCCATTTTTTACAGAGAACAACAAAACGACTCTTCACTTCAACCGCTGTTTGCGAGGGTTCAACCTCAGAATGGAAATGCCTCTCCATTCCTTATTAAGAATAAATTACTTTATAGAAATTTCAGAAATAAACGCGACGCCGTCGAACAGCTGGTAGTTCCTAAGTCGTTCCGTCGTGATATTTTGCGTCTCGCGCACGACACTTCCTTTTCAGGCCACCAAGGTTCAGCCAGAACCAAGTCACGAATATTGGCACATTTTTTTTGGCCTGGAGTATACGCGGACGTCAACCGTTTTGTGGCGCGCTGCGATGTGTGTCAAAAACGTACACCCAAAGGTAAGGCATCGCGCGCGCCCCTACAGGAAATGCCTCCAGTCTCAATCCCATTTCAGCGGGTCGCGATTGACTTGGTGGGCCCTCTTACTAAATCAGATAGGGGCCACCGTTTTATTCTTTCGGTCATCGACTACGCGACGCGCTGGCCTGAGGCTATTCCCTTGAAAGACATTACGGCTGACCATATCGCTGAAGCGCTTATGACTATTTTCTCGCGAGTCGGATTTCCCGGCGAGATTCTTTCCGACAGAGGTCCACAATTCACCTCTGAACTATACAAAAAGGTGCTGGAGTTAGCGGGCATTAGGCAGAAATTAACGTCCCCCTATCATCCGCAATCAAACGGTTGTTGCGAGCGGTGGAACGCGAGCATGAAGGCAATGTTAGCCCGCGTATCTGCCGATAGACCAGGAGACTGGGACCGTCAGCTCCCCGCTATTCTTTTCGCCTATAGGGAACTCCCGCACGCGTCCACGGGTTTCTCCCCATTTGAACTATTATACGGACGTAAACCACGTGGCCCGATGGCCATTCTTAGTCAATTGTTCACCGGTTCGGAAACCGATGATTATGATACGCGCTCCGCGTATCAATATGTTGTCGATCTCCGACAACGAATTATTAATGCATGCAAAACCGCTCTGCAATTTGCATGCGCTAGAGCGAGTTCTTCAAAATTTTATCGCGATCAGGGCGCCCAAATGCGCGCCTTAACCGTCGGAGATCTGACACTTGTACTTTTGCCTCAAACGCAAAATAAGCTCCTTCTAACGTGGAAGGGACCATATAGAGTCCAAAAGAGACTCTCCAGAGTCAATTACTTGATAGACATCCGCGGGCAGCAAAAAGTATTCCATATTAATATGCTCAAAAAGTACCTGCCTAGCGATGATCGTCGTCGAGGCGACTCCGTTCATGTCATCGCAAGGGCCAACGCGGCTTTAGTTACTGTCGACGACGAGGACCCGTTAAGTATCGACAGATCCTTGCCCATATTACAAGCCTCCGAGAGCATCAGTGATATTAATATCAGTGATGAGCTTACGCCGTCTCAAAAACAGGACCTTACGGACCTGCTCCAAGAATTTGCGACAGTGGTCACTGACCTGCCCGGTTGTACGTTTTTAGTCCAACATGTAATCCGTCTCCAGACAGACGTGCCTGTTTTTGTAAAACCGTACCCGTACCCGCTGCACGCTCACGAAACAATAATCACCGAGGTACGTGCAATGTTACAATTAGGCGTAATAGAGCGGTCTACAAGCCCTTATTGCTCGCCCATTGTGTTAGTCAAGAAGAAAGACGATACCGTGCGCTTCTGCATTGACTATAGAAAGCTCAATGCTATTACCATCTATGATGCGGAACCCATTCCCAATCAGGAGGACCTTTTCGCGCGGTTATCTAACGCCACTATCTTCTCTAAAATAGACTTATCCAAAGGATATTGGCAGATTCCTCTCGAAGAGGATAGTAAACAGTATACAGCCTTTCAAACCCCTTTGGGTTTAATGCAATGGAAATATATGCCTTTTGGACTGGTTACTGCACCAGCAACTTTCGCGCGCATGATGAACATCTTATTAAATGAACTGCGCTGCGTGTTATCCTACTTCGATGATATATGTATTTTTCAGACCGATTGGGCTGGCCACTTGATGGCCCTTCGTGAAGTCTTTGTCACTCTTCGCCGAGCTGGCCTTACCGCGAGGCCCAGTAAGGTCTTCTTGGGCTATTCCCACATAAACTTCTTGGGTCATACCATAACCCGCGGGGTTCAGACTCCAGACAATCGCAAAATATCCACTATTTTGAAACTTCAACCCCCTAAAACTAAAAAACAAGTCCGTAGCTTGTTGGGACTTTTGAATTACTACAGGAAGTTCATACCAAATTTTTCTTCCCTTTCAGCCCCGTTATCTGATCTAACGAGGAAGAATTTTCCAAATAAAGTCGTCTGGACGCCTCAGTGCGCTGATGCCCTTCAGACTATTCAGAATTTATTTTCTACTTTCCCCCTGCTTGTTTTACCAGATATTCGCCAGACCTTCGTCGTCCGTACAGATGCGTCGGATAAAGGTATCGGCGCCGTGTTGCTCCAAGAGCATGAAGGTTCCTTACGTCCGTGCTTTTACGCAAGCCGGAAGCTACTTGATAGAGAGACTCGATATGCGATTATCGAACGTGAGTGTCTCGCGATTGTTTACGCGGTCGATGCATTTTCTCGATACTTATTAATGTCCGAATTTATAATTGAAACGGATCATCGTCCATTACTATTCCTCAAGTCGAACAGAGCGAGAAATGCGCGACTTACCCGATGGAGCCTTGCGCTCCAGGAATACAAATTTACCATTAGAGCTATACCTGGGAATGATAATCTACAAGCCGATGTGTTGTCCCGGTTAATTTAGTATCATTATATAGTCTGTGAACATTGAGGTTGAGCATTTTTCACCTTATTCGGAGACCGTGGATGGTTTCACATTATTTGTCCTACAAGTTATGGGCATACTTTCTCAAAATTTATGTGATTCCTTTATCCACTAGCGTCCATTCTGACCAAGACCTGAGTTCCAGACAACCTTGACGCCTTTGTCTGCGGGTCAATGAGATGAGGAAATGGCAAACCAAGGGACCAGACCTACTGCTGCCAGGATACCATTACGTTAGATTAACCATTGTTTGTACATGTTATATATGTCATAATTACGCTCAGTGAAGCTATGAGCTAGATGCTCAATATTTTAAGTCTTTACAGTATGTCTTTGTGAAATAGGTTATCACTTTAATTGTAACGATATTGTTACATTACATATATTACACTATACACAATTACCACATATATTATAGAACGTCGCATATGTCCTTCAGAATGCACGTTCTCAACAATTTTTTTCATGACTTTCAGTTAACGCTATAGTTTTTCCATATGGCTTCCAAATGTATTCTGACTTAATGACTTTAGTACACATTGTGTCGTTCAAACCCTAAGTTTTCACTGGGGTGGGGGATGTGTCAAGAGCAGATTTAGTTCATAAGAGTAAATTTTTGCGAGAGCAGTAAGTAATTTTTAGAAACGTAATTATTGTACGAGCCAGCATAACTTGGCCTTGAGCTGGTCTCGTAAACAATGTGTTTTGAACAATTTTTTCCCTGATAGATAGACAGAAGGTGGGGAAGGATAGAGGGACAGCGTAGGTGTGCATGACTGAGCACTTGTTGTATCTCGTGTTTTGAACTAGGGGTAGTAAAGAGGGAAGGGGTGAGTAGGAATTAAATGTTATTGAGACGTCTGTTGACGTACAGAAAAACCGTGATCCAGAGTAAAAGCTCGGGGTTTTGAACATGTTAAGAATTTATTGCTATAAAATTTATATTATATTGTATTGAAGTAATTCGACCTTTGATGTCGACCCAAGGTCGTTGCGTAGGGCTGTTACTTAAAATAACTCAGTTCGGCAGCTGAGCTAGAAGTGGTTGCACCAATCACAATCCAGGAATTAGACGGTAAGCTGCAGATGCAGTCCAGTATTTAAGGCCATACAGAACTTAGTTCTGGGCCACATGTAGAAAATCCATTTACGAGGTGGACGGCGATAGTCCTCAGCCAGATGAGGGACATGGAGACGCAGTTGAGCAGTCCATTGTGAGGGGCCTGATTTAAAGCTCCAGAGCCTAAGCTACTTGGTTTGATATAAACCCACAGCGTTTACATCCAGCGCTCTCACTCCCAGTGAGGGCCGCATGGTGAGAGTCTATACTAATTTGTAATGATGAAAGTGAACCGTTCTACTTACTTTTGAAGACAGTTTCAGAGCTACCGCCAGACAACGCATGGTTGTACAAGCATTCTCCATGGCGTGTCTAGAGGAAATGTCCACATCATAACATGTCTCATTGAATTAATAGAATTTAAACTGTTATATCCGTCGCCACGTGCGCGGATTCTATTTGCCATATAACTCATATGACCTGCAAGTAGTTAGATTGAATTCGTTAGTCTTTATAAAAGCTGTAGTGCCATTAGTTAGATTCAGTTGCCTTTGAATTGATATATATATTTATAATTATATTTGTTACATTAATTCCTGTAATTAAACTGCTCTACAGTTCTGCTAAAATTGAAAGCAATTGATTTATTTAGTTTCTAGAGTGCAAGTATTTATTTTTGTGTGTTCGTCGATTGTGGGAGCGGACCTCGAAAGAGTGTCAGTCGAAATATCCCCATGTAACCCACATCGCGACAGACCTCTTTCACCGTCAGTTGCTAACTCCACAGCTGGCCGATCATCTACATATTTGTATATCTGCTAACTGGAAAAACTCTTTTAGAATACAACATAAAAGATAAATACATTTTGTTTTATTGCGTGTGTCCTCATTACTGATCGATGTATCTTTAGACGAGTGCCTGATGATGTATTTACCTATACAGGTTCTTCATGATAATTGACACTTCCTTAGTGCTTGTGCTAGGTTTGGTTTTGTAGATAAACATTCAGTACGATTTTTGTGCTGGACTTGGATCAGTTTTACTGTTTTCTTGTCGACACTGTGCAAGTGATTTGTGATAGTTGGGGTGGGGAAGGGGGCGGGGGGATGTTTTGTGTGAATTAATTTGCTTTCAAGATTTTGTATTATAAATGTTGCTGTAGATGATACAGACTGGGATTGTGCTGGTCAAAAGTTGAAATCCCTCGTACTGACTACATTTGTGTGGTTGGTGGGCACTTGTAGTAATGTCTCCTTCTGATTTATCATTTGGCCATATTAATTTTTATCTATGGTTTTGTTTCTTCCTAGTACGCTCTGGCCATTGTCGTATCTACGTGTTTTCTCCACACTCAGTGTAGCATGGCTGGTCCTGTCGCTAGTGACAGTTCAAAAGCTTTACAGATATAACTGAGGAATTCCTCTTGGCGTTACGTGTTCTACTGGGTTGTCAAAGCTCTGGTTTTTTGTTTCTTTTTATCAACCACAACAGCAAAAATAGCAACAACACCAACAATAAAAACGCCAGAAATTCTCTGACTCCCCTAAGCCAGATTTTACGGCTCAAGCGCCGCCGACGAAGTCGGACCCTAAGCCGGATTTTGCGGCTCGGAATTAAAAACTTAATTAACGAAGCTACCAATTGTTGCAACGAAGTATACTTTCGTGCATGCGCGAGATTGGTTTTCCTGTTCCTTCCGCGAAACGTAAACAGTGAATGGCATGTTGAAATCGATGTTTTTTATTGTTCTTTTTTTTTAAATATTCTGTGTTGTGACATCATGAAATAATTATGTCGCCATATGTGATAATTATATGATTTTGATCTTAACTCAAAATGTTTGGGAGATATCTTCATGAAATTTGGACGGTGAATTTATAATTGGATTACTATTATTATTTCAAAAGTTGAATGGATAGGTATACATACTAGCGGTATGAGCATGGGATGAGTTGAAAAATTTAGGAGTGGAAATCTGTTCTTGAATTTTTTATTTCACTTTGCTGTCCTGTTTGTGTATCAAATGTGTGCTAAATCATTCTGTCAATCCTTTTATCTTATTCTGCATTCAATTTCCAACAAATTGATATGTATATTGTGTAGTCTAGGTCTATCCACAATAAATTTTGTTTGATTTAGAAAGTCATATGCGGAATTTGGTTTGTCGGGAAAATTTACCTGGGATCCAACTGTAAAATTCCGCGGGGGAATCAATGAGCCAAGGATTTGGTTCGGTTATTCAAATTTTCCCACCTGTGCCAAAACTCTGACAAAGGCATTTTTAATCTTCCCCATGGAGAATTTTGAGCATCGAAGGACAAACCCATTTCTCTCTCTCTCTCTCTCTCTCTTTCTCTCTCTCTCTCTCTCTCTGTCTGTTTGTCTGTCTGTCTCTCTGTCTTTCTCTCTCTCTCTCTCTCTCTCTCTTCTGCCCTGTCCTCAAATCCTCTTTTTGCATTGTACTGAAATCACTTGTTGAGTTAATAATTTCGGGTCAACAGTCAAAGAGCCGAGAGTTAGCGAGGCAATCACGTCTTTGTAGGGGTGAAATTCTCAATGGAGTAAAAATGACATATCGATATTAATTAGTGTTTGGTGGAGTCACACAAAAAAAATGATATTGCGAGATTTTATAATCTCAAGTTCATTTAATTACACTCAAGAAATACCGCTCACCAAGTATTACACTTCCTTTTGACTTTGTGGTGCAATCATAATAATAGTAATAATAGTTATAATAATATTAATATGGAATGCGACCTGAGTATTAAGACAAAAAGCATGAGTGAGATACAAATTACAGCATAAATAAATAACTTAGTATTGATGTGACAAAACAAGATCACATAAAACAAAATAATCCAGTAAATCTGTTGTATGACATGGAGATATTGATTTATTGTACACTAATTATGTCTTATAAATGCTGAGATTTTGTTCATGGCGAAGAGAAATTTCTCTAGATAGGCCTACAATTTGTCAAGGAACATGACAAGTTATTTGTTATAATAGAAATTTTGTTTTACTAATGTGTACTCCACAAGAGTTCTATCACCCTTCTGCTAGATATGATACATAGTTATCATGTAATGTGCATGTGTGTTTTACACATGTGATCCAGGTTAGTCCATGCAGTCTCTTTCCTATCTTGTAATAGTTTATATTCATTTTGGTTCCGACATTGATCAAATTCTCTATAAAACAGACTCAGCTTATAAAATAATACTTTATTTAGATAAAGAATTATACAGAAAACTGTTTTTATAAGTACAATAAATTTTTTCGTTTCTGTTGTTCTTTTTTTATTCTAAATCTTATTTAAATAAGAATTTTTTGTTTGTAATTTTGTTTCCTTATAGAAATGAAAAAACATTGATGATAAATTCTAAGACCAAAAGAGGACATTAACTCAAAGTTCTCTGGTCTGACTGTCGTGGAAATAGAAAGACAGACAATATCTGCTCGTGTCTAAGAGATTGTCTGAGGAATGAAACATTTTAGACTTAGTTTTTAGAACAATTTAATATGGTTGGAAGATAAACACCGGTAATACTAGTCTAATAGCACAAATGATCCTTACAAAATCTGCCAGCAAATGCGAGGCGATAACACGCTGGTCGTGAATATAACAGACAAAGAAAGGATCAGTTTGAGAAATTACAGTTGTCCGATACTATAGAAAATTAATCTGTGTAAATAAATCAATATTTTATATATTGTATTATCTATCTCTCCATTTATTTCTTGTCAGTGTGGTCATTCATGGGTCAAGCTATGTGTCAAATTACGAGATATTTGATGCTTTAATGTTGGACTATTAATATTCACCTGACATACAACCTGAGAACAAACTGGGAACTTGTCCGTGCTCGATATAAATAGGTGTAGGATTTTTATGTAGTTAATCTACGCACCTTGACGGACCCTACAAATCTAATGAAGATAAAACTTGATGTAAAGAACGATTATATTTGTTACAGTAGAAATTATTTTGTCTCTTGAATAATAGGTTGATAACAAGATAGGAATAAAAACAACATTGCAGCATGCACATTTTTGTTGCTGTTGTTGTTTTGTTGTTAGCTGTGATGGCAAATCTTTCTGATTTGTAAGTTCTGGCCTGTTTTTCATTACTGTAGAAAAAAAAAAACTTACAACTTAGGGCCGAGACAGATCTGGTTACAAGCATCAGTTAGATCAATCTTCGTGAAAGTGTGGCCATGTCAAGGCCTGCGCATCAGGTCCTCCGCTATGGACACTGGATTAATGATGAAGTTACAGTTAAGCAATGATTGTAGGCTTTGAGGTTAGGTCTGCTTTTGTCCTGGGACAGTGTTTTTCTTAAATGGTACAAATGGAAAACCTCAAAGGTTGAACTGAGTTAGTGGCCATGTGCCCTTATTGGTGACAATCTGGAGAGTTTGGTCAAGGTCCTCCTGGATAACGATTGGCACTGGACGTGGTTTTAGGAAAAACTGAAGTTGTTTGTGGCTTGAATTTGATCTCCAGTTCTTTCTTGAGGAGATCAGCAAATTCAAAAGACCCCGTCTTCCTTTAGATTAATTAAAGTAATACATTTCCCCACAGAAGTGGAACAAACTTGCTACTCTTCCGGAACTGTCTCCTTTGTAAACATTTTTTCTAACTATTTGAAGCGATAGTTGTTGGTTAGCTTAAAGTTCAAAATGTCAATTTTACTTTAACACCCAGGGAAAAAAATGATATTTTAAAATGTATTATTAATATGTATTATCAATTAAATCGAATTACGTGTTAAAGGCAGTTGAAATGGAATTCTAACCAAGTAGTTTTTATCTGATCTTACCAAAATTGTGTACTCCTTGTTACCGTTTTGCGGCTATAATTTTAAAAAATTAAGTCATGGATTGGAAATAGCGTATTTAAATTTTTTATCACTGTCATTATTATTAGCCTGTAGCGTTGAGCAAAAAAATAAAAAGCGGCGGGAATGAACATTCTACCACAATGAAGTATTCCCACATTTAAAAAAAATAGATGACAGACAGGTAGCCAGACACTAACACACATACGCACACAGACACACACACACATGGCCAGACAGACAGACAGATAGATAGATAGATAGATAGATAGATAGATAGATAGATAGATAGATAGATAGATAGATAGATAGATAGATAGATAGATAGATAGATAGATAGATAGATAGATAGATAGATAGATAGATAGATAGATAGATAGACAGATAGATAGATAGATAGATAGGTAGGTAGGTGGACAGACAGACAGACAGACAGACAGACAGACAGACAGACAGACAGACAGACAGACAGACAGACAGACAGACAGACAGACAGACAGACAGATAGATAGATAGATAGATAGATAGATAGATAGATAGATAGATAGATAGATAGATAAATAGATAAATAGATAGATAGATAGATAGATAGATAGATAGATAGATAGATAGATGTTATTATTACAATACCAGTACCGTATCGCACATAAACATTTAATATGGCAACGTAAAATCTTTTCACCAATGACAAAAGACATACAAAATGTAAAGAACTGCAGAAATATTAATGTATTCATAGGTTTTTGTTGAAATTTATTGTTTATACATCTCCATGCAATGCACATAACATTTCAAAATCATCATCAGTGTTTGTTATGCCAGAGACCAACACATGAAAAAGATGCTGTCTCAGTGCTTTCATTTTTTTTAAAAACCTTTTTTCCTTCTTTTAAAATAAGTAACTTCACACGAGTACGTAATATAATATAAACTATCATAGGAAATTTTTCAAAAGCAAGGACTTAAAAAAAAACATCTTAATTTTCCAGCCAAGCTGTAGGCCTATATGTATATGGAGTCAAAACCACATTCACTTTTTCTTTGTCCAAAGTTTTATTCTATTTGAAGACAAACCTGGAATTTGATTGCAGTCAGTTTGATTTTCTATCTTTTAAACGGATCCATTTGTTCTTTTTCATCGCCTGATAATAAAGACTGCCTTTTACAGAGAAACTCCTCACACCTGAACAGTAAATGGAATGGGTGGAGCCTCCCCTCGTTCCTAATTTTTTATTCAACATAATTATGAATAACTCCCCGCCCACATGTTAGCATAGATCTACAGAGCTAAGACAAGCAAACAAGCTCAAATTTTAAGGAAAAAAAAAAGCATTGTTATATAAATTTATTCCATATTATGTGTATTTTAAGTTTATTGTATGACCTGGTATTAAAATTTGTATGAATTTATACGTTTCGTTCTGACCTGATCTATTGAGTAAGTTACCCTGGAGGTGAAAGTAGGACTTGGAACAGGATTTTTTTTTTTTAAGCTTTTGTTTTCTATCTGGTGGATATGAAAAAAAATCATTCTGAGAACATTGTTCTGTTCTGTTAAAAGAAAGAGACATGATACAATTTTCCTTTCCCACTCAATTTTATCTTTCTCCAAACTTTGCAATTAACAAACTTTCAGTCACAGCTCCTTCTCTCCTTTTCCCATAGCAACAGATAGTGTACGGAAAGTTGATGTGGCGCGTGAAATAATGAAATGTATTGGCACAGTCGGAGCAGGACGTTGCGTTTAGTGAAACTACGAGTGGCTGTTTAGATATTTTCTTCAACCAATATTGTTAACATTTTTGTTTGGGGTTAGGAACTTGCAAAATATGAGGGGTAAATGAGAGAAAGATAGAAAGAAAGAAAGAGTCGTATTTTGGTTTTCACTGTGAAAAGCCAAAAGTTAATGTACTGGTATAAAATATAACGGCTCACATGTATGAATTGTTGTTCAGCTCAAACTAGGCCTGATAGACTTTATTTAGTACTGGTAAAGGCCAACGGCAAAATTCAAAAATGAAAGTTCGGCTTGAAAATTGTGAAAGGGACGAAGTTGAAAAAAAAAATTCTTTAAGAGTAAGCGACACCTCAAAAGCTTTACAAAACCTATTAGACTGAGGTCGCGGTGTGTCTGGGTTGATGTCAATGCTCTGATATTTGGGTCAACAAAATATAAGAACAACAACAACAACAACAACAAACAAACAGACAGACAGACAAAACAGTTCCACAACTCGTCAGTATTAAAAAAATTTCAAAATTCAAACTGTCTTTCTTCCAACTCAAACACCTCACCGGTATGGATGTTTTTACAAAGGGAATTTTGTTTTTCTTCCTTAATGACAATGTTTTAACTTTAAATGACAACCCCACCTCACCCCTCCCTGTCCCTTCCCTCTTTTTGCACTGTACTGGAATCTGCAGTTAGCTACGGTCCAAGTCAATGACTAAAATAGGAACCCAAAGCTGGCGAGACGGTTAGCATTAATCACTTCCTGGAGTCACATTCTCATTTAATGTCAACAGATATTGGTTGACAGATCTAAGATGAAGCAAGATTTTAAAAAAACAACCTCAAAATCTTCTGATTTAAATGCACTCAGCATTACCCGTCTATTTAACTGGAGGTGGAATAATAATAATAATAATAATAATAATAATAATAATAATAAAATGGACTGTGATTTGAATATCAACACAAATAACTTACAAATGATATGCAGATAACAATAGAGAAATAATAATGACAATGTTTGTGTGAACAAAAATAAAAAAAAATCACAAGCGCAAATAAAAAAAAAATTTAATAAATGGGTTACAATGAATATGTCATGCAGACATTCACTTGACGTCCATTTATTCGCTATTACCTTCGGACCCGACAATGTGTAAATTCTACATCAAACAACAAACTCAATCTTTATTTTAAACATTTTATCTAGATGAAAAATTTAAACGCATTGTTTATTTTCTATGTAAATAAATTAAGTTTATAAACATTGTTCAATATTTGTACCAATGAACCTACATGTGTGTGTGTATGTGTGTGTATCGAGGTCTTACTCTATGTTTTTGTATTTTATGCGTTTATAAGCTAATGAATGTTTTTATAATCATCATACCATAATGGCGCTAACGGTGAAAGTTCTGCCTTCAAAAGGCCCTTTTTGGGAGGGCTCCAAAACTCTGGAAACATTCTTATCGCCTATAACTCGACTTATTGTGATGTAAGGGGATAATATAAAAATGCTGCAAACTCTGGGTAATTTACTCATTTTGCATAATTCACACGTAAAATTCGCAAATAAAACTTCCGACTCCATGCTTTTAGAACAGTGACATGCTATTATGGTCTATTTTTAGTACCGTGACGCAGTTTCCCCTCATCGTTCATTCGCTGGAGGAAGCAAATTGTGGATTAACAAAAACATGGATCGCCTGTAAACTTCAGAGAAAAAGGATAAGCAAACTCCAGAGTTGGCACGGAATCCGAGTCGATACTTATTCTGTCATTGTATTTCTTTGTCGTGGAGGGAACTTTACTTTGTGTCCTAGACCTAGATCATTATAAGTTATAAAGATATTTCTCCCGGGCAGGGCCGGGTAACTCAGCTAGTATTTTAAATGACCAATAGAGAAGAAATCATCTCTCACGTCTCTGGGCTAACAGTTGTGGAGCTGGACAGACAGACATTATCAAATCTACATCAGAGATTGATCACTGAGTGGCAAACATGGAGGAAGAAGTCTTCATATAGAATCAAAAGTTCATGTAGATGCAAGAAAAGAACATTTTGGTTACGATATGGGCAAAGAAAAAAAATAATGCAGTGAACACAGTTATCTGGCGTTATGATATAGTAATAGTACAGGAAACATTCATTGACTGCAAGGATAATTGTGTGAATCTATTCATAAAAAACTTGTCAGGTCCGAATTTGTTCCGAGCCGATTTGAAGCAATCCTCCTGCGTACTGATGCCAAATGTTCACAGATTGTGTAGATTATGTGTGTTTTGGGTATTTTGGTAAAGAAAGAACCCAAAGTGTCTTGTCACAGTAGGAACTTTTATGGAGAGTTACATTCCATTGTCAGAACAGCTCCGTGCAGAACTAATTCATTGACCTATTATTTAAAATGTCCAGTTGACACCAGAAATGCCAAGCCAAATTGATTTCTCACCAACTAATGCTGACGCAATAAACAAGAAAACCTATTGCTGTGGGTCTGCACTAAGACAAAAAAAAAAGTAAACATTATGAAATGCTGTCAGATCATGATTCAAAGCACTAACATAGTGATGTTAACTTCGATTGCAAAGAGTGAATTTGTAACACATTTTTTCTATTCCCCGACAACAGGTAAAGATCTGAAGGTGTTCCAACTTTATCCTGACGTCACTGGTAGACCAGGTTGTGGGCAGGTTACACAACCTTCTCATGTTCTGTATCTGTCTTTACTCCACTCAAGTATTTTATTAATTAAGCTTTTTATTTGTGACATTCGTGCCATTTCTTTAGCTAAAAACTAAAAAAGCATCAACGCTTACAATAACACAGTTACACGAAAGGTCTTCTCGTCAAAGTAAATGCCTTTTGTGCCTATTCATGCGGTACATTTCTGTTCAGTCTACAATCTCATAAAAGTTATCCGAGTGAGTGGATTTTTCAGAAATGGCCAGACCTCCGTGCACTGACGGTTCACTGTTGTCTGCGTCGTTAGCGATGGGCAGTATGCAATCGTTACTGTCAGTCCTGTCGTCCGTGTGGTCAACAACAGATTGTAAGGTGTTGTCTGTCTCAATCCTGTTGTCTGTGTCGTGGGCAATGGGCTGTAAGTAATCCCCTATCTCGATCAGACCTGTGGAGAACAAACCAAGATCTTCAATTATACATGTAAAACAGATTTATGGGTGAATTTTCTACACGTGAGATCAGAGAAACAAAAAAAAGTTAAAGTTAAACATAAAGAAAGAGGAAAGAATGTAGGTCAAATAACTAGAAAATGAAATGATGACAGGAAAAGACTTTTTCCGACTAAAGACATTATTGTTACACACGTGAAGGACCAGAAGAATAAGGAAAGTCAGAGAAAGGATAAACTTAGAAGAGGAACAATCATAGCAAAAGTAAGAGAAAATTTGGATAGAAAATTTCATTCGCCGACTAAAGAAACTGAAGTAAATTTGAAAATGACAACAGTGACAACATCCGCCAAAAATTTGCATAAAAATAATCTTCAAAAAGTCATTGGTGATAGGGCGACTTGGAGTATACAGTAAATGTGAGAATCCACAGGGAATAATAAAAGAGTTTTGTCCAAGCTTTGAAATATTTTTAAACGAGATACTTAAAAAGAACTGGAAATACTCACTCACACTCTTTCCTCAGTGCACACTTACTCATACTTGTCTTCGCATGGTCACAGAATCCTCCACACTCACAGAATCTCAAGGACACAAAAGACTAAAGCTAGAAATAACAACCGCCGAGTAAAACAAAGATAATATTTAATGATAAGATGAGACAGCTCGGGGTTTTCGCACGTAACCAAGGCCAAAGCTAGACATAATAATCGCCCAGTAAAACAAAGATACTAGAAATGATAAGATGAGACAGCTCGGGGTTTTCGCAGGTAAGCATGAGAACAGTAAACAACGGCATTTTTTTTTTACATGTCGAGTTTTCAGTGTTCAGCTCTCACCCTAGACCTTGCTGGAAGTCTCTCACTTTGTTTATTTAGTCGTTCATTGTAGGAAGCCTCTGGCTATCTTTTTCCTTTCTAAATGTGGTAACAATGTCACACTCACTTTATTAATTACCATCATACCGGAGATAGATTTAGTATATGTTTAGAATAATATGGTACCAAGGCTGGATTTTTCCGTTCATGACGTAACTCGTCACCCAGCAGCAAATGCAAGTAAGAAAGTAAAAAATAGCGGGAACTACGAAGTGTTTTGAAAACATTTAAGGACATTCTTTTAACAATAACAGTCTAACCTTGGATTTTCCTTCTTCTCGTTCTTCCTCCTCTTCGTTTTCTTTTCCAAATTCACGAAAAATACACCATCATTGATAAACACATCAACCGTAGCATCAGAGACGCATAGCAGTCAAACGCTAACAGTCCAGTCCCCAGCGCTGTCAGTAGGCTAAAAATAACGTGTCATTAGACAGGCCGGGGAAGCCGCACGCACATTTCTAGATCTATGCCTATGCCATCTCCTGAAAAATCTGTTTCTCTCTCTTTTTGCTTCATTCACCCGCCCTTTTTGTGTTTTGCTTTACAGAAAAATTCATCGTTAATTAGTAAGGCCCAGACACGCCAGGGCCTGAATGGGATTGTTAGAAGTCGCTGGCGGCCATCTTGGGGTGGGTCGCGACTCATTATTTGAGTCATCGTGTTTGTAAACGGAGCAGCGTGTAGGCCTTTGTCTATGAGAAAGTTTGTCTGTCTATCTGTCTGTCTGTCTGTGTACTATCTATCTATCTATCTATCTATCTATCTATCTATCTATCTATCTATCTATCTATCTATCTATCTATCTATCTATCTATCTATTCTAGTTGTTCTATCTATCTATTCTATTTATCTTATTTTTCTATTCTGATCTGATCTATTCTGATATATTCTGATCTGATCTAATCTGATCTGATCTATTCTGATCTAATCTGATATAATCTATACGGATCTATTCTGATCTGATCTGATCTATTCTGATCTGATCTATTCTGATCTATTCTGATCTGATCTATTCTGATCTATTCTGATCTGATCTGATCTATTCTGATCTGATCTGATCTATTCTTATCTGATCTGATCTATTCTGATCTGATCTATTCTGATCTGATCTATTCTGATCTGAGCTATTCTGATCTATTCTGATCTGATCTGATCTATTCTGATCTGATCTGATCTATTCTGATCTGATCTGATCTATTCTGATCTGATCTGATCTATTCTGATCTATTCTGATCTGATCTGATCTATTCTGATCTGACCTATTCTGATCTATTCTGATCTGATCTGATCTATTCTGATCTGATCTGATCTATTCGGATCTATTCTGATCTAATATGATCTATTCTGATCTGATCTAATGTGTTCTGATCTGTTCTGATCTATTCTGATCTGATCTATTCGGATCTGATATGATCTATTCTGATCTGATCTATTCTGATCTGATCTATTCTGATCTGATCTGATCTATTCTGATCTATTCTGATCTGATCTGATCTATTCTGATCTATTCTGATCTATTCTGATCTGATCTATTCTGATCTGATCAATTCTGATCTGATCAATTCTGATCTGATCAATTCTGATCTGATCAATTCTGATCTGATCTATTCTGATCTGATCAATCCTGATCTGATCTGATCTATTCTGATCTGATCTGATCTATTCTGATCTGATCTATTCTGTTCTGATCTGATCTGATCTGATCTATTCTGATCTGATCTGATCTGATCTATTCTGATCTGATCTGATCCTATCTGTTCCTATCTATTTATCTATTTATCTATCTATCTATCTATCTATCTATCTATCTATCTATCTATCTATCTATCTATCTATCTATCTATCTATCTATCTATTTTATCTCTCTCTCGCTTCTCTCTCTCTCTCTTTCTCTCTCCCTATCTGTCTCGATCTCGATCTCTCTCTCTATCTGTTTCTATCATTGTCTCTCTCTCTGTCTCTGTCTCTCTGAGGTTTATCTGTCTGTCTGTTCTATCTATCTATCTATGTATGTATCTATCTATCTATCTATCTATCTATCTATCTATCTATCTATCTATCTATCTATCTATCTATCTATCTATCTATCTATCTATCTATCTATCTATTCTCATCATCCGTTGTCTTCCCTTTAGGCTTACCCCACCCTCTCGCACCGTGTCATGCACATTAACACCATTGGCTTTTTACATTGTAGTTGTGGTGAATTGTGTCGGTTGAATCAGTCTGGTGTTGTAGTTTTTTTTTTTTTTTTCTTCAATCGAGGAACTTTATTCAAGTTTATGTCATAGTGTACGGAAATGGTATGTGAGTGGTTATAAACAAATGAAAGTTACAAAATCAATCACAATCACCACTATTTTTCAACCCATTACCTAGGCTGGGTTAGGCCAGCATCGAGCGCTCAGCCCACACCGCGATGGTGAGATGGGGTTTCAATGCGGACCATTCCGGCTCGCTTCGGGAAGCAAGGAAAGAGACGGCTGGCGAAGCCATGCGTGGAATCTAGTTCACTAGTGTATATCTATGTTAATTAGACACTACATTATTATTTTAAAAATATTTTCACGGTGAAATTGCCCCTGGAAGGGAAACCGATCGGTGTTGTGTCTTAATTTCTATGCAAATCCATTGTGCGAATCGCTGGCTCTCCGTGCCGAGAGTGGGCGGTGCCCGGGACAGGATGTAAACGGTATTTTAAGAGGCCGGAAGAAGGGAGTGTCTGATCTTATCAATCTAGTATTTTTGGTTACACTACATCTCCCTGGTCTCCGAGACGCCAAGGCTATCTGTTTCCTTGTTATTGAAATGACGAGTCTTGTACCAGATCATAAAGAGGCCGCCAGCCACCCATGCAATGTTGACACTACTTGACCTTATTGCTGCACCAAGACAGCCCCGGGGAAGGGGGGGGGGTTGCCCATACACTGGTGCAATTTGACAATCCCTGCACAATTTCTCTCCCACATCTTCACACATTGACAGAACCTTCCAACAAACAGAACCTCTGGTATTCACCAATACAAATTTATCTTAATAAGCATAGATCTACACCATTTCTCTAACAACATCCATGTAAACTACTCACCTCTACGTGTATCAGGAATCCTTGTTCTTACACCTGTTTTACTGATGCAGAATCGACGAGTCTTCAAGATGATAATTATGATAACGACAGCCACTATGCCGAGGCCACACACAAACATGGCTGTACCAATCATGAACACCGGGGTGCCCGCACAGTGTTGGAATTTGAAATCCCCTGCGCAGTTCAGACATGAACGTTTGGTGTGATTTGTCTCGTCCGTGTAAGTTCCAACTGGACACGGCAGGCAGGTGGCTGAGTGTGTTGTTTCATTGATGGACAGGTATTCTCTTTCTCCACAGAATCCGAGTTTTGGTGACTTCCTCTGTCCTGTCCGTGCTTAGGAAGAAAAATGGGGGAAAACAGTGTGGTGCTGGCTTCATAAATAAAAAGTAAAACCAAGTACCTAAATATGGTTGGACATAAACATCATGAAAATGTAATACATACAATGTGAAGAATGACAAAACGCGCAGGAAAAATTTGTTGCTTTTATAATGCGAGAATAACAAGAACAGCAAGAACAGATCATAACTTGCAACTGTATCATCTGCATATCTCACGTTAAAGTACGCCATAAATATCTAATATGGTGTTACGAAGAAGATTCTGATTCTTCTGAAGTCCCCTCCAGTGTTACGATGTTGCTATACTATTCTAGATGTTACGAATTTGGGGGGAATCCGTCTACTTAAGGTTTCGACTGCATTTAAATCGAGAGGTATCTAAACTTTCGTACCATGCCACACACTAAGAACAATCTGAATAAGATTCATAAACAGACCTGCAAGGCCACAAATTTAATTACATTAATTACCCTATGTCATGATTCGGATGTTATTAAAACTCACGCAGAGAGTGAGTTGTTTTTTTCCCAGGGCCATGAGAAATTGGCTGGTGGCCTTGAACGGTCCTCGCCAATTATAGTTGGTGAGTAAATAAATGTAAAGTTAAACTGTTAGATTCACGCTTGTCGGTTTTAATGTTCGTGATTAATAAGTAATGGAGTAGGGGTGAAACAAGGTGGGGATAGTTGACATTGTTAAGTATGACTAGACAAGTTTTTGCACGTTAACTGGCTGGTAGAATAGTGCAGACGTATTACTACAATTAAAATGGTGGGAGGTTTCGACCTATGAGATAGCTGAACTAATTGGGCCAGCGGACTAGCACGCTGGGTAGTTAGATAGTATAAAACATCGTGTAATGTTCAGATTTGGTGAATACAGACGAGCAGAAGCATCGTGTCGTGAAGTATCTCCGGTTGACCAGTACCTGAACTGTGTGCTTTGAAGACAAGAAGTCCTTGCTAACGGACTGACTGAGCTCTAGAAAGAAAGGTCTGAGTGGGCTGACCTTTGAAAGCCCACGCTGCGCTATATTGATGTTCGCGCCTACCAGTAGGCGTGACCAATGGTAATATATCTTATTTGTTCAAGCATAATAGAGATCGGAGATAGAGAGAGGACTACAGCCTCATAGGAAGACTAAGGAAACCCCAGCTGGCACTCGACCACGAGTGTCCTGTATCATAGATCAATTGCCATAGTATGATTGGAATAATATAGCACATTGTTGATGAATTGAATAGTGATTGTGCATAAAATATAGTCTTTTGGCAACTGCTTAAATTACCTACAAGCCGAAGAGTGCTTCTGTAGGCTTTGAACGTACTGGGCTCTCCTAACATTCAAGCCCATATGATTTATGGAGAGTTTGCCTGGCGACTGGCCAGTGGCGACTCAACTGTCACTTTAAATTGATATCTAGTTTCGTATAATATACCTATTTGCTATTGATTGCAGTACCTCCATAGTTACATGAATATCATTGGTTAAGTTATTAATTAGAGCTTTTTTTGGTTTGAATATATACCTCTATTGTCTTGTTTGTTATTAATATTTATGTAAACTATGGCCTGACCGGCCTGACATATATACGCTCTAGTTATTTAATACTTTTCTTGTGTGGTTGTGTCCGAGTGTGAGTTAGCTGCCTCTCGTGCAGTCGTAACATCCCCAAGACCCTAACTCTGCTCGTGACATCTGGAGGGGACCCCACTGACATCTGAAGAGGACCCGTCACCCTCTGACATCTAGAGGACACTACTATCATCTGAAGAGAACCCCGTCAACAGCTGCAGGTCTACCACTCTAGACTCCACTGTTATTTATGTCATTTTTGTAGTTTATAGTTTTGTATACTGCTGATTTTTTTATTTTTTTTTTTGTTTCTCCCCCACATGTCTGGCGTGTCCTCTCGTCATTGATCCTGGGACCACTACGAGGGACTGACAGCTAGCATCAGGAAAAGACAAGACCAGCGCTGTGGACCAAAGGAAAGAGCCAGTCCATTTTGCCCAGTTAAGTGAACCATCTGTATTTGTCTTCGTTTGAGGGGTTCGTCGTTCCAGCTCCCCTACTTTTGACAGGCATTATTTTTTTCTTTTGTGTTAGATTAGATAGGCGGGAGGTTGGAAGGGATCGAGACTCAGCATACCTCGTTTTGCCAGACTAGCAGATCTAGATGGCGTTTAAAACGGATAGGAGATATGCTTTGCCTTGAATAGTTCTGTAGGGACCTGTTATTCGTATAGATTGTTAGCGTTCTATCTTCCTCGTATTTTAGGAAGACGTCTCTCCTGTTCTTTTTCTTACCTTTTTGTAGATAGTTTCAGGTTAGTCAGGTCTGTTGTCGTTTGTTCTTTCTGTTAGTCTCGTCTTACTCTCCATGTAATTCTTTTCCATTATAGTGTTGCATTATTATATTTTGTATTCATACTTGCTATATTATTGCCTGGGATAAATCACGTGTCTAGGGCACGTTGAGAGATAATCTGGATATTAGAGTTGTTAGGCTTGTATAGCCAAGGAAGTTAATATCGTGAATATTGATTTATTCCGATTTATAGCAGAGGGAACGCTGCTAGGAGTGTACGGAAAATACACTGGGAATATTACATTGGTATCGTTAGTTAACGACCAATCACGGAAGCAGTAGACTGACTGCTTGAGGATTAGGAGAAATACGTGGAGTTAAGTGATCACTGAGATAGCTCAACCACTACTTGGTTGACTAAGACGTACAGTTTGTTGTTGATTTCGTTAATTTCGTTCATACTGCAGGAACGAACACCCGCAGAGTGCAATTGATAAATTGATTCAAGGGAGAATAAAGTTAGAGATTTTCAGAAGCTGTCCTCGATTAGGACATTATTATATCGCATTATCGACCGATATCATGGCCGAACTACAGAAATATTTGGAACTAGCCCAATCATTTGGCATACCGGAAGCTCAGCGTGCTTCTTGGGTAGACCAGAAGCTGAAAGAAGAACGAGAAGACAAGGCCGCGGAGAGATTACGAGAAGAAAAGGCCGCGGAGATATTACGCCAAGAAAAGGCCGCGGAGATATTACGCCAAGAAAAAGCTGCGGAACGAGACGATAGAGCCGCGGAACGCGCGGAAAAACAGGCTCAAAGAGAGTACGAGCTCGCTTTGAAACAGTTAGAAGCGAAGCAAGCCCAACCTACCGGGGCTCCGGAAGTTACTTCCAATAATAAAACGAAGCCTAAATTGCCAACCTTTAATGATAAGGTTGATCGTATTGATTCCTACCTACACCGCTTCGAACTCCATGCCGTTTGCGCGGGATGGCAGCGTAGTGAGTACACGTCATGCCTCGCCAATCTTTTGACAGGGAGAGCGTTGGAAGTTTTCCATAGCCTCACTATTGATGACGCTAGGGACTATGACATTCTAAAGACCGCGCTATTAAAGCGTTTCCAACATACGGAAGATGGATTTCATAAGCGTTTCCGCGATTGCAAGCCGGAGGCATCTGAGAATTTCTCTACTTACGTGGACCGCCTCCGCCACCTACTCAGCCGTTGGACTGAGTTGGCCGGTGTGGAAGAGGGAAACTACAAGAAACTATATGATTTGATAATTAAAGACCAAATATATATGTCCTGCCACACGGACCTGGTGGCGCATTTTAAGGAACAAGCCCCCAAAACTACCGTCTAGATAACATCGATAGCGGAACGGTATGCTGCGGCTCACCCTAATCGATCGTTAGCTAAAGCTAAAGTAAGCGAACCGTGTTACGCCAGCGCTGCTACTAAGACACCGGTACCGTCGAGACAATCAAGACAGCCCTTTCGACAGTCGCCGCAGGTTCGTCCACGGTCCGAGCCGCCGGTTAGCAGGAGGCAACCGAATCCCCATAAATTTTCTCGGGACTGGGAACCCCGATATACACGTCCTTTCCCTACCGGAGGACCGCGTAACAACTACTATCAAGCGCCCACATTTCCTTCTTATCGAGGTACACCTCGAAGGGATGATAATCCAGTCTACTGTTATAGATGTGGCGCCGGAGGCCACATTGCGCGACAATGCAGAGTTAGATTAGATGCGGCAAATGCATGCTCTGTAGCATTCACCGAAAACCGCAGTTACAGAACTAGGAATGCCGAAACCGTAGATAAAGTTATTCCAGTTATGTCCGCCCTCCACGAGCGAGGCGCGCTGACATTGTATGAGGGACGAGTAAACGCCATACGAGCATCCGTATTGCGAGATTCAGGCTGTACGACCGTCGGTGTACGTGAATCGCTGGTCCGTCCTGCACAACTCCTGGATCGCGATGCGACATGCATTACTTTTGGTGGTTCAGTTGAACATTTTCGTTTGGCGGAAATATATGTTGACACACCGTTTATAACTGGTGTTGTCACGGCCTGCGTGCTACCAAATCCGGTCGCCGACCTAATCATTGGGAATATTCCCCACTTAAAGGACGTCTCCGATTGCGAACTCGGGATTTGGGATGATAACGACATTGCGTGTGTCACGACAAGACAACAATCGCGTCGCCAGAGTGACGACACATTACGATCGACTGTCGTCGATTTGGATGTAACCCCCGAGATTTTTCGTAACGAACAGCGCACAGATCCATCACTAAAGCCCCTCTTTGCTAAGATTGATCCGGACAACCCGGATACATCCAGGTTCTGCCTTAAAGACGACCTCCTATATCGCGTTTTTCGGGGAAAGCGCGAAACTATTTTGCAATTGGTCATACCGAGATCATTTCGCCGAGACATCACCCGCCTCGCGCACGACACGCCATTGGCGGGCCACCAAGGCAAAGCGAGAACAAAATCGAGAGTCCTGTCTCAGTTTTTTTGGCCCGGGGTTTACGGGGACATAAATAGCTATGTGTCGCGTTGCGATACATGCCAGAAAAGAACCCCCAAAGGAAAAACTTCGCGGGCACCTATACAAGAGATGCCGCCGGTTTCCACTCCATTTCAGCGAATTGCCGTCGACATCGTCGGGCCATTACCGAAGTCGGATAGAGGCCATCGGTTTATTCTATCAGTAATCGATTATGCCAGCCGTTGGCCTGAGGCTGTCCCTTTAAAGGAAATATCGGCCGATCACGTCGCCGAGGCATTGGTGACCATATTCACACGTGTCGGATTCCCGTCCGAATTATTATCCGATAGAGGTCCGCAATTCACCTCTGACCTTTTCAGGAAAGTATTGGAACTCACGGGCATTAGGCAGAAACTTACGTCGCCATACCATCCACAGTCCAATGGCTGTTGCGAGCGCTGGAATGCCACCATGAAAACTATGCTGGCACGCGTTTCCGCCGATAGACCTGGTGACTGGGACCGTCGACTTCCGGCCATCTTGTTCGCATATAGGGAACTCCCAAATGCGACAACGGGTTTTTCCCCGTTTGAACTTTTATACGGTCGAAAACCACGTGGCCCGATGGCCATTTTACGCGATTTATACGCCGGTTCTGATACCGACGTTCCTGATACGCGATCCGCGTATCAGTACATAGTCGATCTCCGACATAGAATAGTTAATGCATGCGACCTGGCTCGACAATTTGCATGCGTACGGACCAGGTCATTTATAGGATATCGCGATCGGGGTAGTCGGTTAAGAACCCTGACAGTCGGAGATCGGGCATTGGTGCTGCTACCAGAAACGAATAACAAGCTACTCCTCACTTGGAAAGGCCCCTTTCTAGTTAAAAAGCGACTCTCGAGAGTTAATTATCACATTACCATACGTGGTAACGATAAGGTGTACCATATTAATATGTTGAAAAAGTATCTTACCGATGATCAAACTCATCACGATCATTCATGCCATGTTGTGGCCCAAGCAAACGCAGCGATGGTCACTATCGATGACAACGACCGGGAGCCATTATCTATGACTAGATCGCTCCTATCCTTGCAAGCCACAGAGGACGCGACTTCCGTTAATATCAATCCAGAGCTGGATCAAAGTAAGACACAGGACATCATGAATCTTGTTCGGGAGTTTTCGCCAGTATTCACTGATTTGCCGGGTAAAACATCCTTAGTTCAACACGTCATCCGGTTGCACTCGGACGTACCCGTGTTTGTTAAACCCTACCCGCGCCCGCTGCAAGCGCACGACACCATACAGTCCGAGGTGGAAAAGATGCTCAGCTTAGGAGTCATTGAGCACTCGACGAGCCCTTACTGCTCGCCGATTGTACTAGTAAAGAAAACAGACGGTTCCGTTAGATTTTGTATCGATTACAGGAAGCTTAACGCTCTAACCATTTACGGTGCTGAACCTATCCCGAATCAGGAAGATCTATTTGCGCGATTGGCCGAGTCGTCCGTGTTTTCGAAAATAGATTTGGCTAAAGGCTACTGGCAAATCCCAATGGAAGAGGCCAGTAAACAGTACACAGCGTTTCAGACCCCTATGGGTCTCATGCAATGGAGATTCATGCCATTCGGTCTCGTAACGGCACCAGCGACATTTGCGAGGATGATGAACATCCTATTGCAGCAGACACCATGCGTTCTAAGCTACTTTGACGACATTTGCGCTTTCCATACGGATTGGAAAGGCCACTTAGAAGCACTTCGTCAAGTGCTTAGTAAACTTCGAGATGCCGGGCTTACAGCTAAGCCTAGCAAGGTCTTCCTGGGTTATACGCAGATTAACTTTCTGGGACATACTATCGCCAAAGGCGTCCAAACACCGGACGACAGTAAGATAAGTAAGATTTTAAAACTCCAGGCTCCTCATACTAAGAAGCAGGTTCGTAGCCTGTTAGGCTTCTTAAGCTATTATCGGAAATTCGTTCCTAATTTTTCGGCCCTTACGGCCCCGTTATCCGATCTTACAAGAAAAGACAGACCCAACAAAATTACCTGGAATACGCAGTGCGCCACCGCGCTCGCGACAGTGCAGCAACTGTTCTCCAGTTCGCCGCTGCTTATCCTACCGAATATTAGGCGCACCTTCACCGTCCGAACTGACGCGTCGGACCAAGGAAATGGAGCTGTTTTGCTTCAGGAAAGAGATGGCTTATTGCGCCCTTGTATGTACGCTAGCCGGAAATTACTTCCGAGAGAGCAGAGATACGCTATTATAGAGCGAGAATGCCTGGCGATTGTATACGCCGTAGACGCGTTTTCCCGCTACCTACTTATGACGGAATTCGTCATCGAGACAGACCATAAACCGCTGTTATTTTTAAAATCGAACCGAGCCAAGAACGCTCGTTTGACCAGATGGAGTCTGGCCCTTCAGGAATACCGCTTCATTTTTAAGGCCATTCCTGGTGGAGATAATGTCCATGCCGACCTATTATCACGGTTACCTTAATCTTGTTGTATTTTAGTCTGTCATATGTATTGGCGTTGGATACTGATAAGCACCTCATTCAGAGACCGAGGGATGGTATCACATATTGTTCACCAATTGTGAACACTTTTCACCTACCCCTTTGCTTTCCTTTGTTCCAACAGCTATTTTACTGACGTCGACCCGTATTTTGGCCACACCAGACGTTGTTGCCCAGGGTCGAGGACGAGAAGTCATGGCAGACCAGGAGTCCAGATCCACTAATGCCATCGATGCTACTATAGTTATCTTTTCTTGAGTATTATTCATTGTATGTATGCATTCCTGATGACATTCGCACAGGATCAGTGTTGTACTCTAAAATTTTAAAGTTATGATTGTTAATGTCTACGTATTTAGAGGTAAGATTTAATCCTCAGAGAGATATATACTTTTGGACGGAGCCTTAAGATTTTCATGAAGTTTTGTCCATCAATGATACCCGTCCTGTAGGTTTTTTTTTCAACTTTAGTAATAGTCTTAGTTATTACCTAGTATTCTTAGTTAAGTTAACCTTTCGAGCAATTTCTCGACTCATGCCTTCCCCTTACGATAATAATTTATATCGTTAAAATTGCAAATTTTAACTGGGGTGGGGGATGTGTCATGATTCGGATGTTATTAAAACTCACGCAGAGAGTGAGTTGTTTTTTTCCCAGGGCCATGAGAAATTGGCTGGTGGCCTTGAACGGTCCTCGCCAATTATAGTTGGTGAGTAAATAAATGTAAAGTTAAACTGTTAGATTCACGCTAGTCGGTTTTAATGTTCGTGATTAATAAGTAATGGAGTAGGGGTGAAACAAGGTGGGGATAGTTGACATTGTTAAGTATGACTAGACAAGTTTTTGCACGTTAACTGGCTGGTAGAATAATGCAGACGTATTACTACAATTAAAATGGTGGGAGGTTTCGACCTATGAGATAGCTGAACTAATTGGGCCAGCGGACTAGCACGCTGGGTAGTTAGATAGTATAAAACATCGTGTAACGTTCAGATTTGGTGAATACAGACGAGCAGAAGCATCGTGTCGTGAAGTATCTCCGGTTGACCAGTACCTGAACTGTGTGCTTTGAAGACAAGAAGTCCTTGCTAACGGACTGACTGAGCTCTAGAAAGAAAGGTCTGAGTGGGCTGACCTTTGAAAGCCCACGCTGCGCTATATTGATGTTCGCGCCTACCAGTAGGCGTGACCAATGGTAATATATCTTATTTGTTCAAGCATAATAGAGATCGGAGATAGAGAGAGGACTACAGCCTCATAGGAAGACTAAGGAAACTCCAGCTGGCACTCGACCACGAGTGTCCTGTATCATAGATCTATTGCCATAGTATGATTGGAATAATATAGCACATTGTTGATGAATTGAATAGTGATTGTGCATAAAATATAGTCTTTTGGCAACTGCTTAAATTACCTACAAGCCGAAGAGTGCTTCTGTAGGCTTTGAACGTACTGGGCTCTCCTAACATTCAAGCCCATATGATTTATGGAGAGTTTGCCTGGCGACTGGCCAGTGGCGACTCAACTGTCACTTTAAATTGATATCTAGTTTCGTATAATATACTTATTTGCTATTGATTGCAGTACCTCCATAGTTACATGAATATCATTGGTTAAGTTATTAATTAGAGCTTTTTTTGGTTTGAATATATACCCCTATTGTCTTGTTTGTTATTAATATTTATGTAAATTATGGCCTGACCGGCCTGACATATATACGCTCTAGTTATTTAATACTTTTCTTGTGTGGTTGTGTCCGAGTGTGAGTTAGCTGCCTCTCGTGCAGTCGTAACATCCCCAAGACCCTAACTCTGCTCGTGACACCCTAACAATTTTGTCTAGATCTATTATATAGTAAAGACAACATCAGCAGCATCAAATCAAAATTCAATAATACCTCACTAGAATTCTACTCTAGATTCCTATAATATTATTATACTTCTGACTCACTAACAATCTAAGTACTAATTATATATATCTCAGATCTGGTCTTCCTACTATATATATCAATCAATACACTAATATGGTCTCTGGCGACAATGTCATCTCAGCCATTTGTGCCTAACGCTTATAATAATCGAGCCCGTCAATACAAACTGACGTAGTTAAGTCTAGAGGTCTACTCTAGGATGGGCTGGCAATGCCCAGCCTCATCCAGACAAATCAATCACAATTCACAGATGTGTATGCCATACATTCATACTGTCACGAGCAGAGTTAGGGTCTTGGGGAGCATTCGACTGCACGAGAGGCAGCTAACTCACACTCGGACACAACCACACAAGAAAAGTATTAAACAACTAGAGTATCTATATATGTCAGGCCGGTCAGGCCATGTTTTACATAAATATTAATAAACAAAACAAAAGACAATAGAGGTATATTCAAAGCAATAAATTCTAATTACTAACTTAATCTATGATATTCATGTAATTATGGTTCCTTATTGGATGTACTGCAATCAATAGCAAATAGGTATATTATACGAAACTAGATATCAATTTAAAGTGACAGTTGAGTCGCCACTGGCCAGTCGCCAGGCAAACTCTCCCTAAATCATATGGGCTTGAATGTTAGGAGAGCCCAGTACGTTCAAAGCCTACAGAAGCACACTTCGGCTTGTAGGTAATTACGCAGTTGCAAAAAACTATTTATATATATGCACAATCATTATTCAATTCATCAACAATGTGCCATATTACTTCAATCATACTATGGAAATAATTCTATAACACAGGCCACTCGTCGTCGAGTGCCAGCTGGGGTTTCCTTAGACTTCCTATGAGGCTGTGGTTCTCTCTCTATCTCTGATCTTCTATTATGCTTGAACAAATAAGATATATTACCATTGGTCACGCCTACTGGTAGGCGCGAACATCAAAATAGCGCAGCGTGAGCTTTCAAAGGTCAGCCCACTTAGACCTTTCTTTCTAGAGCTCAGTCAGTCCGTTAGCAAGGACTTCTAGTCTTCAATCACACAGTTCAGGTACTGGCCAACCGGAGATACTTCACGACAAGATGCTTCTGCTCGTCTGTATACAATAAATCTGAACGTTACACGATGTTTTATACTATCTAACTACCCAGCAGTGCTAGTCCGCTGGCCCAATTAGTTCAGCTATCTCATTGGCCGAAACCTTCCACCATTTTAATTGTAGTAATACGTCTGCACTATTCTACCAGCCAGTTAACGTGCAAAAACTTGACTAGTCATACTTAACAATGTCAACTATCCCCACCTTGTTTCACCCCTACTCCATTACTTATTAATCACGAACATTAAAACCGACAAGCGTGAATCTAACAGTTTAACTTTACATTTATTTACTCACCAACTATAATTGGCGAGGACCGTTCAAGGCCACCAGCCAATTTCTCATGGCCCTGGTAAAACAACAACAACTCACTCTCTGCGTGAGTTTTAACAACATCCGAATCATGACATATACTAGTTGCAAGTCTATATATATCTTTATCTTGCATTCTTGGGTAGCACTCCTAGTATATGCGGCAATCCTGTCCTACTGGATAACTTATGTTCAGCTCCTCGTTCATGGTTGAGTCATCAATAGACAAACACTTACGATTAGTCCCTGGTGTTAGAGACCAGGGAACGATGGACAATAGCGGTGGGCATATCTCATTCAGGCATATGGATTCCTCTCAAATGTCTATAGTGGACTAGACATGAGTCGTACAACGCTTTTATGATTCTTCAGGCAGAATCGTGCCGACGCCTGCACAGATTGGAGTTTTCTGTATGGAGTGCAGGATATATGTCTGGGCTGACTTTTATACTGTCTAGCCACCTGCAACTACCGTCCAAATCCCTAGATTTCATTGGTGCGGTCAGCTCCGAGCTGAGCTCGAAGTATAATTTATTCTATTGTATAAGTCGGTTACGGCCTTGCACTAATACAGACAAGGTCAATTTAAAATGTCAAAACTACTACTGAAATCTTTAAACCCTCGTGCTTTCTACATTTTATGCACGAATTTCTGAACGCGACTAAGCGTCTTAAACTATCTATCCTTATTCGCCCCTTCTCTTCCCTTCTAAGAGTTCATCAAAATCACGGGGTCGAGAACGGCTCTGTCACTCCTAGCTATACATTTATTCTGTCTCGCCCCACTTTCTTTCCATCTCTAAAACAAAAGTGTTTCAAACAAACTGTTCACGAGAACAGCTCAAGGACAAATTACGCTGGTTAGAATTAACAAGTCGTGAAAATTTACTCACTGAACTCGTGACCTAGCACGGCATTTATGGACTTAATCTGTTCTTGACATATGGAATAACTTATTTTTCATTCTATTAATATTCTGCTCATTTGTATTAGCCATTTGATAGTCAGACAAATTTTAGGGTGAAGGTAGAGCGCGTATTTTGCAATAGGTCATGATTTAATATACAAATTATAATTATACTTTGTAACTTTTGATTTTAATCTCGGAAATTATTCTAGTCATGATATTAAAGATTCTTTCCGTACATGTTTTCAAATATAATTATGTCAGCATCATGGTTTGTGTTCCTGATTCTAATTGATACAAATAATGAAAAAAGTGAAACAACTGAAAACAAAATCTTCCGGCTAGGTTTTTTTTTTTTTTTTGGTGGGTTTATGTCAGAACTGACCATAACCTTTATTGTTGGTGCAATATTTACATGTAGCAAGCGCGGAAAAACATCTCGACCACCAACAAAAACGAGAAATGAGATTGGCAAGTTGTAGAAAAAGAAAATAACGTCGTGTCTGAAAGAAAGGTGAAATGACGGAGAATTTCAATGCAAGACCCGTTGTTTGGTAACAATTCGAAAAGGTCATCCATGCTATCGATATCTGGAAATATTATACCAGTATCACAATACTTATTCCAAACATGATACTTTGCCAACACCCTTTTGTAATTGGATAGATCATGTTGTGGTGTGGCTGAAGCATCATTGAAAGCGGGATGTCAGAATTTAATAGGGTTTACATCAGTTTACTGCGCGAGGTTTTCATTTGACCAGGCTAGAGTAGAGGTCTTTGTTTGAGGAGAATTGTTGCCCTTGGCATTGAGGTGTATCTCACGAATTGTTTATGTAGACGTTTGTCTAGTTTCATTCTAGGTCGAACGTCGCTCTTCCCCCTCCTCGTCTTTTGATTGTTGCCGTGTGTCTTTAGCTTTTCTTAGTGGAAATCCGAGCAGTAACATTGATTTCTTGTCGTGAGTTTCTTACCATGATTAAAAAAAGCTCAGAACTAGGCTCAACTTGCTCTGTCAATCTCGATGACTATTAAAATTTGTGATTTAGCGAAACCTCTTTCTAAATCCGTCTTTGTCCTAAAGACAACTTGACGGCCAATTTGTTGGTTCTGATTTCACTGTACATAACCATTGGGTAGAAGCAGTTCACAAAATCTCACTTCTTTTGTATGTTTACAAATGTTGTTTCTTTATCAAAATAATTGACCACAAACATGAAACAGGAAAAAAATCAGCCATGAAATAGTTATAAATTAATTATAACACTAGTGGTGAGGGCAATGATGACCCAATTAAAATAACGGTCACGCCTAAGCTATGGCTCTGCGCTGTTGTTTGTGACGTTAACATCATCCAGAAAGGTTCCATGTGCTCACGTGCAAAGTTTCATGTTTTAAACCAAAAGTTTCACACGTTTTACCTATTTCTTCCCGCCTTACTATGATCAGGGGATTATCCCCAGGATTATTCTATTTTACTGCCATACTTTATTTTTAATTCCATGGAACGTGAATAAAGTCAATGGATTGATACAAACGTGCTTGGGTTAGATTAACAGCTATTGAAACTTGGGGAAATTCATTTTATAATTTTTGAGACTGAGCACAGAAGAAATGAAAACAAAAAGGGGGAAGGGGGTTGGGGGAGCAAATTGTACCATAAAGAACTACACCGGCACCGGCACTTTCATGGATCTCTTTTCATTGGATGAAGCAACTAAAACAGCGACAGTTATAAAACGGTGTTCCATTATTTTTTTTATTTATAATAGAAAATAGTTTCGTAGTTCTTGCAGTTCAGAAATATACTTAGAAAGTTAAATATCACAAAGACAGTTTAAATGCCACACAGCAAATTGAACGCTACAAAGAAGTTCAATTATCGTATTCAAAAATTTGGTGCCAAAAGTAGGTAGAAAATACAAATGTGCAAAAAACAAAAATTGCAAATACTCAAAAAATATTCTTAATAGAACATCGAATTTTAGAATTTTTTTGGGCACATCTAGATAGATCCTTCACTCCCTACAGATTGGGCGTGTAACACCCCGTCCTTCTTTTCGAAAATTATGGAAATTTATAGCATTACTATCATTGTTTATGTTTATTTTGAACTGAGTCAGTTGCCAGGTGCCGGTGTTGGTGAGAGCTGGAAAGTTTGGTCAAGGTTCTCTTGGGTGGCGATTTGCACTGGACGTGGTTTTAAGAAAACAGGAGTTGTCTGCTGTTTGAATTTGATCTCCAGATCTTTTTGGGGGAGATCAGAAAATTCAGCACACCAAAAGATTCCGTCTGCCTAGAATTAAAGTAATACGTTTCCCCACATAAGTGGAACAAATTTTGCCACCCTTCCGGAACTGTATCATTTGTAAAGAGAAAAAGACGGTGTATGAAAGATACATCACTTAAAAGCTCGGAATGTAAATCTATTGTTAAAAAAAAAAAAATCTGCTTTCAACAAAGTACTCAATATATTATTTCTGGGCACTCGAGGCGACCATCTCCAACCCAGCGCGTCCACGGGTGGCTGATAGTGGAACAACTTCTAGATATAGGGGCCAGCTGCGAATAACCAATAAGCAGTCGCGGACCAACTGGCGGTGGTTCCAGAGGGCGGGGCAGGATCATAACCTGGGAAAAGTGATTCCTTAAAAAATACCTCAGATGCTCGGTGACAGAACCATCTAGCGAATTGAGGCGCTTTAACCTCTTCCCTGGGCAGATGGGGCTCATAGCTTGGGAAGGCAGCCTGTCTAGGAGAAGGAAAACTCTGATTCTAAACCTCCACTGCCTTGCGGAACAGGTCACGGACAACCAAAGGCTATGGAAGCAGATCCAGAAAGAAAAGCACGCAAATGGAGATGTTGGACCGAAAGGTGTAAATAGTTTGGAAAGGCGTCACAACCGAACCCAAAAACACAGCATCACACAAGATACTTCAATATGTCACACAAGGATAAAAGAATGATAGATGTGGTGCTTCGCCTGTGAAGTCCCACCAGACAGGTAAAGTGCTGGGCTCTATGCCTCGAAGGAGCCCACCCCCAGCTACCACCTCCACCCCCTCGATCTCTACTTGGGGAACCGGGAGTCGAGCAAAGAGGAAAAAAAACAACTGGCCACAAAGGCACCCGCATAGCAGTACAAGAGAGAAAACAAGATAACCTATTCACAATACTTCAATGGAATGCTGAGAGACGGCACTCACATACAAACTCCACAACGAAAAGATACAGATTGCATGTCTCCAGGAAACTCACCTCACGAGCAACAGCAGATTTGTTTATCAAAGGATACCAATGCTTCAGACAAGACCGAGAAACCAGATCCAAAGGTGGCACCATCATTCTGGTCCACAACAGCATCGCAGTCAGTGAAATAAAGGTGGACACTCAACAGGGAACAGAAATTATTGGTTCTAAGATCAGTACATCCAATCAAGAAATCCTCATATATAATGTCTACTGCCCTCCTGACAGAAGTCTTTCAGTTTTTAACATTCAGATGCCAGAACACCACAGTGTTATAGTCGGTGATTTCAAGAGCCATTCTCAGAGTTGGGGCTACAATCACCTTGATCCCAGGGGTGAATACGTTGAGGACTGGCAGGCTGATTGCAACCTTCAACTTCTAAATAACCCAGAAGATCCTGACTCCTTCTATTCAAGAAGATGGCTTACCACCACAGCCCCCAAATCTAGCCTTTACAACCATTGATTTGCACCCATGCTCAACAAGAGAAGTCCAAAATCAACTGGCGGGAAGTGATCATAGACCAATCTTGATCACTGTAAATGACAGCTTCTCCACAGGAGACAGTAATACAACCCCCAGATGGAACTACAGACGGGCAGATTGGGAGAAATTTGCCAGCTTGACAAACCAGTACACCACATCCATTAACTGTAAGTCAAGCAAGATCAAAACATCAAGTAAACTGCTCACAGAAGCCATCTACAGAGCAGCAAAGGAAACAATACCAAGAGGCGCAAGGAAAGAATACATTCCATACTGATCAGAAGAACTAGAGGATCTGCACAAACAAGTCAGCCAAGCAAAGAGATACGGCAGAAAATGATTCGTCAATAGAGAACAACATCAAACTCAAAGCACTCACTGCAAGGCCAAGAAGGAACACGCTGACAGAAACAAGAAACGGTTGGTATGAAAAAAACAACAACAGAGAGTCTAAACTTTGAGAAGGTTGGAACTAAACTATGGAAGCTTACCAAGTCTCTCAACAAAGAACCCAACAGATATGCCCAGATAACCATTGAAAAAGAAGGCAACCCCCTATCTGCAAAGGCAGCTACACAAGAACTATGAAATAGTTCCAGTCTGTTGGTAACGCAGATGTAGACGACGGTAAAGAACAAGAGGTACAAGCAAACATACAGGACCTGGAAAACAGCCAAACAGAACAGCCAGAGAAGAACACAATGACCAGCCCACTCACCATGGAGCAACGGAACACTGCCCTCCAGAAACTGAAAGCAAAGCAAGCCCCTGGTCCGGATGAAGTAACAAATGATATGTTAATTCATGTTGGACAGAGTGCGAAGAAGAACTGCTGGCCCTCTTCAAATCCAGTTGGAATTGTGGCAGGATTCCCGGAACAAGAAAAAAAGCCATACGCATCCCTATACACAAGCTAGACAAGCCAAGAAATAGAGTGGATAGCTACCGCCAAATCAGCCTTATAAGCTGCTTGTGTACGTGCTAATAGAGAGGATCGTAAAGCTGACTAACCTGGTATATCGAGAAGGAAGGACTCATCATGGACGAGCAAGCAGGTTTCAGAAAATTTAGATCAACAAAGGACCAGTTAACCTACATATCACAAGTAGTAGAAGATGGTTTCCAGGAAAAGAAAGTGACCATCGCAGTATGGGTAGACATGGAGAAAGCCTTTGCCCGCCTGTGGAAGAATGGTCTTCTTCTTAAACTCCTGAAAGTAAAACTGTCCAACTGGATGCACAAGTGGATTAAACAATACATTACCGACAGGAGAGCAAAAGTAAGGTTACAAGGGAAACAAAGTAGTATTGCACAACTGAAACATGGAGTCCCTCAGGGAGGATTGATATCCCCCACACTCTTCACCCTCTTCATGGATGACATAAAAGAAATTCCAATCTCAAGAGTGAAAGCGGTAATGTATGCTGATGACCTGGCACTACTCTGTTCGGAGGCAAGCCTTGGCACAGCTCAGATGCGTCTTCAGACTATCCTGAATAACCTGCAACAGTGGACATCAACATGGAACATGAAGCTGAATGCCAAGAAGACAACATATACAATCTTTAGTCTCTCCACCAGAATGCAGTCACCCAGTCTCAAAATCAACAACTACCTTCTCATCAAAGATCACTCACCCTCATACCTGGAGTTACATTTGACCAACGACTGACATGGAAAGCTCATCTGGAAAAGGCCCAAACTAAAGCAATGCAGGGGATTGCTCTTTTAAAAATGTTAACAGGTACAGACTGGGGTGCAACACACATTCAAGAAAACCTGCATTGGATACAATACGTCCGGTTCTGGAGTATGGTATCTCAGCGTGGTGAGCAGCAGCAAAGAACAATTTTCAGAGAGTGGAACGCATCCAAAATCAGAGCGTTCGAATCATCACTGGTTGAATGTAATCCACACCTATCGAAGAGATGGAGAGCACCACTGGTTTGCAACCACTTGAGGACAGGAAAAATGGAAAACTAGCCACACAGCTCACAAAGTTTCAAAATCTTCGAAATCAGAAGATGAATGATAGGGTAAAGAAACCAACAAAATGCAGAATAAAGATAACCAGCTTTATAAACTCAGCCAGACAGCGGTTAAACAATCTTTAACTCCCACCTATAGATGAATATGAGGACCTTACAGAGGTTGACTGCTGCCCTCCCTAAATAAAAGACACTATTTATGGCATCTCCCCCCCATCCCCCTCCCCCCCCCCCCCACCCCCCAAGACCAATCAGTCCACTGCAGAGCTGCAATCTCTCACCCAGGAAAAGCCGGACAGGACATTTCCGCAAAACCACTGGATCCGGGTGTTCACAGACGGATCAGCATAAGAAGCTGTAAGAGATGGAGGAGATGGTATATATATATATATCCAGTGGATTACGGGGGAAGACTCAGGACTATCAGTACCCACGGAGAATTATTCTACTAACTACAGAGCAGAAACAGAAGCCATACTAGAGGCTGCGCTAAACTTACAAAACCGAGACATCGACAACTACAAAATATTTATTATCACAGATGCTAGGTCTGTCCTGCAGGCCCCTCAAAGTTCACATGATTACCATTAAAACAAACTCGCCTCTGCCTTAGTGCAGTTGTGTCACGCAGCAAGCAACGTAGTCATTCAGTGGATCCCTGGCCACTGTAACATCATCGGAAACGATAAGGAAGACACCCTGGCAAAAAAAAAAGGCGCAAATCTCCCTCAGGTCAGAGAAAACATAACATTCTCAGAAGCCAAAAGTCACATTAAGGCAGCCTTGAAATCCAAGTGGAAACAAAGTTACCCCAACTATGTAGCAGATGATGCGGTACACGTACTCAGCAGAAAGGAGCAAAGTGTAATCTTTAGGCTACGAACTGGGCATAACAGTATCTTTACAAAAAATTCAGGGTTGGAGAAACTGAGACATGCCCATGTGGAAATTCGCCAGAGAATGCAGAAACATGTCCTTCAACAATGCCCCCTATACATACAACAGAGGGAAGACAACTGGCCCCGAAGTGCGGCACTACACACTAAGCTATATGGGACAGCAGAGCATCTCAGGAGCACAGCTTCCTTCATAAAGGCTACCGGCCTCTTGATATAAACAGTATGACACGAAGAACGCAGATGAAGAAAAAGGAGAAAGAATATACTATTTGATTCCTGTATTTTTGTTATCGCTTTTTCATTTTATACGTTTTGGGTGTTTTCTGAGAGCTGCCAACGGATTTTTAGGTTGTGTCAATAAAGTGCGAAAATTGTATTTTCCTTTTGCGCGGAGAATCGAAGCCATGCATGCGACGTCATCAATTGGAATTGATGGATCGCAGCAACATTAGATTCAAAATGCTAAAACTATGGTATGATCTATCTATTTTGATGTCCCTCGTTCCTTGGAATAATTTTTAAATCAATTCCTATTCATGCTAGCCGATTTTGTTCAGTAAATCTACTCGTCCGCTCGAGTCAACCGAGTGCCTTTCGGTTCGTCATCAATCATTCCAATTCTATTTTCTCCCATGCAATAATTAAATAATTATAATTTGATTATATCTTCTTCCACGTGCATGCGAATACGTTCTTTTCCTCCCCCACACAATGAACGTCAGCATTTTGATCTAATTAATATTCACAATTTACCGGCAGCCACGGCCTAGACTTAGCCAGCACACAGCATTACTACAACTTACAAGGCTCGTTTCGCCACTGCCACACTTCCAGCTGGCGACGGGCGCAGTGGGATAGTTTCACATTTCGTTCGGTCATTCTTTCATGCCTTTACTCTTTGCGCTCACTCCATGCCTTCACTCTCCTAGTTATTGTTGTTGTCTTATCTATGAGTCCCCTATTCCCCTCTCTTTGATCTTCACTTCCTGTTCCTGTTGCCAGATTTCTCTGCTCTATAGTTCAAAAACAATCTGCGAGTAGGCCACTCCACATCGCCCCCTCTAAGTATAGTTCGTCGTGTATGTTAGCCGCTTGTGTCACAACATAAAGTTTAAAAGTCGTCTTGACTTATTGGATACTGTACACAATGTCTCAACTTGAAACTGAACTGAACTTGAATGTCTATACACTAATGCGTCGAACACTATTTACATGTTTTCATCACCTTCCTGGTGATTCGTTTACAGGACAAGCCTGTCTGGTGGCCTGATGTGTCTACCATATCTGCTTGTCTGGTAGTCAGGCTGGGCTGGGGTTGAAGTGTTTCCAGGTGTTGAGGTTCTGTTCCTCTTCGCGTTTAGAGGTTGACCTCTGGTTGGTGAAGTAGGGTCAGTGTGATATCGTGGGCTTAGATCTGATGTGGTGCCGCTATCAAATATTTTCGATTTCGACGAAGTGGGGTTGAACTTTGGTTTGTTTTGACCAAATATGACCGTTGGCTATGGTGTTTCCCCACTACCACTCCCTCTCTTTGAAGGTCCTTTATGTAGACTGTATCTCCTGGATCAAGTTCAGGTAGTTCTTTGGTTCTGTGTCGTTGGTTGAAGTTTTTTCGTTGGTTCTCTTTGTATCTGTTTTCTTTATTTTGAACTTCTCGGTGTTGATGTGTACATGGTAGAAGTTTATCCTGGAGGATTGGCATCTTGGTTTGTATTTTCCGACCCATCAGAAGTTCGCTCGGAGTATAACCATTGTGAAGAGGAGTGGCTCTGTAGTTGAGTAAGGCCACATACGGATCTTTCGCTTTCTTCAGCATGTTCTTCACAGTCTGTACTGCTCGCTCAGCTGCTCCGTTTGATTGTGGGTATCTTGGAGAAGAAGTTGTGTGTACAAATCCCCAATCTTTTGCAAAGTTGCCAAATTCAGTACTTCCAAACTGTGGGCCGTTATCAGAGATAACGTCGTTAGTTATGCCATGCGTAGCAAAGATGGACTTCAACTAGTTGATCACACACGTAGACGAGAGAATTTCTAGAAGTCGTAATTCTGGCCATCTAGAGTAATAGTCTGTGACAATCAAGTAGGTCTTCCTGGTCAGATCAAACAGGTCCATACCGGCTCGTGCCCAAGGACGATCCGGGATCGACGACGGTAGAAGAGGTTCTCTCACCTCAGGTCTAAGCCTTGCGCAAACTTGACATTTTCTAACCATGTCATCAATCTGACTTGTAATGTTTGGCCACCACACAGATGTTTGAGCAAGAAGCTTACATTTGTTGATCCTAAATGACTCTCGTGTAGTTTATTCAGGACATCTAGCCTTAGATCTCTTGGGACGACAATCCTCTCATCAAACAGAAGGAGGTCATTCACTGTGCTGAAATGACGTTGGTTTGACCAATACTGCTGTAGTAGTGAGTTTGCTGGCATGTACGTTGGCCATCCGTTTGTGCAAAACTTCTTTACCTCTGAAAGTTCAGGATCCGACTTTTGGTGAGCAATCATCTGAGCGATCCGATGTGGTGTTGCGGGAAGTGAAGTAAAGGTTTGTTGTCCTGCTGCTTCAACTTCTTCAGTAAAGTAGATATCAGTTTCACTTGGTTCGGTGACTGGGCACGTGACAATGCATCTGCCAAAATCTGACTTTTCCCTGAAACATGTTTTACCATCGGGCTGAAACGAGTGAGACGTAGTCTGAATCGCTGAATCCTTGGAGGAAGTTTTGAAAGTTCTTTTGACGTCAAGAGAGGAACCAATGGTTTGTGATCGGTTTCGATAGTATACATCAGTCCAAGAACATACTCGCTAAACCTCTCAGAGGCCAAGTTGCAGCTAAAGCTTCTTTCTCTATCACTGCGTAGTTCTTTTTCCGCATCTGTCAATGAGCGTGAAATAAAGCTTACAGGTTTTCTTTTCCCGTCAGGTTGTACTTGAAGTAACACAGCACCGAGTCCGTGATTTGATGCGTCCGCAGCAATCACAGTTTCATGGTTAGGTGAATAATGGGCTAACACCGGAGTCGTTGTGAACTGATCTTTTATTTGTTTAAAGGCATCTTCTTGTGGTTGTTCCCAAATCCACACGACATCTTTCTTGAGAAGCTTTCGAAGTGGTTCTGTGTTTTCAGCAAGTTGTGATGTGAACTTGGCTAATTGGTTGATCATTCCAAGGAAACGCTGTAATTCGGTGATGTTTTTGGGTTGTGGAAAATTCTTAATAGCATCCACCTCGTTTGGGTCTGCTGTTATTCCTGTGGCGTTAACGATGTGGCCCAAGAACTTTAGTGTTGACTTTGAGCATTCACACTTGTCGTTCAGTGTGAGTCCAGCATCTCTTGTCTTTCCATCACTCGTCGCACACGTTTGTCGTGAGTCTCCTGGTCTGCTGCATGAACCAAAATGTCATCAGTGTGACAAACTCCTTCTAGGCCCTGGAGGACTTTATTCATACGTCTTTGAAAAATTTCTGGGGCAGAAGATATGCCAAAGGGTAGACGATTGAAACGATATCTCCCAAATGGTGTGAGGAAAGTGGTATATCTACGGGAATCCTCAGCAAGTGGTATTTGCCAAAATCCAGATCTGGCATCCAGCTTTGTAAAGTGTTTAGATCCTGTGAACTGTGCTAGATCCTGGTCTACGGAGTTTAAAGGATGTACTTCTCTTTTCACTGCTTTGTTGAGTTCAGTAAGGTCGACGCAAATCCTGACAGATCCATTCGGTTTAGGCACGACAACCATCCCTGCGCACCATTCTGTTGGTTCTGTCACCTATGAGATAACCCCTTCAGTCAGCATCCTATCGATTTCCTTCTTAACCTCTGGTAGAAGAGGATTGGCAACTTTACGTGGGGTGAAAATATGAAATGGGGTCACGTCTTCCTTCAACTTGATTGAGCAAGGTTCCTGGAGTTTCCCCAATCCACGAAATAGTTCTGGGAACTCGGCCTTGAAGTCTGGTGTATCTTTGACTTGGACTTGGTCTAGCCTAGTCACTAGGCCTAGCTTAACACACGCACTTCTGCTTAGTAGTGAACCTGTCTGTTGCTTCACAACATACAGCTTTTCCTCTATCGACTTGCCTTTGTAGGTTAGCGTGCCCGTTAGGAAACCCAGTACTTCCAGTCTTTTTCCACCCACTGCCCTGAGGTAGATGTTGGTCTTCTGCAGTTTTCGGATATCCTTTGACAGTCCTTTGCCAATGACTGAAACAGCTGCTCCTGTGTCAATTTTGAACAATGTAGGTTGTCCGTTTACTTGTATCTTCGCTGTCCACTCTTTTTCACTATCGTCTTGAATGTGACCAAGATATGTCTCTTGTGCAGTATCATCAGTGTTGAGGATGGAGTTCATCACTATCCCTTCCATCCCTCCTGTTTTAGTCTTTGACCGACACATAGGCGAAAGCCGAAAATTTGTGTATTTTCTGTCTTCTCTTTAGTTTGCTTTGTATTGTTTGGGTTTTATTTCTCACGCGGGGCTGTGCAACATACAACCTTTTGTTTTTGCCCAATTTTGACTTTACTCATTGTACATGTAGCTCCTGTTGATTTACCACTTGGATTGTAATGTTGTTTAGGCTGGTCGGGTCTCAGAAACTTTGTAGATTTTCTACTGGTGCTGAAGGCTGCCACGTCTGGTTGAAGGGTCTTTCCTTGGGTTGCTGCATCCTCTGCTGACCTGCATATGTCGATACACTTGCCTAGTGTAAGGTTGCGTATCTTCAAGAGGTCCTGTCTCGTGTCCGTGTCTGAAATTCCAATGACTATGCGGTCACGGATGAGGGAATCTTTGCACTGGTCGCAGAAACTACAGTTTTTGGCTAGCCTTCTGAGGTCCAACAAGAAGGTCTCAAACGCCTCGTCTGCTGACTGGCTCCGATTGTTAAATTTGTATCGCTCGAACGTAACATTTTGTTCACCGATGGCGAATTCATCAAATTTTTTGATCACCTGATCTAGTTTTCGTTGATCTTCAGGTGAGTCAAATTCAAAACCATTGTAAATTCTAAGGCCATCATCGTCGATGACGTGGAGGAAGAGAGCTACCTGAATTTTGTCCTCTAGTTGTCCTAGACTGGTTAGAACTGTGTATGAGGTAAAACACTGTTTGAATAGTTTCCATTGTTCTAATGGGTTTGACCCCAGAACCAGTTTTTCTGGTGGTCCTATGCCAGCGATGGATGAGGTTTGTTTCAATCTATTATAGATTTATTCTTGAATTTATTTACCAAATCATCAGTCTAGATCTTAAAGGGATCCTATTTCTACAGTCTAGATCTGTATGATATTGTTTCTAGAGTAGATGGAATACGATTTTCCTCATGGGATAATAGGCTGGTCCAAAACCGCTGCCACCATGTTGTTTGTCTTATCTATGAGTCCGTTATTCCCCTTTCTTTGATCTTCACTTCCTGTTCCTGTTGCCAGATTTCTCTGCTCTATAGTTCAACAACAATATCCGAGTAGGGCACTCCACAGTTATATTCCCCGCCCCTTTTGAAATCTCCACATCGCTGTATCAGATCGTTACCGAGCCTTAATTGTATGCAATTTTTCATTTAAATGTCATGCTTTAGTTAAGTGCTGCACCATGGTTTACACATCTTTGGGCAGATCTTTTGATTTTGTTCCCAGATTAAAATGTCCGCTGTTTGGTGTTGTTGTTGTTTTTTATTTATGATAACGCGATTTGAAGTAGAGATTGAGTGAAAGGACACCGATAGGTGATGGATGGCAATCATATTTGAGGTACGAAATGCTAGAACTGGGTATCATCCACTCATTTTGGTTTCTCTCGTTCCTCACACTAATTTTCATCTATTTCTACACATGTGCGATGATTTTTTTCAGTAAATCTAATCATCCACTCCAATCAACGGAGCGACTTTCGGTTCGTCATCGGTCGTTCCAATTCTACTTTCCTCCCATACGACACAATTATAATGTGATGTATAATGATCCTCTTACATGCATATCTTCCTTTTCATCCACTACTCAATGCTTAATGAAGGCCAGCATTTTGATCCAATTAAATTTACATTTTACATCCAGCCATGGCCTAGATTTAGCCAGCGCACATTGTTACGATTACTGTAAAGCCCATTTCTTCACTGGCACACCCCTAACCAACCGAATAATTCTAAACTGCATGCACTTTCTGAGGCGTATTCTCACCTTCGCAATATAGTTTATGGTGCTTCTGGTTAATTCAACGTTTCCTAAAACGAGAGTTACATACTGAATTTTATTCTTATTTACTTTTAACCATAACAATAAGTAATGAGAACGTTGAGCAGTTGCGGAGACGAGTTCCCCTCAGCAGTTGAACACTGGCCACATGATGCCAGCTTCTAAACATTAATAAGTGTGTAACGGTCAGCTGGGCAAGCGGCCTCTTGGGCACAAGCATGGGTACATTCATTCATGAAACGCGTCCGTGGTTAATATCAAGTACCCACCCCTCTGGGCGTACGTACCCAGACCGTTAAGGCACCAACTTCTGACCTGTGGGCTGGGCATTAGGGACACGTTGGTCTAGAGGCAAGGTGCTCGCCTCTCACGCCCAAGTACCGGGTTCGATCCTAGGTCTGTGCAGGCATGTTGGAATTTTTTTGGGGGGGAAAAAGTCTTGTCCCTGATCCCATGGTAGGTAGGATCGAGCACTTAGTCTTCTCGGATAAGGACTAAAAACTCAGAGACACCGTGTGCACGTTGCGGGCTTTAAAGATACAGTGACAGTTTAAAGACAAGATGAGTCCTATCATAAAAACACAGGAAAACAAGAAAGAGAAAAAATAAAAACAAGAAAAGTGAAGTGTTCGCTTAATCAAATCTCCTAATGTAAAGACATAAAACACGAACTGGGCGCTTTTCATGGAACTGGCGACAAGAACTATCCAATATCTAAGTCAGCGTTATTGTGTCACCGGATTTGTCCAGGATAGACCTAGGTATGTGCTTGTACGAAAGTGGATTATAGTCCCATAGACCAGTGTGTGGAGCTATCCTTAGAGGATGTCCATTGTAGAAATCGCTGAGTGTGGGCTCAAAATGACACCAGCAATGGCCTCAGAGATGTCGGAACATATTTTTCTCTTTGATTCATCGAATTGATGGACGAGAAAGGGAATATCGAAGAAGATGAGAAATGTTCCTCGTACTTTATATAGGCCAAGTTGACAAGCTTGATAGTGGAAATGTGATGGTATGGGGTTGGAATCTCGGCTTCATGACCGCACAGCAAAAGAGCCCCTAAAGGATACAGAACAACACTATTGTGATGGAATCCTTCGCTCTCGCATCCTACTACTGGTTGACAAGCTGTGGTGGAATTTTTCAGCAAGACAATGCCGGCCCCGATGTGGCTACAGTTTGTCGAAATGTTCGTCAAAACCACCAGATCAATGTTATTGACTGCCCTCCATGCTCTACTGATAAAATCTGATAAAACATCCATGGAATGACCTTGACCGACACATCAGAAAGCGGCCACGCCCTCCACAAACTCTTCAGGAACTTGAGGCTGCGCTGGGTCAGGAGTGGCTCAGAATACCTCAGAGGACAATTACAATCTCATTCACTCAGTGAATAGACGCTGCACTGTTGTGTCATGCTGTGATACTCTGACATAAACTTTCTCGATGTTGGTTCAAATGAACTCCTGGTTCTTCGATGTTTTGAAACAAATTCCTATTCCTTTTCCATCTTCATACTGAGAAATGATTGGAGACTGCACATAGAGGAAGTTGTTCTTTGAGACTGGGTATGAAACAGGTTACTCTATTCAACTGTAGATGTTTTAAGACTTTATATAATAATATATTTGTTTTATATATCAGACAAATGCCAAACAGCTAACAAGAAAAAAACTTTTTGGAAAATGAGCTTGGTGAGTTCCTTGATAAACTGAAATTTAATTATCAGAAAGAACAACGATTTTGTTTGCCATATTCTACTTCCATTAGATCTATCCTTGATTTTAGCAAACTATAGTAACAGAGATTGTAGACAAAACGAGAATGAACCCGCAGGCGCATAATTACAAGGGAAAGGACTGCGGGGGTGAAAGTGAGAGAGGAAGAAGAGAGCGACAGACACAGAAAGAGAGAGAGAGACAGACAGACAGAGAAAAAAGAGAGAGAGAGAGAGAGAGAGAGAGAGAAGGTGGAGGACGAAGAGCGAAGCAGGAATGAGATTAGAAGTAATTGGTGCACACCGACCACACTTTCAATACCATTAGACAATAAAGACTGACTTGTACAATTGAAGAATGATTATCTCTCTCCTGTATCGTCACTGTGTATGTATTATATAGATCTTCTAGAGAATTTTTTGTGCAAAGTGAACAATGAAAGTGGTAAAAATCGCTCATAATGAATCCTGGGATCTTACATAAAACAATGTTGTGTCACATCTATCTTACATTGTGAGAAATAACACAAAGAATGAAAGCAATTCAGGAGAGTCAGTGAACAAGACATTCAAAGATTTCAGAGCTCAGAAATTTGAAAACTTCAAGTTAGTAATCTGAAATGTTTGATTTTCAATCGGGTCAAAGATCAGTCCCATAAAATAGTGTTGTTTTTTTCTTACTGTTTTGTTTTTATAAATGGGTGTGTTAAAATTTAAAATTTCATTTTCTCCAAACTGGAAAAATCCAGCGGGTCATTTTCCCGTCTCGAGAGTCCTTCAACAATAACCACTGAATTGGTGCTGCTGAGTGTTTATGGAATTTTACTTCACAGTTAGGATGTTGATGTTTTCATGGCACTGCTGTTACTGGCCTCTCTGATTATAAATGTTATACAGGAAACACGTATCTTCTGTGATTGGCAGCATTGGTGAATGTCATTATTACAGATACTCTTGCTGTTGTCATCGTGTTGTATAATGTTCTATGTCATGGAGACTATGTGGTCATGAGACTCACAATACAACATAATACATACTTGTGGGTGTTGTGGCAACATCGGGACAATTGTGACCTACACAAGGGGAGACCACTTTTCTGTCATGTTGGAGACAACAACTTTTGTCACGTGATTGGTCACTTTCTTCATGACTGTCACCAGCTGTGGGGTCTGGACACTCTGGGCAAGGGATACACTTCTCAGATTGCCGTTGCCTGTAGAAACCATGGCCACAGTAAATAAATGGCGGGTGTGTGCGGTTACAGGGTTGGAGAATCTTCTCTTGTGGTGAACTAGGAACTGCACATTTTGTACATTGGGTGTTGGCGTGTCTGTCTTGGTCCATGAAAGTGTCAGGTGGGCAGGGCAAACACTTCATTGTTGGTGAATGAAAAAACTCACCAGGTTTACATGGCAGCTCACTGGATGAAAAACACACGGTGTCATGAAACTTCTGACACGGACTGATGGGTGAAGAGCATTTCTTGCATTTCTGGCAAACTCCAGTCAAGTAAGGTCGAAGATGATTTGTACGGAAGTAGCCATCAGTACAATGTATCACGGCATCGTGAGTTTTGTTACATGGAGATTTCAAGAATTCCATCCGTGGGTTCTGAACCTGCTGACACTCGAAACATTGCGTAAATACATTATTTTCCATTGGCATAAATCGTTCATTGTCACAGTCCACGCAAACATCTGACTGTCCTCCAGATCGGACAAGCAAGAATTGACCCCTGGGACATTCCGTGACTGCAGAAATGACAGGACATAGACTCACCAGCTCAACTAAAACTCTCAACATCCAGAAATTTGAACACATCATCTTTTCTGGGGCGGTCTGTAACTCTTGTGTGACTTAACGGGTAACAATACTTTGTTTCCTCTGATGAAATAATTCCTACAAAGAGATCGCAATTTGTAAACTTCAGTGTCAGAGAGAATCACACATTTTGTAGGTAATGTAAACACGGTATCTCCTTCATCAAATGCAGTGCAAAATTTAGAAATATTCCATTTCCTAGAAACGGTTTACCCCTAACTGTTGCTTTTTGTCAATTCGCGACCTTAGATCTTGTTTGTTCTATCTCCATTTTTCTGAAAAAACTGGAAATCTTTTAGTATCCAAGGGAGATACGACTTAATGCACTATGTGACACTTATTTAAAATGCGTTGTGGCACTTATCAAGTTGTTCTGATTTGTTCTATCTCTTTATCGCAACGACTTTTGATAGGGGACAGTTTTCTAATTACAAAGCCGAATTGATAAAATACTGATTTGGGTTCACCCCTAACGGCCAAAAACACAATACTAAAGCCGCAAACGTTTTGCGTCGAATTTCTCAGTTGTGCAAAAAGTGGAGTTGGAACAAACAAGAATGTCGCGAATTATCAGAAGTTTTTTTCTCGGTTTATTTTATCAGTAGTAACGTCAGCTTTTCTGTGTCAAAATATGCAAGTAAAAACACACAAAGTCAATAATAAACCATCCTGTGAATCTCTGTCTGTGGTATCCGTTACACTCCACTTCAGTTTCTGAAACACGGAAACGTTGAACCTCAGTCTAAAGCAATCAAGACAGGAAATGTGACTCAGTCTCTCACGTGGTTGAATCGAAACCAATTTCTAACATCAAGCAACTTTCGTTGTCTGTAAATACAAAGGATGAAGTGAATGAAAACACCCGGTTCTAATTATTAGCGTAATTTTCATCATCCTCCGGTGACGAAAGTAATGGTAAAAAGTGCCATAGTTCTACTTTAATCATGATTCATTTATAGTGGAAATTTCAGTATAAGGATTTTCTACTAGACCATATTATATCTTGCTTTGCGATAACTTAAGATGGAACCCATGATCCATTTCCGACATGCTTTTGTTTTATTTAATTGTTTTCTTACATTAGAGACCCTGAGAAAACGGTATGCCTTTCACAATCCTTCAATCAGTTCTATCCTAAACTGTTGCCAATCTTGTATATAATATGAACATAAACCCTCTTTAATTTCGCATGCCTAGGTTCAATATGACGCACCCTTAGCTGTGAAGTAACATTGCTCATTTCCAATAGAAAAATTCTCAAATTAATTCAAGAGAAACTCTCTGGAAGGGTTCCCTTAGGCCCTCCTTCATCTGTATGTGACTTGTACGTTACAGAAATCAGTGGGATGAACGATATATGTTGTCATGTCGGTATAATTACAACGTGTGTGTGTGTATGTGAATGAGGAATGGGGGGGGGGGGGGGGACTGTCCTCTATCCGTAAATCGTCCACCTATCTGTCTATCTATCTATCTATCCATCCATCCATCCACCCAGCCATCCATCCATCCATCTATCTGGCAAACTATAAAATGGTTCCACCAGTCAAAAGAAAGAAAGAAAGAAAAACTTTCTGATTGTATTTTCAGGCTCATCTTTGATTATTCAGCTCTGCTGCTAGTTAATCAGTACTTTATTTTCAAAATAACTGTAACAGGATTTCTTGTATTTTAGTTTCACATTTCACTAGATATGACTCTGTCCATTTAAAAAAGGATGGAAAAGAAAAACTTTTCATGACTGTATTTTCATACTCTGCTTAAATAGCTAATTCACCTGCAACAAGTGAATCAGTATCTTATTCATTTCATTATAGTAAGCTGTCCTACGTTTTAGCTCCATACTGGTATACTGTTAGACAATTTCATGATTATGCTTTCACACTCTGCTTAATAACTCATCTGCAACAAATGAATTAATATATTTAACTTAATATTAGATCTTGTATTTTTGTGTAGTTGTAGTTTAAACAGTTTTTTGTTGTTGTTGTTGTTGTTGTTTTTTCAATTAAACAGTAGAAAGAAACCTTTTCATGGTTGTTATTTCATACATGACCTAGACGATACTCGTCATTCTATACAATGCCCATGCATACAATGTAATAAATCAAAACAACAACTCTATTTATTTCATACTTCGCCAAATTTGTCAGGGTATTCTATAGAATGCCTGAATTTCATACTTTGCGGGTAATCTATACTATATATATTTGTGGAGATTTTTCGTTGCAAAAGGCTTCTGAACCAATCAACACTCAGACTTCAAATTTTATATGGTGCATCAGAATGGATGCAAGGGTGCACAGTTTCAAATAGAAGTCTCAAATCGGTGTAGTTTTTTTTATTGAAAATTTATTGTTTCCCCAATTTTAGATCTATTTGAGTCATGGTTCGCCATTTTAAGGTTTCGTTATCACTTCCTGCGATGTGTTCACCATCAAACACACTAACCCGTGCGCAAATCCTGCTGTTGTACGGGATGCGCAGGGTGTCAACTCACAAAGGCAGAGCAGTAAGACTTATTTAAAAACAAACAAACAAAAATAAAATAAACAAATAGGAACAGGCAAGATGAAGCAGGTCCATAATAACCACCCAGAACTGAAACCAATATTCAAACCGATTTATCCCCGGCAGGGCCGGGGACCTCAGCTAGTATATATATATATATATATACAGTATTGAACCCGCGAAATTCGGGGGGGGGGGGAGTGAAAAGTGTTGTGAGTAGGTCTGGGGGTGGCTGCAATGGAGGGAGCATTACTTGACCGTTGGCACAGCAAAGTGCAGCAAGAACCACGAATGTTATGGATGGACTCGGAAGCACGGTTTCAAATTAGGGGAACCGGACGTTGAGATCGCACGGTGGACCGCAAATTCAGTGATGTCATGCCACATAAAAACTCACGCCCGGATGGTATTTATTTGGAACAAATGCAAATTTGCGTAGTTCAAAAAAATACTTACGGAGAGTGTTCAGCAATGAGTGTAGCAAGGAATCAACTTCAGACCAAAAGAAATTTGTATGCAAAATTTGAGCTCGATTGGTGCACAGATAGCCGAGCTACGGCTTTTACAAAAAAAGCGAGTTTTTTTTTTATAATAGATATATATATATTATATATTATGACTGTTTGTATGTCTCTCTCTCTCTGTCTATCTATCTGTCAACTTTTCTGGTTTTGATGTAAGCTTACGTGAGCTTTTGTATGTTTGTGATGGTTACCATAGGAACCAAGAAACAAATGGATAGGGGGAACAAAATAGTGTAGAAAGAGAGAAACCACCATTTGCATTAGGGGATTTAATCATGCATACACAGGAACAACAAAGTTATGGTCCTTCGGTTTTGGTCCACTCTGTGCTATGCAGGTCATGATTAATACAGAATCTAAAAGTCAGAGCGTGTTGTTTTTTTTTTTACTTATTTGGACGAATCGAAACGTACTAAAATTAAATATTCTCTTGAGACCACTCAGTGTCAGGACACATTAAAAATATTCACAAAAGTACATGAAGAAGTAAGTAAATTATTTCCGAGAACTCTTTTTTTTTACATTATTTTTTCTTCATGAAGCCAAGTATTGTTTTTTACATGATCTACACAGTGAGGAGAGAAAGACGGTGAAGTGGTTGAGGAGTTTTGTATAAATGTAAAAGCGACCTAATAGAGGTAGCATTGATCTAATGGGGTGGAGAAAATGGGCGTGGTCGTCCTGACTGTCACACAGTTGTGTTGCAGTAGAGAATAGTTATCTTTAGAAGGGAATTTATAACACATTGATCACGTCAATGTGGATGTTGAAGGTTAACGGATAATTTGTCCTCGTTACAAACAAATCCAACAGTGAGGAATGTCATCGTTTGCTAAACCATTCACACACATACACCAAACACCCGCAGACCTCCAGAAATCAGAAAGAGAATCCGTGAATAACTGATCTTGTATAAACCAGAGCACATGGCCGGCACTTTGGTGGGTCCACACGACTGTTCAAGATTTTCTAACCCGTAATCGTTCAGGTATACTGCCACCCCCTCCCCCCACCCTTCTCATCAAGCATATAATTATTTCTGTTCTGTTAGTTACAAACATGTTGAGAGAATAACTTTTCTAACAAGGTACCAAATAATGATTAGGTAATTTTTCATGACACTGTAACATGTAAAGAAAGCACCATCACTCGTCCAAATGGATTTGTACCTGCCTTAACTTTCAAGCCGCACAGGACAACAACAACAACAGCAACAACAACAACAACAACAACCACAACCAAAAACCCAGCAGTCCTTGACTTCACAGCCAAACTGAGGTTCCTCCTTGTCCACCGCTGCAGATTTTACCATCTACCTGACCAGCCACACCAACCGACTGACCAATGAAACATTTTCTTTTGTCTCAATGGAACACAATATCTTTGTACGTTCACAGACACCGTCCTCTCTCTTCTGGGCGGATGGTGGGGGGGGGGGGGTGCCTCTTGCATGGTCTTCTGTCCTATCAGTCTGCTTTATTTGTCTATAGACTTGCTTCTTCCCACCACAGTGTGGCCGTGTATCCTGTCAATGTGTTTTCTCCAAGTTCAAACTAAAAATATTCTATGCTGAGATAAGGTTCCGTAGTCATGTGACTCTGGATTCAAAAGGCCTGAAAAGTGCACCAAAGATAAGGGCAATCTCGTATGCCTGGCGTGCCATGAACTCTGCCAAGACAGAGGTGGCCAAACCGCGGCTCGTGAGCCACATACGGCTCTTTGACTTTCAATATGCGACCTATGGAAATATGTTGGCTGAGCTCTTTTTTCATCACATTAAAATATTATGAGTAGACTGTAATTTTGTGAGGTGATATCTGATTAAAATATCTCTAAATGTGTGCACTTTTTCCCTCCATGTTTTGACCAGATACATATATTTACTGAGACAAATAAATATCAATAACAATATCTTTTTTTTTTTTGTCCTTGTAGTTTTATTTTTGGCAGTCTAACTTTGTTACAGAAATGCCAATTCGCACGCTTTTCTCAGATGTTCCCGTAGTTCATTACCTTCAGTTTAGTCGAAACAATCGTCAGTTAAGATTTTGAGTTTATGTGGCATACTTTGTGATTACTGAAACTAATAGTAATACAAATTTAAGAGTTTAAAATACTATATACATGATTAAATATTACTGCATACATGTATATCTTAATATTCATGTACAATTTTATAACAAAATCTGTTTGTAACAATAGTAACACTAAAAACATGTGTGTAAATTTTGCCTATATATTGTGTCTCTCGAACATCTGAAGTTTGTCGTTTGTGGCTCTTATGTTAAGCAAGTTTTGCGGCCCTTGACATATGACGTCACAGGCCAGCGATATAGTATTTTGTTTTTAGAATGCTATAGATATGTCACAGTGGAAAATAGAATCCAGGGGAATTTTGAATTCCACTAGTGGAGATTAGAATTCCAATCTGTCCTAGGGTAAATTAAAATTCTCATTTGCACTGAATAAATCCAAGTGGAGAATGGAATTCTAATCTCTCCTAGCGCAGATTGGAATCCAAATTCTAGTTGAGATTAGAATCATGGTTTCAATCGGGCTTCTCTGTTCGCCAGGGGGTGGTAAAATAGAAAAAAGTATGGAAGACCGGTTGATCCACTGTACTACTTTCTCGAAGGAACTGCGACCAAACTGCGTGTCATGGACTCGGTAATGCTAAGAGATTTGTTTCACTGTCAGCGTTCTTGCAACATCGGATACATTCAATCCACACGACATTTGCTTTCAGTGTAGTAAAATTGTCTAATAACCTGGTAGTATTGTATTTTTTTTATTCAGAATGGATGTAATTGCTGTCATTCCAAGAAAAATGTTAATGTCTTTGTCACAAACTTTAGAATAGATATTGTATTATGTCAGGATGAACAGTCTTAGATCCTTTTCTGTTCAGGTAAGGTCGCAAAGGATAGGAAAAATAACTGTGGAGGGTAGACGAACAGAGGCGAGAACTTCAATATTAGAAATGAATGGCATTTCTGCAAAGGCTGCATGCTTTCACACATCCTGATTTTCTAGTTAGATCTACACATGATAGGTCCCATAAAGATTCTAATGCACCCTAGCTTCAGGACACAAATTTCGGCAATTGCACGGGAGAAAGCTCAGTGTCACAATGCCTCAAACCTCCACATATAGATATCATCATGCGAGAGAAATGGTTCATCACTGCGTTATCTGTCGGTCGGAAGGAGCAAAATTCTGGGACTTTCATAGGTATGTAAAACCGAACGGATGAAGGGCGCCAGAAGTTTCTTTGGAGTTCTAGTTATTGTCAAGTACGGACAGTGGACGATAACTTCCACCAGCTCGCGCACTCGAAAGTCATTTAATTTTACACTAATAAGATGAAACAATTCGAAAATGTTTGCCTCTTTGTTCAAGTTCACCATCATAATGAAAGAGTTTTTAAAAAGTCATGAAAGCAGATGGGAATCCCATCTTGAGGCTGCTCAATGGTCTCCATTCTGGTCGTCAGATTGATATGACAAATTAATGTCCTATGTCATGAGTCTTCATGTGACCCAACTGGTACATTAATTTGACAACAAAGAGCACAACGCACACATCTTTTATTAAAACAATGTCAATTAATACTCTCCCATTCCAGGCGTGCCACACTGATGACCGGCGTGCTCTTATTCAAACCATTACTTTACCAGGAACCCAAGAATTGCACAACATCTGACGTTTGTGCTAAAGTTTTCAGCACATCCGCACTGCAATATTTCCTTGACACATTGACCCGTCTAAATGTGGTATTTGACAGATCCTTTGGGTAAAACTTCAATCAAAGTCTTTAGCAGAAGGGCACGTAAAAGGAAAGGCATCAGAAATCCCCTAACATCCATCTGCCGGAGTCATGGAGACAGTATGTCACTTAAAATGAGAAAAAGGAAGAAAGTGCACATTTTATTGCCAAGTCACAGCAAAATCATAAAGCGAGGATATGGAGCTCCTTATATGTGGATGAACTAAAGATACTACCAGTGTGTGGTTGATATTTTGCAGAGTATCCATGAAGAAGCATGGCTCTCCTCGCAGACCATATAGCTGAGAGTTGTTATTGCAGAATCACTATGGAAACAACTGATACAGATGTCACTGTGGGTTTCGTCCATTTCATTGCATAAACCGTAAAAGAAGTGTGGATGGTAGTTGGTTCCGCTCAAGAACAAAAATATTAATCATTACCAGATGTGAACAGATTCTGGTGCATGTCGCTGCATGAAGATGTGTTTCCAAGACAATGTCTTCACAAGTTGTGGTACAACATGTTCCTTTTCGGATATGGGCAAATATGTCTGCAATATTATGATAGACATTGGATTTTTTTAATGTGTTTTTCTGTCATGAACGATTCAGTGACGATGTAAGGGTTGTCCTGCACTTGTATTGCGAATCTGATGCAAACGGACGGAACCAAGCTCGACATCAACTGTTTACCAAGGAAAAGAAGGATTTGTGGGGGCAATTTCTCTTTTTTTTTAGTGTAAAAAACAAAATTCGGTCAGTTTTTTAACAAGGTCTACAGCCTCTCTTACGGCTCGAATTTGCGTCAGCTTTGGAAAGTGGCTTCCTTTCGACCTACCGAAGGTTTTGTTTCAGATTTGCAGACTTGAAATGATGGACGAGTATTTTTCCGAGTTCGATGATTTCGCCCCCCAATCCTGTCTTTTCCACGAATGCTTGAGCCCATGACGTCATTGCTTCCTGCCGATCTGCAAATCATTGCCATTGCATGGTAATCTTCACCTCATAAGCATTAACGTGCAAAGGGAATACAATAATACATACAATATCCAAAAAACAAGCAAACAGTCAGGCAACAACAACAAAAACCCTCAAAGGGTGAAGAAAATCCCATCATAATTATGGATTATTGTAACCATCAGTAACTGAGAATAATAAACAGGTTTATCTCAAGCAACGTCGGTTATATTAGCTAGTAAATAAATATATTCCCGAAATTGCACGAGTTTAAACACGAAATAATATCATCTCCATCCAAACACACTGAACATTGTTGCGCACCCAAACTGAACAATGTAGACCTACGCTGTAAATTTCCCAAATTTTCTATCAGACAGACAGACCTAGATACCCAATCTGTAGCCAATAAATGGCCAACTTGGTCGTGTTTGAAAAATAGTACTAAAATTCATCATTCTAATTAAGACCACAGTGTGTCATGTCACATGCAAAGTTTCAGGAAGGTACTTTGAAAAAAAAATTATTCCTGAATAAGGCCATTCTTTTTTCATGAAAAGAAGTATATTACATTGTATACACTACATCTACATGTACATCTATGTGGATAATTATTGTAATACATGCAGTTTGTATAATTAGGCCTTCCACTTGGCACTGTGTGCGCGTCTTCGCGACATTAATTTACTCTGTGTCATTGCCTGGGACTGCAAAACACAGCTGATGTTTCACAATGTGCCGTAAAAGAAAATATTTCCTTATATAACCTCAATAAAAACCAATCTTAAAAATCATTTTTCACACTAATGTTATGAAGATTTATTCAAAATGACCATAGATTCAGATAGAATTGACCAAATTGAACGAATTAAAAGACCGTCATGAAATTTGACTTATTTACCTTTGACCTTCAACCGTGACCTTGAAACTGAAAATTGACATGAGCAACCGGGTAAATCTGAATCAGTATATTAATGTCAATCAGTTTCCACTGCCAAATTGCTTCTAACAAACTGATGCCATCCTTTCGTATTTGGCGATTTTGGCTGGCTGTCTACAAGGCGCGTTTCACCACTGTCACACTTCTAGCAGACGACGGGCATGGTGGAACAGTTTCATTTCGTTCGGTCATTCTTTCATTCTTTTATACCAGCGGTCACTCTGTCACTGCACAATCCCAGTCATGTTCCTCTCTCCTTTCGAAACCCCCTAATTTGCTGTATCAGATACCGCCCCCCCCCCGCCCCGATTGTTATTGGTTTAATTATTATTATGATTATTAAATTGCATGCAATTTTTCATTTAAATTTCATATTTCATTTAAATGCTGTCACTGTCCCTCGTTCCTCACACTATTTTTTTTTTTCATCCATTCCAACACGGTGCGTCGATTTCTTCGTTAGATCTACTCGCCCGCCCGAATCAATCGAGCCCCTTTCTGTTCGCCATTGGTCGATGCATTTTTATTTTTTCCGACACCACACAATTATAATTTGCTTGTATCACCATCCACGTATATAAGAACACACCTCTTTCTTTCTTTTTCTCTCCTACTCAATGCTCAATGAAGGTCAGCATTTTGATCTAATTAATATTCACATTTTACATCCAGTCACGACCGAGACTTAGCCAGGGCACAGTGTAAAGTACACGCCCACACCAAACTACCGACAACGGGCCTGCAATCACGGCCGAATGACAACGGTACAAAATTTCTCTAAATTATATGATCGGATTCAGATCGGTACGTCAACGGACGAATCATTAGATTTTCTCTCGCCCGTCCGACTTTTCACTTTTACCGCTGCCGTAAAAAAATGTCAACGACACTCAGCCGTGTAGCCAACAGGAGGGATGGTTTTTCTTTAATCTCGAGTACCCCAAGCCGCCAGGCCCATAGCGTCTAAAAATAGCACAGGCGGGGTGCTTGAAGCAAAAATTTCAAATACTTTTTTTTTTCATCACATCTTATTTTTGTGCACAGATTTGAATTCAGCGACCCAAAAATTAGGCGAAAGCTAGGCGTTTTATCGCTATATAAAGAACTTTTTAAAAATTATTCTTTCCCACCCCTCCCCAACCCATGTGTTAGAGCATATCTTCTCCAGTCTTGATACCAGTACAAATGTGTCACATAATTTATCACTTTTCTGGTCTATACATGTAGATCTATGTACTGTAGGACTACCCAAGACCCACTATACCAAGACGGTGCAATCGATCGTTAAATACAAAGGCGAAGAGTTCCGCCGCGTGCGTTGTCTGCTAGACTGACCCAGCGCGTATGGTGTGCCCAGCCATGGCTCGGTCAGCAAAGATTTAATGGTGGCATGAAGTAAACAGTGATATTTTCTTTATGTCCCATTGGATGAGATGAGGTTAATAGACTACCAAGACTACTAAGAACTGTACAATAGATCATCTATTCAAAGAATAAATTTAATGATTAAAGCTTATACATGGGTATAAACTGCAAAACTTTGAATGGAGTTCTTACATACATAAAACCAAAGAGGAACTGTACAGGTACATCTTCTAATCTTATGAAAAAGTGTAGGGATAACCAGGATAGCAGAACAAGAGGAATGAAGTAGGAAAAGAGACCAGATGGGCCATTATTTAAATGATTAAAGGAAATAAATGGGTATAAAGCACAAACTTTGAATGAAGTTCTCACATAGGCCTACATCAGCCCAGAGGGGAAATTCACATCTAATTTTATGAAAAAGTGTAGAGATAACCAGGGTGGCAGAAAACGGGTAATGAAGTAGGAACAGAGACCAGATGGGCGATTAAAAAAACTCAACAAAATCCAGATGCAGTATTCTGATGATAATGAAGTTGAAAAAGTATTACTTATGTTGCAGCTTCTTCAGTTTTCCAACTTTCTTTCCTGAAATTTTCTGTTTTGGGGCATTATTTCTGATTGAATTTCTATTTCTTGAAGATTAATAAGGCACAAGGAAAGAAAGAAACAACAACAACAAAACACTTCCTTTAAAAGAAATTCGGGATGATCAAGTGGAAAAGTTCATTCACATAATTATTGATTGTACATATGGGATTCCTTAGCTTTGAGAAAGTTTATCAGTATTTGATCGATGACGTTTTACGGCTTCCTCAAACAAACAAAAAGACGATGCCGTTATACCGAAAGTTGAATCAGCAATTAGAGTTTTACGCCCCTCCCTCTCCACAAACACAAACACAAACACACAGCTGATGATCTCCATAGCACACATGCACTAGTCCAAACACAAAAATATTGGGACTGTATGAGGAGTGCAAAGGTGTATATGTCTGAAGTCCAATTTACTATAATAGACATAAACTTCAAGACGGCAAACAGCCTTGCAAAGTGTTAATTTTGATCAACACGTACGACGAACTGCTTGCCTGTGTTTACGATTGTATGCGCCGGACTATTTTTAGAAACTACTGGCTCGGCGGACGGAAATGCTTGAATTGCACCGTCTTGGTATAGTGGGTCTTGGGGACTACAAAGTATATAAAATGGATTTCGTGGGGGCTGAGCTATTGATCCTTGCTGTACAGAAAAGGCCGGCTTTGTTCGACAAAACTCACAAATTTTACCGAAATAAGCAACATAATATCCAAGCATCCATGTTTAGTCATTTCAAAACGGGAGACCGACACTTTTGGTGTGAATACGCCACTCGGCCGTTGTCGCTCGGCCGTGTTCACATGCAAGTTGTCGGCAGTTTGGCCTGAGTACGGGTTCACACCAAAACTGCCGACAACGGGCGTGCAATCACGGCCGAGCGACAACGGCCGAGTGGCGTATTCACACCAAAAGTGTCGGTCGCCCGTTTTGAAATGACTAAACATGGATGACGGGTACAAACTGGTGCTTTGATTATGGTTGATTTGTTTTTTTAATTCTTTATAAAGCGATAAAACGCCTAGCCTTCGCGTTCACACCTAATTTTGGGTCGCTGAATTCAGATCTGTGCTAAAAAATAACAACATTGATGAAAAAAAAAAGTATTTGACATTTTTGCTTCAAGCACCCCGCCTGTGCTATTTTTAGACGCCATGGGCCTGGCGGCTTGGGGTACTCGAGATTAAAGAAAAACCATCCCTTCCTGTTGGCTACACGGCCGAGTGTCGTTGACATTTTTTACGGCAGCGGTAAAAGTGAAAAGTCGGACGGGCGAGAGAAAATGACTCGCCCGTTGTCGGTAGGTTGGTCTGAATCCGATCATAATATGATTTAGAGAAATTTGGTACCACTGTCGCTCGGCCGTGATTGCACGCCCGCTGTCGGCAGTTTGGTGTGAACGAACACTTATTCATGATTACTCAAGGCTCGTTTCTTCACTGCTAAGCCTCTAACCAACCGACGAATTATAATCGCATGCACTTGCCGAGTTGTATTCTCACCTTCGGAACACAATGTATAGTCTTTCTGATTAATTTATTGTTTGTTAAAACGAGTTGCGATTGGATTATCCTAATTTACATGGCACCTAGTAACGAGAACGTTTAACTTTAACGGATGCGGTGAAGAGTTCCACCGAAGTTCAACACTGGCCACGTGATGGATGCTTCTAGAAATAAGTGTGTAACGGTTACCTGAGCAGCGCCCTCTTGGGCACAAGTGTGGGTACATTTAAAGAAACGCGCCCTTGGATTACATCAAGTACCCACCCAGTTGGGCGCATCCAGACCCTTTAGTCACCAACTTCTGTCCCATGGGCTGGGCACTTTTCATGAAACCGGCCACGGCAGTCTCACATCTTTCAGTGAATGGTTGCCCATGCCTGATGTAGACACTTACTGTTTTGCATTGAGGTACATTTTCCTTATTTTGTAAAACGTTTCTAAAAGTATTATAACTGCATGTCTGTAGTTGTATGGATGATCTGTTTTGCTCATGAGAATTGTAAACTTGCTCTGTTTCTGTTGTCTCTACATACAATCACTTTGAACAATTTTGACTAATTCACGTCTTGTATCATTTGGGCTTGGACAGTATGGCTAAATCTGGGTTTATACAGTCTATCTGATGGGGGGGGGGGGTAGGAGGGATAAAGAGAGGAGAAGATAGGGCCGAAGGACATTTTTCCCTGACAATTTTGGGAAATTCAGCTAGTAATGAATAATCAGAACTCTTATTATCATTTTAAAACATAGCTTTGATTTTTCAACGGAAGAAAATTTAGGCCAAAGGGGGCAATTGCCTGAAAAAGCTTGAGACCCACAGGTCTATTTTAATTCATATTAATATTCTCTCCAAATTGATTCCTCAGTCTGATTTTTATATTATTTTTGTTTGATGGTTTTATGTCTGAATTAACGACCCCAGTAAAATAAACAAAACAAACAACCTGCTGCTCCTCAGAATATGGACATCAGTTGACATGTAGTAAAACAGACCACATTTCTAAAACACTTTCACTTCTGATGTCGCATTCCCAGTCCATTTATTTTCTCAATTTTTCTGTTTTATAGTTCAGTTTCTGCCTAATTTATCCCTATGCGCGTAACATAAGAATTTAACGCCTCAGACTGTGCATGAGAGAGAAAGAAAGCGACGGTGGAGGGTTGCAGATGGAGAGAACAAAACTTTTCTGTAAAACGCCTATGGCAATTTCTTAGATTTGGCGACGTATGAACGATCATTCTTCATTATTGTCATTATCATTATATATATATAATTGTCATCCCTGTCCGTCTGAACGTCTTGATAAGGTCCGATAATGTCGCTGGTGATTTTACCTTCTCCTTAAATATTTTCACATTTGTACCAGAATTATAATTATTTGTCTGAAAAGTTTTTCCAGTGTCCAGTCACCGTTTTCTCCTCACTTTTAAACTTGTACTTATACATTCTCAGTCAACATTCCAACAATCCAATTGCAATGTTTTACCTTTGAATGAGTAATTACAGTGTATGTCTAGTGATGATAAACACAGTAACAACAAAATGACCCACTGTCTTGTGCAGAATAAATATCTGTTGGAATTTCCGAGTATATTTAATCACTATAACCATTTCATTACTACAGAATGTATTAATAAAGTCCTTTTTTTTTCTTCTCCTGACTGTTTTCTTTTTCTTAATTTCTACAGGAAAATGACAGCGACAAGACAGTGGGTCGTCGCCCTTGTACTGGCATCGCTACAAATACAGACCATTTCGTCTGTTGATATGTGTGACAGAGGACAGCACTCGTACTCACCACGATACGGACCAGATGCTTGTCTAGAGTGTTCCACAGGAGAATTCATGCCAGAAGAACGACACACTCACAGACAATGTTACACGTGTACAGAAATTCAAGATCCTCAGTTGGAGATTTTGGTCTCTCCATGTAACAAAACTCACGACACAGAAATTCACTGTATTGACGGTTACTACCGGACACAGCCTTCTTACCCTGATGTCAGAGGTCAATGTCACAAATGTACGGAATGTTCTTTCTACACTGCACGTCAATGTCAGAAGTTTAGTGACACTGTCTGTTGTCCAGACTATGACTATGGTGTCCATATAGACAGAGACGGTAAACCGAAATGTGTACGAAAGTGTACTCGCGGACAGATGTTGGATCCTGTTAAAAACGAATGTGTTCCATGTCCACATGGCACATACATGGATGAAGGCATATATATCAACATTTATTGCAAAGAATGTGAAATTGTCAGATCTGTACAGGAAAAAATTATCCATCCTTGTACCAGCACACATCAGACAGTTATTGGTTGTATAGAAGGTTTCTACCGACAACGACAGTCCAATAGTTTCTCTCGCTGTGTCCCGTGCCAAAACTGCTCTCACAACACAGACGGAAATATTTATGAAGGACGAGCATGTGACCAGTCACGTGACACAGTTTGTTGTCCCCAACCTGACATGACAGTGGTCAACACAAGTGATGGGCCCAAATGTATCTCTGTGTGTACAGCATCTGCAGGTAAGGAGTGTATTTTACAATATTTGAGGTACTTGTACAGAGAGATCATTAGTCTAACTAGATCTAGAGCCATCATAAACACTTACCCATTAATGCCATCGGCACCCTCGTAGGGTGCAAACGTATTCCAGTCGCTATTTTGCCCCGGAAGGCAATTTATTGGTTTGTTTAGCTTCAAGTGTACTGAGGACATGTTTTTACACTAATTTATATATCAGAAGGAGTTACCTCCTTTGTGGTCCATGTGCTTTGGGGCAGCCATTTTTTGTGTGGATGAGAGAAAACATGTCAGCACCGACTACAAGTACACGAAGGTAAGTGAGGAATACTTATTCAGTACTTTTTTTTAGAAGAAAGCAGTGTTATAAGAAGTTTATATATCATGGATATAAACTATCTTACTAGATGGGAAAATCCCATAACTTTCCATTGAACTTCTGGGTAAAAAAAAGTGTGCACCCTGTGAGGGTGCGGGTGGCATGAGAGGGTACTTGTCAGTTTCAAGGTTGGATTGTTGTAAAGAGATAACAGTACTTCCAGCGCAGAACTATGTGAATGTACTTTGATGAATGGAGATCAGATCTAGCATTGTGCTTCAATGTTGATTGGCTACACAGAGGTGGGCGGTATCGATACCGCCTAATTCGACAATCTAGACGTATAAAAGGCAGGTCTGATGTAAAATGAATGTGTAGACGGTACTGTGGGCACACATTCCTATATGTGATAATTGTTATATTTAAATGTGTACTCTAATAATTGTTTGTATCGTTGTTTCTTCTCTATGTTTACCTAACTTGATTGGCCCACCCTCCTGCCGCATACACTTTCTCCATCTCTGCATGCATTTAGTGCACATTGTGAGTAAGTGTGAGTGCATGTGCTTCATTTTTATCTGCATAAACTTCATTTTTTTATGTTTTATGTTTTCTGTCCTCCTCTGATTCACTGCTCATGAGGTCATGTCAATGTTAGAGGATGAAAAGTTTGATCACGCACAATTGTATTTGACCCCTGCTGGTTCTCACTCCGATGGTGACAGTGGGGAAGAGGACGGTGGTAATTTTGACAATCTTGGTCCCGGTCAGTTGCATGCGGAGGCTGAGTAGTGAGTATGTGGCTTATTTAGATGACGGAACTCAGCATCGGGTTGGAGATGGTGATGATGATGATGATGATGATGATGATGGTGATGATGAAATTGTTCCTGACACCAATAACGCAGCCAGAGAATATCCCCAGACAAGAAAGGAGGATAGGCGTTGGAGGGGTCGCGGACATCCACCCTCATCTCCACAGGGATGAAGAAAGGCCTTCACACAGAAAGCCAGGGCCTGAGCCCGGTGGATCTTTTCCGCTTGTTCTTTGATGATGACATGATGGAGTTTCTCAACGACATGACAGTGCAGTATGCACAGAGGGACAAGGGTGAACATGGCTGGAATGTGGGCATCGATGAATGGGGATGCTGTCCAAGAAGTGGTGGTGGCCATTCTTTGCTATGGACTGGACATGGCCGTACAGAATGCTTGGATTCTGTGTAAAAAGTCAGCTTTGTACGCCACCAAGCGACTGGATTTGTTGAGATTCCGACGCATGATTGTGAGATTCCTTCTCATGCGCCACAAGAAGGGCATTCACCCGTCCATGCCGCGTCGGCCTCAACCACAAAAGAGGACGATTCCATATCAGATCAGATATGATGGCAGAGACCATTTCATGGTGGACCACCCAACGCAACGACGATGCACACTGTGCAAAAAGAACACCAGGAAAGCATGCAGAAAATGCGATACTGGGCTCCAAGGACATTGCTTCAACGTATTTCATGGAATTCAATAGATATCAAGTTGTTTGATAACATTACTGCATCTTAAGTGGAAGCAAAGATTTCAAGTTAATTCATTGTTTTCATTACAAATTGGTTAAAATTGTCAGATGAAATCCTACTGTTATTTTTGTTCTTTCTGTTGTTGTTGATAATGTTATTGTTGCTGTTGTTGTTGATGATGATGATGATAATGATGATGATGGTGGTGGTCATGGTGGTGGTGATGTTTGAGGTGGTATAAGTGAATAAAATAGGTAAACGAAGACCATTACCTGAAAAGTATGAATAAAATAATTTTGACTGTCAAGTACCCTCTCGTGCCATCGGCACCCCTCCAGGGTGCAGTCTACAACAACCCTACTGCAGGCAGATGGCGTAAAAAAACAAATTGAAACATCATGACAAGACTCAATTTGTCACAAAAATGTACAAATCACAAACATTAAGTGACTATTTTTATATGTGGGCATTAATGGGTTAACTTTCTATTTTTTTTTCGAGGTGTCGACTATTTGAGTACTTTAAGTCTGTAAGTTTGGAAATTATCTCCCTCTTGTGCAATTTTCTCTTGAAGGATTCTTACAGTCATTATCACGATGTTTCACCTGGATAGGTTCATCATTATGAAATGTATCATCAAGATGCAAGGATGAAACACGTGACCCCTACCCCCACCCCGACCCCACCCAAACTTTCCCACCAACGGCGCTGTTAATCTATTCGTGATGAAGTTCAGTGACTGCTTTCTCCTTTACATTGTCGTTCATCCCAAACTGGATCAAGTTTTGCACGATATCTCGATTAAAATTTCAGTTTCATTCTAGTATAAAACTATATTATTTATGCCACTGTTAGGAAAAAAAAACCTGACAAAGACATGCTGTTCAATGTTTTGACCGTTCAGTAAATTACTAGTAGATGTAAATAATAGCAGGCGCAGGATTACTATAGAGAGAAAGCCATACCAATGACCAATATAATTTCAGTTGCAACAGATGGAGCATCCATCAATGATGGGATGACATCAAAGCTTTATAGACTTCATGAAAATAGAATTACATGACCTTCCCGCCATCCATAATATTGAGAATACGGACAAATTGAGCGACTTCTCTTCACAGAGGCCCGCTGCTTGTCTGTGAGTAAGTGCCTTCGATGCTTTTTGGAGCCGTTTGGGTCAGTGTTGAAGTTTTGGTTTTTTTTTTTTTAGCAACAGAACTAGGCATGTTAGCCTGGAGAGAGAATGCAGAAGATGCCTGCATGTTAAAAATGTTTGCCAAAATTAGTGAAGTGGACTTCGTTAATCTTGACCAATCTAGTTAAGGCAAAATATATCCTCTTGTATTTCTCCGTCAAGCTGAAGTTGTGGGAAACCAGGATATCGTTCGCTCACTCAACTCGGCAAAGTCATGCACAGGCGATTTCTAGACCTGCAAGACCTATGCGTCCCTGAGAGGGTTATGAACCCTAATGGATACGATGCACCAATGACACCCAAGAACTGCTAGATTTCCATCACTCCATCGAAGGTCAAGTCATTTTCAAACAAGAGGGCTGCAACGTTTTCTGGATAAAACACCAGAACATCTGCCCTGCCCCCCCCCCCCCCCGAATTTTCTCATTTGTAGGAAAAGAAGCAGGTGCAGCGTAAAGACCTATCAAAAACACAGAAACAGCCTTCAGAAGTGACGGATGATCTGCGTTTGGTTCTCACGAACACCGACACTACATAGCTGACCACAGCAGACCAACCGCGGGAAAATCACCAACTTGTTAACAATACACGAACATAGGTTTTATGGACAGGAGCAGCCAATTGTTGATGCATTTGATGAAGGACATTTTCTATTCTTGTTTATAACTGTAATTTGGTTTAAATAAGTGAGTCGAACTCAGAGAGAGACAAGAATTTGGCATCCCCATGGAGATCGATTCACCACAGAATACGGGTATCCCCAATCTTAATCATTGCGCACCCTGAATAACATTGGTATTATTCACATCCATCAGCGGTGCGAACGTTGTCGACCGCCAGTGTGGTCTGTCGTCATTAATTTGTGTGTTCATGCAGGGAGGGATTACTGACGAGATGAAAACATGGTGAGAGAATAGTTTTTCAGTTATGAAACTTTCAAGTCCAGGACAGTAAAACTACAAACTATTTCGGCGAGGATCATGGCGGCAGTGAGAGTGACTACGGAGATGTTGAAGTCCTTTGCTGGAGATGGGGATGTGGTGGCATGGATGCAAAAGGTGAAATTGGTAGCGAGGCTACAAGGAGTAAAGGACTTGGCAACATTTTTGCCTTTGTACTTAGAAGGAGATGCACTTGCCTTATTTTTGGAGCTAAGTGATGACGAACAGCTTGACATCAAAATAATTGAAAGAAAACTACTGGAGGCCTTTACCGATAGTCCATTCGTGGCATTTGCTAAATTATCACAGAAGAGATGGAACGGTGAGCAGGTTGACGTGTATGCCAATGAGTTGAGAAGGTTAGGCGGGTCAGCAGGTTTGAGTGTTGACAGTCTTGAGAGGGTGACCAAGCTTGCTTTTGTGAATGGGTTTCCAGATAGTGTGTCGTGCGAATTACAGCAGATTGAGAGAGTATTCGAGATGAAAATGACTGATGTGATTGGGAGAGCGAGAGTGCTTACGACAGCAACGAAGGGAGAAACAGTGGTTGCCTCTGCTACAACTTCACGGATGATCAGGCGAGTGGAAAAGGACGGCGGAGGAGATGATGGTCGGCAGTTCAAGGGATCATGCTACCGATGTGGAGGACCGCACATGGCAAAGTACTGCAATACCAGAATGAAACGCAGAGATATAATCTGCTATCGTTGCGACCAGGTCGGACACATTGCAAGCCAATGCAATCAGAATCAGGGAAACGAGCGACGGGTGGCTGGTGCGCCAGCAGCCACTCTTCAACAGGAATGATGGCGCAGTTGTTACCCGTGATAGATGTTGTGTTGGGGGGACGAGTGGTGAAGGCGTTAGTAGATACCGGCTGCGATACTACTGTTGTTAGCTCGAAGGCTGTCGGAAGTTGTGATGGTGAGACCTTCATGGTGGCCTTTGATGGATCAAAAGTAAGGTGCCAGGGAAAGCAATTGCTCCGGACAGAGGTACGGGGAATTGAAGTAGAGAGTCATGCCATAGTATCGGATTCAGTCTTTGGAGATATAACTATCGTCTTGGGAATGGATTTGATTGAGAAAATGAAAGGCGTCACTGTCCGAAATGGAACTGTTGGGTTTGGTTTTGAGAGTTGTTCTGTGGCGAAAGAGGCACCGGGCAGTGATAAGAATTTGGGTGAGAAACCAACCTACATGGAAGACAAGTCTGTTAGTGGGATAGGACATAGAGTTAAAGATGGATCATGCAGTTCAATTGAAGATGTCGATTGTACAGCTGAGTTTGATGGAGAAAAGTGGATTGTTAGGTGGAAGTGGAAATCATCTCCTCCGGTGTTAATGAACAGAGTAGGCTGTTACGACAGAAATCTTCAGGATGAAGTGGGGGATGGCTTTCATAACGAAGTTCAGCGGTGGATTGATGAGGGAATTTTGGTACCATGGGGAGAGACTGTAAAGAGTGGCATTATCCCGCTGATGGCCGTGCAACAACCTACAAAGAACAAAGTGCGACCGGTTCTTGACTTTCGAGAACTCAACTTGCATATAAGTTGTCATACAGGCGACGATGTAACAGACGTGTGCATTGAAACTCTGCGGGAATGGAGACAAACAGACGCCGGAACAATTGTTGATTTGAAGTCCGCTTACTTACTAATCCACGTGGATAAGGAGCTTTGGAAGTATCAGCTCGTAAATTACTAGGGCAAGACCTACTGTTTAACAAGACTTGGCTTTGGGTTAAATTCAGCGCCACGTATAATGTCGAAAATATTGAAGACGGTTCTCGCAAAATCAGAAAAGGTGGAGGCTGGGACGAAATCATATATTGACGACATATTGGTTGATGAGAACCAGGTGACACCCGATGAGCTGATCAGTCATCTTAACAGATATGGACTTGTGACAAAACCCCCTGAATCACTGGAGGGCGGCGCGGCTCTTGGATTGCGATTGAAAACCAATGACTGTGGCGTCCTGGTTTTTACCAGAGGGAACGAACTGCCTGAAGAGGTGACGTGTCTTACTAAGAGAGAACTATTTTCGATCTGCGGAAAGCTCGTTGGGCATTATCCTGTGGCTGGATGGCTGAGAGTGGCAGCAAGTTACATCAAGAGAAAGGCAGGTTGTATAGGATGGGAGGAGCAGGTGGCTGAAGATGTTATTTGTATGTTACAAGATGTCCTGAAAAGGGTGAAAGAGAATGACCCGGTGACCGGAATATGGCAGGTTCATAAGAAAGTGAAAGGGATTGTATGGTGTGATGCGAGCAATATTGCACTTGGAGCATGTTTGGAAATTGGCAACAGTGTTGTGGAAGATGCAGCGTGGCTCCGAAAACCTTCCGATGTTAGCCATATCAATGTTGCAGAACTGGAAGCTGTGATGAAAGGCGTAAATATGGCTATAAAATGGGGACTGACGGAAATCGAGATTGTAACAGACTCCGCCACAGTTAGCGCATGGATAAAAACTGTTCTCACCGCTGAGAGACGGGTTCACACCAAAGGGGCCGCTGAGTTGCTAGTGAAGCGACGGTTGAGAGTTTTGGAGAGTCTGATTGATGAGTTCAACATCAGCGTTACCGTGACGTTGGTCTCAACTTCCAAGAATAAGGCTGATGTTCTTACAAGAGTGAAGAAGGAATGGATTAACAGACCAATTAGTAAGATGAGCCAAGATGATTCAAGTATTTCTGCGGCAGGATATGTAAACCTGCGTACGCTTCATGAGATGCACCATATGGGCGTCGATCGCACTCTGTTCCTGGCAAGAAAGTCAATGCCAAACGTAAGTCGAGAGGCTGTGAAAAATGTCGTGAGAAGCTGCTCAAGGTGCCAATCAATAGATCCTGCTCCACGTGTTCACGAAAGAGGTCAATTGAGTATTTATGAAAATTGGAGAAGACTGGCGATTGATGTTACACATTATCATGGAATTCCGTATCTCTCAATCATAGATTGTGGCCCCGGAAGGTTTGCAATATGGCGAAAATTGAACCGTGAGACTGGTGAGGCCGTAGCAGAAATCATGGAAGAAGTGTTTCTGGAGAGAGGACCGGTGTTGGAGGTTCTTATGGATAACGGACTGGCGTTTCACTCTGAAGTTGTGACAAACCTGTTGAATAGATGGAACGTTGTTGGGTTGTTTAGGGCGGCTTATCGGCCAAGCGGGAACGGGATCATTGAGCGGAATCACCGGTTTATCAAAGCTATAGCAGAACGATGTTCCATTTCTCCACAAGAGGCAGTCTTTTGGTATAACTCTACTCCAAGGTATGGGACTGATTCAAATTCCGTGCCGTTCCAAGCAGTTTACCAATATGATTGGGGTAATCCCGCCCGCATTGAACAGGAGGATGAATCTCTCGTGAAAAGTGGATGCGTTAAGATTGGTGATGAGGTATGGGTCAAACCACCTAACAATCGTTGCACAACACAGTGGAAGAAGGGAACGGTGACTGGAATTAACTCTGTGAACAATGTGGTGGTAGACAGTACGCCTCGGCACATCCTTGACATTAGGAGAGTGATAGAACAAGAACAAGAAACAGAAGCCGGTCGAGTTGAAGAGAACAACGATGGACCACAAGGATCTGAAGCTGAAAACGAGGAGCTAGTGCGTGACCAGCCTGATGAACAACGGCGGAACCCGAGACGGCTAAGGCGGCCTCCAGCATGGCTCTCGGATTATGATATTCAATAGAAGCAGGGAACTTGTACATATGTAATATATTGATCTGTAGTTAATCTTAAGATCAAGGGGGCATGTAATTTGGTTTAAATAAGTGAGTCGAACTCAGAGAGAGACAAGAATTTGGCATCCCCATGGAGATCGATTCACCACAGAATACGGGTATCCCCAATCTTAATCATTGCGCACCCTGAATAACATTGGTATTATTCACATCCATCAGCGGTGCGAACGTTGTCGACCGCCAGTGTGGTCTGTCGTCATTAATTTGTGTGTTCATGCAGGGAGGGATTACTGACGAGATGAAAACATGGTGAGAGAATAGTTTTTCAGTTATGAAACTTTCAAGTCCAGGACAGTAAAACTACAATAACACTGAATAATCAGTAAGTAAAGTGTCATTTAAAAAGCTTTGAAAACCTTAACATAATTTACGTCTAGTCTGTGCAACTTTGTTTGCATGTTAGAGTGAGCTAATATGAGCGCGGGGCGGGCGAGGGGCGCTGGTGCAATGAAAGAAAATTTGGCGCTCAAGGGGAGGCAACTGCCTGAAAAAGGTTGAGAACCTCTGACCTAGGAAGGTAAAGTGTAATTCACCCTTTGCTATTATTGCTCCAACTCCATGGTGATTATAGAACAGGACTCGGCAATGGTCATCGCTGGAGTAAGTTAGTGAACTAAAGTTTTTTCAAGATGACTTCACCCCCTGAGTAAATCCGTGTATCCAGATTTGGCCTGGCTTTCTATCCCATTTCGTCTTAACTGAAAATTATTTTCTTATTTAAATTGCAAGGATATGCAAGGGAATTGCTTCATAACCTTAGATTAAATCGGTAACATGTGAGGATTGTGTACAGTGGGAGTTTAGTAGGATAATATAAAAATCGAATACGTACTGTGTATATGGCAATAGTCAAATGGTTCTTGCAAAACCTCGCACAAACAAAACATCAAAACTTTTTCTTAGATATTCACCATTCTGATGGTCGTACACTTGTGTAGGGGAAAGGGGGAGGGGGGAGTTTGGAGTGAAAAGTATGTGAAGCGTAGGCGTACATGGAGGGAGCTGGGGGAGGGGGGGGAGTGGAGGGCGGAGGGAGAACAGTGTAAAACTTGCCAAAGCCGAGTATATGTACTTTACGGTTGACCCTGAGTGTCTGTGGCGTCACACACCCAGTCACACCATGAACAACGCTTAGCTGAGCTGTGACTGGGTTGTTTGTGTTTGGTGGCAAGATGTATTCCATGAGTGGGACTAGACCTAATTCAGCTGAGCATTGGTTGGCGTAACCATTTCCTATATGATCAATTGATTTTTGTGTAGCATTGTCTTCTGACAGATAAGTTTACAAAGAAGGAACAGAAGGCAGGATCTCTTGAAAGACAATTGACTTTACTGCATTAGCTCAGTGATATCCTTGTATGTATTGGAAAATCATGGAGACCTTTTTTAGTATAGCGTGTTCACAGGAACGGAGAAGAAGAAGAAGGTTATAATGGCTGGAGAATTTCTGGCAGTCAGGAAGGAAAATACCTAGGACAAATTCCAGCCCATGATATCGAAGGAAATAACGGGTGGTCTTCATTTGATTGGTCCAGGTGTTGTGATCTGAAACATTCGAAGATCCGCCTTTGACACAGTTGAAAGTAGTACCGAGTCGATGACACGCCCCTGGAAGAGCTGAACATTAGCACGTATGATAACACCAAAACACAGCAGTAGCAGCTTGAAGATTCTTGATTCGCTGTGTTTTTTTTTTAATACAGACATTTTCACACGGCGGTTAGAAGAAAAAAGAAATAAAAAAGATCTTCCTTGGTTTCTGTGTTCAATACATGTTCTATGTTCAATACAAGTTCTGTGTTCATTACATGTTCTATATTCAATACATGTTCTACGTTCAATACATGTTCTATGATCAATACATGTTCTGTGTTCATTACACGTTCTATGTTCAATGCATGTTCTACATTCAATACATGTTCCAAGTTCAAAAATCAAAATGAAAAATCAATACAACAATACAATCATCTCTTTGATTTCAAGGCTATTATAGAAATCTTAAAGAATAACAAAAAAATCATCATTTCGGAATGGAAAAAGGAATTCTTTTAGTTTTGTTTTTAACTCTCTCTTTCTCTCTCTCTCTCTCTCTCTCTCTCTCTCTCTCTCTCTCTCTCTCTCTCTCTCTCTCTCTCTCTTTGTTTCTTTGTGCTTTTTTTCATTAATGTCATTAATTACATAATAGTTTGGTTCCAGATCAAGGACATTCCCCTCACTGCTGACACGGGTTTTCTGATTGCTGTTTCTGATTTGGTTAAACTGGTCCTAACATTATATATGTATATAGTACCAAGGAATAATTTATTCATCAAAGTGCAAGTTAGATACCAGATAATGTAATTCATCCAAATTTTCCTTTCACTTTGTGTGTTAACTGGGTGAATCCAAACTTGGCTGCCGCCCTCACACGGATTACACATCTAGACATTTAATGATGATGACGTCAGTGTCAGTATCACTACCGTGCGCGGGTAGAAAAATCAGTAATTATAATGATAATGGATGGCATTTATATAGCGCATATCCATTTAAAATGCTCTCTGTGCTTTACAGAAGCAACATATCAACCACAGAGCAGAATAAAGCGCCTGGGAAGCGCTCAACACACTACACTGCTTCTTTCTCTCTCCCTGTCTCGCTCACTCTCTCTCTCTCTCTACCTATCTCAGAGCAAATTGTAACGCAGCCTGTTAGGCGCAGTTCACAACTCACAACACAAATAATATCTGAATATTTATTAATAATAATATGTATTTAGTAATGATTAATAAATTTTGTTGTTGCTGGTTCAGTACTGACCCCAGAACAGTTCATTGTCAGATTTGGTCTTTGCGTGACTCTTTTACCATTTTACTCATGCAAACTATTGTCTTTACTGTTGAATATCATCTAAAGATATGAAAATCATGCACTTTTCGGAATTACTGTGAAAACGTAAAATCTAGCTTTTTGGGCGTTTTTTTTTCCTTCTTTTTTCCCCCCCTTTTTTTGTTTTTAGCACTAAAAATCCCAAAATTTTGTGTATTTAACTGCCATTTACACAGATTTAAGCAACAGTAAATATATGTAAATAGAAATTTGTTCCTAGAAAAAAACTTCTTTGGCATATCCAGTAAGTTCTTTTCGGGGAGTGGAAATCATCTCCACCCCCCCCCCCTTTTTTTTCTTCCCAGTTTGGCCATGATGTAACATTATCTTTAATCAGTTCAAGAAACCTGTGTTGCTTGTGAATGCTTTGAAGAATTATGTTACTTGAGTTTGGAAGCAATTGGATGTAATGTGGCCGCCATTTTTGTTTATTTGTTTCCTTGGCCACGAGATCTGATATATTTTAACTTGTGACATAGTGACACACCCTCACCCTTCCCAATACCCCCCCCCCTCAAAAAAAAAAATGCAATATGAAATGATTTGGAAGGCTAAATCAGAACACTTTCAATGTATTGGATTTTACAGTAGCTCATGGCTTAATGAGTAATTGAATCATAAATTACGATAGACGGTTAACATCGTCAAAATCAATTCTGTATCACAAGCCATGAAGGGAAAGTAAATTCAGCTAGAAAAAGAAATGATCATGAAGTTTTCCAATTTCTTTTAAACCACAGCCGAGACTATCGTACCACTACATGTACCAGTTTGTGGAGAAGGAAAGTATCTGTTCACCAATGCCAGAACTCACTCAGCCACATGCCTGCCATGTCCACAGGGAACTTATATGGACGAGACAGATGTCACAAATCCCAGACTGGGAGATGTAATAAGTTATGACAGGACAACAATCACGAACAAACGAGTTAACACTTAACAGAACAATCCATCAGACTCACACATTTATTAAACATAATTATACATATAATAGCGCAATTACATATATTATATTATTGAAATGACTGCCGTACAACGGCCTTATTCTCACACACACGCTCCCTCGGATCCACAATCCGGTAGTTGCTCCTAAAGGCACTTCGGCCTCAGCCTCTCCCCTCAGGGTCTTAATAGTACATTAATGGTTCACTGGCACCGCAGTCTCTCAATATCACCTTCCTATCGTCATACACCTTAGCATTCCCCTCGCACCTCAGCAGGGCAATAACACATTGTTATTTCCATAGCCATCAACATGGCAACAACATAATATCAGTTCACTAGCCTATCAACATGGCAACAATATAGTATCTCATTCACTCTCATATCTACGTCCCTGTCCGTGGCCTGACTGCCACGACTTTCTGTGCGTCTACTGTCCTGCACTGACAGCCTCGCTTCTGGCCTATGTGTGGCCTCCGGCCCTATGCTGGCCTATCCCCTGTGCTCATCGAGGTGGCTCTGCGGCCCGTCCCCGACACCTACAAGAATAATATTACATTGGTATAATACCCTACCATTTCTATTCACTCCACCTCTCCTTACAACCCATGAAACGTACACACACTAGTTCACCTTTCACTCACCACACATCTTACGGTAACACACTTCCATCGGGGTACACACTACTCACTCGCGCTACAAATCCATGAACTCACTTTCATCTATCGCTCATGGCGCACATTGCTATATTCAATATCAAGGACTTCCACATTCCTCACATATACTTATTCACATCATGGTAATAGACGAATATAATATAATACATCAATCATAATAATCAATCAACATTCTACATACCAGTCATAACTGGAAAGACTCTCACTAGTCTTCTCGACTGCTTCCTTTTATCTCTGCCCGATGGGCTATTATTCACAGATCCGCTCCCTAGGACCTTCTAACTTGCAGTGATAGTTATACAGCGCTTTCGCCTCCTTCAGACTCCCCCCCCCCCCACTACTCACAACAGCACGCTTAACTTGCTGTCTACTGTGAGTCATTCTTACTCTACACCCGCTCTGTAGCAATCCCCTTAATTGCACTCACTCCACTCGTGACATCATCCCCCACCCCAAAAAAATTAATGCAATTAATTTCAAATCGCATCAAGATGACTGTCAACGAGTGAGCCTGAGCAATACCTACATTAAAAATGACCTACCAGTTCCCCTAGTATATAGAATACCGAAATCAGGGGAAAACATGGGGATCAATATGGCCTGCAATATGCATATATGTGTCACATCATGAATAGCTAACTAATCACAATACTTAATACAGAATCAACAACCACTCAACCTATCAACCATTCTTCATATCATATTTATAATGTCAATATTTTAAAGTCGACTCATTCACACAGATCCTGTCAATGTTCCTGTCCTCCGATGTATAAGCTCCTGAAATCTTGCCCTAGGCTCGACTAAGGTAGTCGGCGATATGATTGCTGGTTCCTGGAATTGGTTGAATAACGAAGGTATACGGCTGCAAAGCCAATGCCCATCTAGACAAGCGTGGGCTGGACGAACGATTCTTCGACAAAAATGTCAGTGGCTTGTGGTCTGTCTGGATACAAAATTCTCGTCCCATGAGATAACGTCCTAGTTTCTGGACGGACCAGACAATGGCAAGACACTCACGCTCTATCACAGAATACTTTCTTTCTCTCTGCAATAACTTCCTACTGACATAACATACAGGATGGAGACATTCGTTCTTCTCCTGTAGAAGACAAGCGCCGACACCAGAGTCCGACGCATCCGTTCTGAGGATAAAATTAGATCGAAAATCGGGTAATATCAAAATGGGTGACGATGATAATGCTGTCACCAAATTATCAAATGATGTCTGACATTCAGACGTCCACTGGACCTTATCGGGTTGTCCCTTCTTAGTAAGGTCAGTAAGAGAAGATGACAAGGAGGAAAAATTTGGAATGAACTTTCTATAATAATTTAAAATTCCCACTAAGCTTCTGACTTGTTTCTTTGTTTTAGGGATTTGCAACCCTACTAACTTGTCAATTTTTGTTTCTTCAGGTCTCTGAACACCTCTACCCACAATATGTCCTAAGAATATTATCTCTGGACATGCCAAATCCATCTTTGCGGGTTTAGCAGTTAGCCCAAACTGGCGTAATCGTTGAAAAATTACTGTTAGTGTCTGAATATGATCAGACCATGTCGACGTATGGCATGCTATATCGTCAAAGAATGACACGACATTAGGTATGTCCTTCAACACTAGTCTCATTAATCGCGCAAACGTCGCTGGCGCGTTTACCAACCCAAATGGCATGACCTTAAATTGGAATAATCCAATGGGCGTTTGGAACGCCGTGTATTGTTTAGACTCCTCAGTAAGCGGGATTTCCCAATAACCTTTCGTTAAATCTATCTTGGAAAACCACGTGGACCCGGCCGATGAAGCTATTAATTCCTCCTGAAACGGAATAGGCTCCCTATCGCCTACCGTAATAGTGTTCAATCTTCGAAAATCAATACAGAACCGCACCGATCCATCAAGTTTCTTCACGAGGACGATGGGTGATGAATACGGCGATGTTGATGGTTCTATCACATCTAACTTCAACATCGACTCAACTTCCTTTATGACTCTATCTCTCGAAGAAAAAGGCAACGGATACGGTCTAAGAAATACTGGCTTATCCGAAGTCAACTTTATTTGGTGCTGGATCGCCGTAGTGCGACCCGGCAAATCCGTAACAACATCCGGAAATGACGCTAACAGGGTCTCAAGTTCCCTACTCCTTGAACTCGTAAGGTCAGGGTTAATTTTTACGTCCCTGTAACCTTGTGTCGCAGTTAACTCCGGCAATTGAATTTGTAACTCTTCCTGCGCCTCGGTGTCGCTTACGTCACCGTCCAACTGGTCTACGACCCCCGTACAAGCAGTAGAGAAGACAGTCTCCTCTGGTCTTGTCTGTGCACACAGATACTGTGGTCTCTCATAAAATCTCTGTAGCATATTAACATGGAAAACCTTACTCGCTCCATCAATGTGGATAGCGTAATCTACCTTTGAAACAACTCGCTCAATAACATAAGGACCTTTCCATGTCATCAATAACTTATTATGGTCCGTAGGTAACAACAACAGAACCTTGTCTCCTGGCTTAAAAATTCTCAGTTTGGACCCTCTATCTTTATAGTCTTTTGCTCTTTTCGAAGCGATACCAGAAGCTTCTTCCGCTATAGTGCGCGCTGAAGATAGTCTTTCTCTTAAATCAACAAGGTACTGAAACACCGAAATCTGCTCATCGTCTCCCGATGATGGCGACGTCATCATGTCCCGAAGAACATCAGTTGGGCCCCTGGGACTACGACCGTACATCATTTCGAACGGCGAGAATCCCGTTGACTCCTGCCGTACCTCTCTGTACGCGAATAACACCGCAGGGATATATCTATCCCAATCTTTAGGGCGATCCGCAGCTACCTTACGCAGCATCGACTTTAACGTCGAGTTCAATCTCTCGCACATGCCATTAGCCTGCGGATGATAAGGGGTGGTAGTGATGGGTTGTATACTGAATAAGCGGAACAATTCCTTCATCATCTGCGACGTAAATTGCGCGCCCCTATCAGACAGAATTTGCTCTGGTATTCCTACCCTAGCGAAAATTGCAAACAACGCTTCCGCGACTGCCTCAGACGTTATGGTCCGCAGAGGAACCGCCTCTGGCCATCTCGTAGCATTACATATGACCGTTAAGAAAAATCGATTCCCCCTATCGGTCGCTGGGTGAATGGGGCCAACAAGGTCTATCGAGACCTTTTTAAACGGTTCTGAGACCGTGGGGATCTTCTGAAGAGGGGCCTGGGGTGTACGACCCTTATGCGTCGTCTTTTGGCACGCACTGCACGTCTTACAATAGACCTGCACATCTCTGTGGATCGATGGCCAGTAAAAATTTTTAAGAACCCTTTCTTTGGTTCTAGCTATCCCCATATGACCCGCTAATGGGACATCATGTGCCAAATGCAACACTGTTGCGATCAGCAACGCTGGCACCACGACCTGCTTTAAAATGGAGGACACCGTTACATATTTACGGAACAGAATGCCCGCCTGAACAACAAAGGAGGACGACCCGTTCTTATATCTCCTCGTTTTCTCGGTTCGCACTTCCCCAAAACATGGGTTTAATGATGGGTCCTCCCTTTGTAATCTCGCCAAGCGCTCCGGCGTGATGTCTAGGTTGACCGCTGGCGTAGCCAAAGGTCTAATCTTGTCTTTATCGGCTAACCGTCGGCGTGTTTCGACCGCGGCGCAAAAGTCAATACCTTTTGATTGCGACCATGCCTGCACGTTCTCATCGGACGGGGAAACTACCCGTGATACATTCCCAATGATGAGCTGGGCGCCTGGAAAACAACCAACGACCGCTTCGACTTCCCCGCTAAGGAAAGGTGTATCTATCATTATTCTTGCCATGGGTAATTTCTCAATGGCCCCCGAAAATTGGATGCACGGGACAGTCTCACCTGTAAGCTGTGAATCCCGAATGCAGTCTCTATGCACTCCCACAACGGTAGATCCTGTATCTCGTAAAACCGAGACCGGTTCGTCGCCAACAAACCCCGGATAAACCCTAAGACCACCTCCTGTATGACATGAATTTATAACGGGGATCTTTCTCCCACAAGGTAAAACACCGGAAGATAATAACTTCTCACAACTGGGACACTTAGAATACTGTCCGCCTCCGTTGTCCGATGTAACACACGCAGCCGCATGATGAAATTTATTTGGGGAACATGGACTGGAGCTACTGTCCACGTTCGCCGCTATCCTACCTGCAGGGCAGTTCACGCTGATGTGATCTGCTCTTCCGCAGTTCCAACACTTCGCGGCCCTACACTCGCGTGAAAAGTGACCCACGCGTCCGCAAGTCCAACACTCAGCTCCCTGTGCTGCCCTAGGCCTGGGTCCCCGTGACCCCTCGCGACCGGAACTAGAGTCCCTATGCCGTCGGTCATCGGCAAAGGTCACAACTCGCCCCCGGCCATTACCGCGACCTAGCCCTCCTGCTCGGTCAAACTTACCGGATCCATATGCCGGTGATTGGTGATAGCCCCTACGCTGCCCCTGGGCTTGCCCGCTATAGGCACCACGCTGACGCGACCTGTCCCTAAGTCCTGCCGGCGACCCCTCGACAACGGCGACGTACCCCGCATCTTGGACGTACGCCCTGGCGACTGGTTTGGACGGATGTGCCGTACGGTATGCTTCCGCCAACTTAGACGCCTCCTGCACCGTCGCGGGTTCGTTCTCTTTCAGGAAAGCCACCAGATCTTTGTGGCACGACGCGTACAGCTGGTCACGGATCATTAGGTCTTTCAGTTTAGCAAAATCCGTGCCCACATGCGCCAAGTCTACCCAGTTCGCGAAATACTCCGTTAGTCTCGCGACGAAGGCAGCAAAGTCCTCCCTGGTATCTGCACGTGCTCGCCTAAACTGCTCCCGGAAATATTCCTCGGTACGCGCAAATCGGCGAAGCAGCAAAGCCTTCAGCTTATCGTAATCTTGCACGTCTTCGCGCTGTAGCTCTTTAAAGTAGGTTAACGCTCGCCCCTGCAACAGCGATGCCAGGTACGTGGCCCATAATTCCTTATTTTCCCCCCATTGCAATTGTGCGTTCAGTTCGAACCTGTAAAGGAAGGCGTCTATGTCGTCCTTCCGGTCGTCGAACGTAGGGAGCTTAATCCTAACGCCACCTTTATTGTGTACCTGCCGCTCAACTGTTTCTGTTGGCGTATTCTTTTTGATTTCCAACTCCGCTATTCTTACTCGCGCGTCTGTCTCCCGCTCTTGAGCTTCTATCTCCTTTAACCTTAACTCCCTCTCCTGCTCCTCTCGCTCTCTATCCTTAGCACGCTCATCGCGCAATTCCGCCTGCTGTTCTTTAATCCAGCTGCGCAGCTCCTCTCCCTCAAGGCCAAGTTCCGTACCCAATTTCATGAGCTCACGGAGATCCGCCATTTCACAGATTTATGGTTATGGTATCTATTATAAGACGACCAACCTGTCGGTATGATCACTAACGATACGACCAGAGACCTGAGATCACACCAGATATAACAATACCCAGTTCAGAATACAATTCAGAAATTTACCTTTACAGCACAACTAATTCTATATCTATAAAATGTATGCACTATTAATAATAAAAAAGAGTAGAAAGGAAAAGAATAAGGAAATTTAGTAAAAGGACCACACGTACGTCAAGGACAACGAACCAGACTAGGACAAAGCTTCTACAAAAAAAAACTATACTGGAAAAAAATGCAACCTAACTACGCCGATTACACAACACGGTACGAACAAGAACAGAGTCTGAAAAAAAAGAACGTATCTATAGATAGGTAGAAGGAGGACAAGAGAAACGTCTTCCTAAAACAAGGAGGAAGATAGAACGCTACAATCTAAACAAAAATACAGGTCCCTATAGAACTGTTCACTGTGATGAACGAAGTTCCAAATTTAGCCCACCTCCCGAAGAGGACAAACTACGCTCACCACAGCAAACCCGCGCCACCGCCCGTACAACCTATAACGACAACAACAACAGCAAAACAGCGGAAAAAGACAGAAGAAACGACAGCCCTCAATCCAGGGTACAAAATTTCAGAATTTCACTTAACTTTCACCCTTGATCTAAATTTCTCCCGTTTTCTCGGAGCTCTGGCTGCTTGACCTCTACAGGCTGGCACGCACACACTCTGGAAAGTTTAAATACACATTAATACCTATTCATAGCAATACATGCATCAATACATATTATTATTCATAAACATACATAAATCATATCATCATGAAATTTCCATTCATCCCACGAACAAAGACAACAGCACGAATTCCTAGCACAACAGAAAAACAACTAGATATAACGAATACACACTGTCAAAATGACCACAGGTAAACAGGACGAGCCCCCAGTGTCACAAATCCCAGACTGGGAGATGTAATAAGTTATGACAGGACAACAATCACGAACAAACGAGTTAACACTTAACAGAACAATCCATCAGACTCACACATTTATTAAACATAATTATACATATAATAGCGCAATTACATATATTATATTATTGAAATGACTGCCGTACAACGGCCTTATTCTCACACACACGCTCCCTCGGATCCACAATCCGGTAGTTGCTCCTAAAGGCACTTCGGCCTCAGCCTCTCCCCTCAGGGTCTTAATAGTACATTAATGGTTCACTGGCACCGCAGTCTCTCAATATCACCTTCCTATTGTCATACACCTTAGCATTCCCCTCGCACCTCAGCAGGGCAATAACACATTGTTATTTCCATAGCCATCAACATGGCAACAACATAATATCAGTTCACTAGCCTATCAACATGGCAACAATATAGTATCTCATTCACTCTCATATCTACGTCCCTGTCCGTGGCCTGACTGCCACGACTTTCTGTGCCTCTACTGTCCTGCACTGACAGCCTCGCTTCTGGCCTATGTGTGGCCTCCGGCCCTATGCTGGCCTATCCCCTGTGCTCATCGAGGTGGCTCTGCGGCCCGTCCCCGACACCTACAAGAATAATATTACATTGGTATAATACCCTACCATTTCTATTCACACCACCTCTCCTTACAACCCATGAAACGTACACACACTAGTTCACCTTTCACTCACCACACATCTTACGGTAACACACTTCCATCGGGGTACACACTACTCACTCGCGCTACAAATCCATGAACTCACTTTCATCTATCGCTCATGGCGCACATTGCTATATTCAATATCAAGGACTTCCACATTCCTCACATATACTTATTCACATCATGGTAATAGACGAATATAATATAATACATCAATCATAATAATCAATCAACATTCTACATACCAGTCATAACTGGAAAGACTCTCACTAGTCTTCTCGACTGCTTCCTTTTATCTCTGCCCGATGGGCTATTATTCACAGATCCGCTCCCTAGGACCTTCTAACTTGCAGTGATAGTTATACAGCGCTTTCGCCTCCTTCAGACTCCCCCCCCCCCCCCACTACTCACAACAGCACGCTTAACTTGCTGTCTACTGTGAGTCATTCTTACTCTACACCCGCTCTGTAGCAATCCCCTTAATTGCACTCACTCCACTCGTGACAACAGAACACACTAGAGGCTCTTGTAAAAGTTGTGCAGAGTTTCCTCATGAGCTGTTTTGTCCTCCAGACATAACAGACCACAACAGGTCTAGAGATGACGATGGCCTGACAGTGTTGATGATTGTTGGACTGATGGTTGGTACAGCGGTTATGTCCGTGCTAGTCACGCTGGTCGGTGTCCGTGTCTGGAGGAAAAGACACATGCCTAGGAGACAGCCGTTGTCGGTGTGCGAAGATGAAACCCAATCGCTGAAATCGCCCAGTAAGTATTGTTTATCTGATATACAGTGCGAAATGAGAGTGTAATAACGTCTCTTGATAAATAATGTTGCCAATGCGAGTGTGTGCATGTAATAATATACTATAACAGATAGATAAGCAGACAAACAGACAAAGAGAAAAAAGAAGGAAACACAGATTGATAATAAGATAACTTTAGATAGTTATCTTTAGTCAGACAACTAGCCAGACAGGCAGATAGATAGACAGAGACAGAGAGACAGACTGTCTGACGGAGGAAATGCGTGGAAATGCACAAACGGATATTGTTTACCGCAGCGACCTACTTTCCTCTCCATGCTAATAGTGGTTACGGAGAGCCTCCCGTGTCTCGCAGTGCAAATCGACCAACAGTGAAACCTCTCTTTACATACACAGTTTGGGTAACCACAGAAAGGCCACCTAGTAAGTCGGCGACTATAGGTCGGAGCTTCGGGTTACCACCTAAAAGGCCTATGCTTCACATAAAGGTCGCATAGAATTTCGGTGCATTGCGCCCGGTAGTTACATTTCTCTCAAAGAACCAAAATGCAGGTCTCTCTCAAAGAACTGGAGTGCACCTTTTTCAAGTTGCATCTCTCTCAAAGAACCAAAATGCAGGCATCTCTCAAAGAACTGGAGTGCACCTTTTTCAAGTTGCATTTCTCTCTAAGAACTGGAGTGCACCTCTTTCAAATTGCATTTCTCTCGAATAACCAAAATACAACTCTCTCTCCCTCTCTCTCTTAAAGAACCAAAATGCAGCCCTCTCTCAAAGAACTGGAGTGCAACTCTCTCAAAGAGAGAAAGACAGCGGCAGGGGCAGGTGGATGCGGCTGGGGGGGGGGGGGCAGTGAGCAAGGACAGAACTTAGACAGAGATAGACAGAGGGAGAGACGGGCAGATAGAGAGAGAAGGGAAGGGGACATGGAGAGAAAGAGAGAGAAAGAGAGAGAGAGAGAGAGAGAGGGAGGGAGAGAGAGAGAGAAATATATAAGAGGAAGAGAGATTTAATGGTGTATTTAATGTCTTTTGTAAACAAATGGCATGTAAAACATTGCTTTTCAAAAAAGTGTATGATTTATAGATGACACTAGAACTGTTACTGAAATGTATCTTTGGATGTGTTAGTGTGTGGGTGTGATATTCTGGAGTGTTTGAGACTGTGTATTCTATGTGTTTGTTAAGCGCCACCGAGCACTTTTAGTGGATTTTGGAGCTATATAAATCAATTATTATTATTATTATTATTATTATTATTAATACTTTGTGTTACTAAAGAGTCAAGTGTGAGTAAATAGTTTGGTTCAGGCTGGACAGTAAATCATACATTTATATTACATTCATTCGAACGGTGATGGTGATACATAGGAAATAAACGAAGTGAAATACTAAGTTAAGAAGAATCATCATTCCTTGGTTTCGACGGATCAATCTAAAACAGAACTAACACGGCAAAGACAACAATAAATGCCTCTGAGGCACTTTTAAACATATTTTTACTATGCCCAAAGAAAGGTAACGAGGTTTATACGATCAGCCAAGCGGCGCGATGTATGCGCTTGAACCTCGTTAAAGCTTTAGCCAGGTTCCAACAGCCGACTTCGGCGTGTTATAACCTGTTTAACTCTGGTTACGTAATTACAGTAGGGTTGTCCTCAAAATGCAATACACGGCACAACTGTCGGTCAAGAACATAGGCTAGATACCAAGTTACAGCTCCCAATAATGAAAACTATTAAAGATAATCAGTTTTTCCTTCTCCTGTAAAATTTTGATTTTGGACTTAAGAAGGTTCCAACAACAAACCGACGATAAGTACAATGCCGTAACTACAGTATCCTTATGACACTAATACAATATCATTACAATACCATTGCAATACTATTACAAACCCAATACAATACCATCACTGTGATAAAACAATGGTCAATGATACTGTTACAAAACTAGTACAATACCACCACTGTGATAAAACAATGGTTAATGATACTGTTACAGAACTAATACCACACCACCCCACTGTGGCGAAACGATGGCCATATATAGATACTGTAATGCTTCGTGCACGAACCATAGCACATAGACCGTTGCTCATAACATGGTTATCCCCAAAATGCATCTAATTATATATTACACACTTTCTCCACCTTAGAACGCAAAAGGCTTTTTTATTAGGCCACCTACAGTAACCAAATTCTGCATGTACATTTCAAATACAATGGAGGTGCACGGACGTTTTTATTACTTTGATTGGTTTTGTTCTTGAATTTATAGAAAATGCATTGTTTCGTCGTGCTGTCAAACAGTTCTAATTTTCATTCTCCATCTTGGCGTCATTCTGACAGTATAGTTCATGTCATAAAAAGTATCGAGGATCGAGTTTTTCTTTTCCTATGGCTTAGATCATCTGTTTGAAAGGAAGTATCGTTTGAAACAGACTGTCAGGCCAGAGTTTTCTGCTATTGTATGACAGTACACAATACAGCCTGCTACTGTCACCCCCACTGTCTTGTGGGTCATCTCGGGAGAGAGGAAGACTAGGGGAAGTTAACCCTGAATACAAACACCACACTGCCTTGTGTGTTGCTATGATAGCAAAGGCTATGGGAGTAAACCCAGACAGAAAATCAGGAGTGGAGACCCGAAGGTGGTTGTCAGGGAGAACTGCATCAAACTGGCTTCCAGCATCTCCTGCAGCCGGACTAGTTCCAAATGTATTGACCTGGTCTCTCCCTTGGGTTTAACTAGAATGGCAGAGAGAGGGTTGGTGCCTCTGGGCAAAGCACCATCTCTTAATAATAGCCCAGGCAAGGCAGCAAAACGAGGAGGCGTTTGCTCGGGCTTGGCAAGCGTCTGTCTCTCCTCTATAAGCCCACCCATTTCCGATTTGGAGAGGACACTCCAGCCATCCGTTACGGATGGGCACAACACGGGAGGTGGAAGTTACCGGTGATAAGCTCAATCCATTTGGCGTACGGATGAGCGCCAGGGGTCCCCTCTGTCGGTGGGAGCGGCTTTTCAGCTGCATTGATCAACTACCGCCCGCCGTAACCTGGGCAGCCCCCAGGCAGTTGGGTGTTGTTCCGCCACGTCAGCCTGCTTCATAAGGTGGTTGGAGCTAGACCAAAAGTCAAAAAGCTGACGTAAAGTGTGCACCTGGCAAAAACAGAAAAATACTAAAACTTGGTACCTGGAACGTCAGAACAATGCGCCCAGGCTTGCAACAGCAAGATCTCACTGATATTGACTCCATCAGGAAATCCCAAATTATTGATCGAGAACTTCAGCTACTAAACATCGACATCGCTGCCCTTCAAGAAACTCGACTTCCCGACTCCGGGTCAGTCAAAGAAGAAAACTACACCTTCTTCTGGCAGGGCCTTAGCAGCGAACAGCCGAGAATCCACGGCGTGGGCTTCGCCATAAAAAACTCCCTTATCAATTCGATCGCAACTCCAATTGGAGTGTCAGAACGCATCATGACACTCAAACTGAACACCCGGTCTGGTTTTACCAACATTATCTGTGTCTATGCCCCAACACTTACCTCCTCTGACGAAACCAAAGACATTTTCTACGAGGCATTGCAGAGGACTCTCCACAACATCCCTCTCACCGAAGGCCTGCTAATTCTGGGTGACTTTAACGCTCGAGTGGGAGCAGATCACTCCGCATGGCCAAAGTGCATTGGGCACTTCGGCATTGGCAACATCAACGAAAACGGGCAGCGCCTTCTGGAGCTATGCTCCGTAAACTCATTATGTGTTACAAACACGTACTTTGACCTTAAGAGATGCCAAAGAACATCATGGCGCCATCCCAGGTCTGGCCATTGGCATCAATTAGATCTTATTCTCTCAAGGAGGAAGAGTTTGGGCTGTATAAAAATAACTCGTTCCCTCCACAGTGCTGACTGTGACACCGACCATGCACTGGTAGTCAGCAAAATCAAAATTTCGGCCAAGAAAATATACAGATCAAAAGCCCCTTCAATCCCTAAGATCAGTGTAACAGCAATCAGAGATGAATCAAATAGAAAGTCATTTGAAAAGTTATTTGCTGAAAGCATGGATAATGTCACCCAATGTGAGTCGGTAGATGAAACATGGAACACTCTCAGTTCAAAAATTCATGACTGTGCCATCAAGTCTTTTGGACAGCATAAAGTTTCAAACAACGACTGGGTAGCCCAGAACAGCGAAATTCTCCTACCTCTCATTGAGCAAAAGAAATCTGCTTTCAATGAGTATAACAAAAATTGCAATCAGAGTACAAAAACTTGTTTGAAAAATGCAAAAGCTAAACTTCAGCTGGAGGTAAGACGTTGCGCCAACAAATACTGGACAGACTTGTGTAACAGCATACAAGAGGCAAATGAAAAGGGAGATATGAAAACCGCCTTTAGTCAGATGAAAGTAGCTCTTGGGCCAATCATCACCAAAAGCGCCCCACTTAAGTCTGTAAATGGTGAACCCATCACAGATAAAAATGAACAACTGAATAGGTGGGTAGAGCATTACTCTCTGTTGTATTCAACTGAGAAAAATATTCCACCAGATTTTGAGGAACACCTCCAAAAACTGCCAATAATGGCCGAACTTGACGCTGAACCTTCCTTAGTCGAGCTTTCCAATGCAATCGACCACCTGTCTGCTGGAAAAGCCACAGGAAGTGACAACATTCCTGCAGAGGTATTAAAAGACCTAAAAGGCCCACTATTACCACACCTGTACAATCTGTTACTGCAGTGTTGGAAAGAAGGCGTGATACCACATGATATGAGAGACGCCAAAATTGTCACACTTTACAAGAACAAAGGAGACAAAGGCGACTGCAACAACTATCGAGGCATATCCCTCCTCAGCATTACTGGAAAGGCTTTTGCTCGCGTCATCCTCTGCCGCCTTCAACAACTGGCGGAAAAAGTCTTACCAGAAACACAATGTGGCTTTCGAAGCAAACGATCAACTATTGACATGATATTTGCACTTCGGCAAATCCAAGAAAAATGTAAAGAACAAAACAGGCCGCTTATAACATGCTTTGTGGACCTAACAAAGGCTTTCGACACCGTAAGCCGATCTGGCCTGTATGCAGTCCTTAAATCTATAGGCTGTCCACCAACATTGCTAAAACTTATTGCATCCTTCCACACTGACATGAGGGCATGTGTCAACTTTGAGGGCTGCACATCCAATTCATTTGCTGTAAACAGCGGTGTGAAGCAGGGATGTGTTCTTGCTCCTACCTTATTTGGTATATATTTTGCAGCCCTACTCAAGAATGCCTTTGGTCAATGTTCAGGTGGAGTACTTATTAACACCAGAGTGGACGGCTCCATTTTTAATGTTGCCAGACTAAAAGCAAAATCTCGTACAGAGCATATTATGTTACAAGAGCTCCTCTTCGCAGATGATGCTGCAATCGTGGCCCACGATGAAACCACGCTCCAGGCTCTCATCAATAGCCTTGCCAAAGCCTGTGACAAATTCATGCTAAAGATCAGTGTCTCAAAAACTGTAGTTTTGACACAAGGCTTGAGAAACCCCAACCCAATCATGCTGAATGGCTCTCCTCTGGAGCAAGTGGGAAAATTCTGCTACCTAGGCTCAACCATCAGTGGTAGCACAGACATAACAACTGAAATAAATGCCAGAATAGGAAAGGCGGCCACAGCTTTTGGCAAACTCTCAAAAAGGGTGTGGAACAATAGCAAGCTGACCATCAAAACAAAGGTACTCGTGTACCAAACTTGCGTCCTAAGCACCCTGCTGTATGGGTCAGAGACATGGACCACCTACTCCAAACATGAAAGATCCCTCAACTCCTTCCACCTGCGCTGCCTACGCAAAATTCTCAAGATCAAGTGGCAAGACAGGATCTCAAATATCGAAGTTCTGAGCCGAGCCAACATTCCATCAACTCAGGCTCTCCTAGGCAAAAAAAGACTGCGGTGGCTTGGACATCTCCACCGTATGGAAAATGATCGCATCCCCAGACAAATTCTCTACGGGGAACTTGCTACTGGCAACCGACCCAGAGGTAGGCCACATCTGCGATTCAAAGACACTTGCAAGGTCACGATGAAAGCATTCAACATCGACCCCAATGAATGGGAGAACCTTGCAAATGATCGAAGCAGATGGAGACAAAAATTGCGCAGTGGCACGCTCGCAATAGACTTCAAGGCAAAAGAAACATACCTGACAAAACGACAGAGGCGGAATGAAAACACTCGCCAAAGTGAACCCAAAAGACTGACCTGCAATCACTGCCATCGCACTCTCGGGTCAAACATTGGTAGAATAAGCCACGAGAGAAGCTGTCAGTCAAAGTGAAAGTGAATATTCTAGCTGCTAAGACCGTCTGTAAAGACGCTAAAGGCCATATACATAAGGGAAACAATCTAGAGAGGAATAACATAAACAACTGGAGACCAGTGAGTCTTACCAACACAGATTATAAAATCTTTTCTAAATGTCTAGCCTTAAAACTCCAGAGGGTCATGGATAAACTCATACATAGCAATCAGGTAGGTTTTATTAAAGGCAGATCTATTACGAATTTGATTCGTACTATAGATGACTGTTTGACTTTAGCAAGGGAGGGAGAGGGTGGGCAGGCATTTTGGTCTCACTGGATTTCCAAAAGGCCTTCGATAGTATTGAAAAAAAAGCAATTATATATGCACTTGAAACCTTCAACTTTGGTAATAACTTTATTCAATATGTCAAAACATTGATACGGAGCACAGAGAGCTGTGTAAAAAATGGGGGCTGGGTCTCCAAATGGTTCAATACAGAACGTGGAGTGAGGCAAGGCTGCTGTGTCAGTCCTCTACTGTTTATTTTGGTGGCAGAAATTATGGCCATCAAGATAAGACATAATCCAGATATCAAGTGTATACAAATGGAAAATACTCTGAATCATAAACTGCTCCAGTACGCAGATGACGTAACATTGATGTTAAACCATACTGATGACCTCAAAGAAGGTCTCAGAGACATCGAAACATTTGGAGAATTTTCAGGGTTGAAATTAAATAAGAACAAGTGTAAAGGGATGGAAATAGGAGACGGGAATATGAGAACTTGTGATATGGGAATTTCGTGGGTCAACAAGGGAGATAACATGAAAATACTGGGCATCTACTTCAATGCTGATAAAGAAATATCCTGTGTGGAAGAGAATTGGAAAGAAAGGGTAAGGAAACTTGAAGAAATCATCCAAAGATGGAAAAGACGCAATTTATCATGTTATGGTAAAGTAACTGTGGTAAAGAGCTTATTACTATCACAATTGAGCTATATAGTACAATCAGTAAGTCTGCCACAAAACATACTACAAGAAATAGACTCTAAGATATTTAAATTCATCTGGCAGAAAAAATATTCAAATAAGAAAGCATTTGAGAAGGTAAAAAGAACTGTAATTTGCAAAGAATTGTCTGAAGGAGGATTGGGTATGATTAGTATAAAGGACCAACAGAAAATATTCCTAATGAAGTGGATGAAATGGCTGACATCGAAAGGCAATAGGACAAATGAAAGCCACATAAACACCTCTGAACATTTCTTCTCACAGTTTGGGGGTAGCAAATACTTTGTAGAAAGTAATTTCAGCCTTAAACATAAGGCAAAAATAAACACTATCACATCTTTGTTCTGGCGAACTGTAGCCAGTGCCTGGATAGAAGCAAAGGACACAAAAGTAATTGTTAGTGACACGGACAACATGTCACTACAGGAATTGTTAAATCAACCCTTGTTTAATAATAAGTTGTTCCAATATAAAAGAAACCTCCTTTTCTTCCCGAAATGGATCAAGGCAAATATAAGATATATACATGACGTGTGGAGCGAGAGAGGAATAATCGGAAGAGAGACCATAGAGGAAAAAACAGGAAATTACCCAAGCCTAATGTTTGAATATAACGCAATGATAAATGCCTTCACAGAAAACCAGAGAACGCTTTTAGGCAGTGTTACAAGGAACATGATTAGGGAAGCAAAAGAGACAGCTTGTAAGCTTCCTGAATATATTGAATGTTTCTTTGCCAAAACTAATAAACAAATAAGAAATACATATCTAAACATTAGAGAAGGCACTAGTTGTGGAGTTGGCTTCTGGAAAAGAAAGCTTGATATCGATGTCACAAAATATTTTATGGTAGCAAAAAATTCATCTAGGGAAAGTAGACTTAGGCTTCTTCACTTTAAATTAATCCATAATATCTACCCTACCAATATTTTACTTACAAGAATAGGAATAAAATCATCAGAAAATTGTGCTTATTGTAATGAAAGAGACTACATAGAGCATTTCTTCTTTTACTGTAAGAAAATCAGGGGATTTTGGAATCATATAGCCAATGTCATTCTTATGAAAACGGGCCATAAATTAATCATGAACGAGGTGACAGCACTCTTTGGAATAGTGAAAAAAGATTGTAACGAATGTACAAGTAAGAAAATAAATACTATAAATCATATTATATTAGTGGCCAAGCTATGTATAAGTAAGCTGAAATATGGAACCATGAATAATATTTTCCATATCTTTGAAATAGAATGGAAGCATAGAGAACATCTCATCGAATAGTTATTATTTGTACGCCACGAGATGTCTCAGTATCCTTAACTCATCTCAGGCTCCATTAACGTTAAATATGAATGGAAATTTTATTGTATGAGCGAGTGAAATAGAGATAAAGAAAAAAAAAAAAAAAAAAGGGCAATGACGAAAAGATGAAAAATGCAACAAATTTTGGTATTCCAATGTGCATGAAAGTAAAGTTATTCCACGGTCACTTTTTATTTTTTATATTCTGGTACTGATAATATCATATTATTATTATTTGGTTAGAAAATTGGCAGACTTTTTTTTTTTTTTTTTTGCTGTTTTGTTTTCCTTGTCTCGATTGACTCTATTATGCATCATATTTGAATTAATTATTGTATAGATGACTCATCCTCTTAGTATCTAAAACCATTGGGAACACACGTAGCACATGGAAGACAGATTTATTTTTTTTTATTTTTTTTCTGAAATGTCTGTCTGTTCTTTTAATCTGTATTTTTAAAACTTCTGCTCAGGTTTATTATATATATTTACTGATTATTATTATGATTGGCTTGTGTTTGTATTGCTACAGTACCAGCTGTTTAAAACTGAACTCTAAAACTGATCAGCTGATAATGTTAAAGACCTAGAGGGTTCGAGAAGGCCGACAACACAGAATTCAGTAGTTAACAATTCTGGGATATAAAAGACTCAAGTTGGGTCCGATCCCCAGGATAGTCCCCATAGACAGCTGTGTATTCATTTACTTGGTTATATTATTATGTTCTCTCTTACTCATCTATTTATTTATTCATCTATTTATTTATTCATCTATTTATTGACCTTAGTCTTCACTCTTAATCCCACCGAGTATCTACATATATGTTCAAACACACCTATATGGGCATCTATATATATTTTTAAAAAAATTTAAAAAAAAATTTGAAGTTGTTCATGTCTGTTGGCTTAATTAGGTACCCTATTATTTCTTTATTTAGTGATCACTGAGTCATGCACTGAATGAATACATTCAAAATCGCATTTCAATCTGAGCTCTTAAAAAAAAAAAAAAAAAAAAAAGCAAGTTATTAAACAAGATACACAGACTATAGGAGACAAAGAGGGAGCCACCACACTGCTGAAATGTCTTACTAGAAATGATCATTGGTTGCCATGTCTGTTGAAAGTTTTGAGAGATCCAGAGGTCAACTTAGCTAACGTGGCGGAGATGGTGGTAACTGTATTACGACGAGCAGGTGAGTTGTGGAAATAAATTCAAGCGCATTAACTTTCACATTTCAAATGTGTGTTGTGGACGTTTCTTATCGATAGATAAATCAATGATTAGATGTAGGTTGTTTGCAGATTGACGGACACGCAGGTAGACAAACAGTCAAACATGCAGACATATTGATAGGCAGACAGACAAGTGATTTTGAGAAGCGTGGATCTAATCACATAAATGTTTGCCTATCTGCCTGTTTTCTGCCTGTGAATATTGTTTAACAAACATCTTGAACGATGAAAACTTTTTTGAACACTAACAGATAATTTTGCGGATTCCTCGGTCACCTGTCAACAAAACTGGTCAGGTTCATTATGAAAAGTCATTTTATGTACTTTCCTATAATAATAAATATTTACTAGTGTGTGCTTAAGTGAAATGTAAAAATAAAAATATGAAACGCCTTGAGACACTCTGTTGGAAAGAACAATATATAAATACATTAAGTATCATCTTTGAGAGGTAAAAACTGACACTCAGCAATGTTATAATAATATTTAATGAGTCAGACTTTCTTGACAAAAACATTGATAAAGTATTCAATGGCAGCATGACACTGCAGAGACAACTTACTGTCTTGTCTTTAACTACTAAACATTTGGGACTTCACCAAATTCTGTGTGTACCAGGCATAAATAAGAATGTTTTAACAAAGAAAAATTGAAACTGAGCCATTTGTGGGTTTTATTCAAATTAAAAGAAACAAAAAATGTTCGTCAAAGGAGAACAGAAACAACAGATCTTCATCCCTCAGGTTCTCATTTACTTTGTCGAAATGTCCATTGGTGTTGACATCTTTCATGCTTTACGTTCATGTACATAAAAACATGTGTACCCTTTAAGTTTGTTTTACCTTGTACTTATTGGGATGTCTGAGTGACAGATCTTTGTTTTTGAAAGCTAAACTCTAGATCATGCAGGATGTGCACATATCAATTTGAACTCAAAGTTAATTGACTATCTGTCTTGACAGATGTAATGTGTAATGTTCCTTGAAAGGGTAAGAATGAAACATTTAGGTAAAGACTGTCAGTGGTGGTACATAAATTTCTCTATTCACTATTTACTGCCTTCTTACATTTCAGGAACGGATAAGACAGTAATGGCTGAATTAGGGGAAGGTGGACATGAATATGTGAGTAACAAAAATAACTTGCCGCCCCCCCCCTCCCCCCACCCACCCACCAAGTGTATATCTATTGTTCTACTTGGTGGTGGACGGAAGATGGAGGATCCCAACCTATTCTGCAACATTTCAGACTTCCAGTGTCATGTCTCTCAACATATCTATACGGTAGTCCCCTCCCCTTGCACAGAACTGTTGAAACAAGAAAAACTCATTTTATAGTGTGGAGATCCCCAGCCTACCTTCTAGGGGTTCTTGTCATTTCTGCTGATTTACAGCAAAGATGAACTAAGGAAGATTTCCTCTTGCATTGACTTTGATACATAAAAATCGGTACAGGCAAGTCAGGTGATTTGTTGATTTTTTTTCATTATTTCATAAAATGTTGTAACAAATGGTTGTTCAACGCTAAGACCACCATACATTTGTTGCCAGTTACTGTCAGGTTTAGTGATATCTGGGCCTGGATAGTTTTCTCAGTGTAGTGGAGTTTTAGTTTGAGAGAACGAAGGGAAAAAAAATAACATGATTTTGCAAAGGTTGAAGTGTAGTGAATAGTTGAAAGTATCAGGTATTCAGTCAAGCTGTCTGAAAGGAAGGGAGAAAACTAGATGGATGTCATAGATAGAACTCTCTCTCCTCCTCCTCCTCCTCCCCCTCTCTCTATCGCTCTCTTTCTCTCTCTCTCTCTCTCTGTGTCTCTTTCTGTCTATGTTACTGATAACTGATGGCGACAATCACCATTCAAGATTTACCATTCAGGGGATACCACATATCTCTCATACAGGTCTTGTTTTTCAAGGTTACCACAATTCTCTCTCTCTCTCTCTCTCTCCTTCTTTCTTTCTTTTTCTCCTTTAGGCTGAGGCTGTAAGGCTCACAGCTAGCAAACCTCTAACTCTGTGCTCCATATATCTTCCGCCGTCTCTTCCCATCTCTAAAACTGACCTTACAGATTTTATTGAACAACTTCCTCCCCCATACATCTTTATGGGAGACTTCAACGCACACAGTCCCATCTGGGGCAGCTCCTCAACCAATGCTCGCGGTAAGGTTGTGGAAAAGCTCGTCTTGGAGACAGACATTTCCTTCTAAATGGCAGAACCCCAACGTATTTACACCAATCTACAGGCACGCTCACAAACATAGATCTCACATTAGTCCACCCAACACTCTCTTTACATTACTCCTGGTCTGTCCTGAATAGTCTTCACGGATCAGACCACTTTCAAATTTTGTCTTATCACAGACCAACCACGGTCAACAGTCCAGCCGACTCGGTGGAACCTTGCCCAGGCTGAGTGGACAAAGTTCGGCCTAAAGTGCACTCAGTTAATTACTCCCATCAATGTAAGCACAGTCGATCAATCCCAGGAACTTCTCTTGGAAGTTTCTCAGACCCGTATCCCCAAGAACTCTGCAACTCAGTGTAAAGACAAACCATGATTCACGGAAGACTGCAAGCTGGCCATTGAGGACCGTGAAACAGCCTTTCGCGAAATAAAACACAACCTAACACTCAGAGCGTGGGGAAATTCAGACAAGAGAGAGAGCGCGAAAGCCTGTAGGACGATCAGGGAAAGCAAGAGAAACTCGTGGAGAAACTTTATATCCCTGATCAATAGCCGCACCCCACTTAAGAAATTTTGGAAAATGATCAAGAAAATTAAAGGCTTTGCTACCACCTCTGGAATCGGGCAGCTAAAAAAGCAAGACGGTTTTATCGCGGAAGAGGAGGAGGAGATCGCAAACGCCGTTTGCAACTAACTCTTCCCACGATCGTTACTCGGGCCCCTTCCAAATGTTCAAAACCAAAGCTGAAAAAATGTCCCTTAACTTCTTAACCCTAGACCCCCCCCCCCCACCCCTACAACGAAAACTGTGCAACTGAAGAATTAACATCCAGTCTGAGCAAAGTCAGTCACACGACACCTGGCTCCGACCAGATACATAACGAAATTCCCAAACACCTACCCTCCACATCACGCTCCTGTTTACTAAACTTATTCAACCAAATCTGGACCTCGCGAGCTTTTCCTCCACCCTGGAGGAAAGCTAACATTGTCCCCATCCCAAAACCCGGCAAAGATCACTCGGATCCCAAAAATTACCGCCCTGTAGCTCTCACCAGCCGCCTTTGCAAGTTAAAGGAGCAAATGGTCACCAAATGTCTCAATAGGACATTGGAAAATACCCAGTCCCTCTCCACTTTTCAGTGCGTTTTCCGTGCGAAGCAAACCACGACAGACCATCTCGTCCGTCTGGAGACCTTCATCCGAGAAGCCTTCACTTCAAAAACAGCACGTAGTTGCCGTTTTCTTTGACTTGGAAAAAGCCTTTGACACGACCTGGATGCACGGTATACTGAGATATCTTCATGGGCTTGGACTGAGGGGCAACCTATCGGTCTTTGTCCAGAATTTCCTTGGCGACCGTTGATTCCAGGTGAAGCTGAACCATAATGATAAATAGCAGGGAGTCCCCCAGGGCTCTACTATATCTCCAACCCTATTCAATATTAAAATTAATTCAATTACTGCAACCCTTTTACAAAACGTTGACTGCTCCTTGTACGTAGATGACTTTCTCGTTTAATACAGGGAGACCTTGGTGGATGGAGTAGAGCGGAAACTGCAATTACAAACTAACACCATCCAGAGATTACCAGATACAAACGGTTTTAAATTCGCTCCCTGATCAGATCCAAATTAGACTACGGTGGTATCGTCTGTGGATCAGGAAAACCGTCATGCACGAAAATGCTAGACCCTGTGCACCACTAAGGGCTACATCTTGCTCTGGGTGCCAGTCGAAAGTCTGTAACTGGAGGCAAATGAAACGTCCCTGTCATACAGAGGAGAAAAACTCTCTCTTCAGTAGGGATTAAAATTGTCTTCTCATCCAGACAATCTCGCTTACAATTTAGTTTTCTATCCAACATATATTCAAAATTTTGAATCGTCTCAGGGTGTCACTCCTCCTTTTTACCTTCGGAGTCGGTCTTTGCTCGCATCAAGTGAGGTGGATTAATGACCCATTTCCTGCCATACTACCATGGCTAACTCATAAACCAAACATCATTTTAGGTCGCGGCATGTCCGAAGAACAACACCATGCCAGAAACCGACAAACAAAATACCTTTATATATTTAGAGAAGCAATCAGTAAATACTTTGATCAAAGACCATGATTCGTTAGGAGCCGCCTCATTCTCAAGTGCAGATGGCAAAACCGAACCGAATGCTTCAGTCTCAGCCCCAAAACATCCATCTTTGCCGCTGAAATTCATGTAATCAACTTGGCCTTAAATCTTAAATCCGATTCCCTACCAGGACGTTTCATTATCTTTTCTGATTCGCTGTCCTGCCTCCAGGCTTAAAAAAACAAAAAAACAAATATGAAAACACATGAAATCAATAATCTGTTTCAACGACTTCATACATGTTGCAGCGACTTCATACACTGTCCAACAGAAAATATGAAATTGTTCTCTGTTGGATCCCATTAATGAAACAGCAGACACGCTGGCCAAAGAAATATTGAAGAGTCCACCACGACACCTCCAAATACCACAGGCTGACTTTAAACCCGCTATTGAATAATTTATTAAATCGAGATGGCAGGAAATATGGGATGAACAAACATCAATTAAATTACACTTTATCCAAGATCAACTTGGACAGTGGACCCATGCCTCTCAACAAGATCGGAGAGATGAAATTGTCCTTAGTAGACTCCGTCTGTGTCATTCCCACCTCACACACCTTTTTTGTTTTTTTTTACTTGGGGGGGGGGGGGGGGGGGGGGAGGGAGCGCCCTTGAATGTGTGGCATGCAATTGCCCACTATCAGTGCAACATATTTTGATTGAATGTGTAGACTTCTAAAATATTCAAAGAAGGCACGGTGCGGATCCATGAAAGAATTATTTTCTGAGAAAGGCTAAGATCTACAACTTGATTTAATAACTTTTAAACTAGTTTACAAAACTTTCTCCAGATCCATAAAAAATAACTCTTTAGAGGTTTACCAATGTGTTAAAATTATATGAATGTACAATGTATTTAATTCTATGTTAAACTTAACAGGCCTGAATATAAAACATAAATACAGAACATGTACCAAAATAGACCATGAGCGCGCAAAGAGTGGCTGTTGTCATGTTTAGGCACAGTAAAACCCAAACTCAAACTCTCTCTCTCTCTCTCTCTCTCTCTCTCTCTCTCTCTCTCTCTCTCTCTATGTGTGTGTGCCTCTCTCTCTCTCTTTCTTTCTTTCTCTCTCTCTTTCTTTCTCTCTCTCTTTCTTTCTCTCTCCCTTTTTTCTTTCTTTCTCTTTCTTTCTTTCTCTCTCTCTTTGTCTCTTCCTTTCTCTCTCTCTCTTTCTTTCTCTTTGTCTCTTTTTTTCTCTCTCTCTTTGTGTCTCTCTCCTTTTCTTTATCTTTCTATTTCTTTCTTTCTTTCTGTCTCTTTCTTTGTCTCTCTCTTTCTTACTCTTTCTCTTTCTTTTTCTCTCTTTCTTCCTCTTTCTTTTTCTTTCTCTCCCTCTCTCTGTTACTGATAACTGATGTCGACAATCATCATTCAAGATATCCCATTCAGGGGATATCACTTATGACGGTATTTTTTTTCAAGGTTACTACAATTTTTTTCTCTCTTCTTTGTCTCTCTCTCTTTCTATCTCTTTTTCTTTCTCTCTTTCTCTCTCTCTCTCTCTTTATCTCTCTCTCTCTATTTGTATCTTTCTTTCTCTCTCTTTCTCTCTTTTTTCTCTCTCCTCCTCTTTCTCTCTGTCTCTTGCCCTCTCTCTTTCTTTCTCCCCCTCGTTCTCTTTCTTTCTCATTGTTTTTTCTTGCCCTCTCTCTTTCTTTCTCTCTCTCCCTCTTTTCCTCTCTCTCTCTTTCTTTCTCTCTCTCTTTCTTTCTCTCTCTCTCTCTCTCTCTCTCTCTCTCTCTGATACTGATAACTGATATTCACGATATACCACTGAGGGTATACCACTTAATATCTCTCATACAGGTATTATTTTTTTCAAGGTTACCACTATTGACCGCTCTCTCTCTCTCTCTCTCTCTCTCTCTCTCTCTCTCTCTCTCTCTCTCTCTCTCTCTTTCTCTCTCTTTCTCTCTCTCTTTCTCTCTCTCTTCATTTCTTCCTTTCTCTCTCTCTTTCTTTCTTTCTCTTTCTCTTTCTTTCCTTCTTTCTTTCTTTCTGTGTGTGTGTGTGTGTATGTTTGTTTGATGGGACAAGAGCGAAGTTGGAGGTCTATGCAAAAATGCCTTTTTTTTCTTGTTTTGATTTAGATAAATGAACAAGGAGATGCACAAGAAAAGAGTGGACCCCATGGGACATAAGTGGCCGAAAAGATTCCAGAACAAGAAAAAAATTGAGTTAAATAATATTTATGTCTTATCAGTAAACTGCCTTACATTGGAAGTGAACTAACTGCATTCTATTTTTAACTTGTCCAGCTATATTTACAGAATCTGTATTTACTTGCAAGATTTTATTTTATTTTAGAAACTGGCTGACATTTCAACCAAGACACCGCACAACGCTCTGCAAATATATGTATGATACATGATATTTTATTGAACGAGAATTTTTTATTCTCATTAACAACCAACAGGCTTTCAACACTGGGTATGGATATTCCTCTGCTATCTTTTTTTTTCTGGCGTAAATAGTTTAACACTTGGTGGGTCAAGGACAAATCTCTTCTGTTAATTATTGACCAGACTCCAAATAGTCTGACCTGACTTTGGTTCCTTTATTCCAAAAAAAAATATTGATTAATTAAAAACTTCACTGAAGATTAGTTGCTGTTATTTTTTAAAATTATTTTTTTTATTACCCATTCCAAGTTGGCCAAGATGATTTAACATGATAACGGTATCCCTGCTATCCGGGTGATATTTAAATAGATTTTTAAAACTTATCAATTTAGTATTTTAAAAAATCAATATAAAAATAAACAAATCACCCATATTTTGAGAAAACTGTGGAGGCTTGGGATGTATAATAGTCTAGACGCTCCTACGAGCAGGTGCTACAACTCTTCCATTAATCGGCTGTCATTTTATACCAAGCCACCTTTACGTAATCCCAGTGTCCTGTCTGACTTCTGTTACTGTCTTTCCATTTTTCTTGTCGCCATTATAATGTCAGAGTCCTCAGTGATGACAAAAAAAGTGAGAGAAAATCTCATAATGTGGCATTTTTTTAAATTTCTGAAACAGAAAAAAACACACAAAAAAAAGCCAACCAGAGCTCAGAGTCCACCGGGGCATGAATACCCGCTCGTCAAGCTACCGGCCGGCAACTCGGACGTTCCCAAGTCAAAGAAATATTCCTGAATGATCTCATATACCAGGGGTGGCCAAACTTGTGAGAGTCACATACGAACATACGATACAATTCAGATATTCGAGAGCCACAGGACATTAACACAGTCTACACAAATGTTTTTATTGTTTACAGTGTCATGCACATGCAAAAATTATTCAGAATTACATCGATTGTGTACAGCAATATTTTTTCATGTATGTACCGTCTTTTTTAAACTATTACTTTGTATTACTATTAGTTTCAGCACTCATCAAGTACACATTTATACCAAATGTTTGCAGATCTTGACTGATTATTGTTGTAACTATTCTGAACGTATTTAAAACGGTTTTGAACTTCGTGAATATCCAAGAAAAATTTGGGAATGTCAGAAACAAGTTAATCTGACAACATCAGAACATTAAATTTTTCTTTATGACCGGGTTTGTATGCAATGATGAAATGAGGGAACTAAACCACTTGACCCAGTGATAAAATAGACATTGTAAAAAATTCTTAGGTTTTTAGAAAATGGTTTAAGTTGTGTGAGCCGGAAATTGAAGGTCAAAGAGTCGCATGTAACTCGCCAGCCGCGGCCACTTTTTCATATACACTTCTAAACCTTCAGTATTTGTTTTCGTATGTTTGATACAGGTACATCTCGGTTGATTGACGTGTTTTGTTTTATTATTCTTGTTTTTTAAACTTCTATCTTTAACTTTTTGACACGAGAGCTTGTTAAGTGCAGCGTTGTTTACTGTTACAATACTATTGCTTGTGTCAAAAAAGCTAATAATATAATAAATGACCCCCAACATCCCCTGAACAAAGAATACATAAGACCTGTAAGAAGTTTAAGGCTGTTGTCAAAGAAAACTAAAACTGAGCGCTACTTTAAATCGTTTATTCCATCACCAACTAGGATGTTACAATAATGTCGTCATCTTGATCGTAATCTGTGTACAGTTAAATTGTGTCTTGCGTGTCAGGTCAATGTGTTTTAGTAATGGAAGCATAATTGTGTGCACTGTTAATTTTGTTTATTTATTGATGTGTGTATATATATATGTGTGTGTGTGTGTGCGCGCTATATATCATAATTTCTGTTTCTGTAACTGTGTAGTTATGTATTCAATGATCAAAACAAATTTCCTTGTACAAGGACGAATAAAATTTATCAAAGCTTTATCTTATCTTATCTACATTCCCATAATCTGTTTGTATCAGCTGATGGTGTATTGTTTGAATTGAGTGATGTGAAAATCATTTACGTGGCGCCTTTTTTTTTTTTGTCTCAATGAGAAATTCTCTTGTAGCACATTCAGTGTGAGGCAGAGAGGGCCCAAATCCTGCGGTATCCTACACAGCCATTATTCCAGTATTAGTATTATATTACTAGTCAAAGCGCCCGTTCTACGAAATGAAAAAGGTCGATTATGCGATAAATAAATAGATCAAATTGATTTCTTCATTCACAGGGTGGGCAAGGGGGGGGGGGGGTGAGAGATACACTGACGGCTGTGAAGGAGAATTATCCCAAGAAGCTTTTGTGTGAACTCAGAGTATACTTTTGATGGTACAATAAGACATAAGGAAATATGACCAAGGACATTTCAAGGCAATGATGAGTCAGCAAGTGTCACACTAAACAGCAATTTATCAGTGTGAATCTTACATAGTATGAGGAAACTGAAGGATATAGAAACATCGCTGACAAACGTTTTGAGAATGTTTTGGAAACAATCGTATTTATACAAAAAGATGTTTACTCTCCCTATGTTTATATTGTATGGAATTATTATTTAAGAGTAGACTTGGTTTTCAAAAACTGCATTATGTTATTTTCTCATGATTTTTTTTTCCATGATTGTTTTATTTTAAAGTATTTCTGTCCTGTTGACATGCATAAAGATAAAACATGTTTCAGTGAGAGAAGTGATCTCTCTAAGTACAAAGTCAATATTTCAATATTCAGTAACATCAAAATAGTCGACACCAGACCGTGGAATTGTCAGGAAATTGTATCAGTAACAACTGTAGCAAGGAATCCGTTGTAACTCTGAAAGGTGCCTCACGTTCTAGATTTCATCACGTTACTTTCTGTTGACCTAACGTGGACACAGTAATAGAACAGAACAAAATGTAGCCGGGCAGATCATTGTGTACAAAATATTTTGTCGAAAATAAATTGCAAATGGTATTGAATACCCTCGTTAGGGAATTATTATAACTTTTCAGAGGGCGAAAAACACGTAACCATTTTGAGATGTAATACATATTGTTGTTGTGTGTAAGGCATCCTGGACATTACACTCCAGATTTTGTTATAAACTGGATAGTTATATTGCTCTAGTCTAGGGGATTTAGGTCGTACACGGTTGTGTAAAACCCAGAATGTAAAATCCAGTTTTGTTGTTGTTTCTTAAATTAGTGAATGAATGTTGTCGTCAGAGCAATTATGTCTATTGCATTGCCAAATTCAATGTTCCTTGGGAATTGCTGACAAGTTATCTAGACTGACGACTAATGGAAGAGAGCAGCAATCCAATAGCCAATTTTCCTTTGAGTATAGTACTGTTGTGTGGCGCTTTTACTGCCGAAGAGGATGACCAGATCTTATCAGTAACTATTTCTAGAAATTGTCTATGACTACAGTTGTTTTAGCTTCTAGATCTGAGCCTCACAAAATATTTACCAGGTCAAGGAGTGAATGCTTATACGGCTGCAATCAAAAACTGTGGTCGAAACTGAAATCATGCGACATTTGAAAACAACTGAATAGCTTGGCAATTTGTAGGTTTAGTGGGACAGGACTGGGACCGGAGCTAGAAAGAGGTGGGAAAAGTGGCGCTCAATTAAGAAAATGTAAAATAAAAAAAACAAAATGAACGAAAATCGCAACTTTGCCACTTCTGATTATATTCCATACCATTCTCGAAACTTAATTCAAAATGTGATTCCTTTACGGTTTCTTTTGAGAAGTTTACTGTTCACTTATCGACCTAAAAAAAATAGTGTCCATTAATGTGGATAATGGGGTGAAAAGATGGTAACAAGACAGAATAGGCTTGACGTCACTCTGAAATTAAAATGACAGATTGTAACATTCTTGAGGTGTGGCTCTTTCCCCCCTATCTCGCCTGGGAAACCCAAATATTTGCAAACTTTTTTTTCCAAAGAAGGATTGAACCAGGGTAAGGAGCAAGGAGACTGAAACTCATGTGAGTCTTCTGTAGTTCAAAAGGTTTGTACATACAGCTGGCTACCCAATCAGTGTATCCCATGCTTTTCTTTTCAGTCAATGATAGCCAACAATAGTTCACTAAGTTTAGGATTTAACTGGCTACCCAATCAATGTGTCCCATGTGTTGTTTTTTTTCAGTCAATCATCGCCCTTTCACCTGCTCTACTGGGTATAGGCGACGAATGACAGCCTTCCATTTGTCTCTATCCTGGGCCATCCCTGACAACTCATTCCATGTGTAGTCACCTCTCTTCATATCCTCCTCCATGCCCCCCCCCCTCCATGTTGTTCTTCCTGTTTCTTTGCGGGTTCCTGAGTAGTGACTTTCTTACAATGCTATCCTGGGGCTTCAGTAATGTGTGACCAGCCATGCCATCTGGGCAGTCCTATTTCGCTGGAGATGTTTCTCTTCTTTGTCTTTTCCCAGAGGTCCTTATTTTGAATAATATCCGGCCATCTTATTCTCAGAAGTCTCCTCAGACAGGTATTGACGAAGGATTGCAGCCTCCTCAAGCAGGTTTGGGAAAGTTTCCAGGTTTCGCAGCCATACAATAGGACAGATTTTACATTGGAGTTAAAGAGTGTGCATTTTGTAGTGATGGAGATTCCACGATCCTTCCGGACATTGCTCAGGGCTTTGAAAGCTGATCTTGCCTTGGCTATCCTTGCCTTTATGTCTCCCTCTGTTCCTCCTGTTTCATCCACAATGCTGCCTAAATAAATGAAGCTGTTAACTACTTCCAAGGGGTTCCCGCTTACTGTTAATGGCTCTGTACTTGTAGTTTTTATCTTAAGGACTTTGGATTTCTCTGGGTGGACCCTAAGGCCAATGGATGCTGATAACTCCTCCAGGTCTGATGTTTTTGCTTGCATCTGTTGCTGGGTGTGTGACAGTAATGCTATATCATCAGCATAATCCAGGTCACCTAGCTGGTTCCATAGGGTCCACTGAATACCATTCCTTTTTCCAGATGTGGTTTCCTTCAGAAGCCAGTCCATAGCCAGGATGAACAAGAAAGGTGATAACAAGCAGCCCTGTCTAACTCTCGTTTTGTCTTAAAACGTTCTGTGAGTTTTCCTTCATGCAGTACCTTGCAGCTGGTGTCGCAATACATCTTTTCTATCAGGCTAGTGATTTTTTTGTAGTATGCCACAGTATCTCATTATCTTCCACAGAGTATTCCTATCACCAAAGCTGTCAAAGGCTTTCTCATAATAAATGAAGTTGATCAGCAGCGGCGAGATCCATTCAATAGACTGTGCAATGATGATTCCAAGGGTGGCAATTTGATCAGTACAAGAACCTTGTTTTCGGAATCCTGCTTGCTCGTCTCTTAGCTTGTAATCCGCGGCCTCTTTCATTTTATCCATAAGTATCCTGTTGAAGACTTTTCCAGGTATAGATAGCCAATGTCATGCCTCTGTAGTTGTTACAGTTACACAGATCTCCTTTTTTTTTGACAGTTTTACTAGATGACCTTCTCGCCAGCCTTTGGTGAATTCCTCTTGGTTCCATACCTTAACGAATAATCCATAGAGGATACCCATGGTGGTGTTGACATCTGCCTTCAGTGCTTCAGGTGGGATGAAGACAGGTCCTGTAGCTTTGTTCGAGTTGAGTGTTTTCACCGCTTCTGAATTATCCTCCTTAGACGGTGATTCACAACTTGTCGGTGGATTCTTTTATGTGGGAAGATTGTACCTCCGATGGTCATTCTGTTCATAGAATACAGGTTTGCAAATCTCTCGCCGTTGTCATTCATTTCTCCCAGTCCATACTTTCCCATAATTTCTTCATAGCCTGTGTTGTCAGCTCCAACCTTTGCATTGGCATCTCCCATAATGAAGTTGACGTCTTTAGCGGGCAAGCCCTCAATTACTCCGTGTAATCGGTTGTAGAAATTATCTTTGTCCTCCTCCTTTGCATCATTTGTAGGGGCATAAATCTGAACAATGTTGATGTTTATCCCTTTATTTCTGGTTGAAAATGAAGCCATGATAATCCTTGGTCCATGAGCCTCCCACCCCCGGTATGTTTTCCATGCCTGTCTGCTTATTATTATGGCAACTCCCTCAGTATGGGGTTCGTGGTCTCTTCATGAATGGTGGATTCTTTCTCCTCTATTCAGGGAGACGTTTTTGTCTAGATTGTATCCAATGGGATTCGCTGATTCCCAGTTGTGCAGCTAGTACCTTCACAATTTGGGCACACTTACCTGCCACATACATGGTGCAGACATTCCACGACGCAATCCGGAGAAGTTTGTTTGATGACGGAGATCTCAGGCCAATGGATTCCTCTGGGCTTTGTCCCCTGGCCATCATACGTTCTGTGCCAGAAGCTCCATCATCTCCCAAGCTGTTTGGTTCACTAGCCGTACGTGTTTCTGTAACAGCTGTGATTTTAGAGGGTGGGGTTGTTAGCTCCACGCCAAACCCCCAACCTGGAAGACCAGGTGGCTCTGTTTCAGGAGCCACTACCTATATCACCATTAAGTCGCCTCATACGACACGCTAGCATCGCGTCAGCCCTATTCTTCTCAATGCCGGGAACTGCACGGCTGTTTTAAGTCAAGGCTAGCCAATAATTATTCGCTAAGTTTAAGGTTTAACTCGTTACCCAATCACTATGTCCCATGTGTTTCATTTTCAGTCATATCAATGACAGCCAACAATTATTCAATAAGTTTAAGGCTACCCGGGCCGTATCATTTCATTAGAAATTATAATTTTATGTATCCTCGTGGATCATCATTGTTTTTCTAATTATTTGTTTTACTGGTTACGCACTATTATCTACTAATGCATCTACTTCTAAACATAAATCATCATTGTTTTGTATACGCTGAACATTTTGGTGTGTTTTTGTCCTTAATTTTCATTGATTAAGTGACTCTATGCGCAATAACTAAACAGGATTATTTTACCTTCTATGAGTATGTTTAGCATATCATATGAGATCGATCAATTTAAACTCATGTATTATTGTCGTTTTTTTTTGTTGTTGTTTTTTAAGCTCGCTTTTTTAATACTCTGCACTTTTTACACATTGGATTATGATATTACTTTATGACCAGATTTTCAGCGGTTTTATTAAGTTGATATACGTGTTTCTTAACTTATTCTGTGTGCAGTGAAACATATATACACAGTCATTTGTCAATAGATTTATACAACACATTTTTTTTTCTCCAAAAAAACTTTGCATTTAGGCTGGCTGGTTTCGTCCACACTTGGGGGAAAACGTAAAGAAAAATAATAAATGCAGAACAACGAAGAAGGGAACTCGCCAATGGCTAAAATCCACCTAAAAACAACAGATGAGGAAGGGGGGGGGGGGAGGGGGAGAGAGGATTGGTATAATATCAGAGGAGTTAACTGCATTTCATCTTCGAACAGTACCTATTGTCTTGGGTTGCTTCCCTTTATTCAAACGTATTTTAAAATTCAAGCCTATTGAATTTTTATAATTATATGCCCGTGCATTTTTGAAACTCAGATATATGGCTGTATCTGGCGAATTCTTGCATCTCGTCTTGTCTAAGGAATGTGTACTTTATTAATAAATGGTCTGTGAACATGTCTTGTTCTTCCTGGAGCACAGTTTATGAACTACAGTACCTTCAATCTGTGCACAGAGAATTAATTGTGCCATAAAAAGTACTGTTTTAAACAGCAATAAGTTATTTTTAGATTTATTATAAGTTTATATATGATAATTGTTGATTGCGGCATAAAAACTTGTTCATCTGGGCTTTATCAACATGTTTTGTAGTCATGTAGTTTACGCAGGTTTTTGTATCATGTATAGTAGATTTTAATGCACAGAGTCAGTTTGTAGCAAAGCTGAATACAGAATCCCTGCAGAAAACTGGAGGCCACAAACTACAGTGAAATATCCTCTGGTGGTTTCAGTTTGTAATAACAAAAGTGGGTCAGATCTCTAGGGGCATCTGCATTCATTTCAGGGATGGGGCGGGGGAAGGCGAAATGGTAGGAAATCTGTCATCACCAGTCAGAGCCAGGCAGCTAACTGATATATTTGTGATTCTGATTGGATCGATAAACAATGTTCTTAGAATGAAAGGGATATCTCTTCCTTTCCAACTTTTAGCAGTAAATTGTAACTATGTCTAATATCTATCAATTCACTACAAGGATACAAACAGAAATAGAATTTATAACTGTTTAACCCTAAAAGTGCCGTCTCTTTCAATAATGAAACAAAAAACAACAACTAGGTTGTTAGCCCGGCACTGTTTTACTGATGAAGAATTTCAGCTAAAGTTTAAAATGAAGGGATTCTGTAAATGTCAACAACAAAAAAATGTGTTTTTTTTACTTTTTCCTTTAATGACACACATGTACTGGTTTCTATATAAACTTATTGTCCTTATAATGGATCGTTATTTGAATCACTGTGGCAGATTTTTTCTCTGATGGTCTTTTATCTTATGAGTTGTAATTTTGATTTTATATATTTTTAAATATAGATTATATGTGACTAAACATCGAATAGGCAGCGCATAAATAGCTCAGATTTTGATTCCTTCATACGGGGCGGGGGGAGGGGGTGCTGGAGCATAAAAAGAAGGCAGTAAAAGAGAAATAGATTCTCTCTCTTGAAGCTTTACATGAACTTCCGATGATACAACAGGTAATAAAGAGACGTGAAATTTGACATTTCCAGGACGTGATGGACCAGCGTGTGTCGCACTGAATAACAATCTTACATAGGGACAAGAGCTCAAGTGCTGAAAAACAAGAAACTGAAGGATGTAAAAAGAAATGTTGTAGATACACAAATGGTAATTTCTTGAACCAAGAAGAGAAAAGTAATAAAAATAATAGTTATATAATTTTGTTTTAGTCTTACCTACCGCTTGTCTCTACGGAGATGTCAGATTGATACATCTTTCTGGGAAGAAGAAAGAGAAGGACAGCAAACATGAATTTGTTAAGCAACATGAACTGACGCCAGACAGTAAAGGAAAATCCCCAACAGAAAAAATTTGCAAAGTAAAAAATAATATTATTTTGTTTCCGGGCAGACAATGCAAAAGAGCCAAATATTTATGAGCAAAAATTGAGTAGTAAAAACCCATTGAAAAGCGCAAGTACATGTATATTCTCCTACACATCATTTATTGTCTTTTGAATATTTCAGTTCTTAAAAGCCAGAGTTTGCTGTAGTTTTTGTTGTTGTTTATTTTGTGAGACATGAAACTTTTCTATCCTAACCATACGTTCTGTAATTTATAACCGAGTCTGTGAAAACCCACGACCGTACAATGCGTTGAGGAATCCTCGAACGTAAGTTCATGTCTAACCATGAAATGAATGATAAAAAAAAGAACAAGGAGTAATGGAACACATCTTATGGCAATTTATAATCAAATCTCTAAGATTCATTGACCATGAGGGGATAGATCGGGTCTAACTTTTGCTTTGTTTCTCTGTCCTGTAATGTTCATTGGTTTTCTGCCTATACGTCGTTTCGTCATTACAGAGTGAATTTATCAAGTTAGAAATAGAACGGTATGGAAAACTGCAGGTCTAGCGGGACATTCCTGTAAGCCGCTTTTCGGTACATTGAGCTTTTATGTGTACTCGATAGCTCTGTACAAGTGTACTGATCTGGCTTTATTGATGCTTTCATCGAACTGCTAATCAGTACCGTATTGAAAATCTTTCAAAAGAAAGCAAAAATAGACAATTGTTAAGGAATATGGTTTTACAGGAGTGTTCATCTGACATATTGACATCCTCACTGCTGTACGTTAACTTTTTGTTGTTAACAGCTGTGGATATTAAAGTCAGCTAGACCGATAAATGATTCCTGACAGTGTCAATGTTGTTTATTTACTGTATCATTGTTCTGTCTGTTTTGTGGGTGTGGTTTAGTTTTATCTCTTGTATTCACGATATGTATGGAATCTATCTGTCTGTCTATCTATCTATCTATCTATCTATCTATCTATCTATCTATCTATCTATCTATCTATCTATCTATCTATCTATCTATCTATCTATCTATCTTTCTATCTATCTGCCTGCCTGCCTGCCTGCCTGCCTGCCTGTCTGTCTGTCTGTCTGTGCTGTCTGTCCGTCTGTCCACCCGTCCGTCTATCTGTCTGTCGTCTGTCTGTCTGCCTGTCTATCTATCTGTCTATCTATCTGTGTTATCAGTATAATACCAGATTTTTTTTGCTATTAACTGACTGTTCTCCTTCCAACATCGATATCTGAAAATCCTTCAATGCCTCAATGTTACAATTAATGAGTCTTAATGCCTTAAGATCAGAATGAATTATTCTCAATGCTTTAGTATTACAATTAATTACATGTATTCTTAACGCCTTAATGTTATAGGTAATTATTCTTAATGTTACAATTGATGATTCTTAATGCTGTTGTGTCACGATTAATTTTCTTAATGCTTTAATGTTAGAATTGATTGTTCTTAATGCTTTAGTGTTACAATTACTTAGTACCTTCATGTTAAAATTGATTATTTAGTAATTCTTTATTATAGAGCGTTTTATAGCGCATGGTCCACACGTCTTACCCAGCTCCATAAACTCAGTAACGGGCAAACATGAAGTGTCACGGTCGGGAACCTGGGTAAAATATGGCATAGATCTATCTAAAAGTCTTGAGGCGAGTTGAGGAAGGCAAGACGATCCACTGTAGCTTTCTGTTTGCTTGCCCGTGTATTATTGTGTTGCTCTAGGACGATCTAGAAATTTAATGAAACAAAGGACGATGACTGTCATGTTTTCTGATGTTTGTGTACGTGTTGTTAAGTTTGTCCTTGTCACTTTCTCTGGCATTGCCTCGCCACGCTGTAATATAATACGCTTTTACGCTTTCGATTGTGGCTTTGTAGAACAGGAAAAGCAGTGTGTTATCAACATTGAAAGAATTAACTTTCGCAGGAAGTACAATCTCTGGCTGGCTCTTGAACAGACATTTGAAATACATGTATGTGTGTGCCAATATAATATCCATATATGGAATTCTAATTGGCATCTCAGGGTGTAACTAACAAACAGAACAATAAGTGCCCGAGTTGTCTAGAAGATTAATGATTTCAGTCAAGAATATTCTTGAGCATGAAGATTTGGTCAAGTGCCAGTTTTTGTGGTGTTTATGTAACTATTTAAATAAATCTGAGAATCTAGCATTGTAATGGAGTGACGCGTTGTACAACGTTACTGCTTCTAATCACATTTTTTTTCTCTGTTCAGTCATGACGTCATTTCTGTTGTTTAGTAAATTACGCACGTCAGCTCTCACTTTGAAGATTTGGGGATATAAGACGAGCCAAATTCTAACGGTAACACACCTAGTTAACATTGAATGATTTCTGTGTGAAGGAACATTAATGCCTATTATTTGTTCCTGTCTTTTGTCGGAAACATTTCATCAGTCAAGTTAACTTAGTTTTCATTTATACATGCAGGAAATACAATAATCATTTATGCTAAATTAATTACAGCTTGGTGCCTCACTATCCGCAGGGGCCTCAGCGAAATACATAAATGAGAGTTATGGACCAATCGTCAATGCTCTAAGTCATGTCCAAACTAATGAGAATAAAACATGCGAAACAAGATTACAAGCTGGAACTTTTCTGGAAACAATGGAGGAACTGGACTTTGCTATTTTATGATACTTGTATGGACTCCTTCGCTGGAAGGATTTCACAAAGCCATTGAGGCTTTCCGACATCCACAGATTACATTCAACACATGTGTTAATCTGCATGTATCACATTCCCATTTTGTAACGAATCTTCCGGAGAATTTTAATTATATAGAACAAGGAGCTAAATCGGAACTAAAGTGTGTGGGATGCCAGTGTGTAGAATAAAGAAGGAGGGAGGAGGGTGGGGATGAGTAAAAAAAAAAAAAAGGCCGGCGATGAAGCTCAGGCCGGAGCTGTTGAACAGCTTTCTCCAAGAGTTAAATGTCATGATTATGAAATCCTTCAATAGGCGTCCATGAGCCAGACGTCTGAGCAGAAGCGCAACTTTCTATACACATTTTCATTTTTACTCATTTAGCAGCTTCATTGGGTCGTCTATGTGGAAAAAGTAGAAGCTTTGGTGAAAGACCCAAACAATGTGATATTGACCTTACTTGTGAATTGTAACAGGACCATCTTTATGTCGAGCAAAATTATCTAGGAAATAAACAAATTTGCCACAAAGTTCTGTGTCAATATGATCTTTTTCGAGATTCAGTTTCCTCTGCTGTGGAAGCATAATCACGACTATTCTTATGTTTGAAGGTAACAAACTGTTCAGGAAAAAGGTAATTTCCGCAGCCAAAAAGAATTTTTAAAATGAATCAAAAGAACAATTAATTATGTCCCGACAAAAACCGTCTGCACGTTGCATCATAATTATGTGTGTGTGCCTGGAGAAAGGTCCCAGTTGTTGCAAATTTTGGATTTTGAGTTAAGGGCATATTCTTCTAGAAAATTCAATGCTGAACACGCTGCTTTTAAAATGTTTCCAATATCTTAAGTAGTTTTGAAGATATGGCACATTTTGTAAGACGGGGCAAAAACAAACTTTTGAGAAAAACAGCTTTAACAGCTCTCTCCCGTGACAGACTTTTTGGATATTGTTGGGGGAGCGTAGTTTTATTACATAGGCAAATAGGGAAACTAATGAGTTGTGTTCACTGCTCAGCTCTAGCTTTCGATGCAAAATACTGCGCTCTCCTAACAAGATCCAAAAAACTTCCGACTTGGCTGTTTTTAGGGGACCGTGGCATGTTACACAGTAAACTATAGATGAGCAGTGAACACTACTCAGTATTATCCCTATAACGGCTTTGTAATTAGCCCACGGTCCCCTAGCAACAATCACTCCAATAATACTTCCTGAAGCGACATGTTGTACAAATAATTAATAAAATAATATTTAAACATAAAATATTCCAAAATCCTTTTCATATGCTATTTAGAAATGGTTAAACTTGTGTTTTCTGCTAGAAGTACATTTCCGAATAGGCACGACTTTTTCGACCTTTTCACCCCCTAGCTCAAAAATACCTGTACCGACAATTGGGACCTTTCTTCAGGCGCACACACATATGTATGGAAAACGATGCTGTGAAGTAGATAATTTGAGGATTTCATGATTTAGATTTTTGGTGACCAAGAAAGTAACCGTTTCAAGTTTTAGGTCTATTTGATTTCATTTTTTCGATTTTCCAAACGTTTATTACTGCCATATAATTTCTCTTTAAATGTCTTCCTATTAAAAATGCATGAATTATGATTTCAAATAAATTTTATAAGCCCTTTTAGTGAACTGCTGTAAGAAGGGACTCCCAAGCTGTATTTTGCATACATGGATCACCAGCCGCAACAACAACAGATTTTCTCTTGAGGGTGCAGAATGAAATGACAGCTGAGGCACGGACTTCATCCCACGGGCTAAGGTATTGCCTTTTGAGGACTTGAGGCACAAGTAAATGGGCGCTTTCCAATTATTATTTGAGCGTACTATAAAAATCACCTCGTGACTTCGCTGGTGGTTGGCGGGCGTTTCTGGTAGCTTTTCCTTCTGTCCTATCATTCTTTTATATTCTGTCTATCGTCTTGTTTCTTCCTGGCGCAATGTGGCCGTTATCGTGTCGACGTGCCCTCTCAATCTCAATCTCAAACTCAAACTCAAACTCAAACCTCATGAATTCGGGCAATCGAGAGAATGTTCCAAACATTTCGTCGCTGGTATGGCATAGGGGCGCATCGATTAAAATATGGGTTTTTACATTTTTACATTTTTGTGATGTATATTGTGAGATCTTTATTGTGTATAACTGGTTTTGCACTAAAAAAAGTAGTTTTAGAATTACAGCCACTATGTAAAGGACGTATCCCCTCCTCCGGTCATCTCGTGGTATGGCATAGGGGCGCATGTCTGATGCGCCCCTATGCTATACCAAATAGTACACCTGGCGGGAGGCGTCATACAGCCGTTTATCTCCGACTCATCCAGCTGCGCTCGGGAGATGGTGTCTTTATTGGCTCTTGCCTATTGTTTTTTCACACCAGCGGGGACAGCGGCGTGCTTTTGAAGTCGGATTAGCTAACCGGACATGAACTTCAAAAGGAGCAGATATCTAGCCACATGCCATTGTATGAATGTGATTGTGAAAGTAGGAGCGAAGGAGAAGATCTAATACCATATAGTTTGCTCTTATAGTTATATAACCATGTTTTGATACTTGAGCTAAATAAATTAGAACTGTAGTACCGAAGCCAAGAAAAAAATGCCGTACATGTATGAAGTCGGATTACTGTTGAAAACTGGCGTCTGTGTTGTCATTATTAATATGGCATCCCCATTGTGCCTCGGAGATGACCATATTTGGTTGTCAATCCCCATCCTGCCTAAAAGATGACCATATTTGGTTGACAATCCCCATCCTGCCTAAAAGATGACCATATTTGGTTGTCATGATAATTACATTGAGATCAAGAGCACTGTGACACATTAGCGAGTGAAGGCAAAGGAGCTGCCATATAAACTCGGAAGATGCTCTGGTGCTACGCGGTCTCAGTTACCCCTCCGAGCTTTAAACATGGACTACCGAAATTTCAGTAGAGGAAGGCGCATGGTAGAGTTAGCCAAATCTGCTGTTAATCAAAGTACACAAAGTAGAAGACCCGAAGAGAACGCTAGCCAAGATTTAAGTCGACCATCCAAACTATTCGTGAAACCTGACAATCACCAAACCAAGAATACTCCCGCAGATTTACTGGAAGTTTCACTCATCAGTGATTTAGACATTTCCGTCACGTCAGCGGCCAATGAACTGTTCCATGCCAGCATCGGGTCTGTCGGCGAGATCGTACCAGATGTTCTCCAGACTGAGCCACGGTCAGATGTAACTAATTCAGTCTCTAATTCAGTCTCTGAGTCACCCACTGTACACCAGGCAGCACCAGACAGTCCCCAGCATCTACCTGAACAAGCGCTCCAAAGACTGATTCCGGAGAACTTTCATGTCGATGGATTCTATTCTACCAGCCATGATTCGCACATTCCTGAAATCATCCCTGTCTCTGCAGTCTGTGACCATGCACTTTTTCGAAAAAAATCATGGTCAAAGTGAAGGAGATTCAATGCATTCTGTTGTGGAAGCTGCTTATAAGAGAATTGAAAGTATCATGGTGCCCTCCGAACTGGTCGGCATAGTTAAATCTGCAGCACGCAAGAAACCATAATTATATAGTGAATGAAATTCACACTAATGACATCATAGACTGGAGGGCCACTTCTGGTACATCTGGGGTTTTGCGTGTTAGAAAATCAGATGAGGGGATGCCAATATCTTGGCCCGATTTCATGCAAATAAAGATCAGAAAGGACACCCTGGTTAAAATTGAATTCAAGACCTCTCACCTGCAGGAATCCTTCGCAACCATTACCTTACCACCAAGAAGGAAACCCGAGGTCGCACCAACTTTATTGGAGGCTTCTCCTAAGATCTCCAAAGGCAAATATAAGGATCTTGCTGCACTGTGCAATGGACCTACCCCAGTTATAAGCAATCCAGATCATAAACGATTCTACCTGTCTTTACCTCATGACTGAGAAGCGATAATCACACTACCATCATCAGCAACAAACGAACATTAAGCACCATTGTCACTGTGATAAATTCTGTTATCATTTCATGTCTTAAAATGATATGTCTTTAATGTCTTAACTATTGTTGCCACTTTACAGAGCAACCCATTTGCAATACAATATACAAGCTATTATCATCATTATCGACGCCATCATCATCATCGTCATCATCATCATCTCTTGCTGCTCTAATAATATTGTGTCAGGAGCCAGCCTTTTCATAGAAGGGCTAGGTATCTGTTAATATCAATTACACTGTCAAGTTGTTGTGTTCTTCTTTAAAACTGCACCACTCAGCCTTTTTTACAGCAGATCAGTAGTCAATAGAAACTTGTAATAAATAATGTAATCTTCTCTGCATCCATCGTCAACATCACCATAAGTTATGATTTGCTGTCAGTGTCATTGTGTCATTATGTCATATTTATTAATTTTCATGTCATCTTACTTGTTATCGCCTTAGTTATCATCGCATTTTGATAATTAATTAATTCTTAAATTACTGTCACACCTTTATTATAATGGCATGCAGATTTTTAAAAAATTAATAAAGTTGGTTTATTCTTGTAAACTTCGTGTCCCGACCTTTCCTTTATGCTTCAAGTGCGAGATGTTGCTTTTCTGTGTTCTTTTCTTTCTTTTTCTTGCTTTCGAGGTTGGTTGTGTGTTGTAAGTCGAATTCAGAATACATTCTGTCAGTATTTTATTATTACTCTTTCCACTGCGTATGGACGTAACCTGCGAATAGAGCCCATTTGTGGCATGTCATAGGGGCGCATCGGGCCGTCGCGGAGCGCATCGGGACATCCATGTCAAAACGTGGTATGGCATAGGGGCGCATCCTATCTACTGGCTTATATACTAATAAAATCACAAAAACAAGATATCAGTATAATAGTTAACCTGCCACAGACATCGCAACAGCAAAAACTATTCGGATCGAGCCAGAAATAAGCGAGCTACCACAATTTTAAGACTCCCAAAGTTTCAAAGCGCTGTGGCTCAAAACTAGGTTTTGCCCGATGCGCCTCTTTGCCGTACCAGCGACGATTTATTTCCAAAGTAGTCAAACGATAAGGAGAAATAGGAAAGTAACAAATAATAATAAAACTAACAGGCAAAATATTATTAAAGTTCGTGAAACTGGCTTCATTTGAATGAAAGTGACATGACCATGTACGCAGTTTTCGTGGCAGAATTCGAAGTGCAGCATTTCCTGAATCCAGATTACCTGTCGTCAACAGCCTGAACAGGGAATACTTGTGTTTCTTTTGTTTTGTTTTGTTATTTTCCACCGTGCTTTTTGGCCTAACACGATTAGGCTATAATATACGAGAGTCAGTTAGGGCAGAAATTGTGCATTTGGTGATAAAGGCATCAAACTTGGCATAGTTGTTGCAGGGGAGCATACAAACAATTATGGATATAGAACCACCTTAGCAGTTGACCCTGAAAACCTCATATGATCTCTGATTTCCTTTATAAATTATGTCTTTTGTATTTGAAAGACATGGATTCAGGACTAGAAAAACTAAAAGAAAGGGGAATATTTTCTTTTCTAAAGTTTTAATAAGCACAGTGATGCTCCACAGATTGTTTGTAATGATCATTTAACTTTCCATAGTGATCACTCAAACTGAATGGTGGCCATTACGACTCCAAAGCTGTGAATCATTGATGTTTTTCCTTATTCGATATTGAGATTTGAAATTTAAAATGAGCAGTACGTGCTCACAAATCCGTTGTTATTGGCCGAGCTTTGACCCCAGGCCATATAACTGACCAGAATGACTATTTTTGACAAACGCTAAAATTTGTCACATTCTGGGGGGCGGGGTAGAAATGTCTTATCAGGATCGTGACGTGTAGAATCTAATGCTAATAAACAAAACATGATGCACTGACCTTTAAAATAAGTGAACTGACCATCCAAGTGACCAGTGGTCATTATGGAAACTAACACTGTGCCGATCTAGGGACACGCTCAGAGAACATCCCCCTTCGTATTAGAACCAAACTAGCTTATTCCAGGACGCTGCAGACTGGAAAATACCAGTCAACATACCAATAACGGAAAGAGTACCAATAGACTGTCAAAGGCATATTCCTCCTGCTAGACATTTCCGCCTATTCCGAGGCAGGTAAGAGAGCGATCATAACTGATCCAGCAATTCCATAGAGAGTCGCATTGTTAAACAAAAAAATTGACACTGCCAATATCCGGTGAATTGGCTCAGAAACGTCATAATATAGTGACATTTGTCTGGTCATTTTAATATTCTTCTCCCAACTAAATATTTGGCATATAATGAGTAACAAATATTAGGTAGCTATCAGTTACATTAGCTGTATTGTGGTCAAATGTATGAGTGGAAGGGGGGGGGGATGTCTTTACTAGTCTATGGACATCGAGACGTGCTAAAACAATGCGACTGTGAGAAAGCGGAATTGAACACGGGCGTGAATATGTGAGTGTGAGTGTGTGTGTGTTACGGGGGGGGGGGGTGGACGTCATTACATGTGCCTCTAATTGTTAACCCAACCCCCTTCACTTCGCTTTTGTTACCGACAACTTTTCAAATGTTTCAAATGGACAGGGAAAGGAGGGGTGTACAATATTAATGTGTTCCCAGACACCGAACATTATAGATGATGTACTGTACAGAAAAACACTGAAATTGACATCGTGGTTTATCCACGTTACAACATTGGTCATGTGTTCAGGTCAAATTCAGAAAGTGAAAACGAGCCAATACTTCGTTTAGATAATTCACGTGTATGTGTGTGCTCCCACCCCACCCCCACCCCCACCCCCACCACACCCCAGCTCCACCGAAATGACATTTAAACAAGTTCTGATTTTTATTATTGTTATTATTATTTTATTTTATTTTTTTTGTACTTGTTTTCTTTTGTGTGGTAATTTGTGCTGTTTATTTCTAGCACCAGCTGTTTGTATTTGTTTATATTTAGCATATATTACACAACATTATATTATCAGACAGTGCGGCTGTAGTGGTTAACAATGTACCTCGAGTGCAGTGAAGTGCAGTGAAGTTCATCACTCGAACCTGAGATTTTAAAATTCCTGCTGTTGACTTCATCACGTCATACGACGGAAGGTCACCTTCTGAATTTCAATGTAACAACTCCAAGAGCTAATTCTATACACGATTTAACATCCGTTTTTCTAGCTAGTTTTGATTGTGTAAATCATTGATCCAACGTGGACGGGAAACTTTTGCCTGCTCTGGTGAATGCGAAAAAAGGGGGCGTGTTGGGGGGAGGGGGGTGGCTTTGGCAGGTTTGTCGTTCGTCTCTTTGAAGTAGGCACGAGTGAAATACAAGGGCATTTTTAATAATTATGAAACATTCTCACAGGTGGGGAGCTCGCGGACCAGACATGTGAAATGAAGATAATTAATGAGACTTTTCAAACACACACTAACTTGCAGTGCGAGTTCATGCAGAAAGTGATAGGGAAAAAAAACCAACAGATAAAATGACTCAAAGGGGAAACCGTTACCACTTTTCATCAAGTCTGAAGAACGCCTTGGGGAGAGAGAAACTATTCATGCCAAACAAATTATGAATGCATTCAACAGTTGTCCGTCTTGAGCGTCCTGCATGAATATTGACTAGTAAAATGAACCCGTAACTCAACTGCATTCCTCAGGTTTGCACAGCGGGCCGGGCAAAAACTGCGAAAGATTTGGCGACAAAACATCTGATCGTCCAGAAACAAGTTCATAGGGAAAGTTCAACTGCCACAGACATGACGTGAAACTCTCACAAATCACATCAGGACACGGGAAGAAGAAATAACTGGCTGGTTCTCAAGCGAAACTTAAAACTGCATTAATCATAGAGAGTACAGAAAATGTCAATTTGACATGCTGAAACAGTATCGGTGTCATTAAATAAAAGTCAGGAGTCATAATTTTAGTTGTGTAACCATTCTAAAAGCTGTAGGTTGTCAGTTTAATACATAAGCACTATTCGATTTTGCATGCGGCTGTAAATGAGTTCTGCGCATACGATTCCGTTAGCTGAATGTTTCATCCAAGGATAATATCGCATAACTATTACATAATTATAATGTTAGAATTTTCGTGAATGTGTTTGCCAGAGAATGCATTGCGTGTGGAAAAAAATTGTGTGTTTGGTGTTTGGGTGGGTATGGGTGTGTGTGAGATAGAGAAAGGGGCGGGGGGGGTGGAATCCAGGCATTTGAAAGAACCAAAGATTAAAAGATTCAATAATTTAGGTTTATTGTGTCACTACTGATATACTGTGACATTTTAATGAATGCTGATGTTGATGTCTTCATTCCCTAATCCCTCTAGGAAGCAGTCTCAAAAGTCTCCCTTTCTCTCTCTCTCTCTCTCTCTCTCTCTCTCTCTCTTTCTATCTCTCTCTTTGTCTTTCTTTCCCTCACACACACACACACACACACATAAACATTTAGTCATACATGGATCTATCGATTTCTCAAATTACGAAGTGTTTTTTTGCTTGTGTCAGTCTAGATAATATTCACACCAACCTGCAAACAGACTTGAAACCTCTCCCTGGCTGACATAAACAGGTATAGGACTTTATGTCTTAATACATGTACTATTTTCTTTGACCTTACCAATCTGACTTACATTAAACCTGATGGTGTTGTTCTTGGTTGTGATGGTGGATTTTTGTGATTTGTAAATCTTAGCCCATTAAGTAATGTTACCTTGCCTCAATACAACATAATAATATGTCCACGAATTGTAGCTACTGGAAAAGGTCAGAGTTGTATATTGTTTTGGACCTCACAGAATTTTTTTGTGATCTAGCACAGACACGCCACGTTTGTTGGTTTCCATAGCTGACCTCATAACAGTTGATTTCCTGTTTTTATCTGTTCACATGCTTAGTTCAAAGAGAAACCTGCCCTAGATCATGTCTTGTAAATTTTTGTTTAGCACCACAAGTTGCTGTCTACACCTGTGTGTCAGGGCCCAGTGTCAAAGGTTGAAGGAAGAGATCACTCTCCACACGTCCTCCAGGTACGTTTCCCTATAGAGACGATCATGATTCATTGTTTGTGTTTGGGTTTTTTCTGGGTGTTGTGGTCGCTGGTGGGAGGTTGGGGAGGCGGAGACAGCAGGACTTGGCAGATTCCCAGAAAAGGCGGAGAATAATAAGGTGTGATGAAGCTTTCAGTGGCATTATTTGTTCACGCGTGGAATGACAGCAGCGCAGTTGAGGTAGCCTTTATGGGAGGGGGGAGGGTGTGACGGGGAGGGGGGGGGGTAAGGAGCACAGTGCTAGTTATAATCAGACACTATAAATGTATAGAGAGATCTCACTTCCGCCAAATCGAGAAACTAGGCAGCTGCGGTTAACAAGAAATTGAAGAACTGAAAGAGACCTTCTTCACCAAACAAAGCTAGTTAAGTCTGCATAAAATTATCTGTTTACTGTGTGTAGCATCTGCGGGCTACCCCTTGCCCTCCCCCGGTTTTGTTGTTGTGCTGGTGGCTGAGCATGTGTCCACTACTTCTTTCATTTTATTGTTGACAACCGCCAGAGTGTACTGTACTCCGTGACCTGACCTTCTTTTCTAGTGAGTAGTTTTTTTCCTCGCTCGCTTGTTGTCAGGTGTTTTGACTCGTTCAGTAAATATTATTATGTTCCCGAACATTCGATAACACTGTGGATAAGGATGTTTACGCCAGATTTGGCCTTGAGTGATGTAACCTGATGACGTATTGATGCGTGATTGGTTAGTTTGTGCGAGGGCAAAGGTAACGTTTATTTCGGGAATTTTCTGTAGGAATGTTTATATATATAGACCTGTGTGAGTGGTTGGTGGGTGAGTAAGTGAGTTTCCTTTTGTGTGGCGTAGATATTTAGTTTCGCTGGTGTCTTCCTAGTAATTTATTGTTCACTATACAGTTATTAAACTTTAGTATTATTTAATCTATCGTCGGATCTCGTGTTTATTTATTTTACAGCTGTAATAGTTTCGTTTTCTAAAGGGTTGTAGTTAGATCAACTAACTCCCCCCTACTATAACGTGCTAGAACAACCTCAGCTGTTACATATTGGGGGCTCGTCCGGGATCCGACCATATTCGAGCGGACCAGATCAAAATTACTAGATTTATTTACATAGTTTATTGTAGAATATCATCGACAAGCTATCTACAACATGTCGGAGGTTATTGGAAGGCTCAGCCAGGAAGCGGACGCCATGGAACTCACTGGGCAGGAGAGACGGGACTACATCCGTGAAGGCCTAGAAAGAGAAAGACAGCTGGAGGCTCAACGACAGGAGAAGGAGGCTGAACGACAGGCTCATGAGAAGGAGGCTGAACGACAAGAGAAGGAGGCTGAACGACAGGAGAAGGAGGCTGAACGACAGGAGAAGGAGGCTGAACGACAGGAGAAGGAGGCTGAACGACAGCTGGAAAGGGAAAAGATGAACCACGAGTTGGAGATAGAGAGGATGCGCCAGCAACGTGGAGGCAACGACTCAGCGCAGAAGACCGACGACCACGCCAGTTCTAAGAGACCCAAGCTACCTGCATTTCAGGACAAGAAGGAGGATCTGGATAGCTGGTTGCTGCGGTTTGAGAGGTTTGCCGAGACAGCTGAATGACCCAGATCCACCTGGACGACATCACTGTCTGCCCTGCTGATCGGGAGAGATTTGGAGTGCTTCTGCAGACTACCTATCGACGAAGCCAAGGACTACGACAAGGTCAAGGAAGCGTTGCAGAAGAGGTACAACCTGTCAGAGGACGGATACAGACTCATGTTCAGACAAGGTAAGCCTGAAGATGGAGAAGATGTTGGAATGTTTTTGACCAGGATCAAGACCTATCTAGAGAGGTGGATAAAGTTGTCGAAGACGGAGGAGACCTACGAAGGAGTGAGAGATCTGTTCGTCAGAGAGCAATTCATGGATGCCTGCCCACCAGACCTTGCAACCCATGTGAGGGAGAGGAAACCAAAGACGCTACAGGACATCGCAGATTCAGCGGAGGCGTACCTGGTAGCGAGGAACCGGACGCTCAGCGGGAGCGCCAGACTGCAGAGCCGGCCAGTGCGACAGAGGCCCAACGGAGTCAGAAGCCCACAGGTCTGCCATAGGTGCCAGAGGCCGGGACACAAGGCGACGGAGTGTCGTGCAAAGTTAAACGACAAAGGTGAGTTGAAATGTTACCTTTGTGGAAAGCCAGGCCACGTTCGGAGGATTTGTCCAGCCCAGAAGGATATGGGACGAGGCAAGCCGAACAAGGCGGCAGCGGCCGTAGTGATAGCGGCGGACGAGTCGTCGAGACAGGATGCGACGACGGCTGACACCAGCATCAACGTTCAAGCGGTAATGAAGGACGGGAAGCTACAGTTGGCGGTGCCTGTTACTTGCGGAGGATGCAGTGACGGAAGGACCGTGGAGAAACTGAAGTTACCAGTGATGAAGGGCTTGATTGGAAATCGAGCGGTAGATGTCCTAAGAGATACCGGCTGTGAAAGTGTAGTGGTGCGGCGAGCACTGGTGGACGACGGACAGCTCACCGGTGGGAAGAAACTTATCGCGAGGATCGATAATTCCTTGCTAGCGGCGGAGGAAGCCATTATCGACGTTAAGACGCCTTACCTGACGGGCAAAGTGACGGCGCTGTGTCTCCCGGAGACCATCTGCGACCTAGTAGTCGGGAACGTGGACGGAGCGAAGGATGAGTACGACCCTGATACTGAGGTGATGGTAGGAGCGGTGACCACGAGGGCCCAGGAGAAGAGGAAGGACCGGTCTACGTCGCTGAAGGTGCCGAGGGCAGAACGGCACGCGGGAGTGGATAGAGAGGAACTTATCCGACTCCAAGAAAAAGACGAAGTCATTAGGAAGTTAGAGCAGAAGAAGATCCCAACTAATAGAGGCAATAAATCTGTTCATTTTGAGAAACATGGAGGAGTACTGTACCGGATCTACAAGGACCTGAGACAGGCGACGGTTATAAGGCAAGTGGTACTACCCGAGAAACTGAGAGAGTATGTACTGAGTGTAGCCCACGACTCGATCGTCGGAGGACACCTCGGCGTGAAGAAAACCAAAGACAGAGTTATGAGCAATTTTTATTGGCCTGGAATTGAAGGTGACGTCGCGAGATACTGCCGCTCATGCGACATATGCCAGAGGACGGTGAACAAAGGAGCGACCCCAAAGGTGCACCCGCAGAGTATGCCAGTAGTGGACGTACCATTTAGGCGAGTGGCCGTGGACTTAGTAGGACCTATCGACCCCCCAAGTGAAGGTGGACATCGGTATATCCTGGTGTACATAGACTACGCTACTCGTTACCCCGAAGCCACACCCTTGAAGAAGATCGACGCAGAAACGGTAGCAGAAGCCTTAGTGAACATCTACAGCCGTTTGGGTGTGCCCGAAGAGATCTTGTCGGACCAAGGGACCCAGTTTATGTCAGATGTCATGAAGGAAACGAATAGACTACTGGGAATTCGACAGTCGACCACTACAGTCTACCACCCTATGTGCAACGGGTTGGTGGAGCGATTTAACGGCACACTGAAGAAGACCTTAAGACGACTGTGCGCAGAGCAACCCAAGCAGTGGCACAGATACATCAACCCGCTGCTCTTCGCATATCGTGAAGTTCCCCAAGAGTCGACCAAGTTTGCCCCATTCGAGTTGCTGTATGGGAGAACTGTGAGAGGACCAATGCACATCTTACGACAACTATGGACCAAGGACGTAGAGGAGCCGGAAACGAAGACCAGTTACCAGTACGTCATGGAACTACGTGAGAGGCTGGAGGACACATGGAAGTTAGCGACGGAGGAACTCTCCAAGGCTCAAGGTAGACAGAAGACCTACTACGACCGGAAGGCGCGAGAGAGGAAGTTCCGCCCCGGAGATGAAGTGTTGGTGCTACTGCCGACGAACACTAACAAGCTCCTAGTCCAATGGAAGGGACTATATAAGGTAGTCTCAGTTGTCGGTGTTAACGACTATAGAGTCAAGATGGGTGCAAAAGAAAAGACCTTGCACGCCAACCTCCTCAAGAGATACATTCCAAGGACGTCAAAAACAGCAGCAGTGGCAATGGAACCGAGACCTATTGTGACCGAGATGTGTGGGATGGACAACAGTAGGAGAGATACCACGCCTGAACATGTCAACGCCATAAAGGACGGCGGCGGTGATAGTGCTGAGACTGTACTGGCAGAGGACGACATGATGGACAAGAGTCAACCCGTGGAGTCAGCTGGCATGACAATCATCGAGGACTGCGACCTGGAAGGCGACAACGGTGGAACGACGGAGGACCTTGCCGACCTAGGAAGCTGGGACCAGAATGAAGGCTACAGAGATGTCCAGTATGGAACGCAACTGACATCGGAACAACGTCAAGAACTCTGCGATGTGGTGAAGAATTACCAGCACGTCTTCACCAATCTCCCTGGATGCTGTCAGTTGGGTGAAATCGCATCGACCTGACGACAGAAGTACCAGTTCGTCAACGACCATACCCGGTGCCCTACGCTATGCGCGACTCATTGAAGGAGGAGCTTAGCACCATGGAACGGCTGGGCATCATTCGAAGGAGCTCATCAGCTTATGCTTCACCTGTTGTTGTCGTCAAGAAGAAGGACGGATCCAACCGAGTCTGCATCGACTACAGGAGGTTAAACAAGATCACAGTATTCGACCCTCATCCGACAGCAGCGCCATTAGAAGTGTTTCAGAGTCTCTCGAGAGGAAAATTATTCTCTCGGGTTGACCTGAGCAAGGGATACTGGCAAGTGAAAGTTCGAGAGCAAGACATTCCCAAGACGGCGTTCGTCACCATGGGCGAACACTATGAATTCATTCGGATGCCTTTTGGGATGATGAACTCAGGAGCCACGCTGAACAGGATCGTAAAGCCATTGATCCGTGGAATGAACAATGTGACAGCATATGTGGACGACCTGCTGATTCATACAGAGACATTCGACGAGCATGTGAAGACTCTCAAGGACTTACTGCAGAGGATGGACCAAGCTGGATTAACTGCAAGACCATCGAAGTGTCTGATTGGAACGTCTGAAGTAGACCTTGTTGGACACTTAGTGGGAGAAGGTATGATTGGCCTGTTAGAAGAGAATGTATGTAAGGTACGAGACGCACCCAGACCCACCACTAAGAAGGAAGTGAAAGCATTCTTAGGATTAGTGGGATATTACCATGAATTTATTCCTAACTTTTCAGCGATTGCATCACCATTGTCTGATTTACTTAGAAAGGGTCAGCCCAATATAGTTCAGTGGGATGAAACGCAGGAGAAAGCGTACACCTCTTTGAAGAATGTCATTATCTCCAAACCCGTGTTATGTTTGCCAGATTTTTCCAAAGAGTTTGTCTTAGCAACTGATGCATCAGATCGCGGATTAGGCGCTAGTCTTATGCAGGAACACGAGGGAAAGTTGTACCCTGTGGCATATGCTAGTCGTAAGCTATTGCCTCGTGAGACAAAATATTCGGTCTCAGAGCGCGAATGTTTAGCTATTGTTTGGGCTGTAAAAAAGTTTACTTTGTATTTGTATGGAAAGGAGTTTGTGCTCCAAACTGACCATCGGTCATTAGAGTTTTTGAACTCTGCCAAGTTTGACAGTCCAAAGTTATTACGATGGAGTTTATTCTTACAGTCTTATCGATTCAGGATTCACTACGTAAAAGGCAGAGAAAATGTCTGTGCCGATTTCCTGAGCAGGGTATTTTAAAGTAGTACACTATCAGTGAAATGCATTGTAACCCATACTTTTGCCTATTGTACTGTAATTGGGGACATAGTTCATCTGTGACTGAATATTGAATTGATGGCTGATAGAGAGTCATGATGTGTTAGTCACATTTTGATTTTATGCTATGTCATATTAGTTACCAATGGAACTTGGTGTAATTTTTGGAAAATGTAACCCAAATGGGGACTGCGAGCAAGCAGTGTTTGTGTTATATTCCAATGTTGTAACTTGTTTTGACCTAATATGATGAAGATAGACCCTGATCAGTGGTCGGTATGTATTGGTATTTTGCCATTGTACGTATGAGTTATACATTTTGGAGATAGCCATGTTATGTACAACAGGTTATATGCTATGGTTCGTGCACGAAGCATTATGTAAACGATGGGCCATCGTTTCACCATATATGATTTGTAATAATATCATTGACCATTGTTTCACCACAGTGGTGGCGTTGTGTTATTTTGACTAGTAGGCCTACTGTTTACTATTGGGAAGCAATGATGGTATTGTATTAGTTATTGTATTAGTGATGCAAAGTACACTGCATTGTATTGTATTTGTGATGACATTCGGGAAGACACTGAAATTGTTATTAATTGTAATAGAATTAGCAACTACCTTTGTGAGATTGGGAGTGCTATAAGATTATTTCACGATAGTGCAGACGCTGTATAATGTTTTTGGAGTTGAAAGATATTCAACTTAAATTGGGGAGTTGTGTAGCATCTGCGGGCTACCCCTTGCCCTCCCCCGGTTTTGTTGTTGTGCTGGTGGCTGAGCATGTGTCCACTACTTCTTTCATTTTATTGTTGACAACCGCCAGAGTGTACTGTACTCCGTGACCTGACCTTCTTTTCTAGTGAGTAGTTTTTTTCCTCGCTCGCTTGTTGTCAGGTGTTTTGACTCGTTCAGTAAATATTAGTATGTTCCCGAACATTCGATAACACTGTGGATAAGGATGTTTACGCCAGATTTGGCCTTGAGTGATGTAACCTGATGACGTATTGATGCGTGATTGGTTAGTTTGTGTGAGGGCAAAGGTAACGTTTATTTCGGGAATTTTCTGTAGGAATGTTTATATATATAGACCTGTGTGAGTGGTTGGTGGGTGAGTAAGTGAGTTTCCTTTTGTGTGGCGTAGATATTTAGTTTCGCTGGTGTCTTCCTAGTAATTTATTGTTCACTATACAGTTATTAAACTTTAGTATTATTTAATCTATCGTCGGATCTCGTGTTTATTTATTTTACAGCTGTAATAGTTTCGTTTTCTAAAGGGTTGTAGTTAGATCAACTAACTCCCCCCTACTATAACGTGCTAGAACAACCTCAGCTGTTACACTGTGGTTTTTCATATTTTTGGGCTGTCTTAAACTATTCAGAGCCGCTTGTAAGTTCTTACGCCCCGTGGAATTGCACAAACGGATAATATTTACAGCAGCCACCTACTTTCCACTCCATGCTAACAGTGGTTTTGCGGAGCCTCCCGTGTCTCATAGTGCAAATCGACCAATACTGAAACCTCTCTATACATCAGATACTACATTTCTCTGTTAAAATTTGGGGTCATGAACCAAGTACGTATGCTCGAAACGTGGAGGGGAGGGGAAGGGGTGGTAGGAAGCACAGAGAAGCGTTTCAATCATGTAATAAGTTTTAAATTTTGATTTAATTATCTTTATTTTGTTCACAACAAACTGAGTTGTAGGATTACACAAAAATGGAATTTAAGTTATCTATATAACGAAATAATCAAGCTTGATGCAAAATAGCACTGAAAATTTCAGAACATCAAGGATTTTTCATGGATAGTCGCCATTCTAATGTCTGTACGTTCGTACAAGGAGGAAAGGATGGATGTGAGCTATTAAAAAAAAAAAACCTGCCCGGATCGAGAGTAGCCCACATACTGTATGTCTGGCGCCTTTTTCGGCTGGTGGTTTACACTGTATGTGGAGAGGCGGAAAGGGGGTGGGGGTGGGGGTTGGGGGGGGGGGATAGGGGGAGATTGTGATAAATAGACAAAATTAATGAATGTTTCAGACAGCTTGTGTAGCGGGTAGGAGAAGGTTTGGTACTGACTCAGTGTGTTGCTGTTGTCTGGGGTGAGGACGGGAATGTCAGGTCATAGATCAACTGTTTGCCTGCATTTGTAGAGTAGAGTTGTTGCTCTGATAAAAGGAGAAAGTCGAGCAATGTGTTCATGATCGTATGCGTGTGGGTGCTAGCTTAAATTATGGGGGCAAGCGCTGTCATATCAGGGGAGAGTTTGGTGGGATTTTTTTTGGAGGGGGGGGGGGAGGAGGGGGTACAACTTCGACAGAAAATTGGAAACAAAACAGCAAAATGGATTGTGGGAAACGTATTAGAATTTAGACACTTTCTAGCATGGCTGTTGCAGGGATCACGTGCAAACGACACTAAATGGATACACTATGATTTACTAAAGTTATGGTAGTAGAAATGCTTGATTTTCTTTGTAGCGTCACGGCTAAACATTAAAAGTGACGTAACTTGCTTTCCCCCATCATATCTAACTGTTTCCTTTCAAATCCAAACTTCCAAGTTTGGGGGAAATCTTATGAAAATTTTACATTTTGAGGACATTCAATGTTGCCGGAAATGAATGCCCGAAATTGGCTTCCTATGAAGTTCAATACTGTGTGTTCACCATAAACAAACTGCCCAGTGCACACGTTTTAATTTAATTTTTACTTTCTGTCACAAATCCCAGACTGGGAGATGTAATAATGATAATAACTAGACAACAATCACGAACGAAGAAGTTTAACACTTAACAGAACAACCCATCAGAATCACACATTTATTATACATAAACATAAAGATAATAGCGCAAATACAGACATTATATTATTCAATTCAACTGCCGTACAACGGCCTTCTCCCTTACGCACACTTCCTCGGGTCCACAAACCGGTAGTTACTTTCTAAAGACACTTCGGTCTCAGCTTCTCCTCTCCATGTCTTAATAGCACATTAATATTTCAATGGCACCGCAGTCTCTCAATAGCCCCTTCCTATTGCCATACCACATTAGCATTCCAATAGCACATCAACATGGCAATAGCACATTAGCATTTCAATAGCAAATCAACATGGCAATAGCACATTAGCATTTCAATAGCACATTCACAATCATATATACGTCCCTGTCGTTGGCCAGACTGCCACGACTCATGTGCCTCTACTGTCCTGCACCGACAGCTTCACTTCTGGCCTATGTGTGGCCTTCGGCCCTATGCTGGCCTATCCCCGGTGCTCACCGACACGGCTCTTCGGCCCGTCCCCGACACCTACAAGAATAACATTACATTGGTATAATACCATACCACTTCTATTCACTCACCCCTCATTACAACTCATGAAGCGTACACACAATAGTTCACATTTCACTCACCAAACATCTTACGGTAACACACCTCCACCGTAGTACACAATACTCACTCTCGCTACAAATCCATGAACTCAACTTACATCTATCGCTCATGGCGCACATTGCTATATACAGTATCAAGGACTTCCACATTCCTCACATATACTTATTTACATCATGGTAATAGACGAATATAATACATCAATCATAATTATCCATTATCGTTCCACCTACCAGTCATCACTGGAAAAAACACTACTCCCAAGTCTTCCGACTGCTCTCCTTATGTTCGCACTCTGGGGCTTTCTCTTGCGTCCCCTTTCTAAGGACGTCTTAGTGTGCAGTGATAGTAATACAGCGCTCTCGCCTCATTCAGACCCCCCCCCCCCAACTCACAACATGCACGCTTTAACGTTAACTAACAGAAGTCAATATAGGTGAGCAGCCTCACTATCCCGTGAGTCGTTCCCTCACTTCCATGCCCCCGTAATCTCTGAATTCCGCTCACTCCACTCGTGACATCATCCCCCACCCCAAAAAAATTAATGCAATTAATTTCAAATCGCATCAAGATGACTGTCAACGAGTGAGCGTGAGCAATACTTACATAAAAAATGACCTACCAATGCCCCTAGCACATAAAATACCGGAATCAGGGAAAAATATGGGGATCAATATGCCCTGCACTATGCATATATGTATCACATCATCAATAGCTAACTAAACACAATATCTAATACAGAATCAGAACCAATCCTCATATCAACCATTCTTCATATCATATTTATAACGTCAATATTTTAAAGTCGACGACTCATTGACACAGATCCTGTCAATGTTCCTGTCCTCCGATGTATAAGCTCCTGAACTCTTCCCCTAGGCTCGACTAAGGTAGTCGGCGATATGATTGCTGGTTCCTGGAATTGGTTGAATAACGAAGGTATACGGCTGCAAAGCCAATGCCCATCTAGACAAGCGTGGGCTGGACGAACGATTCTTCGACAAAAATGTTATTGGCTTGTGGTCTGTCTGGATACAAAATTCTCGTCCCATGAGATAACGCCCTAATTTCTGGACGGACCAGACAATGGCAAGACACTCCCGCTCTATCACAAAATACTTTCTTTCTCTCTGCAAAACCTTCCTACTGACATAACATACAGGATATAACCATTCGTTCTTCTCCTGTAGAAGACAAGCGCCGACACCAGAGTCCGACGCATCCGTTCTGAGGATAAAATTAGATCGAAAATCGGGTAATATCAGAATGGGTGACGATGATAATGCTGTCACCAAATTATCAAATGCTGTCTGACATTCAGACGTCCACTGGACCTTATCGGGTTGTCCCTTCTTAGTAAGGTCAGTAAGAGAAGATGACAAGGAGGAAAAATTTGGAATGAACTTTCTGTAATAATTTAAAATTCCCACTAAGCTTCTGACTTGTTTCTTTGTTTCAGGGATTTGCAACCCTACTAATTTGTCAATTTTTGTTACTTCAGGTCTCTGAACACCTCTACCCACGATATGTCCTAAGAATACTATCTCTGGACATGCCAAATCCATCTTTGCGGGTTTAGCAGTTAACCCAAAATGACGTAATCGTTTAAAAATTACTGTTAGTGTCTGAATATGATCAGACCATGTCGACGTATGACATGCTATATCGTCAAAGAATGACACGACATTAGGTATGTCCTTCAACACCAGTCTGAGAACACAGATACTCTGGTCTCTCATGAAACCTCTGCAGCATATCAACATGGAAAACCTTACTTGATCCATCAATGTGGATAGCGTAATCTACATTCGAAACAACTCGCTCAATAACATAAGGACCTTTCCATGTCATCAATAACTTATTATGGTCCGTAGGTAACAACAATAGGACCTTGTCTCCTGGCTTAAAAATTCTCAGTTTGGATCCTCTATATTTATAGTTTTTTCCTCTTTTTGAAGCGATACTCGAAGCTTCTTCCGCAATATCCTGACGAGGAGCCTGAGGTGTACGACCCTTATGCGTCGTCTTTTGGCACGCACTGCACGTCTTACAATATAACCGTACATCTCTGTATACTGACGGCCAATAAAAATTTTTCAGAACTCTTTGCTTGGTTCTAGCACTTCCCATATGATCCGCTAATGGAACATCATGGGCCAGACGCAATACCGTTGCAATCAAGGATACTGGCACCACTACCTGCTTTAAAATGGATGCCCCCGTTACATACTTACGGAACAGAATGCCCGCCTGAATTACAAAGGAAGACGACCCGTTCTTATATCTCCTCGTTTTCTCCGTTCGCGCCTCCTCAAAACATGGACTCAATGATGGGTCCTCCTTTTGCAATGTCGGCAAGCGCTCTGGTGTGATATCCAGGTTGACCGCTGGCGTTGCCAAAGGTCTAATCTTAGTCCTATCACGTACCTGTCGACGTGTCTCGACTGCGGCACAAAAGTCAATACCTTTTGATTGTGACCATGCCTGCACATTCTCCTCGGAAGGGGAAACTACCCGCGATACATTACCAATGATGAGCTGGGCGCCTGGAAAGCAACCAACGACTGCTTCGACTTCCCCGCTAAGGAAAGGCGTATCTATCACTATCTTTGCCATGGGTAATTTCTCTATGGCCCCTGAAAATTGGATGCACGGGACAGTCTCACCTGTAAGCTGTGAATCCCGAATGCAGTCCCTATGCACTCCCACAATGGTAGATCCTGTATCTCGTAAAACCGAGACCGGTTCGTCCCCAACAAACCCCGGATAAACCCTAAGACCACCTCCTGTATGACATGAATTTATAACGGGGATCTTTCTCCCACAAGGTAAAACACCGGAAGATAATAACTTCTCACAACTGGGACACTTAGAATACTGTCCGCCTCCGTTGTCCGATGTAACACACGCAGCCGCATGATGAAATTTATTAGGGGAACATGGACTGGCGCCACTGCGATTGTCATCCACGTTCGCCGCTATCCTACCTGCAGGGCAATTCACGCTGATGTGATCTGCTCTGCCGCAGTTCCAACACTTCGCGGCCCTACAATCGCGTGAAAAATGACCTACGCGTCCGCAAGTCCAACACTCCGCTCCCTGTGCTCCGCTAGCCCTGGGTCCCCGTGACCCATCGCGACCGGAACTAAAGTCCCTATGCCGTCGGTCATCGGCAAAGGTCACAAATCGCCCTCGGCCATTACCGCGACCTAGCCCTCCTGCTCGGTCAAACTTAGCGGATCCATATGCAGGTGATTGGTGATACCCCCTACGTTGCCCCTGGGCTTGCCCGTTATAGCCACCACGCTGACGCGACCTGTCTTTATGTCCTGCCGGCGACCCCTCAACAACAGCGACGTAACCAGCATCCTGCACGTACGCCCTCGCTACTGGTTTGGACGGATGTGCCGTACGGTATGCTTCCGCCAACTTTGACGCCTCCTGCACCGTCGCGGGTTCGTTTTCTTTCAGAAAAGCCACCAGATCTTTATGGCACGACGCGTATAGCTGGTCACGGATCATTAGGTCTTTTAATTTAGCAAAATCCGCGCCCACATGCGCCAAGTCTACCCAGTTCGCGAAATATTCCGTCAATCTCGCGACGAAGGCAGCAAAGTCCTCCCTGGTATCCGCACGTGCTCGCCTAAACTGCTCCCGGAAATATTCCTCGGTACGCGCAAATCGGCGAAGCAGCAAAGCCTTCAGCTTATCGTAATCTTGCACGTCTTCGCGCTGTAACTCTTTAAAGTAGGTTAACCCTCGCCCCTGCAATAAGGACGCCAGGTAAGTGGACCACAATTGCTTATTGTCCCCCCATTGCAGTTGTGCATTAAGTTCGAACCTGTAAAGGAAGGCGTCTATATCGTCCTTCCGGTCGTCGAACGTCGGCAGCTTAATCCGAACACCACTTTTGTTTTGCCGCTGCCGTTCAACTGTTTCTGTTGGCGCATTCTTCTTGAGTTCCAATTCCGCGATTCTTATTCGCGTCTCTCTCTTTTGTTGCTTATCCCTAGCCTCTATCTCCCGCTCTTGGGCTTCTATCTCCTTTAACTTTAACTCTCTTTCCCTTTCTTTAGCGTCTCGCTCTCTATCCTTAGCACGCTCATCGCGCAATTCCGCCTGCTGGTCTTTAATCCAGCTACGGAGCTCTACACCTTCAAGACCAAGTTCCGTCCCTAACTTCATTAGTTGCTGGAGCTCCGCCATTTCACGGATTTATGGTTATGGTATTTATTATGAAAAAGACTAACCTGTCGGTATGATCACTAACGACAGGACCAGAGACCTGAGATCACACCAGATATAACAACCCTCAATTTTCTCAAATACAATTCAGAAACACACACACCTAACCGAACAATTTATAGCATACTGTCTAACTAATTCTATGTTCATACAATGTATAGCACTATTAATAATAAAAGAGAATAGAAACGACAAGAATGAAGAACTTCAGAAGAAGGACCACAAGGACATCAAAGACAACGAACCAGACTAGGACAAAGCTTCTAAAAAAAAACTATAATGGAAAAAAAAATGCAACCTAACTACGCCGATTACACTACAAGGTACGAACAAGAACAGAGTCTGAAAAAAAAGAACGTATCTACAGATAGGTAAGAGAGGGACAAGAGAAACGTCTTCCTAAAACAACGAGGAAGATGGGATGCCACAATCTAAACAAAAATACAGGTCCCTACAGAACTGTTCACTGTGATGAACGAAGTTCCAAGTTTCCCACACCTTTTGAAAAGGATAAACTACGCTCACCACAGCAAACCCGCGCCACCGCCCCTTTAATCAATTACGACAAAAACAGAAAAACAGCGGAACAAGACAGAAGAACAGACAGCCCTCAATCCCGGGCACAAAAATTTTGACTTTTACTTAACTTCGAATTTTGAGTTTAACTCCTTCCCTTAATCGGAGCTCTCGCCGCTTGACTCCTCAGGCTGGCACACACACTCAGGAAAGTTCAAATACACATTAGTACATATTCATAACAGTACATGCATCAATACATATTCATAAATATACATAAATCATACCATCATGAAATTTCCATTCATCCCACGAACAAAGACAGCACAAAATCCTACCACAAGATAAGTACTACGTGGAAAAAAACTAAAGTAACAAATGCCCACTGACAAATACCTACTAACTAACTACAACTAAATATTACGAAAATGGACGAGCCCCCAGTGTCACAACGCACGAGCCCCCAGTGTCACAAATCCCAGACTGGGAGATGTAATAATGATAATAACAAGACAACAATCACGAACGAACAAGTTTAACACTTAACAGAACAACCCATCAGACTCACACATTTATTATACATAAACATAAAGATAATAGCGCAAATACAGACATTATATTATTCAATTCAACTGCCGTACAACGGCCTTCTCCCTTACGCACACTTCCTCGGGTCCACAAACCGGTAGTTACTTTCTAAAGACACTTCGGTCTCAGCTTCTCCTCTCCATGTCTTAATAGCACATTAATATTTCAATGGCACCGCAGTCTCTCAATAGCCCCTTCCTATTGCCATACCACATTAGCATTCCAATAGCACATCAACATGGCAATAGCACATTAGCATTTCAATAGCAAATCAACATGGCAATAGCACATTAGCATTTCAATAGCACATTCACAATCATATATACGTCCCTGTCGTTGGCCAGACTGCCACGACTCATGTGCCTCTACTGTCCTGCACCGACAGCTTCACTTCTGGCCTATGTGTGGCCTTCGGCCCTATGCTGGCCTATCCCCTGTGCTCACCGACACGGCTCTTCGGCCCGTCCCCGACACCTACAAGAATAACATTACATTGGTATAATACCATACCACTTCTATTCACTTCACCCCTCATTACAACTCATGAAGCGTACACACAATAGTTCACATTTCACTCACCAAACATCTTACGGTAACACACCTCCACCGTAGTACACAATACTCACTCTCGCTACAAATCCATGAACTCAACTTACATCTATCGCTCATGGCGCACATTGCTATATACAGTATCAAGGACTTCCACATTCCTCACATATACTTATTTACATCATGGTAATAGACGAATATAATACATCAATCATAATTATCCATCATCGTTCCACCTACCAGTCATCACTGGAAAAAACACTACTCCCAAGTCTTCCGACTGCTCTCCTTATGTTCGCCCTCTGGGGCTTTCTCTTGCGTCCGCTTTCTAAGGACGTCTTAGTGTGCAGTGATAGTAATACAGCGCTCTCGCCTCATTCAGACCCCCCCCCCCAACTCACAACATGCACGCTTTAACGTTAACTAACAGAAGTCAATATAGGTGAGCAGCCTCACTATCCCGTGAGTCATTCCCTCACTTCCATGCCCCCGTAATCTCTGAATTCCGCTCACTCCACTCGTGACACTTTCACCCAATACGCAAAGTCCCTCTTCACTTTTTGGTAGCTTGGCGTATTGGTTGCTTTGAAGATTACAAGATGGTCAAGCGGTGTTGCATGATTGCTTTCCTAACCAGCATCCGTCAGTCTGACATAGATTTAACAGTATTCCCCTTACATCAAATTGACGTCAGGGAGATGTCATAACCAGCATAATTATCTAGGTAGGAAGGATGTCAATCCTATGTGCCAAACTTGAGGTCAGTCCTACACGTCTGATTTCCGTAGGGTTACTGACTGGATTACAGCGATATGTCCGTCACCTGTAACACTGTAGCGGTGCTGTGGGAATTAACTCTCACAGTCAGGGCAATAAGACTGCATCTGGTTTAAGAAATCATAATAATAAATGGGAGGGGAGGGGGGGGCATCTGCTAAACGGGCCTGTTATCAAAATACCAGCTGACAGTCTTGGATCCTTTCTAAGTTCTGTATTGAAAAGTTACGGAGCTGTTTTATTGTGTTTTTGATCAGAGATCTCAGCCTGACGAGGCCTGGTCTGAATGTAATACTGGCGTCAGTTTGAGAGATCCAGTCTTTTATGATATTATAATATCGCTCAAGAAATTGAAAGACTGATCTCAGGTGGGAGAATTTAGCAAAGTAAACTAAGTCAAGGTCTTGAGATTTCTGTCAACAAATGTCTTCTTCTGTCTGTACTGTTTCCATTCACACAATTCTCTCCCTGGCTCCACGGTCAGGTCGGACAATGAGGAGGAAAAAAAATTAATAACTGTGGAATTTTCATTCTTTATAAACGTACTCTCTAACTACATTGATCGTCATCACATGTTTGTGTTATGGCACTGTCCGCAGGTTTGGTTGTGGGAATAACGCCAGAGTAGTTAAATTCGTTTCAGATTCATGATTGTTGGTGAACTGAACTGCCGTGCACTTCAGTAGTAGTCAGATACTGTTTTTTCTAACAGCGAATATGAAACAATTAATGTTCTGAATTACTTTCTAGGAAACAGTTGTACAATCGTTTACTATCAGAAAAGTTTAATGCCACTCTTGTGATTATGTTTTAACCAAGGAGAGAAACGCTGCAGAAACTTTCCCTTCCCAATCTAAGACAAAGTATCGACCCTGGCCTAGAGCCAGACATAGAGAGCTGTGTGAAATGAAAGAATGTCTGTATTAGGAAACGAAACTGACGGAAATCCCGTCCTTTCAATAACAACAACGAACATCACCTATAAAGTGCTGCGTTCTCGATGAGGGAATGGCATGGTTGTCACAGTGTGTTAAAGGCGTATACGGGGTACGGGTTCTGGGGAGGGGACATACGCTTTTTTTTTTCATTGTGGTAATGAAATAAACGTTTGGTTTAATTTTTTTCTTTTTAACAAATCAAATTGTATTATTCAATCAAAACTAACAGTTAAATTTAAATAATAGATGCATTACGACATTGAAAGTTTAAAACCTCGACCCCTTCTGATGGGTTTTCACCGTTCTAATAGCCGTAACTGTTGTTCCAGGGTATGAAAAACCTACATGAGTTCTCAAGGATCGCCTAAATCCTTTGTATATTCTAAGAATGTCCTCTGAAAGGGTGAAGACACCCTGTCGTGACTTGTTTATTGATTGAATTTCTTGGTGTGAAGTCAGCAGTTAAAATATCTTCGACGTTTTTTGTTTGACATAAAAGGCTGCATCTCTTTGTCGTCTTTCAAATTCTAGAAGTTTGTAAAATATATTTCAGCATAATCTCATGTCTGTAGTAAAATTACTCGTCAGTAACAAACGAGCTCTCTATTAAATCAATGCTTATCTTGGACTGTCTCCAACTCCTGCATTCCTCAACAACCGTCGGCGTTAGCCTGGCAGAAATTTGTGCCTGACGCATGCACCGGTGCACAATTTTTCTACTCTACCACTGGCCAGACATTTCGCTCTACGTGGAATCTGTGCATTAAGTCTGCCAGGGAAAGTCTAACATGCAAAATCTGTTTCTTATGTATTCTAAATTTTTCTTGACCTTCCACTCCTTCTCACCCACATCTGCTTTTGTCAAAGCCCCACCTCCCACCCACCCCTTCATTACAAACAGTCGTGTGCACCTGGCCACTCCGCCACCCCTAATCACTGATGTACAGAATGGATGCGATACAACAGTCCATTACCTTTCTTCATACAAATTCCTTATCATTACTGTCATTTCCCCAGTGCCTTAGCCTGCAGTGTAAATAAAATACTGTGCTAAAGTTGAACATTTCTACCTCCTGTCCTAAATTCATGTCATGGGTAGGAACATTCAATGTCTTGTGCTGTTGTTGTCAAAGCTCTGGCAATTTCGTGACCTAAAAATAACGTCTTGACGTTTCATGTAATTAAACCTGATATCTCGATTGTTGTTGTTTTTTACCGTCACCTTTTGAAACTCCCCAACCGTGCAAAGGCAATTTCAACTGCACTTTTTTTTCTTCCTTGAAGGCAGTTTAAGAGCAGTGAAAGAAAACCTTCTCCCTACACACCTTCACTAGGATAGTGGTGATATGTTAGCTTTGACCTGCAGACACAAGGAGTAAAGACAGGACACGGTACAACAGTGCGGCCGTACTTCCAGCCCTGCCTAATTCCGAGGTAGGTATATTATGGTCTAACTCCCCCCTACCCCCCTTTCTCCCCCAACTACACACACACAACAGATCACGGTTTGTGTCAACACCACACTGCCCCTACCCTTAACATCAACATTGAATCCAACATTTCAGCGTAATTTGAGTACACGTCATAGTGCAAGTCATTTCCTCTCCTCTCATGGTCCCTCAAACCTGCATGAACCATCAGTTTGGACAACAACGCCGCCTGGTTCTTATCCTTGCTCTGTCCTTTCTGGCAGTTTTCCCCAGTGCAGAATTGTACAAATTTGAGACTTGAAACGTGATCCTGAGCTATTCTCGTCCTTTCTGGAAATCTGCCAATATTGGAGTTCACCCCAGTCAACTCCCGCATTCTCTTTTATAGCGGGGAGTGGGGGGGGGCGTCTCCTCGCTAGAAATAGCAATGAAAAGCTCCCTTGTCTCCTCCTGAATAGCGAAGAACTTCAGCCTAGGTGTGCAAGAGGATCTCTTTGGAAATATATTTTATGATGTCATCATCCAATTAGTTGGTCGAGCAAAATCGACCAGTTCGTGCCTAAGATTATGAGATTAAGGAGATTTTTACCCGAGACTTTCCTTGTGTGTTAAGGAGAATCATTTTAGTTTCAACCAGTAGCAAATCTCTACAGTCACAGACAGATGAAACTTGCCTAATAGTTAAGTATTTAATAATAATAATTAATAACAATTCTGAGAATCACTGCAGGAGCTGAAAATCAGAAATGTTCACAATGCAAAGTTAAACTGTTAAACTTGGGTCCAATTGAAAAAAAATAATAATAAAATGAACACAGCAGGTCAGAGTATTCCTGACCTAGATAGAAAGCTGTGGCGACCATAATCCATATTTAAGCAAATCAATTTTACATCATTTTCTCTTTGATCGCTTTTCCCTCAGTGAATCGACAATTGTTTAGTAAATTCTCTGTGCTAAACCATGACATTATAATGCCCCCTTTCAACCTCAGTGTCAAGTTCATTTTTCGTATAGCAAGCTTTTCTGGTGTTTGAATGATTTAATGTCCCAGTTGTTGGTGTTGTTTGTTTGCTTTGGTATATTCACGGAAACTTGAATGTCAATGTAAGAGTGCAGAGCTGCGTTGACCGGTTATAGTTCAATGTCATAATTTCATGTGCCTTTCTACTGTCAGATAACAGCCTCACACACATACAGAGAGAGAGAGAGAGAGAGAGAGAGACAGAGAGAGAGAGAGAGAGAGAGAGAGAGAGAGCTCGCGACCCGACCAACTACATGTATTGGTTGTCTGTTTTGTTGATCTCCGGGCTTCGACATCATGACTGGAAATTCTATTTTAGCAACCGTGTAAAAGAAATCACCAGAGATCCGTGTTGTAAAGTTAGCTGTAGAAACACATAAACAAACCAGGTATCATTGTGTACCAACAAGTATGTGTATGAGGGTGATGAAATCCTGAGAGGTCAAGACTAAATATAACTTTGACTTTTTCCAGCAACTCGTCGTAAAAAATGCTCGTCCATGGAACAGCGACACTTTGTTTAAAATGGCAAGACTTACAAACCAACACAACCATTGTCATTATCTTGACGACCATATCATTACCATATCATTACCTTGACGACCATAATTCCGTACAAACAAATAACAGAATTATTTATTATCAGCTGTTAAGAAAATTTTCTTCCTTCATTACAGTTTGTGTGTCTCTCAAAAGATAATGATTTCTGTTGTCGCTGGGAAAATAATTAGATCTACATTAAATCTGAAATTGTGGTTTTATGGTCGTCTAATATTTAGTAACATAATCGATCTCAATACTCTACTTATGTCCAAAATATGAGATGAACGTGCGGCTAAAAAGGGTGACAGTAACAGACCAAATACTTTGATTCTACACTATTCCCGCTCATAGACTATATTTTTATTGACGTCGAAATATATAGAATGTCCTGTCTCCTGACATCCCCCCCCCCCTTTCTCTACCACCAGACCATTAATTATCGTCCATCTTTGTATATTTAACCATAGTCAATAGATTCACTGACATCCACACACACAAAAATAAATGTGTGTTATGTAAACATAACACTGCGCTTAGAAGGCTATATCAATAAGGTAGAGGACAATAGATACATGTATGCGTAATTTTAGGGTGTTTGTCCCTTTCACTGATCTATCTATTTTTAAACAGGGTCATGTGATGCGTCACTTTAGCATAAACTTATTTATATTTTCCTGGCACAAATTCTTTATGATAATTGCCATTTCCCCAGTGCTTTTGCCGGTTAGGAATTGCAGTTTAATATAGAATTTGTTTATAAAACTAACATTTCTACTTTATGTCCTTTGAAATTGGTACGATATAAACATTCAATGCCATGTTTACGGCGAGAATGTGACATAAGAAAAAAAAAATTATAAAGTTTTATATTGCAAAAGCCTGCATTAGAAACAATTTGTGCAAAATAAATAAAAATCCATTGAAATTTATTACATAGTTTTTGTTATTGTTGTTGTTTTTATTGTTATTATTAACGTTGTTTATTTCTAACTCGAAGTTTTGAGACATACGACTGTTCTTCCCGACATTTTAATTTTGTTCCAAGCTCTCCAGAGACCCAACAGTTTGAATGCAACTGGACACGGCAGGCAGGTGGCTGAGTGTTTTGTTTCATTTGTATTTGTATTTGTATTTGTATAACTCTTTAATCCCATTTGGGAAATTTTGCCTTTGTGCCATTGCACCCCAGTTACAACTGGAGCAGGCACGTCGTCGCCACAGTGCAGCGCCGGTCGGCGTTTTTTTTTTTTTTTGGTGGTGGGGGGATGAGGGGGAGTGGGTGGTAGGGATGAATTTTATTTAATTTTGCCCGGGCAGCGGCCTGTTCGGCCTGCTCTTTACGATTTCCAACTGCCAAGGTATCTTTAACGTGCGCAACGTGCACACGGGCCCTCCGAATTTTTTCGTCCTTATCCGAGAAGACTAGGTACTCGACCCTACCCCTCAATAGGATCAGGGACATGAAAATATGAGAAAAATCCCAAACTTCCAACATGCCTGCACCGGCCGGGTTTAGAACCCGGGACTCTTGGCATGAGAGGCGAGCACCTTGCCTCTAGACCACCTTGCCCCCTTGATGGACAGGTCCTCTCTTTCTCCACTAAATCTGACCTCTGATGAATTGTTCTGTTCTGTCGGTGATTACATCGTCATGTAAAGAAAGTTAAACAAACTACCAGATATAGTTTGAGACAAACTTAATTTAAAAAATGTGATAGTTATGGTACACCAAGCGAAGTTTTCCACATGGAATTGGAATTAGATTATTTTGTTGATTTTCATACGTGAGAACAATGGGAAAGAAGGAGGGCGGGGGAGCGGGGGTCATAGCTTATCATTGATTCTTTACTTCATTACCAAATACTGTAGAAATAGATAATCTAAAATTTTGATTTATTTTTATCACCTATTTGAAAGCCTATTGGATTTTGCAATTGGTGGGCATTGTCACGAGTGGAGTGATGGCAATTAAGGGGATTGCTACAGAGCGGGTGTAGAGTAAGAAGGGCTCACGGCAGACAAGTAGGGAAAGACGGGAAAGGAGGAGAGTAAAATTAACGCACGTAGACAAGTAAGTTAAGCGTGCATGTTGTGAGTGGTGGGGGGGTCTGAATGAGGCGAAAGCGCTGTATTACTATCACTGCCAGTTAGAACGTCCTACTGAACGGACGCAAGAGAAAGCCCAGTGGGCGAACATAAGGGGAGCAGTCGGGAGACTAGTGAGAGAGTTTTTTCCAGTGATGACTGGTAGGTAGAACGTTGATTGATAATTGTGATTGATGTATTATATTATATTCGTCTATTACCATGATGTAAATAAGTATATGTGAGGAATGTGGAAGTCCTTGATATTTGATATAGCAATGTGCGCCATGAGCGATAGATGAAAGTTGAGTTCATGGATTTGTAGCACGAGTGAGTATTGTGTACTCCGATGGAGGTGTGTTACCGTAAGATGTGTGGTGAGTGAAAGGTGAGCTAGTGTGTGTACGCTTCATGGGTTGTAAGGAGAGGTGGAGTGAATAGAAATGGTATGGCATTATACCAATGTAATGTTAGTCTTGTAGGTGCCGAGGTCGGGCCAAAGAGCGCCGCCTACGGTGATAGGCCAGCATAGGGCCGGGGGCCACACATAGGCCAAGAGTGAGGCTGTCAGTGCAGGACAGTAGAGGCACATAAAGTCGTGGCAGTCAGGCCACGGACAGGGACGTAGATATGAGCGTGAATGTGATAATGTACTATTGCCATGTTGATGGGCTAGTGAACTGATAATGTACTATTGCCATGTTGATGGGCTATTGAAATGATAATGTGTTATTGCCCTGCTGAGGTGCTAGTGGAATGCTAAGGTGTATGACAATAGGAAGGTGATGTTGAGAGACTGCGGTGCCAGTGAATTATTAATGTGCTATTAAGACCCTGAGGGGAGAGGCTGAGGCCGAAGTGCCTTTAGGAGTAACTACCGGGTTGTGGATCCGAGGAAGAGTGCATGTGAGAATAAGGCCGTTATACGGCAGTTAATTTCAATAATATAATGTATGTAATTGCGCTATTATCTGTATAATTATGTTTAATAAATGTGTGAGTCTGATGGGTTGTTCTGTTAAGTGTTAAACTTGTTTGTTCGTGATTGTTGTCCTGTCATAAATTATTACATCTCCCAGTCTGGGATTTGTGACAGGCATGTGTATTATAAATTCTAAGTACGTTTTGTAGCTCTTGGTTCTGAACCTGGAAATTACAGTTGTAATGGTATTGCTGATTCTTCGACCGAAAAACATGTTTTCAAAGATATCAGGTCCGTGTGTTTGTGTTCCTGACTCTGAAATAAATGAATACAAAAATTTGGCAGCCTTTGTTGTTGTTGTTGTTTTCTTTTCATGCACGTCAGTATTGTTAATCCCTGTCTTAATTATGGGTCAACTCATGTACAGCGCACATTGGCTCTGCTGCATCTTACCTTATTTGGTCAAGCCCTCGTCATGTGTTTACAGAACATAGTTTTTGTTTGCCATTGCTGTTTTTGCCCTATATTTCAGTTTTGTGTGCTGGCATGGGGGCTGGGGGATGTTTTGAATTACGGCGTAGATTATCAATAAACATGATTTCTAGCACATCCAGGTATATTTCCATGAATTGCAAAATATTTGACGAACTCTCAGAGGTCTTTGTAATGTCAAATATTGCTCTCTTCCTGCGTAAGTTCTTTGTATGAACAGCTATGAAAGCTATGTCATCACTAGAAACAACGATGAAAGGCTCCCTACCCAATTCGGTATACAAGTAAATATCAATGATAATAATTGATAACAATCCTGAAAATCACTGCAGGAGGTGAAAATCAGAATGTCTCAATGCAAAGTTAAACAGACTTTAAACCACTGTTGGTGGTGAACTGGGGTAAAAAAAAATAATTTTTTAAGTTAATCTTCGATTTCCCAAGGTCTAAAGGACAGCAGTTTAAGGTCGGGACATTTCTGAAGCAGATAGAAAGGAGTCACGACCATTATTCAACTTTTACCAGGCAATTCAATTTTTACAGTAATTTCTTTTCTATCTCTTTTCCCTCCTTCCCTCAGTGATAGACAATTATTTTTAAGCAAATTCTATGTGTCAAAGCATCATATTATAATGGCTCTTTTCAGCCTGAGTGTCATATTTTTTTTATAGATTCTAGTTGAATTTTGATACAGCACTGTTTACAGTTGCTCAAGTGGATAATTTAGTGTCCAGGTTGTTGGTGTTATGTGTTGGCGGCACAGAACTTTGTCCATCTGTTATACTTCAATCTCATAATTTCATTTGCCGTGCTACTGTCACACACACACACTCACACACAAACAGCCCGTCCGACCACACCTCTGCCCTAGCAGACAGTGGTTGACAATCACACAAACACATAGACTGAATAAGGATGGTGAAATCCTGTGAGGTCAAACCGAAAAATAACTGACTTTCTGCAGCAGTTGCTAAATCATAAAATGCTCGCACATGGTGGGACAGAGTTACTCTATTTACAATGCCAAGATAATTTATTATTTTTTTTTTTGTACAGTGGTGCCATGATCATTTTCATATATTGAATGTGAAGAAAACAAAAGAGATTGTAATTGATTTTAGGACAAATGCGGCACCTTTACCACCATTAAGCATTGATAATGAAGAGGTTGAGCGAGTTGCATTTTACAAATATTTGGGTATATATATCCACCGCAATCTAGATTGGCATATTACTTCAAATGTCCATTCAAGAGCCAGCCAAAGAATGTACTTTTTAAGAAAATTAAGATATTTTAATGTTGATAAAACACTGCTTTCCCTGTTCTACAAAGCTGCCATCGAAAGCATAGTAACTTACTGTATTACAGCATGGGGAGGCAATGCAAGAGAAAGTGACAAGCATAAACTTAACAATCCATCATCAAGAAAATATGCAACATGACAGACACGATATTTTTCAACTTTAACCATCTATACTCAAATGCTTGTGTGAAGAAATTCATGTAACTCTTAAATGACAGCCAACATCAACTGTTTCATCAAATTTCTAGATCATCCAAGAGCAACAGAATAATGCACATGAAAACAAACAGGGAAATATACAGAAAATCGTTTTTGCCTTCCGCAATTCGCCTCAGCAAGCCATGTTAACTAGATGTGTGCCATATTTCATTAAGGTTCCTTTCATGTCACTCCATGTATGTCTGTTATTGACTTATTGAGTTTGTTTATATAATGATACGTAAGACATGTGTACCACGTGTGTGCTGTTAAACACTCTGTGAAAAAGAATTTCCCATATGGGATAATAAAGAGATTCTTATCTTACCTTATCTTAAATCAAACTCAACCACTGTCACCACAAGCATGGAGATGGTGCTCGCCTCTTGTGCCGAAGTTACCGGGTTCGAATCCCGGTCGGTGCAGACATGTTGGAATTTTGGGATTTTTCTCATATTTTCCTGTCCCTGGTCCTAGGGGAGGTAGGATCGAGCACCTAGTCTTCTCGGATAAGGTCCATGTGCATGTTGAGCACATTAAAGATACCTTGGCAGTTGGAAATCGAAAAGAGCAGGCGAACAGGCCTTTTCCAGGGCCAAAATTAAATAAAATGTATCCCTACCACTCCCTCCCAATCCCCCCCCCCCAAACAAAAACGCCGACCGGCGCCCCGCTATGGCGGCCAAGTGTCTGGTCCGGTGGCAACTGGGCAGCAATGAGTTAAGGCAAATTTCCCAAATGGGATTAAAGAAGTATACACAAATATTACAAACTGATCAGCTGACCAGATAGATCTAGAACTACATGAAAACGTTTTTCCTCCGTAATATTTTGTGTCTCACCGAGAAGAGAAATGTTTTCTGCTGTCACTGAGAAAATCATCATGTTTTCTGTCACTTGCATCAGTAAACAGATAGACACATAGAAACATTTGAATGGTCATGCTGGATGACGTCTCCATGGAGGGACAGATAAACTGAAATAATTATGTAACATAATGGGAGAAGGGGTTGGGGGAGGGGGGGGGGAGAGGAGAGAATATTTATATTTATATCTCTGATTACCAAAAATTGATGATTTTCTGACTTATCCTGCGTGTGTACTTTGTCACTATTTTTAGACATGAGCGTGTGATGCGTCACTTTCTGATGCAAATTACACATTTATTTTATGAGAATCCCCCCACCCCACCCCTGTGTCTTTTGGTTGGCAAGATTTTGCAGCTTCAATGCGATTTGCATGTAGACCTAACATTTCTATGGCATGTCATAAATTGATGTGATGCAATCATTCGGTGCTGTGTGTAACTGTATGTACTGTATCAAGTTAAATGTGTTCTTCCTTGCATAATCCAAGTGGTTTGTGGGATGGAACTGGCGAAGGGGGGGGGGTGAGGTGTGCTGTATATGTTAATTGTTTTATTTACTTCTGGGCCCGCAAGCTGAGTCATGCTGGGTACATTTGTGTAGCTATTCATGAATGGTCCGTTTTGTAAAGGGCGCCTCAAAAGCCTTACAAATCTCAAAAGAGGTAAGGCCTTCCATGTAAGGCAGCGGATCCCTAAATTCTGCAAAATATCAGATTACGCATAGAAAGAGGTAAAGGTGTGCATGCATATATTTCAAAAGGTCTCGATGTTCACTTTCTTTTTTAAAACTTTCCCTGATATTGAGCCACAACTGAGTTGAACAGAAGAAGGTGGTCCCACATTTTCTTCAACGAGACTGCCGCTAAACATAAAATTTGGATCGATTAACAATGCTAAAACAAAGACATCAACCCAATCGGTAAGTGTTTCGTTTATTTCTGTCTTTGGATTACCATTTGTGCTTCAATTAGGGGGTGAGTGCTCGAACGTTTTTTTGCTTTTTTGAAGTGTTTTAATGGGGAGGGAACGCCAACACACCGTTTTTCTCTATTCTGCTTTACTAAAAATGTTCACACCACAGCATTTCTTTCTTTTTTTGTAAGTGAGCATGGGACACGCACGCGCACAGAAAAACCCAATCCCCGTCTAACAGCCAATCAGAATCCAGTAAATAATGCGCTACCGTCTAAAATTAGAAGATAATTATTTTCATAGCCTTGGAAACATTAGGTCTACTTTCTTTTATCCGCTACAGTATCTCCCCCCCCCCCCCAATTCCCTTCCACAAACCTCCCATCTCCCGCCCTTTCCTCTTAATTGTTCCTACGCTCAGGTAGCTGGTACGGACGAGAGAAGATTATGGGCGAAACCTAACTTTTTGTGCAGATTCTTTTATGTCTGAAGTGGTTCCTTATGAATATTATTATAATAATCCAGAACTGAAACTAAAAAACAGATCCCGGGCAGGGCCGGGCGCCTCTGCTAGTATTAGAAAAGATTCTTTCTTGAACGGCATGTTTCTTCACTGAGTTGTTGTCACTGCTCTGATAATTTGCCCAACTAAACATAAGCCGTAACCCTTCAAAATCTTACCCTTCTTTCATTTTATATTGACCATATTAATAGTCAAGATAATAACAATGCAAACTGACCTGGGTATCAACACAAACAGCTCACAACAGAAATATAGATAACAGCACAAATAACGGCAATGTTGAAGTGAACATTAAAAAGAAAGGGGACAAAAGGAAAAAAAATCAGTTCAATGGTTGTGTCATGCAGACATTGCTTTATGTGTAAGCTATAAATATTTGGCTACATAAATATGCATGCTTTGTTATCAAAGTGGGGAGAAATTATTTTAACCAGACCTATAGCTATAATTTGTCCAGAAACATGGCAACAAAATATTCGAATAATATTGCTTATATCCATTCCTTCCGAGCTCAATTCCTCCTTACCCTGAGTGTGGTACAGATTGATAGGATTATACGAGTATTTTTATTTTGTTCACGTGCAGTGTCTCGCATTGTTTCCTTTTTCTGCACCGATTATGTAATTACACAGAAATATACACGACTTTCCATTGTCGTGCTTGGATAATTGTGGTCCGGTGTGTGTATCATGCGTAGACAACTGTTTATGTGGGTTTGTTTTGACGGGTAACAAAATCTACAGAGATAATGGACAAACCATCTCACTCTGTGTTGTCTCTTTCTCATTTCCAACCTCTTTTACAAGCACATAAATATTTCTCTTAGTAGATCAAGTAAAACACTAACAGTATCCATGTTTTCTTGTTTATGGAAATGGAAACTGAGGAAATAGAATTGTGTGTTTCAGTGTCTGCAGAGATTAAAACGGTCAAAATAATGGGGAATTGCATTTTTTGTAATTAAATCTACAATTAAACTTTCTCTCCTTCTGATCACAGACTCAGTGCAGTAATATTGTCAGTTCCAGTAGAGCTGCCCCAGCCTTTTAAACTAGCATGTTACTTTAAAATCAAAGAAAATCTCCTTTGTAGAGGTTTAAGAAAACTTGCTATGTATTGAGTCCACCATTTGAAATCTTCTCTGACATAGTTAGGTAAATCTTACTTTTGCCTCATATTTTTCTTTGTGTTTCTTAACCATCTCATGCCTGTTAATTTCCATTCTTTTGAACTAAATTGTTGTATAATCATTCCCAGTCGCCATGGCCCCAAGTTTCCGATTGTCTATGAGAGCTCATGAATTGTGACCTTAAATCTTTACTAAAAGAAAAAAAAAACAAACGAAAAACGTTACACTTAATATTCGACCTCTTTGCCTTAGCAGGAGCGGGTTTAGCTACCAACTCTTCACTGTCGACCAAGAAGTCGAACAACTTTGTTAATTTTGATGATGTTAATTGCGATGTGATGGGACGAATGGGAAGGTCTGCCCTATTAGATAATTTCATTCTGTCCCATGTTATAATTTTGATTTCCTCTACATTTTCTGTCACACACAACAAATCAGCTATACAGATCTCCACGTGGTGACCATAGGTAGGGAGTGTTGAAATTATAGGATTGACTTAGAATTTTTTTTTTTTAAACTGTCGGTATCTGTAAAGCTTTATGGCCAACATTGATATTCACTGTGTTTTACCCCCAAATCGAAAGCGGACGAAACAACAATCTGAATCTGGCACTAAGATAAAATTGTATTCATCTTTCAAGTCAGTCTTACCACACAAAGTACCTTGTTTGGCTAGTCTCAGAACTGACATAAATATTTTCTTCCTAACATGTACTGTGTTCACAAATTGACTTGAATGTTGTCATCTCAAGTGTGTTGACAAACTGACTTAAATTTTTTCATTAATTTCATCTTAATTGTGTTCACAAACTGACTTAAATGTTTTCATCTTAAAATGTACTGTGTTCACAAACTGACTTAAATGTTTTCATCTTAAAATGTCTCGTGTTCACAAACTGATTTAAATAATTAATGTTCAAAAAAGTTCTAGCAGAATTATCGGTTACTACTCTGAGTAAAATGTTCGTCACAAACTTAGTTTATTCATTTCTCTCCAGATTCTTGGATACTTTAACAACAATTCCCGTCTGCAAAGTTTCTTGCAATCCTGACGTAATTATTTATTTTCTCTTTCCAAACATTTAAATTCTGGTTCAAAATTAAATTTTCATATTTTTGTTCGGCTAAATTTATGGATGTCAATTCGACATAGCCCAATTTTTCTTTATACTTGATTAGAGTTGTCCACACCTACAATTTACAATTACTTACTAACTTTGCCGACTACAGGGGTATTCGCTGCTTCACTCAGTATTTCACTACTTAAGTTCTCCTTTCTACTCATATTCACTGCATTGACCCTTCCACAGTGTCTGCTGGTAAAATTTCCGGAGTTGACGACAAATCTACATCTGTCACTTTTTCCTGGACACAAACTGAGCAGAAAAGCTCTACTAGATCTAACATTTTCCCTTGTTTACCACATTATGACTATCCAAGCCTTGCCACGGTCCCACACATTCTCTGATATTTTAAAAAGATATTTTGTCATTACGAAGGCTGCAAAGTACTCTAGTGTAAGTCGTTTTGACAGAACATGCTGTTAGAAGGCATATCATGAATCCTTAATTTGTTGAAACATGTATGTTCAATTTGGAATTCCCCGGGTAATTTTAATTAAACAAAAAAAGTAACTAAGTGATATTCATTCAGGGTAAGGCTAATAGCATATTGAACTCTCCATAGATCATGTCAAGTCAGGTGTCAGTCATATGTAATATCTAATTATAGCCTGTCTGGGCAGGCACCACGAAAACTACATAAGAGAATGGAGAGCTGAACTCTTTAAACCATTTCCGTCTGCGGCGTTTACATATGACGTGCAGTGAGACATAGATTAAAGCAACACGGAAACTTTGTCTCTCTTATACTCAAAACCAAGAAGGAAGAGCTACGAGTACTTCAATTTTCTTTATGCAGATATCAGCAGTCAATCCAACAGTCCAAGCGATAGAAGGCTGAACAGAACTTGAGGGACGTTTTTCAACATAGAATAATATTCAACTTCCCAGGTAAGGACAGTATTGATTATTATAATAGTTTTGGATATTAGCAATACATTCAGATGTGACTGGCAACTGGAATTGATGTGTTTTAATTGTCTTTATGGACGAAAGTATAGAAACCTTCAAGAATTTGGCAGAAGTTTTAGTTTCAGAAACTGTTAGCGTATGGTGCCTATAGAGAAAGGATGACGTCGGACACTGGTAGTGAAAAGTTGTGACTAAAAAAGTTATTTCTCTACCAATCCATACACTGATCTAAAGTCTTGGTCATTGCTGAAAGTACTGGTACAGAATATCTTCCTTCATCTTTGAAATGATTTCCCTCGCCTGAGGACATTTTACTGAGATGTGATTGGCGTATCAGAATTTGCCGACTGACGTCATGGAAAAGAAATAAAAAGACAAAAACTTCAGAGCGCTTTTTCCGTTCGAATAACACCACATGTTACTGCAAGACATTATTAGTTAGCCCCGACCACCAACGAGGAGGCGGAAACAGGACTCCGAGCATTAAATTGGTAGAAAATGTTTCTGTACTTTCATAAAATAATTAAAAACTCATTCTCTCCTGTGTCGTACCGTCTGTCTGTTTGTCTCGAGCCCTTATTGGTGTCTTCCTTCATTCAGCGCAAAAACAAAACAAAACAGTTGACCTAAGCCTACAGTTTAAGATAAATACATTAATCTGTGACCTGCATTTCCTGTCTGCAATGTCAGATGAACCCGCCCCATTTTAATGGTGACAAAATATCGCCAAGTGACTGTGCTGTACCCACCGCTGCTGGGGTCGCTGTCAGTCAGTTCGATTGTTGGAATGTCTCTCTCTCTCTCTCTGTCTCTCTCTCTCTCTCTTTCTTTCTTTTTTTTTTTCTCTCTCTCTCCCTCTTTCGCTCTCTCTCTCTCTCTCTCTCTCTCTCTGATGGCAGAGAGGATTTAAGGATAAACTAGAAGCTTAGCAGAAAGTTAACACTGTATCCACTTCAACTCTTCACTGAAAACGGCCTAAGGTTTACAAAACTCTGTTTTATCTTTCTTTTTAAAAGCCTCTAAGTGACCATGCGAGAACAGAAACTATGGTGGCTTTTGTGTGTTTTAAGAATATTCTCTGTAAGTTTGAACTGTCACTTACTTATTAGTTTCGTCTTACCATAGTCCAATTTTCACAGACCCGCCCTCGTTTGAATTCAACAGTCCATTTTCACAACTGTTCAATACTGTCAGAATTATAATTAAAAACTGTCAATGTAAGGAGGGATGGCATTGTGAGAATATTATTACTTTGATGACGTAAACATCGGAGATTGGGAAAGGGTAAGAAAAGAGTCTCATTAAAGCAGAGAAATGGCCTGTCACTGACATGGGTCACATGTTTGAACCCAGGAAGTAAATTGATAATTGCAATGGAGAACACAAACTTTGTGCCACTTCTGTTTTCAATTATTGGGGGGGGGGGGGGGGGCTAGAGAAGCTCAGGGTTTTTCTCTGGATATCGACACGAATACTTGAGATTTTAGACAAAGAAAATGTAGGGTTTTTTTGTTCACTGCAAGTATGAAACAAACGTTCTGGACTACTGTCTGAGGAACAGTTGTACAATATTTTAATACCAGAAATGTTTTATGCCAGTCCTTCCACTCCTACTCTAAACTAGTTCTCAGTAATGCTGCCATCCCTGGTGCAGTCTTAAATAATAATTTCTAAAAATGTTTAAAACTTGAAAGGTCATCCAACCATGTCCTATCACCGCTCTGTCCGGATTCTCTATCCTACGGTTGTGAACCCAGTCTGAATTCACCGTAGCAATTTTGCAAAGGCGGAAACGTTGCCCTGAAAGGGCTGTTCACCCCGGCCTTTCACTTTCCTGACGCAGGAGACGATGGAAGACGCGGCCCACTTTCTTCCTTCGTGCTTGAAAACAATAAAACCAGCTTTGAATTTCCAAGACTTACAGGATTGCAGTTTGAGGGAGATTTTGAAGCTGGTCCATTGACCACTGTTCATGAGCTAGGTTTGGTTTTGCAGTTTAAATAGAATTTGCATATAACTTAACATTTTTATCTCATGTTAAAAACTGATGTAATATAAACATTCAGTACTATTTCTGCTGATGGTATTGGATCAAACTTGCTGTTTTCTTATCGACACGACATAGTGCAGGTGATTTGCGGGGTGGGGGCGGGTTGGAGGGCTTTATAGGAATTAATTGCTTTCCAGTCTAGGACTGTGCTGGTTAAAAGCTGAAATCTCTCTCACTGACTGCATTTGTATGGCATGACGAGAGTGGTTAATGGGCACTTCTGCATGTAGTAATGTCTCCTTCTGTATTATCATTTTGCTGTATTTTGTCTATGGTCTTGCTTCTCCCTAGTACGGTATGGCCATTGTCGTATCTACGTGTTTTCTTCAAACTCAATGTAGCATGACTGGTCCTTTCGCTAATGACACCTCAAAGTTTTACAAATATTATTGAGAAATTCCCCTTGACGTTACTTGTTCTACTGGGTTGTCAAAGCTCTGGGTTTTATTTTGATTGAGAAGAAGAAGGGCAACAACAACAAGAAAAACGCCTGAAACTCTCCAGCATTGACACGGATTCGATTTAGTTATTAAGATGTTCCCACCTGTACAAAAACTCTGACAGGCATTTTTTTTCCCCATGGACACTTTTGAGCATTGAAGGACAAACCTGCATCACCCTCCCCCTCCCCCCCCCCCCCCAATCCTTCTCCTGCCCCTGCCCTCAAATCTTCTTTCTGCATTCTATTGACATCGCGTGTCAGTTTCGGTCCACGGGCAATGGATAAAATGGGAAATGAGATTTAGCGAGGCAATCACATCATTATCGGGGTGAGACACTAAACATGATAAAGCGAGATTTTACATTCTCAAATTCATTTAATTATACCACTCACCTAAGTATTACACTCTCGTTCAACTTGTGGTGTAATAATAGTAATGATACATAATAATATGGTATGTGACTTGAGTATTGAGACAGAACACACACGTGACATACAGATTACAGCACAAATAACGGAGTATTGATGGGAACAACAACAACAACAAACAACAAACACAGAAAAGAAAATAATTCCGTAGATCTGTTGAATGACATGGAGACACTGATTTATTGTACACTATAATTATGTCTTATAAATGCTGAGATTTTCTTATCATGGAGAAGAGAAATGACTTTAGCAAAGTGTGCAATTTGTCCAAGAACATTGCCTAGAGTTATTCGTTAAAATAATAATACATGTTTTACCAATGTCTACTCCACCAGAGTTCGATCTCCCTTCTGCCTAGATATGATAAGCAAATGTCATGTGTATGTGTATTTATTTTACACATGTGATCCAGGTTAGTCCATGCAGTCTCTTTTCTACCTTGTAATATTTTATATTAATTTTAGTTCCGACATTGGTCAAATTCTCTATAAAACAGACTCAAATTTATTTCATAAAAGAAATTTAAAAAAACATTGGTGATAAATTGTTAGACCAATGAAGAATATTATCTAATAGCTCTCTGGTTTGATTGTCGTGGAAATGGGAATGTCACAAATCCCAGACTGGGAGATGTAATAGTTTATGACAGGACGACAATCACGAACAAACAAGTTTAACACTTAACAAAACAGCCCATCAGACTCACACATTTATTAAACATAATTATACATATAATAGCGCAATTACATACATTATATTATTGAAATGACTGCCGTACAACGGCCTTATTCTCACACACACTCTCCCTCGGATCCACAATCCGGTAGTTACTCCTAAAGGCACTTCGGCCTCAGCCTCTCCCCTCAGGGTCTTAATAGCACATTAATAATTTACTGGCACCGCAGTCTCTCAATATCACCTTCCTATTGTCATACACCTTAGCACTCCCCTAGCACCTCAGCAGGGCAATAACACATTATTATTTCCATAGCCATCAACATGGCAACAACATAGTATCAGTTCACTAGCCTATCAACATGGCAACAATATAGTATCTCATTCACTCTCATATCTACGTCCCTGTCCGTGGCCTGACTGCCACGACTTTATGTGCCTCTACTGTCCTGCACTGACAGCCTCACTTCTGGCCTATGTGTGGCCTCCGGCCCTATGCTGGCCTATCCCCTGTGCTCATCGAGGTGGCTCTTCGGCCCGTCCCCGACACCTACAAGAATAATATTACATTGGTATAATACCCTACCATTTCTATTCACTCCACCTCTCCTTACAACCCATGAAGCGTACACACACTAGTTCACCTTTCACTCACCACACTTCTTACGGTAATACACCTCCATCGGAGTACACACTACTCACTCGCGCTACAAATCCATGAACTCACTTTCATCTATCGCTCATGGCGCACATTGCTATATCCAATATCAAGGACTTCCACATTCCTCACATATACTTATTCACATCATGGTAATAGACGAATATAATATAATACATCAATCATAATAATCAATCAACGTTCTACATACCAGTCATAACTGGAAAGACTCACTAGTCTTCTCGACTGCTTCCCTTTATGTCCGCCCGATGGGTTCTTATTCACAGGTCCGATCCGTAGGACCTTCTAACTTGCAGTGATAGTAATCCAGCGCTTTCGCCTCATTCAGACTTCCACACCACTCATACACGCACGCTTTTCCCACTTGTCTGCATGAGTTATTTTTACTCTTCCCCTTTCACGTCTTTTCCTATCCGTCTGTCGTGAGCTCTTCTTATTCTACACCCGCTCTGTAGCAATCCCCTTAATTGCAATCAATCCACTCGTGACATCATCCCCCACCCCAAAAAAATTAATGCAATTAATTTCAAATCGCATCAAGATGAATGTCAACGAGTGAGCGTGAGCAATACCTAGACTAGAAAAATGTCCTAGCAGTTCCCCTAGTATATAGAATACCGAAATCAGGGGAAAATATGGGGATCAATATGGCCTGCAATATGCATATATGTCTCACATCATGAATAGCTAACTAAACACAATATCTAATACAGAATCAAAACCCAATCAACCTATCAACCATCCTTCATATCATATTTATAATGTCAATATTTTAAAGTCGACTCATTCACACAGATCCCGTCAATGTTCCTGTCCTCTGATGTATAAGCTCCTGAAATCTTCCCCTAGGCTCGACTAAGGTAGTCGGCGATATGATTGCTGGTTCCTGGAATTGGTTGAATAACGAAGGTATACGGCTGCAAAGCCAATGCCCATCTAGACAAGCGTGGGCTGGACGAACGATTCTTCGACAAAAATGTCAGTGGCTTGTGGTCTGTCTGGATACAAAATTCTCGTCCCATGAGATAACGTCCTAGTTTCTGGACGGACCAGACAATGGCAAGACACTCACGCTCTATCACAGAATACTTTCTTTCTCTCTGCAATAACTTCCTACTGACATAACATACAGGATGGAGACATTCGTTCTTCTCCTGTAGAAGACAAGCGCCGACACCAGAGTCCGACGCATCCGTTCTGAGGATAAAATTAGATCGAAAATCGGGTAATATCAGAATGGGTGACGATGATAATGCTGTCACCAAATTATCAAATGATGTCTGACATTCAGACGTCCACTGGACCTTATCGGGTTGTCCCTTCTTAGTAAGGTCAGTAAGAGAAGATGACAAGGAGGAAAAATTTGGAATGAACTTTCTGTAATAATTTAAAATTCCCACTAAGCTTCTGACTTGTTTCTTTGTTTTAGGGATTTGCAACCCTACTAACTTGTCAATTTTTGTTACTTCAGGTCTCTGAACACCTCTACCCACGATATGTCCTAAGAATATTATCTCTGGACATGCCAAATCCATCTTTGCGGGTTTAGCAGTTAACCCAAAATGACGTAATCGTTGAAAAATTACTGTTAGTGTCTGAATATGATCAGACCATGTCGACGTATGACATGCTATATCGTCAAAGAATGACACGACATTAGGTATGTCCTTCAACACTAGTATGGGAATACAGATACTCTGGTCTCTCATGAAACCTCTGCAGCATATCAACGTGGAAAACCTTTACTGATCCATCAATGTGGATAGCGTAATCTACCTTCGAAACAATTCGCTCAATAACATAAGGACCTTTCCATGTCATCAATAACTTATTATGGTCCGTAGGTAACAACAATAGGACCTTGTCTCCTGGCTTAAAAATTCTCAGTTTGGAACCTCTATCCTTATAGTCTTTTGCTCTTTTCGAAGCGATACCAGAAGCTTCTTCTGCCCTAGTGCGCGCTGAAGGTAATCTTTCTCTTAAATCAACAAGGTCTATCGAAACCTTTTTAAACGGTTCCGAAACCGTGGGGATCTTTTGAAGAGGAGCCTGGGGTGTACGACCCTTATGCGTCGTCTTTTGGCACGCACTGCACGTCTTACAATAGACTTGCACATCTCTGTGGATCGATGGCCAGTAAAAATTTTTAAGAACCCTTTCTTTGGTTCTAGCTATCCCCATATGACCCGCTAATGGAACATCATGGGCCAGACGCAATACTGTAGCAATTAACGACCGTGGCACGACGACCTGCTTTTGAACGGAAGCCACTGTGACGTACATACGGAACAGAATGCCCCCCTGGACAAAAAAAGAAGATGACCCGTTTTTATATTTCCTTGTTTTCTCGGTTCGCGCTTCCCCAAAACATGGGTTTAATGATGGGTCCTCCCTTTGTAATCTCGCCAAGCGCTCCGGCGTGATATCTAGGTTGACCGCTGGCGTCGCCAAAGGTCTAATCTTATCTTTATCAGCTACCCGTCGACGTGTTTCGACCGCGGCGCAAAAGTCAATACCTTTTGATTGCGACCATGCTTGCACGTTCTCATCGGACGGGGAAACTACCCGTGATACATTCCCAATGATGAGCTGGGCGCATGGAAAACAACCAACGACTGCTTCGACTTCCCCGCTAAGGAAAGGTGTATCTATCATTATTCTTGCCATGGGTAATTTCTCAATGGCCCCCGAAAATTGGATGCACGGGACAGTCTCACCTGTAAGCTGTGAATCCCGAATGCAGTCTCTATGCACTCCCACAACGGTAGATCCCGTATCTCGTAAAAACGAGACCGGTTCGTCCCCAACAAACCCCGGATAAACCCTAAGACCACCTCCTGTATGACATGAATTTATAACGGGGATCTTTCTCCCACAAGGTAAAACACCGGAAGATAATAACTTCTCACAACTGGGACACTTAGAATACTGTCCGCCTCCGTTGTCCGATGTAACACACGCAGCCGCGTGATGAAATTTATTTGGGGGACATGGACTGGAGCCACTGTCCACGTTCGCCGCTATCCTACCTGCAGGGCAATTCACGCTGATGTGATCCGCTCTACCGCAGTTCCAACACTTCGCGGCCCTACACTCGCGTGAAAAGTGACCCACGCGTCCGCAAGTCCAACACTCCGCTCCCTGTGCTGCACTAGACCTGGGTCCCCGTGACCCATCGCGACCGGAACTAGAGTCTCTATGCCGTCGGTCATCGGCAAAGGTCACAAATCGCCCCCGGCCATTACCGCGACCTAGCCCTCCTGCTCGGTCAAACTTACCGGATCCATGTGCCGGTGATTGGTGATAGCCCCTACGCTGCCCCTGGGCTTGCCCGCTATAGGCACCACGCTGACGCGACCTGTCCCTAAGTCCTGCCGGCGACCCCTCGACAACGGCGACGTACCCAGCATCTTGGACGTACGCCCTGGCGACTGGTTTGGACGGGTGCGCCGTACGGTATGCCTCCGCCAACTTAGACGCCTCCTGCACCGTCGCGGGTTCGTTCTCTTTCAGGAAAGCCACCAGATCTTTGTGGCACGACGCGTACAGCTGGTCACGGATCATTAAGTCTTTCAGTTTAGCAAAATCCGTGCCCACATGCGCCAAGTCTACCCAGTTCGCGAAATACTCCGTTAGTCTCGCGACGAAGGCAGCAAAGTCCTCCCTGGTATCTGCACGTGCCCGCCTAAACTGCTCCCGGAAATATTCCTCGGTACGCGCAAATCGGCGAAGCAGCAAAGCCTTCAGCTTATCGTAGTCTTGCACGTCTTCGCGCTGTAGCTCTTTAAAGTAGGTTAACGCTCGCCCCTGCAATAGCGATGCCAGGTACGTGGCCCATAATTCCTTATTTTCCCCCCATTGCAATTGTGCGTTCAGTTCGAACCTGTAAAGGAAGGCGTCTATGTCGTCCTTCCGGTCGTCGAACGTAGGGAGCTTAATCCTAACGCCACCTTTATTGGGTACCTGCCGCTCAACTGTTTCTGTTGGCGCACTCTTTTTGCTTTCTAATTCTGCGATTCTTACTCGCGCGTCTGTCTCCCGCTCTTGAGCTTCTATCTCCTTTAACCTTATCTCCTGCTCCCTTTCCTTAGCCTGTCTCTCCTGTTGCTGAGCTTCTAACTCCTTTAACTGAGCCTCTTTTTCTCGCTCTCTATCCTTAGCACGCTCATCGCGCATTTCTGCCTGCTGTTCTTTAATCCAGCCGCGTAGCTCTTCTCCCTCCAGGCCAAGTTCCTTACCCAACTTCATTAGTTGTTGGAGTTCCGCCATTTCACCGATTTATGGTTATGGTATCTATTATAAGACGACCAACCTGTCGGTATGATCACTAGCGATACGACCAGAGACCTGAGATCACACCAGATATAACAATACCCCGTTGTCTCAAATACAATTCAGAAATTTACCTTTACAGCACAACTAATTCTATATCTATAAAATGTATGCACTATTAATTATAAAAGAAAATAGAAACGACAAGAATGAAGAAATATAGTAGAAGGGCCACAAGTACGTCAAGGACAACGAACCAGACTAGGACAAAGACCTAAAAAAGAAAATATAATGGAAAAAAATACAACCTAATTACGCCGATTACACAACACGGTACGAACAAGAACAGAGTCTGAAAAAAAAGAACGTATCTACAGAAAGGTAGGAGAGGGACAAGAGAGACGTCTTCCTAAAACAACGAGGAAGATGGAACGGCACAATCTAAACACAAATACAGGTCCCTACAGAACTGTTCACTGTGATGAACGAAGTTCCAAATTTACCACACCTTTTTAAAAGGATAAACTAAGTTCAACACAGCAAACCCGCGCCACCGCCCGTATAATCAATTACAACGAAAACAGCAAAAACAGGGAAACAGACAGATGAAAAGACAGCCCTTAATCCAGGGTACAAAATTTTAGACTTTTACTTAACTTTCAGCCTTATGAGTTTAAGTCCTCGACCTAATCGGAGCTCTGGCTGCTTGTCTCCTCAGGCTGCACGCACACACACTGTCTCTCTGAAATTTAAGTACACATTAATACATATTCGTCAAAATACATGCATCAATACATATTATTATTCATAAATATACATAAATCATATCATGAAATGTCCATTCATCCAACGAACAAGACAGCACAAATACCTACTAACTAACTACAACTAAATATTACGAAAATGGACGAGTCACAATGGACGAGCCCCCAATGTCACAAATCCCAGACTGGGAGATGTAATAGTTTATGACAGGACGACAATCACGAACAAACAAGTTTAACACTTAACAAAACAGCCCATCAGACTCACACATTTATTAAACATAATTATACATATAATAGCGCAATTACATACATTATATTATTGAAATGACTGCCGTACAACGGCCTTATTCTCACACACACTCTCCCTCGGATCCACAATCCGGTAGTTACTCCTAAAGGCACTTCGGCCTCAGCCTCTCCCCTCAGGGTCTTAATAGCACATTAATAATTTACTGGCACCGCAGTCTCTCAATATCACCTTCCTATTGTCATACACCTTAGCACTCCCCTAGCACCTCAGCAGGGCAATAACACATTATTATTTCCATAGCCATCAACATGGCAACAACATAGTATCAGTTCACTAGCCTATCAACATGGCAACAATATAGTATCTCATTCACTCTCATATCTACGTCCCTGTCCGTGGCCTGACTGCCACGACTTTATGTGCCTCTACTGTCCTGCACTGACAGCCTCACTTCTGGCCTATGTGTGGCCTCCGGCCCTATGCTGGCCTATCCCCTGTGCTCATCGAGGTGGCTCTTCGGCCCGTCCCCGACACCTACAAGAATAATATTACATTGGTATAATACCCTACCATTTCTATTCACTCCACCTCTCCTTACAACCCATGAAGCGTACACACACTAGTTCACCTTTCACTCACCACACTTCTTACGGTAACACACCTCCATCGGAGTACACACTACTCACTCGCGCTACAAATCCATGAACTCACTTTCATCTATCGCTCATGGCGCACATTGCTATATCCAATATCAAGGACTTCCACATTCCTCACATATACTTATTCACATCATGGTAATAGACGAATATAATATAATACATCAATCATAATAATCAATCAACGTTCTACATACCAGTCATAACTGGAAAGACTCACTAGTCTTCTCGACTGCTTCCCTTTATGTCCGCCCGATGGGCTCTTATTCACAGGTCCGATCCGTAGGACCTTCTAACTTGCAGTGATAGTAATCCAGCGCTTTCGCCTCATTCAGACTTCCACACCACTCATACACGCACGCTTTTCCCACTTGTCTGCATGAGTTATTTTTACTCTTCCCCTTTCACGTCTTTTCCTATCCGTCTGTCGTGAGCTCTTCTTATTCTACACCCGCTCTGTAGCAATCCCCTTAATTGCAATCACTCCACTCGTGACAGGGAAGACAGACAATATCTATTCGTGTCTAAGAGATTGATGCAGGGAATAAAACATTTCAGACACCTCTTTTGAAAACAATTTAATATAGGTAGAAAATAAGCACCGGTAATAACAAAACTTATACTAACAAAAGCTGCCAGTAAATGGGAGGCAATAACACATTAAATTTTGTCATGAATGAAACGGGCAAAGAAAGGATAAGTTTGGGAATATACTTGTCCGATACTATGACATCCTAATCTATGTAAATAAATCATCGTATTATCTATCTCTCCATTTATCTCTTGTCAGTGTGGTGATTCGTGTATCAAGCTATGTGTCAAATTACAATGTATTTGATGGTTTAATGCTGGACTATCCATATTCACTTGACATACAACCTGTAAACAAAGTGGGAACCTCTCCATCCTCGAGATAAACAAGTGTAGGATTTTCATATAGTTACGTGCCTTGGCGGACTGTACAAATCTAATGAAGATAAGACCTGATGTAAATAATGATTATAAATTAATTATTTGTTACGGTAGAAATCATTTTGTCTCTTGAATAACACGTTGTAAAGATGGTAGGGAGAAAAAAAACAAAACCATGCAGCACGCACATTTTTGTTGTTCTTAGTGACGACTGAGGTGGTGTAGTTGTTGTTAGCTGTCATGGCGAATCTTTCTGATTTGTAAGTCCTGGCAAGTTTTTCATTAAAGTCAAAAAAACAAAAAACCTTGCAACTTAGGACCGAGACAGATCTGGTTACAAGCATCAGTTAGATCAATCTTCGTGAAACTGTGGCCATGTCAAGGTCTGCGCATCAGGTAGTGACACTGAATAATGATAAAGTTCCAGTTAAGCAATGATTGTAACTGATATAATCTCCCCAGACTCTGAGATTAAGTCTGCTTTTGTCCAGGGACAGTCATTTTCTTAAACGCCACAAATGAAAAACCCAAAAAGGTTGAACCGAGTCAGCTGCCATGTGCCCTTATTGGTGACAGTCTGGAGAGTTTGGTCAAGGTCCTCCTAGATAGCGAGTGGCAGGGGACTCGAATGTATGAAAACTTGAGTTGTTTGTGGCTTGAATTTGATCTCCATTTCTTTCTTGATGAGATCAAGAAATTCAGCGTACCAAAAGATCACGTCTTCCTTTAGGTTAATTAAAGTAATACGTTTCCGGAGAAGTGAAACAAACTTGCTACTCCTCCGGAACTGTATCCTTTGTAAACATTTTCACTAACTACTTGAGGCGATAGTTGTTCTTTAGCTTAAAGTTTAAAATGTCAATTTTTCTTTTACACGCAAGAAAAAAAAAAGATATTTAAAAATGTATGATTAATATGCATTACCAGCTAAATCGAAATACGTGTTAAAGGCACGTGAAATGGAATTTCAACCATGTAGTTATTATATGATCTTACAAAAATTGTTTACTCCCTGTTATGGCTTTCCAACTATCATATAAAAAAGTTGGTCTTTGATTGGAAATATGGTATTTAAATATTTTAGCACTGTCATTATTAATAGGTTGTAGCGTTGAGCAAAAACAAATAAAAGGGGGGGGGGGAGGGGGGGGGGGGGGAATGCACGACAATGAAAGTACTCCCACAACATTTTTTTTTTTGGATGGATGCATGGATGGATGGATAGATAGAAAGATAGACGGATAGATATGCAGATGATGGATGGATAGATGGATGGATGACTGATTGATTGATTAATTGATTACGGGATAGATAGACTAAGAGACAGATGATAGATTGAGAGACAGACAGAAGATAGAAAGATAGATAGACAGACAGACAGACATATAGTTATTATTATAGCACTAGTACCGTATCGCACATAAACATTTATTACGACAACGTAAAATCTTTTTCACAAATGACAAAAGACATACAAAATGTAAAGATACTGCACATATTAATGTATTTATAGGTTTTTGATGAAATGTATTGTTTCTACATCTACATGCAATGCACATGACATTTCAAAATCATCATCAATGTTTGTTATTCAAGAGAGACCAACACGTGAAAAAGATGCTGTCTTAGTGCTGTCATTTTAAATTCTCATATTTATTTAACCTTTTTTCCTTCCTATAAAAATAAATCACGTCACATAAGTATGTAATATAAAATCAACCATTATAGGAAATTTTTAAAAATCAATGACTTAAAAAAGAGAGAAAACCTATCATAATTTTCCGGCCAACCGGTATGTGGAGTCAAAACCCCATTCAATTTTTTCTTTGTCCAAAGTTTTATTTTATTTCAAGAAGACAAACATTGAATTTGACTGCAGTCAGTTTGATTCTCTATCGTTTAAATGGATCCATATGTTCTTTATCATAGCCTAATAATGAAGACTGTCCTTTATAGAGAAATTCCCCACAATATATGGAACAGTATATGGAATGGGTGGAGCCTCCCCTCGTTCCAAATTTGTTTCAACATAATTATGAACAACTCCCCGTCCAGATGTTAGCATAGATCTACAGAGCTAAGACAAGCAAACAAGCTCTAATTTTAAGGGAAAAAAAAGCATTGTTATATAAATTTATTCCATATGTGTATTGTTTGAAGTTTATTCTAAGATCTGGTATTAAAGTTTGTATGAATTTATACGATTCGTGCTGACCTGATCTATAGAATAAATTACCATGAAGGTGAAAGTAGGACTTCGAAAAGTTTTTTTTTTTTAAGCTTTTGTTTTCTGGCGGAAATACAAGTCTGTGACCTGCAGGAATATAAAAGAATCATTCTGATAATCTTCTCTCCTTTTCCCATTGCAACAGATAGCGTAAGGAAAGTTGGTGTGGCTGGTGAAATAGATGAAATATTTCACCACAGTCCACACAGAACGTTGCGTTTAATGAAACTACGACTGGCTGTTCAGATTATTTTTTTTTCTCTTTTACCAATATTGTAACATTTTTGGTTGGGGTTAGGAACTTGCAAAGTATGAGGGGCGAATGAGAGAAAGATAGAAAGAAGGAGTCGTATTTTGGTTTTCATTGTGAAAAGCCAAAACTTAATGTACTGGTATGAAATATAACGGCTCACCTGTATGAATTTTTGTTCAGCTCAATCTAGGCCTAATAGACATTATTTAGTACCGGCAAAGGCCAAAGGCAAATCCAATAAAGAAAGTTCGGCTTGAAAATTGTGAAAGAAATAAAGTTGAAGAAAAAAATTCTTTGAGAGTAAGTGACACCTCAAAAGCTGTACAAAAACTATTAGACTGAGGTCACTGTCTGTCTGGGTTGTTGTCAATGCTCTGGGTCAACAAAATATATGAACAACAACAAAACAGATAGCGAGACATACAAAACAACTCCGCATATAATTCATTAGTATTAAAAGGATTGATCAGATTTTGAAATTCCAACCGTCTTTCTTCCAAATTCAAACACTTCAGCTGTGCGGTTGTTCTTACAAAGGCATTTTTTCTTCCCTGATGACATTTTCAACGTTAAAGGACAACCCTCACCTCACCCCCCTCCTTGCCGATTCCCCAAGTCCTCTTTTTTACGTTATACCGAAGTCAACTGTGAGTTTCGGTTCACAGTCAATGAATAAACTGGAACCAAAAACTGACGTCAAAGTCAGCACGAATAGTTTCCTGGAGTAAAATGTTCCATGGGTGTGGTCACTATCACATTTCAATGTCAACGGTTACTAGGGTGACAGGCTTATGATGAAGCAGAATTAAAAAAAAAAAAAAAAACATCTTATGATTTAGAATTTGCACTCAGCATTACCCGTCTATTCAATTTTAGGTATGATAACGATAATAATGATGATAAAGATGATAATAAAAGTGATGATAAAATGGTCCATTACAAAAATGATGTACAGATAACAATAGAAATAACGGTAGTGTTTGTGTGGAAAAAAAAAATCCCAAGAACAAAGAAAGAAAGAACAATTTAGTAAATGGGTTGCAATGAAAATCTGTCATGCAGACATTAAGTTATTGTCCATTTATACCCTAATAACTTCAGACCTGGCCTTGTTTAAATTCTATACGAAACAACAAACTCAATCTTTAAACAATTTATCTAGATGAAAAATTTAACAGAATTGTTGATATTTATATAAGTAAATTAAGTTACTAAACATTGTTTAATATTTCATACCTCTGAATGTATGTGTGTATCGAGATTTTACTCTTTGTTTTTGTATTTTATGCCTTTTAAGTGTATTAGTGTTTTTATAATAATTAATAGTATAAATAACCAAAACAGAAGAAACCATCTCTCAGGTCTCTGGGCTGACAGTTGGGGAGATACATGAACAGACAGACATTATCAAATCTACAGCAGAGATTGATCACTGAGACCTATGGATAAATTAGCTGGAAATTGTCAACTAATAATGGCAACCATGGAGGGCGGGCGGGGCTGGGGGTTGGGGGGGGGGGATCTTCATACAGAATCAAAAGTTCATGTAAATGGAAGAAAATAACATTTTTTGTCACGATTCATACGAGCAAAAAAAAAAAAAAAGTCCTGTGAACACAGTAATCTGACGTTATAATATAGTAATAGTACAGAAACATTCACTGACTTCAGGGATAATTGTGTAAAATCTACTTATAAAAACATGTCAGGTCCGAATTTGTTCTGAAACATCTGAAGCAATCAACTTGGGTATTGATGCCAAATGTTCACAGATTTTGTATAATACCGTGTAGATGATGTGTCTTTGGTACTCTGGTGAAGAAATAATTTGAAGTTTGTTGAAATCACAGCGTGACTTTTTGTGTAGAGTTACGTTCTATAGTCAGAACAGCCCCATGGAGGACTTTTTCATTGATGTATTTTCAAAATGTCCAGTTGACACCGGGAAAGCCAAGCCAATTCAAAATTAGTTTCCGACTACTAACGCTGACACAATAAACAAGAAAGCCTACAGCTGTGGGTCTGCACTAGTACAACAAAAAAAAGTAAACATTATGAAACGGTATCAGGTCATGATTCAAAGCATAAAAGAGTGGAGACGATGTAACAAGTTATCGTAATGTCACAATAATCCTGTCATGATAACTTCAGTTGCAAAGCATTAATCTGTAACATATTTTTCCTTTTCCCCGACAACAGGTACTGAACTGAAAGTGTTCCAACTTTGCCCTGACGTCACTGGTAGACCAGACTGTGGGCAAGTTACACAAAGTTGTTATGTACTGTATCTTTCTTTACTCCACTCAACTACTGTTTTAATTACACGTATTTATTATTTGTAACATCTGTGTCATAATTATTATCTAAAAGCTACAAAAGCAATAATATTTACAATACCACAATTACACGAAAGGTATTCTCGTCAAGGTAAATGCCATTCCCACCTATTCATGCGATACATTTCTGTTCAATCTACGATCTCATAAAAGTGATCCGAATGAGTGGATTTTTCAGATACGGCCAGACTTCCGTGGAGTGACTGTTCACTGACGTCTGTGTCGTTAGCAATGGGCTGTATGTAATCGTTACTGTCAGTCCTGTTGTCCGTGTCGTCAACAATAGATTGTAAGGTGTTGTCTGTCTCAATCCTGTTGTCTGTGTCGTGGGCAATGGGCTGTAAGTAATCCTCTATCTCAGTCGGAGCTGTGAAGAACAAACATCTTCATTTGCATAACAAATATAGGAGTGCATGTTCCACATATGAGATCAGAGAAACAAAGAAAGTTACAGTTAAACATAAAGAAAGAGCAAAGAATGTATGTCAAATAACTAGAAATTGACATGAAGACAGAAAAAGATTTTTTGCGACTGAAGACATTATTGTTAAACTCGTGAAGGAATAGAAGAATATTAAGATAAGCCAGAGTCACGATAAAATTAGAACAGGAGCAATCGTAGCAAAGGTAAGAGAAAATTTGGACAGAAAAAGTCCATTCGTCAAAAAAGAAAAAGAAATAAATTGAATAAATCTATATCAACAACGTGTAACCTCAATAAATATAGTTACAACAAAAACAGCAACAATAACAAATGCAACAACGTCCGTCATAAAATTGGATAGAAATAATTTATTGAAAAGATGAAAACTACAAAAAGTTATTTAAGACAGGGCGACGTGGTGTATAACATGTGAGAAGCCACGTAGAAGATGAGGCTTTGCCCAATTTTTGAAATGTTTATAAACGGGATACTTAAAAAACACTAGCATTACACTCATCCACACTCTTTCCTCGACACAAAATTTTACTCATACTTATCTTCATATGGGCACAAAATCGTCCGCATACACAGAATCTCAAGCACATAAAAGACCAAAGACAAATACATACATTTCTAAACAGCTGCCCGGTAAACCTCCCATATCTACCAGGTCTCTGCAACGTCATGGTCATCTGTTGTTTTTTTGTCACTGAAATGACGAGTCTTACCAGGTCATAAAGAGACAAAAGTCGCTTACCCATGCAATGTTGACACCACATGACCTTATTGCTCCTCCAAAGCCTACCTCGGTGAGGGGGATGCTCATATAGTGGTGGAATTTAACAATCCCACACAATCACACTCCCATATTTTTACATACTGACAGGAACTTCCAACAAACAGAACTCCTGGTACCCACAAATACAAATACCAACATACACCATTTATCTGACAGTAAACTACCTACCTTTATGTGTACCTGGACTCCTTCTTTTATTAATGAGGAATCTACGAGTCTTCAACAAGATAATGATGATAATGATAGCCACCATGCCGAGTGCACACACAAACATGACTGTACCAATGATGAACACCGGGGTGCCCATACAGTGACCGAATTTAAAATCCTCTGCACAGATCAGACATAAACGTTTGGTGTGGTTTGTCTCGTCCATGTAAGTTCCAGCTGGACACGGCTGGCAGGTGGCCATGAATGTTGTTTCATTGATGGTCAGGTATTCTCCTTCTCCACAAAACAGTTTTAGTGAATTCTGTCCTGTTGGTGCTTGGTGAAGTAAAATAGAGGCAAACAATGTAATAATATCATTATAAATAGAAAATGAAACAAACTACCTAAGTACAGCTGCATAATAAAAATGAAATGATACATAAAGAGAAGAATGGCAAAACCTGTAGGAAAACCTGTTGATTTTATACCAAGAGAACAATGATAAAACAACAACAACAAGGGGAACAGATTCATAACTTGTCTCTATTTGTATAACTCGTGTTAAAGCACGCCATAAATATCTAATCCAAAATTTTAACTCATTTTCCATTCGGTTTGAATTTAATTTTTATTACCGTCTGATAGTCTGTCCGATTTTAGGGGAAAGATAAATAACGCATTTTGCAATGAGTAAGTACCTGAATATAAATTATACATGTTTTGTAACTCTTCAATTTCATCTCAGAACATATTTTAGTTTGATATTGATAATTCGTTGACTGAAAAACATTTTTTATCCTGGCCCTAACTGAAATACAAAATTTAAAAAAAAACAACTCAGCCCCCCCCCCCCTTCCCCCGTTTTTTTTTTTTTTTTTATGTATGTCAATAATTACCTTAACTTTTATAGTTCGTGTGAGTTTGCAACCAACAACGACAACGAGAAATGAAATCAAGAAGTTGTAAAAAAAAAAAAAAAAGGGCTAATGTTGTGTCTGAAAGTATTGGAAGAATAATAAAATGAATAGAGCATTCCAATACAAGACTCGTTGTTTGGCAAACAATTCAAGAATCATCCATACTGCGATGTCTGTGATACCTGAAAGGATTGTACCAGTATCATCATACCTATTCCAAATAATTATGATACTTCGTCACTATCACTTTTGCGGCCACCCAACCTTCCTTACCCAATTCCATGAAAGAAGTGATATGCATCCTTATGCATCTCTGGAAAATTACCTATTGCAAAGAAAATCCCCCGACACTATTGCCAACACATAGCAAGCGGTATCAGAATTATGTATCAGTATCACTTAGTTCCAGTTGATACCTTTAAGCTCAGGAGCAGTGTGAAATCTAGATCCTTATTTTAATTCTGATCTCTCTATGTAAACTAATGTTACTAAAGTCAGCCAAGCTGTTAAGGTCCATCTCAGAACTATAGGAAAAACTAAGAAATTTGATAAATCAAATATACATTATTTATTTCCGAGATACCATGCCATTGTTTTTGGTCTCGTGCTATAACCTCTTTAACCTCTTTAATCTTAAACCTCTTGTGGCAGACATTTTACCCGCAATAACAGCATGGTTCTGTGCATGGTAGTGAGGGTTTCCTGAAGCAGCAAGAATATTTGCATCCTTCCCGGTAGCCTCATTTCAATAATTATTTCTCAGCAAAATTTGGACCATAATCGGTACAGGTGTCCAGAACAGGACGGGGCGACTTCTGCACTGAGCTGCACCCCCCCCCCCCCGCGCGCCTTTCGGTTGGCCTTTCTTGTGGACTGGTACTGACAAAGATCGATTTGCAATCAAATGTAATTGTGCCAAGCTTGCAAAGCTATACATGTGATTTCTTCAGTAGGACCATGCCTGTTCGGGGGTATTCTCTCGTTAAGCCCGCTTTTTCTTGTAAAAAGTGCTCTTCGGTGGAAATACACTAACTTAGCAGTACATAAATGAGGCACTGGGAACCTTTGTATCGGTGATATATTTTGTCACACCAGTAGGCAATTTGATAGATTTTGAAATATTTGCGCAACAGGATAATATGAGCTCCAAGCTGCCCAAGCTATTTCCTTGCCTTTGCTAAGGGAAGAGTAAATGCTGTCACAACCAGTGAAAAGTGAAAGAACAGTAAAGACAGTGACTAATTAGGTACAGTGTATTAACTGGTGGTACTTGTGTGCACTGGAATGTACTTGAAATTCTTCCCTTTGCGAAAGCAATCCAAAATAGTTCCACAGTTGGTGCACAGCGAGCAATGGAAAAAATGACATATGCATGCACAGACCTGATGTATTTCTTGTGACCTTCATGTATAAGGCATCTAAGGCATGAGCCACCCCTTTGTGTCACCTTCTTCCTGTCCACAATAGAGAAATGGTATGACTCACAAAATGGCTTGAATTTTCCTGTCATTTATTGTTGCAGTGCTCAAAAATGAGGTTGCGCAAGCTCGTGTAATTTCTGAGCTAGATATATGGAAAGTTCGGGTCTCTTGGCACGGCTTTTCAGAAAGTCATTCCAGTCCCTTGGCATCTTGGTACTTGGAATGACTTTTTTTTTTTTTTAATTCTAGCTCCATGTTGCTCTCTCACGGGTATTAAAGTTTACATTAAAGTACAACATGTCTGTCACAAACGATATCCACCCGAGCAACCGACCCCTCCCCACCCACACCAGCCCCCCACCCCCACCCCTCGCCCTTTTTATAAAAAATATGATACAATGAAACATGAATGGTAAAACACAAAGTAGGGCTACTTCTTGGAGAAAGCACCTGAAAAACAGCTGAACTATTGGCAAATGGTGAAATAATATTGGACGTTTCTTCGCTAGATGAAATTTGTATACATCAAGGCAGATTGGATTTGTTATCACACTTCAGCATACGGCCTTCAGATGCTCAGGTAACAGGGTACGCTTGATTTTTGTGAGTAACTTTGGCATGCAATGTCCCGCTGGGAAAAAAAGCCTGCAGTTTGCCTTGGCATTTCAAGCTGTGCAATAGCGCCAGCATTGCTTTGTGTCGCCCTTGTTCCCCAAAAAGCTGAAGATCATTTATGTTTTAATGGTCCACTGGCGTTTGTTATCTGTGATTGTATTCAGTGATCAACATACTGATTGAAGTGCTCCTTTCCTTTCTCTTTCAGCGGTTTTATTTTTGACGATATGGCAATTGCCACAGTGTTAGTACAGATGTTAATGAGGCCTTGTTTTTGCTATTTCTGAATTCTTCAAACACATTCAAGAGTACCGACTGAAACTTCTGCTTGGCTTCAAGGTCTTCTTCGCTCTACTATGAGATGTAATTACATGATTTGTGCTGCGCGTTTTTGTGGTGTCTCCCAATGGTGGTAAGGAACTCCTCAGGTGGAGCGAGGAAGATTACGATCTTCAGAGGAAGAGTAGATTCTTTCGTTCGATGTTCCGGCCTTTAACTTCCTGACATCTTCTAGAACCCCGGCCGCACCGAGTTCCTGACATCTTCTAGAACCCCCGGCCACACCGAGTTCCTGACATCTTCTAGAACCCCCGGCCACACCGAGTTCCTGACATCTTCTAGAACCCCCGGCCACACCGAGTTCCTGACATCTTCTAGAACCCCCGGCCACACCGAGTTCCTGACATCTTCTAGAACCCCCGGCCACACCGAGTTCCTGACATCTTCTAGAACCCCCGGCCACACCGAGTTCCTGACATCTTCTAGAACCCCCGGCCACACCGAGTTCCTGACATCTTCTAGAACCCCCGGCCACACCGAGTTCCTGACATCTTCTAGAACCCCCGGCCACACCGAGTTCCTGACATCTTCTAGAACCCCCGGCCACACCGAGTTCCTGACATCTTCTAGAACCCCCGGCCACACCGAGTTCCTGACATCTTCTAGAACCCCCGGCCACACCGAGTTCCTGACATCTTCTAGAACCCCCGGCCACACCGAGTTCCTGACATCTTCTAGAACCCCCGGCCACACCGAGTTCCTGACATCTTCTAGAACCCCCGGCCACACCGAGTTCCTGACATCTTCTAGAACCCCCGGCCACACCGAGTTCCTGACATCTTCTAGAACCCCCGGCCACACCGAGTTCCTGACTCTCGGTGTTCGTCATCCACCTTTTCTTTTTTTTTTTAGTCTCCAAGCTCTTCTTTGGGTTTGAACCAGAACCGCTGGTTTCTGTTTTTCTGTGCCGGTGTCTTATCCATTTTGCCAAAACTAGCACTGGTTATATGGTATAATTTTAGGCTATATGAATTCAGTGTTCATCTCTTTTACACCAAATCCAGCAGGAAGCATTTTCCCCTATTGTTGCTATTTTCTAAAGAGTACTTCTAATTTTCCTGCCACCTAGATTGAGTTTTTTTTCAGAAGAGAGTACATTGTTGAACCGACAAATCCCCTTACTCCTACTTCCAAGGCGAATAGACTTGACTTCATTCCGGCATTCCTTAGATCCCTCCGGAGATCCTGGTATTTGGCCACTTTGTATTCGTGCTGCTCCTCCATATTTGTTTCCTACAGCACCGTTAGCTCGATTAGGACGTATGTCTGAGCTTCCTTTGAGCTGAGTACTATGTCTGGTCTCATACCGGAGGTCCTTACCAGCTCGGGATAGTCGTCCATCCTTCCAAGTCTGCTGCCACTTCCAGTTATTGCCTTCGTCCAGTAACCCGCGAGCAGGAGAATTGCAAAGTATGTTGGTGCGGGTATTGACGGATGCCTAGATGAATATCTTTGTTCTGGATTTGTCAAACTTCTTCTCTGCCTTTTCTACTAATTGATGCAATGGTCGTTGCCAGAATTTCAAGGACACAATTGTGTAGCCAAGTGTATCTTCCACAAGCTAATGCGACCTTGCACCCAGACAGAATGTGTTGCAATGTCTGTTTCCAACCACAAAGTGGACATTCATCGCTGGTCTCTTTGCTCCATCGAGTGAGGTTGGTCTTTGTGGGAAGGACATCCTATGCAGCGCGGATACTGAAAGCCAGCTTCATAGGCGCCATGTGCCAGGTGTTGTTCCACGAATATGCTCTTTGCAAAGCGCTCTCCCAGTTGTCCATTGACCTTGCACTCCTTGTTGCACTGCTTTCCGAACTCTTTTTTTCGTCTCCTTCGCATCTGATCTCCTGAAGTACCATGTCTCGCTTTTCTTTGGATCCCGCTGTAGAAACGGGCGGATATGAATGCTTGCCTAGGCCTCTTCTGTTCGACTGAGTGGTTCCGATGATTTCCTTTATTTGCAGGGAGCGTTCTGCTGCTGCGACTGCTTCTCTCACTTTCCACTTTCGACTTGTTTTCAGTTCAGGTTCTATGTTTCTTACTGCTTCATCCTGTGAACCCTTGAACATTAGATGAAGGCGGGCCTTCGCTACTTTGTAACCTCATTCAGAGATTTAGGTGGTAGTACTAGCTTTTGCTTGTTTGCATGCAAGTGCGACACCGGTTAAGCATGGAGGGAGTCCGAGCCATTTTCTTGTGTAGCGCGATTTATCTTTGCCTCTAGTCCTTCCACAGTTGAGGTTGGAATCTCATAGACTAGCAGTGGCCAGAAGTTTGGGGATAAGCACGAACTGGAGGCCACACTTGTCGATTTTCCTCAGACCATCTGCCAGCTCTTTCAGCACTTCACCTCTCCATTTTGTGTTCTTCAAGGAAGCATCATACCATCGGCCGAGACTCTTCACCAGTTGCTCTGAGACTGTTGGTGTCGTCTGGTGGCCTATCAGGAATTGTATGGTGTCGACCACTTTCCCTCTTTTTAGGCAAAGGCTTCTAGACTTCCCTGGTTTGAAAGCCATCCTGCACCATGAGACTAGTTCATCCAGTCTTTGGAGCATCCGCCTTGCCTTTTCTTGCGATAACGCCAGGATTGTTGTATCATCCATGAATACATTTAGTGGTGCCATGAGAATACCTTCCCCCAAGACAGCTCCTTCTGAATGTTGCTCACTGGCTTTTAGCAGTGCTTGCATAGCCAACACGAGGAGAAACGGTACAATCCATCGCGATGCCTGTTTGCATCTGTATCCAGTTTGTGTTATATTTCTTTGTTGCAAATCTCATTTTGAAGCTCTCGAAGTATTCCCCCAGGAAGTTTGTCGTGTGGTCTGGAACAGGGTACATCCTTAGTGCCAGCCATAGCAAGGAGTGTGGGACTGATCCGTACGCGTTAGCAAGGTCTAGGCACCCTCGGACTCCTGGGACTCCTCCTTTCTGGACTGCTGTGTCTATGTAATCGTTATCCATTAAGTACGAGGTTAGTCGGTTGGCTATCACTGCTAAGAATATTTTGCCTCCGACATTCAGCAGAGAGACTTACCGAAACTGTTCGATCTCTTTTGAGTTCTTTTCTTGTGGTATGTAGACCCCCTTAGCCTTGATCCACTGGTCCCATATCTTTCCTTCATTTCAATCTTGGACTAGTACCTTGTGGACTAATTTGAGCACCTTAGTACTTTCCTTGTACACTTAGTATGGTACGCCATTTGTACATGGGGCAGATTTGCTTTTGGTTTTGTTGACCACACTTCCGACTTCTGACATAGTGGGTGGGTCTTCCTTTAGCTCCTTGCCAGGGATGGTAGGCCAAACACATCCGCCAATGTTGTCAAGCGCTTCTTTCCTTCTTTGGGTCTGCGTATGTCTTCTGCAAGTGCTCTTCAAGTTCATCGTGACGTGCGCTGACAACAAAAGATCTGTACCCTTTAAAAGGCCATATATCATTATAAAGACCGGCTCTCTCTCTCTCTCTCTCTCTCTCTCTCTCTGTCTCTTTCTGTCTCTGTCTCTCTCTCTCTCTCTGTCTCTCTCTGTCTCTCTCTGTCTCTCTCTCTCTCTCTCTCTCTCTCTCTCTCTCTCTCTCTCTCTCTCCCTCTCAGGATGTCCCTCTATTTGTAACCAAACAGCTACGGACACATACCATTAGCCACTCACAGAGATGTGAGTGTGACTTCAGAATATCGCTGTGTGGACTCTTTGGTCCGTCCACCAAGACCTCTAGAGCTCTCTCTCTCTCCCTGTCAGCTCTCTTGGTCAGTCCACTCATGCCACGTGGACTGCCTGTCTACGTTCTTGCTTACTTCTGCCGGAATACCCCATGAAAAGAATGCTGTCTTCTCATCTGTACTCAAATAATATTAGCTCCTGCACCCAATTATATACTCGTCACAATTCCCAGCGAGATTGCTCCGCAGCCCAATCACTCAGTACGCCAATTGGCTATTCACACCCAGATCGGTATGTTAATTCTGCACTATCACCAACCAGATGGCCCACTGAACTTGTCTAGTCATGTCTCACCAGACATAATGTCGGTAATTAATACCTTGCCTCACCCTTACTTTACTTCTCCTAATCACGGACAACAAAACCTATTGCGCGATTCTAGTTCCCCATGTTGCAATTTCCTGCTCAAAACTCTTTCTCACGAGAACCACTCGAGGTCACCAGTTTAAAACGCGACGTCTCGATGAGTAAACAAGTCATGACCTCGCATTCCATTTTAATCCCTATCTACTCGTGACAGTGTATGCAACTTGAATCATATATAATTTGTTTTAGGGAAAAAAAAAATACAAAAAAACGTTTTTTTCGGGAATAATTAATTTTTTTCCCGACGTATCTTTCTAAAATGAGGCTTGGGACATGACACTAATTTGTCTTAAAAGAATATTGAATTTTACAGTTTTTCCAACAAGTCTAAGCAAGTGATTTACTCCCTGCAGACAGGATGTCTAACGCCTCGTCTTTCTATTCAAAAGATAAGGACATTTACAACATAGTGTTTATGTTTATTTTGAGTAGGCACCAACGCCCGCCGTAGTTATTGGGTGGACATGACCTTTACGCTTTCAACTTGCGCAATAGGCTTCACCAATTTTACCAAAAATTCCTAAATTCTGTGATCTTAACCTTGCTCCTAAGTGAGACAAACATTGCATTTCGTACTAGTCAGTTGATATGAGTCTCATGTCTAGTTGTTTGCTTCACCTTCTCCACTCACCACTCTATTTGATGGCTGACCTACATTCAACTAGCTGCGTTTTCCCCAAAAATCTTGTTTTCTACTATTTGGGGAATTTATGTTTACATTATATTTTGTTAAGTAAGCGAAAGTTCATATTATGCGCTGAACACCGCTGTTTTGTTCCGAGAATAGTCAACCATGATTTTTGTGACGCCTCGTTTCTGTAAAACTTTCAAATATGTGCAGACACTTTAATCAATCTCATAAAGACAGAGAACCGAAAAGGTCCCAAACTCAACGAATTACATTGGAAAAAACGTGTGCAATTAAGACAAATTGTTTTAAGGACACGTGCAAAAGTTACGAAAGAATCGGTCCAGTGATAAGCAAAAAGGTGTTCCCCAAAAAACTTATTATTCCCTATTGTGACCATGCATCTTGTGCAATAATAATTTTTTCCCGCTTGGGGAAAGCGTAAAAACGGCGTTTTTCTGTAAAAAGACTGACCACAACCCACTTCAGTTTTTTTTTTTCTTATTTTTAATCAAAGGACATTTTTAATAACGTAAACAGTGCTCACATAGTACAATAAAATGGATTGTTTCTGAGTTGTTAATCACTTCAGTGGGTATTCCCAAAATGGCAAATTAACCAATTCCCCCCCCCCCCTCCCCCCCCCCCCCCCCATGAATATGTGATCGTGTTAGCGGTATGTTAAATGAGTAAATATTGGAATGTCACTCTCTGTCATTGCACGGCATTTCGGTCTGTGCAGAAAATCTATCGAACATTTGAGTCAGCATTATCGGACCAGGATAGATCTAGGTACGTGCTTGTACGAACGTGGATTACAGCCCCACAGACCAGTGTGTGGAGCTATCCTTATAGGATGTTCAGTGTACAAATCGCCGAGTATGGGCTCATGGACACCAGCAATGGCCCCAGAGAACATTTTTCCCCTTTGATTCATGGAATTGATGGAAGAGAAAGAGAATATAGAGGAAGAGGAGAAATGTTCCTTGCACTTTGTACCCGCCAAGTTGTCAGCCTTGATGATGGAAGTGTGATGGTATGGGGGTTGAATCTTGGCTCCTGACGGAACAGGAAGGAAGCACCTAAAGGATACAGAACAATGTTATTGTGATGAAATTGTTCGCCTTCGGGGTCAACCATTAGTTAACACGCCATGGTGGATTTTTCCAGAACGACAATGCCCGCCTCAACTTGGTCGAATTTTTTTTTCAAATCCACCAGATCAATGTTACTGACTGTCTTTCATGCTCTCCTGGCCTATATCCTATAAAACGATTCTATGGAATAACCTTGATAGACATCTTTACGAACTTGAAGCTGCACCAGTTCAGGACTGATCCTAATTCCATTGAGAACAATTACAAGTCTCATTCAGTCACTGAATAGACCCTGCACTTCTGTCATTCAAACCAGAGATGCACATAGTACGAGATATTAATCAAACGCTGACGTGAACTTTCTCGAGATTGATCCAAATAAATTCCTCCTTTTTCAATATTTTGAAACAAACTCCTGTCCTTTTTTTTTCATCTTTCTGCTCAGAAATGAATGAAGATTGCACGTGGAAAATTTTATTATTTGAGACTGGGTTTGAAACAGTTTATTCTATTCAACTTTCGGTGTTTTGAGACTTTATATAATAATAAATATATTTTTATTGCACATCAAACAAATTATCACCTTAGAATGACAAGGTTCTATCTCCACTTTTTGGCTGAACTGCGTCACACACTATACACTATTTCAATAAGTCTTCTCCATTTTGTCAAAGTATGAAGCGGATTCCGTGTGTATTTTGATGCGTATTACTGAAGAGAAAAAAGAGTCCTATCTCTAAAAGCTATAAATACATGCAACGTATCCTCAGTTTCTCTCAAGTTGATGGAAAGGAGTTAAAACCTTGTCATTTTAAGGAAACGAAATGCCAAAACAGCTGACCATACAAGAAATAAAATTATTTGGAAAATGAGCTTTCTGAGTTCTTTGAGAAACTGAAGTTTATCAATCAGGAAAAACAAGGATTTTGTTTAACGTGTTGCAATTCCATTAGATATATCGTTGATTCAGGCATACCGTGATGGTAACAGTGATTGCAAGCAAAACGAAAAGGAATCCGCAGACAGATATTTACAAGGGAAAGGATTGTGGGGATGAAAGTGAGATGGGGAGAGAGAAACACATACACACAGATTGAGAGAGAGGGGGGGGCTGGGATATAACGAGAGGAGAGGAAATAGTGCACAATGACCTCACCTTCAAAACCATTAGACAATCAAAGATTGACTTTACAATTACGGAATGTTTTTAAATCTCTGTCCTGTGACGTCACTATGTGTGTATTACGTAAAATGTTCTAGAGAACTTTCTATGCACAGTGAGCTTTGGAAATGGCAAAATTCACCCATTAAAAAGTCTGGGATTTTACATAAACAAAATTGTTCGCATACTTTTTTATATAAATGTCACGAAGAACGAAAGCAATTCAGGAGAGAGTCATTACAATAACTAGTAACTGCCCCATTCTTCGAATGGTAAAAAAACAAAGCTCACCACTCAAGACCGAAAGGAATCAGCACAAAGACATTGATGTCGAGACACTTTGGGTCATCCACATAAAATCGGCGATTAACAGATAGATAGGATAATATTATTAGTATATTGTGCGAGATAGTGCGCACCGAGAATTGTTCAGGAAGTGATGATGTCATGGACTCATGACTGTGTTCGTAAAAAATGAAGGATCGGAGGTAGTCAGTTAGCGGCATAAAGCAAACTAAAAAAAATACTTCCACACCTTTTCAAGACTCCAAATCTAAAAGAGAACCTTTTGCGGGTCGAAGGGCAGGCACATGTAAAATTTCAAGCAAATCCGAGCTGTGTGAGCGGCAGTAGCTCTAGTTGGATCCTCGAGGCGTGAGAGGCCTAGATCTAGCCTTTCGACAAAGTTTTCTTGGCATGACTGACACTCCGAGATCTAGTCTATAATAAAAATATTTCCTTCCGAGCTTGAAGCACACTCTAAATATTTCTACACAGTTTTCTTGGTATGAATGAATGGCACTCATCTCATCTGTATAACAATATACTCGGTATCAAAGTTTTCTTGGCGTGGCTGGATCGTGAACTCTAGTTTACATTTCCGGTAAGAGGCGGAAATGACGAAATTGACGGAAGTACATTATCACGTCGTATTCGCAATCATGAATTGATAACTGATAATTATAACTGAATTTCTGGGAAAAGTAAAGAGTTTCGGGAAAAAATGAGCTCGACACGTGCAGGCTTAATAAATTTTACATACATGTGCGAAGTTTCATTTCTCTACGTTGCGTAGAAAAAAAGCCTTTGCGGTCGCAAAGTTGGGCCATTATTATATGATAATAACTAGTAACTGCCCCATTCTTCGAATGGTAAAAAAACAAAGCTCACCAATCCAGACCGAAAGGTATCAGCACAAAGACATTGATGTCGAGACACGTTGGGTCATCCACATAAAATCGGCGATCAATAGATAGATAGGATATTACATTAGTACACAGTGCACAGTATTGCGCACCGAGCATTTTTCATGGGCTCATGTGTTCGTAAAAAATGATCTAAATAATTATTTACGCACAGTTTTCTTGGTATGAATGGATGGCACTCACCTCATCTGTATAACACTATACTCGGTATCACATTCAAAGTTTTCTTGGCGTGGCTAGATCGTGAACTCTAGTTTACATTTCCGGTAAGAGGCGGAAATGACGAAATTGACGGAAGTACATTATCACGTCGTATTCGCAATCATGAATTGATAACTGGTAATTATAACTGAATTTCTGGAAAAAGTAAAGAGTTTCGGGAAAAAATGAGCACGACACGTACAGGCTTAATGTCGCGATGTGGGTTAGATGGGGAGAATTCGACTGACACTCTTTCGAGGTCCGCTCCCACAATCGACGAACACACAAAAATAACACTTGCACTCTAAAAACTAAATAAATCAATTGCTTTGATTTTTAGCAGAACTGTAGGGCAGTTTAATTACAGGAATTAATGTAACAAATATAATTATAAATATAAATATCAATTCAAAGGCAACTGAATCTAACTAATGAAACTACAGCTTTCTATAAAGACTAACTTATTCACTCTAACTACTTGCGGGTCATATGAGTTATATGCCAAATAGAATCCGCGCACGTGGCGACGGATATAACAGTTTAAATTCTATTAATTCAATGAGACATGTTATGATATGGACATTTCCTCTAGACACGCCATGGAGAATGCTTGTACAACCATGCGTTGTCTGGCGGTAGCTCTGAAACTGTCTTCAAAAGTAAGTAGAACGGTTCACTTTCATCATTACAAATTAGTATGAACTCTCACCATGCGGCCCTCACTGGGAGTGAGAGCGCTGGATGTAAACGCTGTGGGTTCATATCAAACCAAGTAGCTTAGGCTCTGGAGCTTTAACTCATGGCGCTCCTCACAATATGGACTGCTCAACTGCGCCTCTATGTCTCTCATCTGGCTGAGGACTATCGCCGTCCACCTCGTTAATGGATTGTCTACATGTGGCCTCTATCTAAGCTCTGCACGGGTTTAAATACTAAAGCTATGTCTCGACCTTCCGTCCAGATTCATACATTTGATTGGTGCAGTCGCTTCAGCTCAGCCTGCAATATTAATTTATGCTTGTCATGGCCTTGCGCCAAAATCAAGGTCAATTTTACGGTCTAGACAAAATTTAAAATGCGAAACATTAACTACTAAAATCTTCAAACCCCGTGCTTTCTACTCTTATGCACGAATTTCCGAACGTCAACTAAGCGTCTAAATAAACTACCTTCACTCGCCCCTTATCTATGTTAATCAAAATCACGGGGTCGAGAACTGCTCTGTCATTCCTAGCTATACATTTAATTCTGTCTCGCCCCTCCTTCTCTCCATCCATCAGAAAAAAGATGTTTCAAAACAAACTGTTCACGAGAACAGCTCAAGGACAAATTACGCTGGTTATAATCAACAAGATCGTAAAAATTAACTCACTGACGTCGTGACCTAGCACGGCATTTATGATCCTAATGTGATCATGACACTTAATACATTTTACATACATGTGCCAAGTTTCATTTCTCTACGTTGCGTAGTAAAAAAGCCTTTGCGGTCGCAAAGTTGGGCCCAAGCTCCATTATTATATGATAGTAAAAATTGAAGATTTCAGAGCTCAGAAATATGAAAACATCAATTTGCTAATCTGATATACTTTGTCTTTCAATCACGCCAAAAAGGTCAGTCGAATACCACAGCTGATTTTTTTCCCTCCCCAGACTTTTTTTTCTTCTTAGAAATGAGTACGTTAGATTTTAAGATTTGATTTTCTCCAAACCTGAAACATTCTACAGGTCAATAATTGCGTATGAGTAGGTAGTGCTGAATGGTCATGGAATGTTACTGCACAGTTAGCATGTTCATGTTTTCATGTTACTGTTGCTTCTGGCGTCTCAAATTATACACGTTATATTGGAAACGTATTTGTCGTGATTGGCAGCATTGGTGAATGTCATTGTTGCATACTCTTGGTGTTGTCATTGTGTTGTATGCAGTTCTGTGTCATGGAAACTGTTTGGTCATGAAACTCACAATACACAATTACCTGTGGCAGCTGCGGCAACATCAGGCCAATCCAGAACTGTAGATTTTGTACACTGGACGTTGGCGTGTCTGTCTTGGTCCATGAATGAGTTTGGAGGACAGGGGAAACATTTCGTTGTTGGTGGATGGAAAAACTCATTCCGTTTACATGGCAGTTCAGGCTCACTGGACGCAGAGCACACGGTGTCACTGAATTTCTGGCACGGACTAATGGGTCTGGAACATTCCGTACATCTCTTACACTGTCCATTCAAATGAGGGCGAAGATGGTTTGTACGGAAGAATCCATCGCTACAATGTATCACGGCATCGTGAGTTTTTTTACATGGGGATTTCAAAATCTCCATCTGTGGTCCCCGAATCTGGCTACACTTGAAACAAATCGTATATCTATTTCCTTCTAAAGGCATGAAGGTTCCATGTTTACAGTCCCTGCAAACATCTGCCTGTCCTCCGCCTAGAATACGCAAAATTTGACCCCTCGGACATGCCCTGACTGTAGAAATGACAGAATATAGACTCGCCAGCGCAACTAAAACGCTCAATACCCAGAACTTTGAACACATCGTCTTTTCTATGGCAGTCTGTAATTCTTGTGTGATTAATTAGACGAGGAACAACAATTTCTTTGTTTTGACTAGTCACGAAACAATTTTTACAGAGAGATAGAAATTGTAAACTTCAGTTTCAGAGAGAATCACATGTTTCATTAGTGCTCGAACCACTCTATTTCCTCCTTCCGATAAATTAGAAAACTTAGAGATGTTTAATTTCCTAGAAGCTGTTTGTTATTAATTGCTGCGCTTCTTTGTCAGTTGCCAGAAATTTCTTCGCAGATTGTTTTATCACTGGTAGCAGCAGTATCAAAACGATCCACAGACAACTTCCCTGTGTCAAAATGCAGGTCAACACACACACAGTCAATAACAAGCCAGCTAGTGAATCCCTGCCTGTGGTATCGGTTACACTCCACTCCAGTAACAGGGCAATGTTAAACCTCCGGTCTGAAACACTAAAGACATGATAATAATGTGACTCAGTCTCTCATGTGTTTGAATCGAAACCAAGTTGTTTGTTTGAAAACATCAAGCAACGACCGTTTCCTGCCAATACCAAGGATGAATTAAGTAAAAACATCCGGTTCTAATATTATTACTGTAATTTCCACTCCTGTGATAATTTAAGTGGTGAAAGTGCCATATTTCTACTTCAATCATGATTCATTTAGATTTTGATTTACCAACAACTACATGTATGAAGAACATTTTGTCAAACGTGGAATTTTTAGTTTACAGGTTTTTCTACTATAGACTGTAAGTCTTGCTTTCCTCCAACTTATGATGGATATTGAAAATTTACATTCGATTTCTGATGTGCTTTTGTTTTAATCTACAGTTTTGATATTTTAGTGACCTTGAGAATTCTTCAACTAATTACATACATTTGATCTGCCGTTCTGGCAGCAGGGGGCCTGGATTGAGGACTTCAGGTCTTTCCCTATAGTCAGAAGGCCAACTTGCTCTATCTCTTCAAATAAGCATTGAATCTTGCACTGAAAAATATACTTTTTTTTTTTTAAGGGCTCAGATTCAAATATGCGATTTGGAATGTATTCATTTTGTGCATGACTCAGTGATTAGAGATCACTAAATAGGACTGGTATATTTATATAATTAAAAGAAATTTGAGAAACACACACACACACACACACACACACACACACACACACACACACACACAAACAAAAACAAAAAAATTAAACTAATTTCAAAAGGAAAAGGTACCTATTTAGGTAAATTCGCACATAAATACGTAAAGGATTTCAGAGTGGCTGGTTAGATCAATAAATAAATATGAATTCCAAAGTACGTATATATCCAGATAATGGTCAATTAAATAAATACACAGCTGTCTATAAGGACTGTCCTGGGGATCGGATGTCGCGAGTCGAGTTAAGTACTGTAAATGCCGTGCTAGGCCACGACTCGAGTTCACCGAGTTCAATGAGTTTTTCACCTAGTCATAGTGTAGTGTCCTTGAGCTGCTCTCGTGGGCAGCAAGTCCTAAATAATGTTTTTTTGACATAGAAACTGTAGATAGAGAGAAAATGGAAAGGAAGCCGTGTAGGTAAACTAAGGGGCCAAACATAGAGGCCACCGAATTCTGTCACCGAGCCACTAGGCGCTTTAGGTGAGAAGAATTGCTCTGGTGGTATTAATCTGAATCGGGAAAACGTCTGGGGAATATTCAAGGAACAGAACACTGCACACTGAGCTTCACACATGTTGAACACTTTTGACTAATTTATGATTTGTATCATTTGGACTTGGAAAATATAGGCAAATCTGTCATATCTGAATCTAGCTGAGAGAGAGACGGCGAGGAGGGGTGATACGGAGAGAAGAAGGGGGAGGGGTGTGGATGGAAGTATTATCCCGGACGCGTGATATTTTTTCTTACTCATTTTACCAAATTCAGGAGCGTGGCAGCAGCTCCAACATATTAAAGGGATTTTCGGTGACGTTCAGAGTCATTTTAGGGTTAGGGTTAGGGTGCAGCACCCATGGCAGTTTTCGGCAGGACGAGAAATCTGTTAGCCGATGACCTGTGTTTGGGGGTCTGTTGCTGCCCCGCTCCTACATTTGGTAAAGTGAGTACGAAAAAAAAAATCACGCCTCCCGGACAACGCCAGGAGCCTCGGCTTGTAGTGAACAATCAACTCTCTTGGTGTCATTAATATAGCTTTGGAGAATTGGTGGATGAGATTAGAACTTTAGGGGGGCGATTGCCTGAAAAAGGTTGAGAACCACTGGACTAATTTAATTCATTTTCATACTCTTTCCAAAGTCATTCTTCTACATTATGCAAAAATCAACTTTGTTTTTTACATGATACAAGAGCATTATCTCTGAGTGAACGTCTTTGATGAAATAAACACAAAACCAATCTGCTGTTCCTTGCAAGACAAACACCATTTGACATCTACTACTGTATTCCACATTTAATCTATAATTATGTATTAAGCAGTGTACGACTGAATGTATTGATAACGTCAGATTGTAACACAGTGAATTTTATCTCTCTCTTCCTTACTATAATATTCACATTTGTGCTGGAATTATAATCATTTGTCTGGAAAGTTTCCCCAGTGTCCAGTAATGCCGCAATCAATAGGCTTGTCACTGTTTTCTCCTCACTTTTAGACTGTGTTCATATTACATTCTCAGTCAACGTTTTAGCCATTCAACTGCATGGTTTTCGCTCTGAATGAGTAATTACAGTGTGTGTCTAATGAAGATAAATACAATAACATATCGGCCCATTGTCTTGTGCAGTATAAATATCTGTTGGAGTTTCCTATCGTATTTAACAAGTATAACCAAATTACTATGCTGCCGTGCTCCAACAAAACACTTTTTTTTTCATTTTGGCGCGAAAATTTTTTATTTCATATTTTGATAGAACAAGTCTATCCCCAACTTGTGTTAAAATATGGTTTCAAAATTCGCAGTAGTTTTTTAATAAATTAGAATACTTTAATTTTCAAAACACATTCTACTCAGGAATGCTCCGACAAAACGCATATTTTTTGTGATACTCCGACAAAACACATCTAATTGTCGATATCTCGAAGGGAACTCTCAGTTATGCTCCGACAAAACGCATATTTTTTGTAATACTCTGACAAAACACATTTAATTGTCGAGATCTCGAAGCGGAATCTCAGCCATGCTCCGACAGAACACATTTTTCCCCAAAGCTTTGCTTTCTATTAGTGATAATTATTATAATTCATAATGCTCATTTACATAATATTATGATTAAGTATGTATTTTTATATGATATATCATATATATGATATATATAATATAAATTAGACAGATAAATGGATGGATGGATGTATGGATTGATTATAATTTGATAGAAATAGTAAGATGCCAAAAAGATAAACAAGTAAGATACAACTTCAGTTATTCTCACAGGACATCTCTTGTTTTGGGGCCTTGTCTTTAACTTAACTCGAGTGACCGTCATTGTCATTTCAACAGTTAACTTTGATGTTACGGTGTGTTTACCGAAGAGTACGAGCTTCGACTCTTTGCCTCTACCCTGACCACGGGGTGCAGAAACAACTTCAACGTCCGAGGGGTTTCATCCTTCTATCAGTCATTATAGAAGGGAACATGCCCCCAACCGAAGATATATTACACCGGATATCAGTGTCAGACATATGTTTTCCTTTTTCCAAGATGAGCATAAAGACTTGAAAGTGGGGTACGAAACATACAGACGCAGAGTGCACAAGAAAAATGTAAGTTTCGTGAAACTCGGAGTCGAACAGTGTGAGACATGCCTTCAATTTCAGAATCATGATCATCAGCTTCCATTTGAGGAACCAGCTGTGTAACTTGCCAGTCCCAGATGAAACAAAAAAAATGCACAAATCAATAGGGAAGAGTACCAAAAGGATGCCCTCAAAGACACAGAGCCCGGCTCAGAAATTTACATATCTGCAGACATGCAGAAAGTAACAATGCTTCCCTACATGGCAGGTGTCAAAAGTTGCGCATTCATCAACAGACTTGTCATGTTCCACGAGATATTCGCTGTCAAGGTCACATTGTCTCATAAATGCCGTGCTAGGTCACGAATTCCGTGTGTCAATTTTTTACGATCTTGTTAAGTATAACCAGCGTAATTTGTCCTTGAGCTGTTCTCGTGAACAGTTTGTTTTGAAACACTTTTTTCTTATAGATGGAAAGAAGGTGGGGCGAGATAGAATAAATGTATAGCTAGGATGACAGAGCAGTTCTCGACCCCCTGATAAACAGTAGTATGCTAATAAATTATAATATAGGTAAAAGGGCTAACCAATGAGGGTTAGCGGAAGGATCGCGATGCAGCGCAAACCGTGCGGGCAGCACGTCTTAATTCACTCCGTACAGATTGCTCCATCTGTGATGGTCTCAGCGCAGATCCCGCCTGAGTGGATCCATTTATAACGAACAGCATGGCGAGATGACAATCTTGTCATTATCCATGGCTCATTGAACATGACACCGCTTTTATCTACTGTTTCTGGCCTTAGCGCCAGAACAATCGTAAGTAAGATCTGACCGAAGCTCGTGATGATTGACAGTGAATAGCCAGGCGAAAAGCATGATAAATATCCGTGGGAGAGGCATGACGAATCTACCTCGGAGTGCTTGCCAGTGAATGCAGAATGCGAAGTTAAACTCATTTAGAGCTGCAAATTGTATTATTGTGTGAAATACATAACTGTGAATTGTGATTGAATTGTCTGGGTGAGGCTGGGAGATACCAGCCCATCCTAGAGTTATATCTCTGTACTTAACTGGGCCGACGTCACCTTGTCGTTGACGGGCTCGACCTATTATAAGTTTAGGCAGAAATATCGGATATGACATTATGTATCCAGAGACTGTAATTGCCATACAGTAAGCAGTCTAAATCTTAGATATATATAGAAATAGTTTAATTAGATAATTAGCGAGCACAGAAGTTAAATGATATTATAGGAAATCTAGAGCTAGACTTAGAATGAAGTATTATTGATTATGGATTTGATGCTGCAGATAGTTATCCTTATTACATAAATAGATTTAGTCGAAATTGTTAGTGTACTTAACGTAAATAAATGTGACCCTGCAGGTCTGATTAATTGAAACCTACTCAGATTGTTCTTTAGTATTTGGCATGGTATGGAAGCTTATTAAATTAAATAAATAATAAATCATAAAACTCTCGATTATAAAAATGCAGTCGAACTAACACCCCAACACATCTATAAAATCAGGATGGGATTCTGACATCTGGAGGGCACACCCTTCCTGGTTTGTGAATCCTGATCCCTGACATCAGGGGGGGGGGGGACTTTTACAATATCCCCAATATCCCACACCCTGACATTCGCTCCTCTGGGGAAGCAAAAGGACAAAAAGTCCCCAAAAAACAGATCACATCAGGTCTGTGGCATGAAGCTATTGCTGGCCGTGCAGGGGCAGATGTACATCTGCCTTTGTCAAGGCAATGGCTGACTTTGCAGAAGACGCTAGAGACACTGTTATTTGGTGTGACAATTGTTCGAGCCAGAACAAAAACTGGATACTTTATACAACTCTGGCTCGAACAATGAATGACAATACATTCCCCTTCCTTCAGAGTATTACATTTAAATACTTAGAGACAGGCCGTACGTTCATGTCTTGCGATTCTTTTCATGGTTTAGTCGAAAAGAACATGAGAAAGAAAAACATTCTCTACAATTTTTCATATTTTAAAACCATTGTTCAGAGGGCTGGCGGTGGGCCTAAATGTATTGAAATGGCTCCACCTGACTTCACATTTTGGAACAAAAGAGTGACCGGCAGGAAAATTAGTTGCAATTCCCAAACTAAAAGACATCCAAGTGGTGAAGTTTGAAAAAAGTTTGATAACCTTAAAATTCAAAACATCCCATACAGATAAAGATTTCCAGGAAGTGGATTTTTTGATGAAAAAAACTGAAGGACATCGGGCAAGGTACAAACAGTCCAACGCGTAGAACACAGATGAGGGGCATTCCTAAGTGGAAAAAGATGTGATAATAAATAACTTGTGTAGACGTATGCCTGACCAAAAAAAATCTTTTGGATTAACTTGGCAACAAATGATGAATCCGCCGATTTCACAGAAAATGAAGACACTGCCGAACAAGATGAATAAACTATCCTTGGTAGAAATATACCTAAAGCATCCTGGTAGGCGATTTCCTTTGATAGATTTCCTCAAATGCCTTTTAACATAATATTACTATGTATACCTTATAACAGAATGTATGATTATGTACTAATCTTTTTTTTTTTTGCCAATCTAACAAAATGTTTCAAAGAAGAACATGATAATATCATGATAATAATAAAAGAAAATCATGATATGAATAGTTAAAATAATGTTAATAAGTATGCTTATTCAAGTCCACCACCTCATAAGAATACTGTTCTAGTAGTTCTACCTTAGAAAAAAATGCGTTTTGTCAGAGCATTTGAAAAACTATGGGTTGTTAAAGAAAAGGCATTTTTCCAACAATGCTCTGATAAAACGCATATAAATCCCGATCAGTATTTTAAAAAATGTGTTTGGTCGGAGCTTGATGAAAAATAATGCGTTTTGACCAAAACGCATTTCTTGGTCATGCTCCGACAAAACACATATATTGCTATAATTTTATTATTTGAGCAAAAAAATTGCCGAAAATCTCCAAATAGGTGTAGATTGATGCCCTCTTTCATATTATGTGAATGAAAAATAATTACACATTTAGTTTTCAAGATATAATTAAAAACAGTAAATCGCGAATATCTCAAAAGTATGGTTTTCGAAAAATATGTGTTTTGTCGGAGCACGGCAGTATAGTATGTCTTAAGAGGTCAAATTTTTTCTCCTTAATTTTTTTTTTTTTTTGAATTTCCATAGGAAAATGACATTGACAAACTGGTGGGTCGTAGCCCTTGTACTGACATCTCTACACAAACAGGCTGCGTCTTCAGTTGATATGTGTGGCAAAGGACAGCTCTTGTACTCACCACGACATGGACCAGATGTTTGTCAACCGTGTTTCCCAGGAGAATTCATGCCAGAAGAACGACACACTCACAGACAATGTTACCCGTGTACAGAAATTCAAGGTTCCCAGTTGGAGATTTTGGTCTCTCCATGTAATAAAACTCACGACTCAGAAATTTTCTGTATTGACGGCTATTACCGGACACAGCCTTCTTCCTCTGATGCCAGAGCTCAGTGTCACAAATGTTCGGAATGTCAGTTTCCCAATCATCCCTGTCAGAAGTTTAGTGACACCCTCTGTTGTCCACAGTATTACTATGATGTCTATATTGGCAGAAACGGCAAACCGAAATGTGTTAGGGAATGCGCTAGTGGACAGATGTTGGATCCTGTTAAGGACGAATGTGTTCCATGTCCACACGGTACATACATGGATGAAGGTAGACATATCAACATTCGCTGCAAAGAATGTCAAACTGTTCAATCTGAGCATGCCAAAATTCTCCATCCCTGTACCAGCACAGATCAGACAGTTATTGGCTGTATAGAAGGTTTCTACCGACAACGACAGTCTGACAGTTTCTCTCGCTGTGTCCCGTGCCAAAACTGCTCTCACAACACAGATGGAAATATTTATGAAGGACGAGCGTGTAACCAGTCACGTGACACAATTTGTTGCCCCCATCCTGACATGACAGTGATGGACACCTGTGATGGGCCAAGATGTATCTCTGTGTCTACAAACTCTACGGGTAAGAAATCGTTATTACGCAGCCATCTCCTCAATTCCGGTAACCAAACGTTTTGTGCATGTTCCCTTAGTTCGGAGGTGGTGGCTTTTGAACACTTGATTCAAACAGGCCTTCTCCACCCCCTGTCCCAGTTCCTCACCACCACCTTTGCGGCGGACATCAAAAAAAGGGACCAATCCATATAAAAGTGGTTGTTATTCTTCGGTTTTCTCCCCTCATCACTGAGCGCTGCGTGCAAGGAGAATGTGTGTAGAATTTGGAATTAAGGCTCAAGCCAATGACTAAAAATATGAGTACCATCATGGCCGCCAAACAAGTACTTTTATCTGGGACTGAAAATCTCTGAACACATGTTGCTAATTTAGTTGTTGGAGTGAATGCTCGAGCTCAGTGTTGTTTACTTGTGAGTGTGATACATTCTCGTTTTACGCTCTAAATAGTTTAAAAAATAAATAGGATAATAACAAATAGTATCAAAAGTAGAATTTCAACAGAAAGAGCAAATTTTCAGCAAAAAAAGCCTTAGGTATTTTAAAATGAGTTGTTGCTGAAACTATTTTTCATAGGTAAGAATATCTCCAAAGGCAAGAAACCACCCAACTGTGTCTAGATCTGTAACTTTACTGGAGTTTCCACGATGTTCTCTCTATTACACTGAAATTGGATGTAGAAAGTTCAATATCCCAACTCTGTAGAAACCAAGGAAGGTAATGTGGAAAGTAATGTGGAAGCTGCCAAACCTCGCAAACTGGAAAAGAAATTGTGTGCGGAAAGTGAAACTAAATCCTCATGATTTGTGTGAATATCTTTTGAATAATTATGTAATTGGATTTGCAGTTGATTTGAAGCAGGTTTTATTGAGGACACAAAGGCATGATTTGAATTTGTTTTTTTCTGTTACCCTATATAAGTAGTTGTTACTTTTTACTTCTTTGGCTTTGTGAGAACGGCAATTTTTGGCATAGTTCATGATCTCTCATTTTGGTCATAATATCCATCAATCTTTGCTTTCAAAAGATATTTTACAAAAATCCATCACAACATCTTCTGTAAATATTCATCTAAGTTGACACATCTTCATGCGAAATAACATTTAAATCAAGCCACAGACCTTGAAATTATAATAGCGTTTTTCTTTCCTCCATTCGTTTTTTGTCGTTCTTGGTCGATTGTCATTCCACGTGTAACATTTGTTCCTTTAATACAACCGCACAGAGAGATGATCCGCGCCTTTTTGCGTTCAACGCGAATGGGCACCTTCTCTTTTCATAGAGCATTGAAAAAATGCAACAAATGACGAAATTAAAATCATCAAAAATCTATTTGTTATATTGAGCAATGATGGTAACAATGCAACGTAAATAGGGAACAGAGCATAAGAACACATCATTTTTGCATCAGCGAAAAGACAAAACCGATTATCATCAATATTATAAACGTTGGCAACCTATGGCATACCAAGACATACTGAGTGGCCTCCGGATTTGATTGGAAATTACACACCAGCTCCACAACCAAAAAAAAAAAAAATTCGTCAAATTTTTGATCGTGCAACCTGAACACAATGTTGCTACGCACCCCACTCAGGTTGCGGAGACAGAATCAGTTGAATTTCATTGTCCTTGCTTGTGTATGCAGATTATGTCATGTATAGAACGGTTTTTAATAAAAAGTGAGAATATCTCTGTATCCTCACAAGTTTCAGATCTGGCCCTTATTATAAGGAAAGCTGCCTATGCCTGCAACATTTAACACACGTAATCATTTTTTTCTTAAACGTCGAACTTCGTGTATAATTTATGTCACTCAGACATAACATGGATTCCTCAAATAACCGGCGTCTAGGAAGACCTAGATTATTTTGATATTGTCCATCCACCCGTCCATCTGACATAGTTTCAGTACATGGTTCAGAAAAAAAAGCACTTTTGTGGCTCCACTCATCGACTAATCTAGTTCAGCGAGGACTGGAATCATCATATTATTTAAGCCTATTCCCCATAAAGCCACTTGCCTTTGTTCAATTAAAAAAAAACGGCAAACCTGCAGCAAAACGGGGAAAATCCTGGCTTAATATAATTAGCCACTATAGATATAGAAAAGGATTGATTTCCAACATGCATGAACAATAATTTCGAAAAATGTCGCAAATGTACCAGTGGACAAATATTTCCTAGCAGCTTTCCAAATCAACACAAAATGGCACCATGTCGAAATACAAATGACAGACCAGAGCTGTCTGTAGGTGACATTTCTACAACGGACTTGGCTAATTACAAACACGTTCTAGTATAGAAGGAAGCCAGTTCAGTCTCCGGGGTATTTGCAATGTAGATTTTGGCCACGACACAATATGTATTGAAGTGTTATCCAACAAACCATGGCCAATACAGTTCGATCTAAAGATAACTAGTTTTGCCAATATAAGGATTTTTCCCGAAACTTTGGCTTTGAAACAGTTTGTCTTAATTATACCATTTGTTCCACTGCGATGTCTTTTTAATATACATTCAGCCCTCTGCATACATGTATTTGAAAATTTTCCAGAAAAGTGATGTCACATCTAATGCTCTGTTAAGATAACTCACCCAGTGTTATATCACATACAATATGTCAGACAGGCAAGTCATGAAATCAAGAAATTGTTCCCGAAAAACGTTTTTTTTATTTTGCATGACATCAACAGTAGTTCTAACTTCCAGATATTTTTTTTTTTGTTGAACAGTGATATGGACACTTTCTGTGCTCTCGTCAGAGAGTTTACATTGTCCATCAACCCAAAGGCCACACAAATTTAGATAAATATCGTGCAACACCCTAACTACCTGCCTTTGTTTGATTATGGAATAGTATCTCACTAATAACATGTGCTGGCTAGAAATATAGACGTCTTTGGCGCTGTAAGACGTACACCTAAACCCAAAATATTGACTGCACCCTTTTTTATACTAAGGCTGAAGAATAATAAACATCGCTAAAGTCTTTTCAAAAAGAGAAAGTAAGTTTTATAATTATGCGAAACTATTTTCAGAATTCGACGAACCTTTGCTAACACTAAAACTCAATCAGGTTTTTATCTCTTTTTACAACATAATAATAGCCCATTCTTGTTTTTAATTTCATACAATGTTTAGATAAATAAGTTTCACATTATCGATGCAAAAAAGCGTACAAGTACACAAACATGGAACATGGATTAGACTCTTGCATTATAGACCACAGTAATACTAGTGAACAGATCTTTGCCTGTGAGTAATTGAATTATCACGCACTGTCAGAAATACGGTAAATAATGTCGACCACGGAGGAAATGTAAATGCTGTTAAAAAAGGAAGTGACTGTAAAACAAATTTACCCATTTTTTGTTCATTTACTACAGCTGAGACCATCACCCCACTACATGTACCAGTGTGTGGAGAAGGAGAGTATCTGTTCATCAATGCCAGAACTCACTCAGCCACCTGCCTGCCATGTCCACAGGGAACTTATATGAACGAGACAGAACACACTATATGTTCCTGTACAAGTTGTACAGAGTTTCACCATGAGAAGTTTTGTCCTCCAGACATTGCAGAGCACACGTCTAGTGATGACAAAGTTCTGACATTAGGCGGGGCTGTTGGTGCAGTGGTTGGTGCAGCGGCTATCGCTGTGCTGGTTGTGCTGGTCGTTGTCTTTGTCTGGTGGGAAAGACACAGGGACCCGCCGTTGTGGAAGGTCAGAGAGGAAACCATGCAGCTGATGCCGCCCAGTAAGTATTGTTTATCTACAATACAAAATGAGAGTGTAATAACGTCTCCTCGATAAACAATGTTGCCGATTCGTGTTTCTGTGTGTGTGCATGTTATAATATACTATAACAGACAGATAAGCAGACAAACAGACAGACAGAAAGGAAAGAACGAAACACCAACAGACAGATGCCTGCTTGATAAGTAACAGTCTTGTAATATGCGTGTATGTGTGTGTGTGTGTTGTGAAGAAAGTAGAAATAAACACTGTTATTGTAAATATGGTTGTTAATAAAGTCACAGAGAGATCTGATCTAAATGTGGCGATTGATTTATATTATTATTATTATTATTATCATTATTATTATTGTTATTATTATTATTATTATTATTGTTATTATTATTATTATTATTATTATATTATTATTATTGTTATTCTTATTCTTATTATTATTATTATTATTATTATTATTATTATTATTATTATTATTATTATTATTATTATGTTATTATTATTGTTATTCTTATTCTTCTTCTTCTTCTTCTTCTTATTATTATTATTATCATTATTATTATTATTATTATTATTATTATTATTATTATTATTGTTATATTATTATTATTATTATTATTATTATTATTATTATTATTATTATTATTATCATTATTATTATTATTATTGTTATTATTATCATTATTATTATTATTATTATTATTATATTATTATTATTGTTATTCTTATTCTTATTATTATTATTATTATTATTATTATTATTATTATTATTATTATTATCATTATTATTATTACTGACGGTGGTCCCGGCGTTGCCCGGGATAAACTGCTTAGTGGTTTCAATCCCAGGTGATAATAACAGATCTGCTTCATTGTGCACGTTCATTTACGTTTATTTCGTTGCTGTTAGCCTGTTTGCCGTTAGATAAGTCTTATTGCGTTCCCCTTACACGTTAATGTCCTATGCAATCCGACAGCGTTGAGGCGAAGTTTGTCATGAAATGGCGGTAATCAGATCTGCACAATGGGTAGTTGCATAGTTTAAGTAACTGTCCTATTATGCTAACGATAACTGGCAAAAGGCATCACTTCAGACAGAAAGAAATCTTCAGTAAATGTTAGGTTTCACTCCCACTCACCCCATCCCCTCACCCTTTCACCTTTCTTGTCTTTACCAATAACGTGAGCGATTAAGCAGGACGGGGAGGAGTTCAAGTCGGCGTAGCAGTTGGCACTTTTCATAACCGTTCCCGGCTTCGAGTACCGTTGCCGGCTTCACCGGGGTCACAGGTCGAGACGGGCTTTTTGCAGTGTACATCTTGATCAGTGAGGAACTATTTTTTAATTGGTATCTTGCTGTTCTAAAGCTATCTCTGCACGGTTCACCAGCCACCTCGTGTTGTGCGCTGTTGTGGCGTGATTCACCTTGGTAATAATAGTTCGTCCATCAGGTATGATGATGACCTTAACAACACCAGAGGAATAAAGAACAGAAATTGTTGAGAATTTCAACACATGGACAATAAAGAGAACTAAAGGACACAGAGGGCAGAATGGAAAGACTGTTCTTTCATGACTTATGGCTTCTCATGTGACTGATAAGTCCTATTTTTGCCCTGCAGACCCTTCCGCATAAATGACAAGAGTGCTCCGTTGGTTCAGTACCACTGGGCCTTTTCTTGCGCCGTTCTCTTTTTTTGATAGCCTGATGGACTCTGTCAGCTTCCCATGCTTTGCTGCCTCTGGTAAGGGCCGCCCTCCAATTTGCTCGATCAAGCGAGAGCTTTTCCCACTCACTGACATCAATGGCAAAGGCCTTCAGTGATTGCTTGAGAGTGTCTTTGTAACGTCTCTTTGGGGCCCCAACATTCCTCGTTCCATTGGAGAGCTCAGAGAAGAAGATTTGCTTAGGGAGTCGGGCATTCTGACAACATGTCCTGCCCAACGTAGCTGAATTTTTTTCAGGTGGCAGAAGATGCTCAATTCCTTGGCACGATTGAGGACCTCAGTGTCTGGAATTTTATCCTGCCATTTGATCCTTAGGATCTTTCTAAGGCAGGCCAGATGAAAGTGATTTAGCTTTCTGGCATGCGATTGGTACACTGTCCAGGTTTCAGCCCCATAGAGTAGGGTGGGAAGGACCACAGCATTGTACACTTTCAGCTTAGTGTCTGTGCGAATGCCGGCGACATCCCATACTCTCTTTCGAAGCCTGCCAAATGCAGAGCTGGCTTTGCTGATTCTTGAGAGAATTTCAGTATCAACACGAGCCGCGGAAGACAGTGTACTGCCAAGATAGGTGAAGTTCTCCGACACCTTCAGAAGACTGTCATGGACTTTGATATTTGGGGCCACAGGATACTTGTCGTCTGGAGTAGGCTGATGGAGCACTTCCGTCTTCTTTGTGCTTATTGTGAGGCCAAAGTTGTCACAGGCACTAGAGAACTTATCAACACAGTTTTGCATGCTATCCTCATCGTGTGCCAGAAGTGCACAATCATCAGCAAATAGTAGGTCACAGACTTGAGTACTTTTGGTTTTGGTTTTTGCCTGAAGTCTCCTGAGGTTGAATAGACTGCCATCAGTTCGGTACTTGATGCTTACCCCTTGAGGAGGAGAGCTAAAGGCTTCTTGTAGCATTGCAGAGAACATGATGCTGAACAGAGTTGGGGCTAAGACACAACCCTGTTTTACCCCATTTGTGACAGCAAAGGGCTCTGAAACACTGCCGTTGCTTTTGACTGCAGCTTGCATGCCATCATGAAACTGGCGCACTATTGTGATGAATTCGGGTGGACACCCAAACTTCGCCAAGATTTTCCAGAGGCCTTCACGACACACTGTGTCAAATGCTTTTGTGAGGTCAACAAATGTGATATACAGCGCTTTATTTTGTTCCATGCATTTTTCCTGAATCTGTCTGGCAGCAAAAATCATATCCGCCGTTCCCCTCTCTTTACGAAAGCCACATTGGCTCTCGGGAAGCAAGTCATTTGACGAGAGGTGATCAAGAAGGCGATTCAGAAGCATTCTTGCCAATATATTGCCAGCAATTGAAAGTAGAGAGATTCCCCGATGGTTGTCACAGACTTGGCTGTCCCCTTTGTTTTTGTACAGATGGATGATTGAAGCATCTTTGAAGTCCTGTGGCAGCTTCCCTGCTTTCAACATATGATTGAACAACTCGGTCAACCTTTCAATAAGCTTTTCTCCACCGAAGGCATACACCTCAGCAGGAATTGAATCCACGCCTGGTGATTTGTTAAAGGACATCTGTTTTGTGGCAGTTCGGGTCTCATTTGCTGTGAATGGCTTGGCAAGAGCTGTATTAATAGGAGTCTGAGGGAGGCGGTCAATGGACTCAGTATTTATATTTGATGGCCGATTTAGCACACCTCCGAAATGTTCTGCCCAACGCTGAATTATGGCATTCAATTCAACAATGCGTGTTGAACCATCTGACGCAAGAAGTGGCGTAGTGCCAGAGCGGGATGGTCCAAACACAGCTCGGAGGCTTTCAAAGAACTTTCTAGTGTTGTTTGTGTCGGCATATTTCTGAGTTTCTCTTACTCGCTCTTCAAGCCAGTCATTTTTCATTTTCCTCAGCTTCTTCTGGAGTACACCCTTACATGCACGCAGTGCATCAGCTTTTGCTGTGGAAGAGGGGTCACTGCAGTGAGCTTGGATGAGACTATTTTTTTCTTTGATGAGCACTTTGATTTCATTATCATTATCATTGAACCAGTCCTGGTGCTTGCGGACAGGAAAACCAACTGTGCTGCTGGCGCAAGAGTGTACAGTCGTATTTAGGTCAGTCCAGCTCTGTTCAATGTTCTCAGGGTCAAAAGTCACGCAATCCAATTTTGAGGAGAGTTCTGATGAGAGCTCGCTCTGTTTCTCAGCTGAGCAGAGTTTTGAAACATTTAGGCGTTTAGGTGGCGCTTTCCCTTGAGGGCGTCTATTGCGCCTCAATGTTAGTCTGAGCTTGCAAACAATGAGTCTGTGGTCAGTTCCACACTCGGCACCACACATCGCCTTTGTTACAAGGACATCCTTTCTGTCAGTCTTCCTCACAATGACATAGTCTATGAGATGCCAATGCTTTGAGCGGGGATGCATCCATGACGTTCTGTTTCTCACGGGGAGACTAAAATTTGTGTTGGTAATGAACAGGCCAAATTCAGCGCACAAAGTAAGTAAGCGCAACCCATTGTTATTGCATGAACCAACTCCATGAGGGCCCAAAACATTTGGCCACTCTGAGATTTCGGAGCCAACCCTAGCATTGAAGTCCCCCAAGAGAATCAGCCTATCAGCTGCCGGGACAGAGCATATGACAGATTCTAGATCAGAATAGAACTTGTCTTTGGCTTCATCTGGGTTTGTCATGGTGGGCGCATATGCGCTAATGAGGGTGGCTGACTGGCTTTTCCCAACTGGGACCCTGAGTGTCATTAGCCTGTCATTTATTTCCATTGTCATGGACTGCAAGTTTTTGACAAGGTCATTTTTAATTGCAAACCCAACACCATTCTGTCTCGGTTCGACTGCACCCTTGCCTTTCCAGAAGAAGGTGTATCCACCACTGAGCTCTTTGAGTTGGCCACTATCAGGGAGTCTGGTCTCACTGAGTGCCACTATGTCCAGGTTGTACCTGCTGAGCTCAATGGCAATAAGTGCAGTGCGTCTTTCCGGGTTGTTTGAGTTGTCCTGTAGTGTGCGTATATTCCAGGCTCCTAGCCTGAGTAAGCTGAATTTCTTTTTGTTTCGACCGCAAAAAGGGATCCCCACTGGTCGCGGTATACCAGTCAGGGTGATGTGAAGTGGGCTTTCTTTAGGGCACCTTTTCTAGCCCCTTCCTCAGTTGAGGTGAGCAGTGCTATCCTTAAATAAGGCTGCTCAGCTACTGTGGGTGCTGCCTCCCCACGCCTCCACTTCAATCGACGATGAAGCGACCATAGCCCACAGCCACCAACGTGTAGGTCTGTGCTAACAGCTTCCAGTCTATCCAAACCTGCTGCCACCGCACTCGCCCATCGCCGTTGGAATTTTGAGAGGAAAGAAGACGAGACAAAGATGAAAGAAGACGAGGTGAGTGTTAAGACTGGCGCAAAGAATTTGTTTTTAGTGAGAAAGAGCTGCGCAAACATCAGACTCACTCTCTCGCCTGGACACAACTTATCCAAGTGGCAAGACAGGGTCAAGACGACTGGAAATGTATCCAGGTGCAGGAGGATGCCAGAGGGACAGTCATATTGCCTGACCGGCTGCCTGTAGGCTACTCCACAGCCTCGCAGTCCCAACTGACTAGGGTGAAAGACCCAAACCAAAGAACACCAATACTGGTGGATGCTCTGTGTCACGATATCCAGGCCAGAGTGACGGTATATTGCCATCTGCCCTATCAATCAACCACTGGCCTGCTGCCGCCAGCTTCGAAGCTGCGTCCGGGAAGTTTGCTCAATTCTTCGTCTGTGATTTAGGCAAACAAGCCTATGACCACACCGCTACCGGGGGCCAATATGAAGGACTCAAATACTGAGGGTCACATTGTGCCCTAGCATGTGGCCGTTGGGTTAGATGAAACCTCCTCCGCCCTGGCCGTTTGCACCGACAGGTGCACGCCCACTGATACCATGCTAGCGTACCAGTTCATGAAACAGGTTGTACTGGATTACATGTTACCAGTAGCAGATTTTTCTGACCTGACAGTGAACCTTGGTACTGAATTTCTAATTTCCCCGCTGTACTCCAACACTGTTAGGGGAACATGAGGCAATGTCGAAAACACATAATAGGGATAGGAAAATGCTGAAAAAATATACCAGTCGGCTGATCAACATACTCCATACTCCTGTACAGTAATCAAAGAATGAGCCATATTTCAAACGGGTACAGCACTATTTTTAATACGAACATAGGCCTACACAGACGAACATGGACAGGTGGTAGTAGGACTAGGTGCAATATTTTGGTAGGGCACGATGATAAACAAGTGACAGGGGGGGGGGGGTATTTGCTGAGGGAGTGAACAGGGATGGGAAACCTGGACGTTACTGTAAGACCAGGACAAACTCAAAAAAAAAACAACGCATACTTATGGAAATTTTTCTGCATGCACATACACACACATGAAAAGAAAAATACAAAAATGGTGCGTGTTGTACAGGTTGAAGAATGAATTTTTAAAAAAAATTCTGGTAGCAGGTTGATGAAATCAATGGGCAGAGAATGGAAATTTAAGGTTTGGGGAAGAATACGTGAATAAATAAATAAATGAAGAAATAAATTCAGTGAGAAAAATTCATGTTTAGAACCAAAAGATGTCTTTGTTTATTATAATAATCGTAAGACACTATAATTACAAAAAGAGAAATACAGAAATAAATGCACCTAAATTAAGGAATAAAAAATAATAAAACGAAGAATTTAAATAAAATGACCGAGGTGCACCAATTATTTCATTTCTGTTTGTTTGATTGTTGTTGCTCTACTACTAAAATCACAGGCCTACATCATAACAGAATGAGGATTTAGAGCCCGGTATGTGGAGTCCACTTCAGAGTCAACATTAAATTAAGATTTCTACTTGGTACACGATTGTGCATAGCTATTGTTGACTTCCAAGTCACTAGGTTTTTCAAGTATTCATTTATGCATTGCGCCTCTGAAAACTAGATCTCATTTATTTTTGTTTTCGGCCACAAGAAAAAAAGAAAACATTAAGAGTGATTTTTTTTTAATGATAAAAAATTATATTATTCCCATCAGTCTTTCCCTCTTATTCGGCTGTTTTTGTTCCTCAGAGGTTGCTGTCTTTCACCAACAAAGGTACATGTAGATCAGATTATATTTCCCTCGTGATTCTCATGACAATGTGGTACCTGACACCGACAATGCAATGCCAATACGCACACACGATTACTTTGCTCAGTTCCAAAGTTAGCCTGCAGGTTCTTTGTTGTCCGTGAAGATCGTGACGTCATGGAGACCCATGAAGTCCGTATCGGCACTCGAAACCGGTGTGACGAATTATTTGGTCCCCCATAGTAGACGTTTCCCCGGTACAAGTATTTCGTGGTTCACGCGTTATGGCAGCTGTGAAGTATTTGTTCCCCCATTGCAGATGGGCCCCCTGGAACAAATGCCATGAAGTAGTTGTTCCCCACAGGAACAAGTACTATATTGTAGATGGTCCCCCGGAACAAATACGTCATAGTAAAAGATCCCCCCTTTATTTTACCAAAAATGAAGATCTTGGACAATTTGTAACAATTACTGTAGGAAAGAAATTCTGGCCCAGTGAATACTCCTCCTTTAAAACAGAAAAAAAAAAACAGAACTTTGCCACCGAACATCTGACCATTCTTGGACATACTTTCTTACAACCCTTCTCTTCTCTGACAGCAATGACAAAACAACGATAACAACAACAATACGGCAAGTAATACTACTTCTACATCAGTTCCTTCTCTCTCTCTCTCTCTCTCTCTCTCTCTCTCTCTCTCTCTCTCTCTCTCTCTCTCTCTCTCTCTCTCTCTCTCTCTCTCTCTCTCACTCACTCTCCCCCTTTCTCTTTCTCTCTCTCTCTCTCTGATATGTATTTAATGTTTTAGTCAATCGAAGTGTCTAGGCACACCACATGTCGTGGAAAAAGCGTGGAGAGATTTTTTCACGACACGTTTTTTATCCAATCAGAGTTGACCGTTTTCTGACTCAAAATGGCGGCCCCCACTGAGCGGGAGGTCGGAAGCTGGGGGGCGTGAGGGCCTAGTCAGTTTGTATCAATGGGCGGTGGTCAGATTGACTAATCAGGCGAAAAGGGGCTGGGGTAGCTGTAATAAGACGTGACACGTCGTGAAAAACTTCACCAAGGCCATTTTCATGACATGTCGTGGAAAACTTCACGGAGGCGATTTACACGACGTGTCGTGAAAATAGCCACTTCCTTAGTCAATTATTCACAATGAACAGAAAAAAAAAGGATGGTTAATGGCCTTGGTTTCATGAATATCATACAAAAATTAAATGCCATACGTTTCAACCGCTCAACATCCTACAGGTGCATTGCTAAGAATGAGCCCAATCTCATTTGTCACTGTTGTATTTCCACTGGAAGTCACATCTTCTGCTCGAATAGGAAATGGAAAAGTGTGTCTTTCAAAAATACCTATCGATTTGATGTGGACTATATCAGGACCCAAGGCAGCGAGATATCACAATAATCTGATTCGTCACTCTGGCTCCTGATAACAGAGAAAAACAGACAAAAGTAATTGAAACCTCGAGAATACTGGAAACCGTTGAAAGCACATCAAAAGCAAAAGGGACCTTTCGGCTGCAGACATCACATGCCAATATAAGCAGGTTGAAGACAAAGTCATGTATGGAAACAGTGGGCAAGACACACTGAAGCGGACAAGTCAAACTCCAAAATGGTTTGGACCAAGAAGAGTTTAAAGGTGCGGGCATAGTGGAGTCGCTTTCACCGCACCATCCCCTCACCAGCAGCAAAGAGTCACCCGTTTGCCGACACTGAAATTTAATCCGTATAATTACAGTTGGATGAGACAGAGTGGAAGCCGCTCCCTCTCCCTGCACCATCACTAACCAAACACCAACCGCGCACCAAAAATAGTTGGGGCCTGCTAACTTAGTGCTGCACTAAAATTCCAGTCACCTTGGCGCACCAGTCGTAAGACAATTGTTGATCAGTGAACATGGAACCTGAGGTTTTAATTGCTGCTGTCCAGAAAAGATCAGGTCTTTATGACAAGACTGTTCCCAACTACAGCAACAGAAATTTCATCAACGCAGGGTGGAAAAAAGTTGGGAAGAAATTGGAGTCAAATACACATGACTGTTTTGAAGTACATTAAACGGAGCACCGAGCCAGCCTACCATAGACCAGCAGAAAGGTCTACTACTATCAGTCCACAACCCAGTGCAAGTGGCTACTCATCGGCATCCTATCCTTACCAGGATTCAGCTCAGCCCTCACAATATCATCAACAATACACTGTCACAAATCCCAGACTGGGAGATGCGATGGTTATAACAAGACAACAATCACAAACGAACAAGTATAACACTTAACGGAACAACCCATCAGACTCACACATTTATTATACATAAAGATAAAGATAAAAGTGCAATTACATACAATATATTATTGAATTTACTACCGTCCAACGGCCTTGTTCCCACATGCACTCTTCCTCGGGTCCACACCCCGGTAGTTACTTTCTAAAGACACTTCGGCCTCAGCCTCTCCTCTCAGGGTCTTAATAGCACATTAATATTTCACTGGCACCGCAGTCTCTCAATAGCCCCTTCCTATTGCCATAACACATTAGCATTCCAATAGCACATCAACGTGGCAATAGCACATTAGCATTTCAATAGCACATCAACATGGCAATAGCACATTAGCATTTCAATAGCACATCAACATGGCAATAGCACATTAGCATTTCAATAGCACATTCACAATCATCTATACATCCCTGTCTGTGGCCAGACTGCCACGACTCATGTGCCTCTACTGTCCTGCACCGACAGCTTCCCTCCTGGCCTATGTGTGGCCTTCGGCCCTATGCTGGCCTATCCCCTGTGCTCACCGTAGGCGGCGCTCTTCGGCCCGACCCCGGCACCTACAAGAATAACATTACATTGGTATAATACCATACCATTTCTAATCACTTCACCCCTCATTACAACTCATGAAGCGTACACACAATAGTTCACATTTCACTCACCAAACATCTTACGGTAACACACCTCCACCGTAGTACACAATACTCACTCTCGCTACAAATCCATGAACTCAACTTTCATCTATCGCTCATGGCGCACATAGCTATATACAGTATCAAGGACTTCCACATTCCTCACATATACTTATTTACATCATGGTCATAGATGAATATAATACATCAATCATAATTATCAATCATCGTTCCACCTACCAGTCATCACTGGAAAAACACTACTCCCAAGTCTTCCGACTGCTCTCCTTATGTTCGCCCTCTGGGGCTTTCTCCTGCGTCCGTTCTCTCGGACGTCTTAGTGTGCATTGATAGTAATACAGCGCTCTCGCCTCATTCAGACCCCCACCACTCACAACATGCACGCTTTTCATTACCCCGTGGCCCGTTGGTTAACTTTATTCTAACCCTCTTCTTGTAACTACTGATCCTCGCTCACTCGCTCGTGACATACACAACTCAGGACCTGTATCATCAGTACTGAGAAGACAGTCATTTTGCAATGGTACAATAAAATCAAAATATCATTATTTTATTTGTTCTCACAATTCAATTTCATCACAACAAGGAAAAAACCTGTTCATAAGATCAAGTTTCCTTTCTCATAATTTGACTTTTGAAGCCTCACAATATAGAATCACTTTGTTCTGATATGAAATCTTTGTTCTTGATCTTTGTGTTGGTCTTCTTCACCACTATATGTTGTACATGTTTTTGTTTGTATTTTTGTTTACTCTTATTTCTCAGCATCTACTATTGTATTATTTATAATAACACGTTGTATTGTTATGATGTTTTTGTAATTATTGTTGTTGTTAGTGATGGTGATGGTCGTGATAGAACTCATTGTGATGAACGTGTTGGTGGAAGGGATGATGGTGGTGGTGATGATGATGATGATGATGATGATGATGATGATGATGATGAGGATGATGATGATGATGGTGGTGGTGATCGTGGTGGTTGTGATGGTGGTACTTGTGGTGGTGGTACCGGTATTGTTATCGTTTACGTTTTCTTTTAATGCTATGACCAGGCGTTCTTTTGATGATAAAGGTTTACGCAAATTTGTCCTCCACTTTTCAATGTGTGGCCCAATCTTCTTGTAAAGACACTGAAATGTTGCTGGTTTCATTCTGATGTATTGCAGGCACCTTTCTTCGTCATTCACCACCTCATTCATCAAATAATGATATTCTCCGGATGTATTTTGGCGTTGGTGAATGAGGTGAACCCAATAACGACGCATATTTTGCCGTCGTCTTTGTAGCCAAAACAGAAGCATGAGTTGCACGACTGCCGCCATTTTGAACGGTGACAGGGGATGGGAAAGCGACTCCACTATGTTCCTTCCTCTCACCTTCTTTGGTGAGAGGATGGTGCGGTGAAAGCGACTCCACTGTGCCCGCGCATTTAAAAATGCGCTCAGCAAAGGAACACACAAGCTTGATTGTCAATCTTCAGTGCTTTAAAACTGAAGCCGATCGCAGAAACCCCTCAAGAGAGAAAGACTGCTGACACTGGGGCTGATGTGATGACCTCGACAGTCTCAACTTCCCAACCCCCCCCCACCCCCCACCACTTCAAATGGCATAAAGAACATGGTTTTCTCGTCACATCATTTTATCATCTGTTGTTTCTGGGGGCCATGCGACCAATAACATTCTCTACCTTTTCTGGTCCAGTTAGGACCAAATCTATGACACCCGACAGGAACTGACCATTCCCAGCTATCTCATTCTGTTTATCTTCACATACTAACACGGATACACACCCATACACACAGATAAGAATTATTGGTAAATATTACGATAAAAGCAGTAAAAAACCAGATGTAAATCAACAATGAAATACATAAAAAAAAAATTTTTAAAAGAACGATTAAAGCAAAAAAAAATTGTGCAAATTTAACACAAACCCTGCAACGGAAATAAATTTCAATAGATACTTTAAAATGTAGATTCGAACAGCAAATGAAGAACTGAGGCTGAAAGAAAACGCGAGAGAACGGGAAAGACAGAAAAGAAAAGAGAAAAGGAAGAAAACAAACAACAACCATGTCAGTAGTATTGTTACATGGGGCGTCCTTTGACGTTCTCATTTCTCTCTTAATCTGGTTTAAATCTCTGAAATTATGGGTAATTAGGCTGCAGAGTAAAATACATTTCCTTATTTACTGGCTTCATAAATTTACACATTCCGTTTGTAAGACATGTATTTGGTCGGGGGAAACGTTTATTTCAATGTACACGTATTTATTCTAGGCAGAAAGTTTGCTATGAAGCAAAAGTTCCGGCGGGAACGTTTAATTCATAGTACCTGGTCCGGGGGGATAAATCGCTATGAAGTATTTGTTCCCCCGGATCTTTTACTTCGTAGTAAACGTTCCCCCAAACGAAGCACAAGGTCACAAACCCACCCCACCCCCCCCCCCCCCAAAACTGTCAAAGAGCGTTCTTGATACAGAATTAGGACTCGAGGGTTTTTATGGTGACATTTCATCGAGTTTTCAAGGCTTTGTGTGAATGTAACAGTTGATGCAAATTTCAGCACGTTATGATGGGGAGAGTCAGATGAACTGATCGTCTACCCCTTAAAAACGAAACTCTCGAACTGTAGTAGAAATAAATAACAGGATCCGATGAACAATTAATACCAACATTTAATAATTGTAAACAAGAGCTGATATCCACAAGTTACTTGCACCTAGCTAGCCGGGAAGACAGACTTCTAACTATGACTGGATTACACACCTACGATTTGCACCCACGATTTGCACCACTCCTGCTCGCCTAGCCCTCCTTATATATATTCTGTCCAGGAACGTTCAGGAAGCGGCTTAACCGCCCCATAAGCACGAGACAGACCTAGATCGTTCGGGACACACATAAGCCACCCAATCGTACACAGACACGTCACAGCATTACATCACTCAAGGTCGACCTAGCGTAATCTCGGATACCGCCGTACCTTCTTAGACCTTCTAGATTTTCTACAACAAGCCACATCAAAGAGAAATACCGGCCTTGCTGGCGAGAGGGGGGAGGAAGGTCGCCGAGTGAGACTCGCCAAGCGGGGGGGGGGGGGGGGGGTGAGAAAATATCGATCGTCCTACTAGTGGGACGCTACACAACTCCCCAATTTAAGTTGAACATTCTTCAACTATCTACATCATAAAGCGTCTACACTATCATAGAATACTTATCATCTCCAATCTTACAATAGACATTGCTAATACTGTACTAGGTGCCTTCCCAATATCCTAAGTACAATACAATAACCATAGTATCCTTATAACACTAATACAATCTCATTACAATATCATTACAGTACCATTACAAAACCATGGTCAACAATAGACCCACTATTATAACCAATATAGTACCACCACTGTGGTGAAACGATGGTCAATGATACTATTAAAAATCATACAATGGTGAAACGATGGCCATCCAATACAAAATGTTTCGCGCACGAACCATAGCACATAAACGTTGTACATAACAATGGTTGTCCTAAAAAATGCATAAACTCATAGATACAATGGCAAAGATACCAACACATATCGACAACTGATCAGGGTCTAACTTCATCATATCAGATTAAACGAAGCAATACCGATACCACCTAAGCTTAGGCCACTCGTAAATTACATCAATGCAATATACAAAATCATTGCTTGCTCGCAGTTCCCATTTGGGTTACCTTCTTCAACAATTACATTAAGTCCCATTGGTAACAAATAATGTTAATATGATAATAATAATATATTGCATTTATATAGCGCCCAACCCCGTCGATGACAAGCTCTGGGCGCTTTAACAAACTCTTACACACACACACACACACACACGCATACACAAAAGAAATTCAAAAATATTTACTATTGTTGCTGCCGAAAAACACCTAGCCTAGTTTGTCTGAAAGAAATGGGTCTTCAGATGGCGTTTGAAAGAACCAATGTCATTAATTTCCCTGGTTGTCTTTGGAAGAGTGTTCCAGATGGTAGGGCCAAGAAATGAAAAGGACTTTTCTCCTACAGTGGACAGATTCATTTTAGGTACTTTCAATTTTGTAGTGTCAGATGATGATCTTAGTTGACGAGATGGAACATAGTAATCAGTTAAATCAACTAGGTACGATGGAGCAGTATTATTGACACATTTGTGACAAATGGATGACAATTTGTACATTATTCTTTTCTCGACTGGCAGCCAGTGCAAACTCTGCAGAAGTGGCAGTGCTGAATCTCTTTTCTTTTTCTTCAAAACAAGTCTCGCTGCATTGTTTTGAGCAATTTGGAGTTTTCTAATATTTTTTTGTGAAATTCCAGCCAAAAGGGAGTTGCAATAGTCAAGCTTTGAAAGTACAAAAGAATTTACTAAAACAGCCGCAGTTTCAGTTGAAATAAGATGTCTGATTTTACCAATTTTCCAGATTTCCATGTATAGAATACGAATGAGGTGACTAACCTGAGATGACATAGAAAGATTTGAATCAATGTAAACCCCTAGGTTTTTTACTTTTTTTGAAATTTCTATTGAATTAGTGCCAATTATCATCTCAGTTCTGTCCACTTCTTGCAGAACCCGCTCACGGCCTAATAAAATAACCTCAGTTTTATCCTCATTTAGTGCCAGTTTGTTTTGGTTCATCCAGCTTTTAATTTCTGTTATACAGTTTCCAGCCTGCTGCAGAAGGCTGTCAACATCGCATGGCAAGGCAGAACTGTAGAGCTGGGTATCATCAGCATAGAAATGATATTGTAAATTAAATTTCTTTATTTCATGTACAAGTGGAATAGTATAGATAGTAAACAAAATAGGACCAAGCACTGAGCCTTGTGGTACGCCATACTGAAGCGCATAAGAAAAAGATCTTATTTTGTTGGTTACAACAAATTGGTGGCGATTTGACAGGTACGATTCGACCCATTTAAGGGCGACCCCTCTGATTCCAAACGATGTTTCTAGCCTTCTGAGCAGGATTTCGTGATCGATGGTGTCGAACGCTGCTGATAGATCCAACAAATTTAGCAGAGTAATATTTCCAGAATCTGCCTTTACTAATATGTCATTCATGATTCTTAATAGTGCAGTTTCAGTACTGTGGTTACTTCTGTAAGCAGATTGAAATGGTTCCAACAGGTCATTATTTCTCAAATGACACATTAGTTGTTGTAATATCACCTTTTCAAGGATTTTTGAGAGAAAAGGAAGGTTTGAGACGGGTCTATAATTTTTCAACATGTTTTGATCAAGAGTCGTTTTTTTCAAAAGTGCTGTTACCCAGGCTGTTTTAAAATAATCAGGGACAGACCCACTTAAAATAGAGGTGTTTATTATTTTTGTAATAGTTGGAACCAGTTCACCAATACAAGATCTAACCAAAAATGTAGGAATAGGATCGAGGTCACAACATTTTGATGGCGATGCCATGATGATAGATTTTACAGATTCATTCGACACAACACCAAAAGTGTCTATAGGATTTCCCTGAAACTCATCAAAATGATCAATGGCATCAAAACTGTCAAGATTTTCTCGGATAGTTGTAACTTTTTTATCAAAATAATCAGCAAAAACATTGGGCAACAAATTGTTCTCGTAAATTGTGGGTAGAGGTGTTTCCTTTCTTTTCCCTGTGAGTTCATCACAAATACTAAAAAGTTCCTTACAAGATGTAGAATTTTGAAGTTTAGTGACATAGAAGTCTTTTTTTGCAAGTTTAATAACACATTTCCATTTGATCTTCTGGTGTTTGAAAATGTCCTTGTGGACTGTAAGACCTGTCTTTAACCATTTCCTTTCTGCTTTGCGACATTCTGCTTTGGCTGCTTTGACATCTAGGGTGTACCATGGAGCGAACGGTCTGTTGGAGATGGACCTGGTCTTGATAGGTGCATGTCGCTGTAGTAGATCTTGCTGGATGTTATTATAAGATGTGATGTCGCCTTCAAAGTTCTCGAGAGCATTGGCCATTTCCGTCTTGAAGGCATTGATGTCGATACCTTTTATGTCTCTGGACGACACAACTTTTTTGATGATATTTGGCTTTGCGAAATCAATATCGAGTACGATGGTTTTATGATCCGAAATGAGTTTTTCTAGGACGGCGGTGTTGGTGAAGGTGCTCAAGGTTTGTTTGATGATCACTAAATCTAAGATGTGACCAGCTCGATGAGTTGGACATTTGATTATCTGAGACATGTTGCATTGGTCGATAAGTTCTTTAAGTCGTTTTACTTCAGATGATGTTTCAGAATCAAAATGAAAATTAAGATCACCCAAAAGAACAAGGTATCCTTTCTCGCAGGTTAAGCGTGGTAGGAGAACTTCAAGTTCACTCAGAAAATTGGTTTTACTGCCTGACGCTCGATAAATGCAGACAAAATGAAAGACTTTGGTGCCAAGATCTAATGATAGCTCCATAATCTCAAATGTTTCAGGTTGGTAGCTAGTTTCCGGTTTAATAACAATTTTTGGTTCAAGTGATTTTCTGAAAATTACAGCGATCCCGCCTCCAAGACGATTTTTCCGAGGAAAAGATTTAATTTTGAAATTAGGAGGTGTCAGTTCATCTTCAATAATAGCATCACGCTCTTTCACTAACCATGTTTCAACGATAAACAGTAAATCTAGATTCTTTTCGTGAATGAGGTCCACAATGTCTTCAGTTTTATTTCTAGATGACTGAGCATTTAAATAACCAACTCTGATGTTACTGCACTGGTCACGTTCTACATCATCAGTGTCCACTTTGATTAAATTTGCTTTGCATACTTGTCTATATCCAGGGAGACAACCATGTCTACTGGTGATGTTTACTTTAATTCTCTGTTTGCCTCCCCTTCTTGAGCGTTTGGTTGCTGGTATTAAGTTAATTTTGTTGTTTCTTAATCTATGCATTACACTAGGTGGTACAATTGCTGTGTTCAAGGGTCTTAAAGCACACAGCTGGTCTCTTGAATAGGCCATTGTGGGATTACACAGTTGTTGACTGAAGGTGTTCATATTCACTTCACCAAGCACATCAGTGTGCACACCGGTCTCAGTGTGTAAGTGTTCACTTGTCAAAACAATGTTACCTGTACTAGCCATGAGTAGTGACAGGCCAAGAATAACACAAGCACAATGGTGGAAATTATTCCAACTTGAAGATCTTAAAATTGATCTGAGAATTTCTGACTTCAATTTCATAATTTTCACAATATTTTTTTACACATGAATTCACTGAAACCTAATAAACATGCTGGTATAAAAATCCAAAAGAAAGCCGATGTTGATCAGGAACAACAAGTAATAAAATGCAGAGCACAAAAAGGCTGCCAACCGGCGCACTGTGTCAATACAGTATCAAACCTGATTAGGACATAGTGGCTCTCTGCCGGCCAATAATTCAATACTCATTCAGATATGCCATTACATTACAATACAGTCATCCCAGAAACTTATCTATTAGGCAAAAATCTGGGTTACAATACATCTTACTGAACTTGTACTATTCAAAACAGTCTAGTCAGGAAGTCGGCGCCGACATTTTCCTTGCCCTTGACATACCTAATCCTGAATCGATATGACTGTAAAAATAGACTCCATCGTAATAGCTTTGGGCTGTCAAATCTGGCAGAATTCAAATACTCTAATGACCTATGGTCAGTCTGGAGCACAAACTCCTTACCATACAAATACAAAGTAAACTTCTTTACGGCCCAAACGATGGCTAGGCATTCTCGCTCTGAGACTGAATATTTCGTCTCTCGAGGCAATAGCTTACGACTGGCATATGCCACAGGATACAACTTTCCCTCATATTCCTGCATAAGAGCAGCACCCAACCCGCGGTCTGATGCATCAGTTGCTAAGACAAATTCTTTTGAAAAATCTGGCAAACATAACACGGGTTTCGAAACAATGGCATTCTTCAGAGAAGTGTACGCTTTCTCCTGCACTTCTTCCCACTGAACTACATTGGGCTGACCCTTTCTAAGCAAATCAGACAGTGGAGCTGCAATCGCTGCAAAGTTAGGTACAAATTCTAGGTAATACCCCACCAGTCCTAAAAATGCTTTCACTTCCTTTTTAGTGGTGGGTCTGGGTGCATCCCGCACCTTACTCACATTTTCTTCCAACAAGCCAATCATACCCTTTCCCACTGAGTGTCCAACAAAGTCCACTTCAGACGTTCCAATCAGGCACTTAGATGGTCTTGCAGTTAATCCAGCTTGGTCCATCCTCTGCAGCAATTCCTTGAGAGCCTTCACATGCTCGTCAAATGTCTCTGTATGGATCAGCAGGTCGCCCACATACGCTGTCACATTGTTTAGTCCCTGGAGCAATGGCTTCACGATCCTGTTCAGTGTAGCTCCTGAGTTCATCATCCCGAAGGGCATCCGGGTGAATTCATAGTGTTCGCCCATAGTGACGAACGCTGTCTTGGGAATGTCTTGTTCCCGGACTCGCACTTGCCAGTATCCCTTGCTCAAGTCGATCCGAGAGAATATTCTTCCTCTCGACAGACTCTGGAACACTTCCGATGGGGCTGCTGTCGGATGAGGGTCGAACACAGTGATCTTGTTCAGCCTCCTGTAGTCGATGCAGACTCGGTTGGATCCATCCTTCTTCTTGACGACAACAACCGGTGAAACATAAGCTGATGAGCTCCTGCGTATGATGCCCAACCTTTCCATGGTGCTGAGCTCCTCCTTCAAGGAGTCGCGCATAGCATAGGGCACCGGATATGGTCGTTGCCGGACAGGTACCTCTGATGTCAGGTCGATGCGATGTTCGCCTAACTGGCAGCATCCGGGGAGATTGGTGAAGATGCGTTGATACTCCTTCACCATGTCGCTGAGTTGTTGACGTTGTTCCGGCGTCAGCTGCGTTCCATATTGGACATCTTCGTAGCCTTCCTTCTGGTCCCAGCTCCCTAGGTCGGCAAGGTCCTCCGACGTTCCACTGTTTTCGCCTTCCAGGTCGCAGTCCTCGATGACTGTCATGCCAGCCGACTCCACAGGTTGACTCTCGTCCATCACGTCGTCCTCTACCAGCACAGTCCCAGCATCACCACCGTCGTCGTCCATCATAGCGTCGACATCTCCAGGTGTGGTGTCGCTCCTGCCGTCGTTCATCTCACACATCTCGGTCACGACAGATACCGGTCCCATTGCCGCCGCCGCTGTTTGCGTCGTCGCTGGTGTAGTCCTGGGGATATACCTCTTGAGAAGGTTAGCGTGCAATGTCTTCTCTTTCACACCCATCTTGACTTTGTAGTCGTTGACACCGACAACCGAGACTACATTGAATGGTCCCTTCCACTGGACTAGGAGCGTGTTAGCGTTTGTCGGCAGCAGTACTAACACTTCGTCGCCAGGGCGGAACTTTCTCTCTCGCGCCTTCCGGTCGTAGTAGGTTTTCTGTCTACCTTGTGCCTTTGAGAGCTCTTCCGTCGCTAACTTCCACGTGTCCTCCAGCCGCTCGCGTAGTTCCATGACGTACTGGTAACTGGTCTTTGTCTCCGGCTCCTCTACATCCTTAGTCCATAACTGTCGCAGGATGTCCATCGGTCCTCTCACCGTTCTTCCATACAGCAACTCGAATGGGGCGAACTTTGTCGATTCTTGGGGAACTTCACGATACGCGAAGAGCAGCGGGTTAATGTATCGGTGCCACTGCTTAGGTTGCTCCGCGCACAGTCGCCTCAAGGTCTTCTTCAGTGTGCCGTTAAATCGCTCCACCAGCCCGTTGCACATAGGGTGGTAGACTGTGGTGGTCGACTGTCGAATTCCCAGTAGTCTGTTCGTTTCCTTCATGACGTCCGACATGAATTGAGTCCCTTGATCAGATAAGATCTCCCCGGGCACACCCACACGGCTGTAGATATTTACTAAGGCTTCTGCTACTGTCTCCGCGTCAATCTTCTTCAAGGGGGTCGCTTCAGGGTAATGAGTAGCGTAGTCTACGTATACCAGGATATACCGATGTCCGCCTTCACTTGAGGGGTCAATAGGTCCTACTATGTCCACGGCCACTCTCCTAAATGGGACGTCTACCATTGGCATACTCTGCAAATGCACCTTAGGAGTCGCTCCCTTGTTCACTGTCCTCTGGCAGATGTCACATGAGCGGCAGTATCTCGCGACGTCACCTTCTATACCAGGCCAGTAAAAATTGCTCATCACCCTGTCCTTCGTCTTCTTCACGCCGAGATGTCCTCCGACGATAGAATCATGGGCAACGCTCAGTACATAATCCCTCAGTTTCTCGGGTAGTACCACTTGTCTTGTAATCGTAGCCTGACTTATGTCCCTTTAAATCCGGTACAGTACACCTCCGTGTCTCTCGAAGTGTACGGACTTGTTGCCTCTGTTGGTCGGAATTTTCTTCTGCCCCAACTTCTTGAGGTCTTCGTCTTCTTCCTGGAGTCGGATGAGTTCCTTCCTATCCACTCCCGCGTGCCGTTCTGCCCTCGGCACCCTCAGCGACGTAGACTGGTCCTTCCTCTTTTCCTGGGCCCTCGTGGTCACCGCTCCTACCATCACCTCAGTATCAGGGTCGTACGGGTCCTTCGCTCCGTCCACGTTCCCGACTACTAGGTCGCAGATGGTCTCCGGGAGACACAGCGCCGTCACTCTGCCCGTCAGGTAAGGCGTCTTCACGTCGATAACGGCTTCCTCCGCCGCTAGCAAGGAGTTATCGATCCTCGCGATAAGTTTCTTCCCACCGGTGAGCTGTCCGTCGTCCACCATTGATCGCCGCACCACTACACCTTCACAGCCGGTATCTCTTAGGACGTCTACTGCTCGATTTCCAATCAAGCCCTTCATCATTGGTAACTTCAGCTTCTCCACGGTCCTTCCGTCACTGCATCCTCCGCACGTAACAGGCACCGCTAACTGGAGCTTCCCGTCCTTCATTACCGCTTGAACGTTGATGCTGGTGTCAGCCGTCGTCGCATCCTGTCTCGACGACTCGTCCGCCGCTATAACTACGGCCGCCGCCGCCTTGTTCGGCTTGCCTCGCCCCGTATCCTTCTGGGCTGGACATATTCTCCGAACGTGGTCTGGCTTTCCACAAAGGTAACATTTCAACTCACCTTTGTCTTTTGTCCTTGCACGACACTCCCTCGCCTTGTGTCCCGGCCTCTGGCACCTATAACAGACCTGTAGACTTCTGTCTCCGTTGGGTCTCTGTCGCACTGGCCGGCTTTGCTGTCTGGCGCTTCCTCTGAGTGTCCGGTTCCTCGCTACCAGGAACGCCTCCGCTGAGTCTGCGACGCCCTGTAGCGTCTTTGGCCTCCTCTCCCTCACATGGGTCACAAGGTCTGGTGGGCAAACATCCATAAACTGCTCTCTAACGAACAGGTCCCTCACTCCTTCTTCTTCTTCTTCTTCTTCCCATGTAGTTGACTCATCTATATAATCTGACGATTCCTCAACTGCACTATGTGCGACTCGACGCCCATGCTCTGAGGCTAAAACAGGCTAAAACAGCATATATTAAGACCATTTAAAATATATCGTTGTGTAATTTCTTTGTATATGTATATCTCTGGTTAAAAATATCTCCTGGTACCTAGATTGTGCACAGAAATAGACCCACACTTTAAATACAATGGTAGCTGCAACGGATAATTATGTTCTTCAATTCATTGCCAAAAGCCGTTGCAGACGATATTTTTTGGACTTCTGCCGGGAGGTTGTTCCACATCCTGATGACACTAGGGTAAAAAGAGTAAAGATGGCTGTTAATCCGTGAGTTGGGGATGTTATATTTTATGTTATTCTTTCTGTTGCCTCTGGTGTTAATGCTGAGGTGGTTCAGTGGGATATCGGTATTTCCTTCCCTGCCCTTATAAAATAGTTTTACTTTGTTTTTTGCTCTTCTTTCTTCTAGTGGTGTCCACTCGAGGTCTCTCATCATTGTATTGACACTACTGCTTCTAGCATAATCATTTGTCACAAAGCGAGCAGCTCTCCTCTGGACCCTTTCCAGTTGTTCTATGTTTATCCGACAGTGGGGGTCCCAGACACTGCAGCCATACTCTAGGGAGGGCCTCACGAAGGTGTTATAGCATTTTTCTTTTACTTTCCCATCACAGTTAGAGATGTTCCTTTTCAGAAATGCTAGTATACTGTTTGCTTTGTTACATGTGCTATTAATATGTTGGTTCCATGTAAGTTTTCTCTCTAATGTAATTCCTAAATATTTAGCCTCATCTGTTTCACTCAATTTCTCGCCATGTATAAAGTAGTCCGAGGTGATGTTGCGATGTTTATTTGAAATTCTCAGGACTTGGCATTTATTGGGGTGGAATTCCATACGCCAGTCCCTCTCCCATTCTTGTAGACTGTCCAAATCTTTCTGTAAAATTTCCGTATCTTCTTTTGAATTTATTGATCTATAGAGGAGGCTATCATCGGCGAACAGTCGTAATTTAGTGCCTGGAGAGATCTTACTCGGCATATCGTTAATGTAAACTAAAAATAGCAAGGGGCCCATTACAGTACCCTGAGGTACTCCCGAGAGAACAGGTGCAGGATTGGATGACTTTCCGTCAACGACTACTATTTGTGTTCTGTTTTCTAAAAAAGACTTAATCCACTTCAAAGTACTGTTTCTAACTCCATAATGGTTTAGTTTAGTCAAAAGGCTAGCATGGTGCATGTCACAAATCCCAGACTGGGAGATGTAATAAGTTATGACAGGACAACAATCACGAACAAACAAGTTAACACTTAACAGAACAATCCATCAGACTCACACATTTATTAAACATAATTATACAGATAATAGCGCAATTACATACATTATATTATTGAAATCAACTGCCGTACAACGGCCTTATTCTCACACACACTCTCCCTCGGATCCACAATCCGGTAGTTACTCCTAAAGGCACTTCGGCCTCAGCCTCTCCCCTCAGGGTCTTAATAGCACATTAATAATTCACTGGCACCGCAGTCTCTCAATATCACCTTCCTATTGTCATACACCTTAGCATTCCCCTAGCACCTCAGCAGGGCAATAACACATTATCATTTCAATAGACATTATCATTTCAATAGACATTATCATTTCACCAGTACATTATTAGTTCACCAGCCCCTCAACATGGCAATAGTGCATTATCACATTCACGCTCATATCTACGTCCCTGTCCGTGGCCTGACTGCCACGACTTTATGTGCCTCTACTGTCCTGCACTGACAGCCTCACTTCTGGCCTATGTGTGGCCTCCGGCCCTATGCTGGCCTATCCCCTGTGCTCATCGAGGTGGCTCTGCGGCCCGTCCTCGACACCTACAAGAATAACATTACATTGGTATAATACCCTACCATTTCTATTCACTCCACCTCTCCTTACAACCCATGAAGCGTACACACACTAGTTCACCTTTCACTCACCACACATCTTACGGCAAAACACCTCCATCGGAGTACACACTACTCACTCGCGCTACAAATCCATGAACTCACTTTCATCTATCGCTCCTGGCGCACATTGCTATATCCAATATCAAGGACTTCCACATTCCTCACATCTACTTATTTACATCATGGTAATAGACGAATATAATATAATACATCAATCATAATAATCAATCAACGTTCTACATACCAGTCATCACTGGAAAACTTCTCTCACTAGTGTTCTCGACTGCTCCCCTTATGTCCGCCCGATGGGCTCTTATTCACAGGTCTGTTCCGTAGGACCTTCTAACTTGCAGTGATAGTAATACAGCGCTTTCGCCTCCTTCAGACCCCCCCCCCCCACTACTCACAACAGCACGCTTAACTTGCTTGCCTACCGTGAGCCCTTCTTACTCTACACCCGCTCTGTAGCAATCCCCTTAATTGCACTCACTCCACTCGTGACATCATCCCCCACCCCAAAAAAATTAATGCAATTAATTTCAAATCGCATCAAGATGACTGTCAACGAGTGAGCGTGAGCAATACCTACACTAAAAAAAAAAGACCTAGCAGCTCCCCTAGTATATAAAATACCGAAATCAGGGGAAAATATGGGGATCAATATGGCCTGCAATATGCATATATGTGTCACATCCTGAATAGCTAACTAAACACAATATCTAATACAGAATCAAAAGCCAATCAACCTATCAACCATTCTTCATATCATATTTATAATGTCAATATTTTAAAGTCGACTCATTCACACAGATCCTGTCAATGTTCCTGTCCTCCGATGTATAAGCTCCTGAAATCTTGCCCTAGGCTCGACTAAGGTAGTCGGCGATATGATTGCTGGTTCCTGGAATTGGTTGAATAACGAAGGTGTACGGCTGCAAAGCCAATGCCCATCTAGACAAGCGTGGGCTGGACGAACGAATCTTCGACAAAAATGTCAGTGGCTTGTGGTCTGTCTGGATACAAAATTCTCGTCCCATGAGATAACGTCCTAATTTCTGGACGGACCACACAATAGCAAGACACTCACGCTCTATCACAGAATACTTTCTTTCTCTCTGCAATAACTTCCTACTGACATAACATACAGGATGGAGACATTCGTTCTTCTCCCGTAGAAGACAAGCGCCGACACCAGAGTCCGACGCATCCGTTCTGAGGATAAAATTAGATCGAAAATCGGGTAATATCAGAATGGGTGACGATGATAATGCTGTCACCAAATTATCAAATGATGTCTGACATTCAGACGTCCACTGGACCTTATCGGGTTGTCCCTTCTTAGTAAGGTCAGTAAGAGAAGATGACAAGGAGGAAAAATTTGGAATGAACTTTCTGTAATAATTTAAAATTCCCACTAAGCTTCTGACTTGTTTCTTTGTTTTAGGGATTTGCAACCCTACTAACTTGTCAATTTTTGTTTCTTCAGGTCTCTGAACACCTCTACCCACAATATGTCCTAAGAATACTATCTCTGGACATGCCAAATCCATCTTTGCGGGTTTAGCAGTTAACCCAAAATGACGTAATCGTTGAAAAATTACTGTTAGTGTCTGAATATGATCAGACCATGTCGACGTATGGCATGCTATATCGTCAAAGAATGACACGACATTAGGTATGTCCTTTAATACCAGTATGATAATACAGATACTCTGGTCTCTCATGAAACCTCTGCAGCATATCAACGTGGAAAACCTTTACTGATGCATCAATGTGGATAGCGTAATCTACCTTCGAAACAATTCGCTCAATAACATAAGGACCTTTCCATGTCATCAATAACTTATTATGGTCCGTAGGTAATAACACTAGGACCTTGTCTCCTGGCTTAAAAATTCTCAGTTTGGACCCTCTATCTTTATAGTTCTTTGCTCTTGCTGAAGCGATACTAGACGCTTCTTCTGCTATAGTGCGCGCTGAAGATAATCTTTCTCTTAAATCAACAAGGTCTATCGAAACCTTTTTAAACGGTTCCGAAACCGTGGGGATCTTTTGAAGAGGAGCCTGGGGTGTACGACCCTTATGCGTCGTCTTTTGGCACGCCCTGCATGTCTTACAAAGACGAAAAATTCCAAAATCATTCTCCTAAGGTGAATGAAGTAAGTTTAGTCCTCGTAATATACTACTGGAAGTAAGTTTAGTCCTCGTAATATACCACTGTCATTCTTCTACTAATTGATACTGTTGATATATATTATTAATTGCACAGAAAATGCTGACCGCGTTTAATATATTAATAATATGACAATTCCTGTCGCCTCTAGTTGATAATATTTTTTATTCCTCCATTCATGCAATATTTATGACCATTGGGAACAAACAGTATCATGTGTAATACAAAGTATGTATGAGCTACATAAACTGAACTGTAAGACCCGTCAGCTGATAATGAAAAGACGTAAGGGTTTGAGAACAACCGACAACACAGAATTCAGTAGTTGATAGTTCTGGGATATAAACGACTTCAATAGGTCCGATCCCCACGATAGTTCTTACAGACAGCTAAATAGTTATTTACTTCAGACTTGATTGGAAATTACATGCAGAGAGACGTGGATAGTAAAAATAGGGGAAGAGAGAAGGGTGGAAGCAATTTTCTCCCAGGCAATGCCGGGCGTTAATTATGAAAGTAGAATGAAAGTAGAAAGCTCCAAACTGAACGAAGATGCAGCATTTTAGAATGTTTACTTGCACAAATGCTGGAAGTATGACGTGAACAAATTGTGATGTGTTTCATAGGTCCTGATATCATACAAGCATAACAAAAGCCTCGCTCCGCGCAGTCCCCCGTCCACTGCCCTGCTCCGTCACTTTCTACCATCCCTAGCAGGTATTCCTGTGTTCTAACTTAGCCGTGGGCACGACGAGCAGTTTACAGCAACCAGCACGAAGTGTTCATGACATAGGTCATGTGCTCATGAAAAAAGGGGATCAGCGGGAAGCATTCAACGACACAAAGCAAACTAAAAACTTGAAGCACAAACCCAATTAACAAAATCCAAACTTCGGTGCATCATCCACGGTATTTGAAACCTACATGCAGAATCTGGTTACTGTAGGTGGCCTAATGAAAAGCCCTTTGCGTTCAAAGGTCTAGAATTTTTGAGTTATATATACTATAGATGTTGAAAACAGCCATTTTGAATCTGATTTCTTCATGTGGGCATGAAACAGCATTTTCTTTTTAGTAAATCGCCTTTCATGGGTCTCATGTAAATTAATTGTGATACTAAATGTCACGAGTGGAGTGAGCGATAGTTAATAATTACGGGGGGAGAGGAGAGTAAAATTAACGCACGGAGACAAGTGAGAAAGTCGTGCATGTCATGAGTGGGGGGTCTGAAGGAGGCGAAAGCGCTGTATAACTATCACTGCAAGTTAGAAGGTCCTAGGGAGCGGATCTGTGAATAATAGCCCATCGGGCAGAGATAAAAGGAAGCAGTCGAGAAGACTAGGAGAAAGTCTTTCCAGTTATGACTGGTATGTAGAATGTTGATTGATTATTATGATTGATGTATTATATTATATTCGTCTATTACCATGATGTGAATAAGTATATGTGAGGAATGTGGAAGTCCTTGATATTGGATATAGCAATGTGCGCCACGAGCGATAGATGAAAGTGAGTTCATGGATTTGTAGCGCGAGTGAGTAGTGTGTACTCCGATGGAAGTGTGTTACCGTAAGATGTGCGGTGAGTGAAAGGTGAACTAGTGTGTGTACGTTTCATGGGTTGTAAGGAGAGGTGGAGTGAATAGAAATGGTAGGGTATTATACCAATGTAATGTTATTCTTGTAGGTGTCGGGGACGGGCCGCAGAGCCACCTCGATGAGCACAGGGGATAGGCCAGCATAGGGCCGGAGGCCGCACATAGGCCAGAAGTGAGGCTGTCAGTGCAGGACAGTAGAGGCACATAAAGTCGTGGCAGTCAGGCCACGGGCAGGGACGTAGATAGAGTGAATGAGATACTATGTTGTTGCCATGTTGATAGGCTAGTGAACTGATATTATGTTGTTGCCATGTTGATGGCTATGGAAATAATAATGTGTTATTGCCCTGCGGAGGTGCTAGGGGAGTGCTAAGGTGTATGACAATAGGAAGGTGATATTGAGAGACTGCGGTGCCAGTGAATCATTAATGTACTATTAAGACCCTGAGGGGGAGGCTGAGGCCGAAGTGCCTTTAGGAGTAACTACCGGATTGTGGATCCGAGGGAGCGTGTGTGTGAGAATAAGGCCGTTGTACGGCAGTTGATTTCAATAATATAATGTATGTCATTGCGCTATTATCTGTATAATTATGTTTAATAAATGTGTGAGTCTGATGGATTGTTCTGTTAAGTGTTAACTTGTTTGTTCGTGATTGTTGTCCTGTCATAACTATTACATCTCCCAGTCTGGGATTTGTGACATTGGGGGCTCGTCCGTTGTGACATTGGGGGCTCGTCCATTGTGACTCGTCCATTTTCGTAATATTTAGTTGTAGTTAGTTAGTAGGTAATTGTGCTGTCTTGTTCGTTGGATGAATGGACATTTCATGATATGATTTATGTATAATAATGAATGTATATTGATGCATGTATTGCTATGAATAGGTATTAATGTGTATTTAAACTTTCCAGAGTGTGTGCGTGCAGCCTGAGGAGACGAGCGGCCAGAGCTCCGATTAAAGGGAGGAGTTTTACTCAAAGTTTCAAAAATTGAAAGTTAAGTGGAAATTTTGTACCCTGGATTAAGGGCTGTCTTTTCTTCTGTCTTTTTCCGCTGTTTTTCTGTTTTTGTCGTAATTGATTGTACGGGCGGTGGCGCGGGTTTGCTGTGTTGAACTTAGTTTATCCTTTTAAAAAGGTGTGGTAAACTTTGGAACTTCGTTCATCACAGTGAACAGTTCTGTAGGGACCTGTAATATTGTTTAGTTGTAGCGTCGATATCTTCCTCGTTGTTTTAGGAAGACGTTTCTCTTGTCCCTCTCTTACCTGTCTGTAAATACGTTCTTTTTTTTCAGACTCTGTTCTTGTTCGTACCTTGCAGTGTAATCGGCGTATTTAGGGTGCATTTTTTTTCCATTTTTTAGGCCTTTGTCTTAGTCTGGTTCGTTGTCCTTGACGTACTTGTGGTCCTTCTACTGAATTTTCTCATTCTTATCTTTTCCTTTCGTTTTGTTATTTAATAGTGCTAGACATTTTATAAACATACAATTAGTTAGAGAGAGTAGGCTGTAGAATGTTTAGTTAGGGGTGTTTCTGAATTGTATTTGGGTTTTGTTATATCTGGTGTGATCTCAGGTCTCTGGTCGTATCGCTAGTGATCATACCGACAGGTTGGTCGTCTTATAATAGATACCATAACCATAAATCGGTGAAATGGCGGAACTCCAACAACTAATGAAGTTGGGTAAGGAACTTGGCCTGGAGGGAGAAGAGCTACGCGGCTGGATTAAAGAACAGCAGGCAGAAATGCGCGATGAGCGTGCTAAGGATAGAGAGCGAGAAAAAGAGGCTCAGGAAAAGGAGTTAGAAGCTCAGCGACAGGAGAGACAGGATAAGGAGCAGGAAAGGGAGATAAGGTTAAAGGAGATAGAGGCAAAGTAAAGATCGCCGAGTTGGAAATCAAAAGGAATGCGCCAACAGAAAAGGCTGAGCGGCAGGTACACAATAAAGGTGGCGTTAGGATTAAGCTCCCTACGTTCGACGACCGGAAGGACGACATAGACGCCTTCCTTTACAGGTTCGAACTGAACGCACAATTGCAATGGGGGGAAAATAAAGAATTATGGGCCACGTACCTGGCGTCGCTTTTGCAGGGGCGAGCGTTAACCTACTTTAAAGAGCTACAGCGCGAAGACGTGCAAGATTACGATAAGCTGAAGGCTTTGTTGCTTCGCCGATTTGCGCGTACCGAGGAATATTTCCGGGAGCAGTTTAGGCGAGCACGTGCAGATACCAGGGAGGACTTTGCTGCCTTCGTCGCGAGACTGACGGAGTATTTCGCGAACTGGGTAGACTTGGCGCATGTGGGCACGGATTTCGCTAAACTGAAAGACTTAATGATCCGTGACCAGCTGTACGCGTCGTGCCACAAAGATCTGGTGGCTTTCCTGAAAGAGAACGAACCCGCGACGGTGCAGGAGGCGTCTAAGTTGGCGGAGGCATACCGTACGGCGCATCCGTCCAAACCAGTCGCCAGGGCGTACGTCCAAGATGCTGGGTACGTCGCCGTTGTCGAGGGGTCGCCGGCAGGACTTAGGGACAGGTCGCGTCAGCGTGGTGCCTATAGCGGGCAAGCCCAGGGGCAGCGTAGGGGCTATCACCAACCACCGGCATATGGATCCGGTAAGTTTGACCGAGCAGGAGGGCTAGGTCGCGGTAATGGCCGGGGGCGAGTCGTAACCTTTGCCGATAACCGACGGCATAGGGACTCTAGTTCCGGTCGCGATGGGTCACGGGGACCCAGGCCTAGTACAGCACAGGGAGCGGAGTGTTGGACTTGCGGACGCGTGGGTCACTTTTCGCGCGAGTGTAGGGCCGCGAAGTGTTGGAACTGCGGAAGAGCAGATCACATCAGCGTGAACTGCCCTGCAGGTAGGATAGCCGCGAACGTGGACAGTAGCTCCAGTCCATGTTCCCCAAATAAATTTCATCATGCGGCTGCGTGTGTTACATCGGACAACGGAGGCGGACAGTATTCTAAGTGTCCCAGTTGTGAGAAGTTATTATCTTCCGGTGTTTTACCTTGTGGGAGAAAGATCCCCGTTATAAATTCATGTCATACAGGAGGTGGTCTTAGGGTTTATCCGGGGTTTGTTGGGGACGAACCGGTCTCGGTTTTACGAGATACGGGATCTACCGTTGTGGGAGTGCATAGGGACTGCATTCGGGATTCACAGCTTACAGGTGAGACTGTCCCGTGCATCCAATTTTCGGGGGCCATTGAGAAATTACCCATGGCAAGAATAATGATAGATACACCTTTCCTTAGCGGGGAAGTCGAGGCAGTCGTTGGTTGTTTTCCAGGCGCCCAGCTCATCATTGGGAATGTATCACGGGTGGTTTCCCCTTCCGATGAGAACGTGCAAGCATGGTCGCAATCAAAAGGTATTGACTTTTGCGCCGCGGTCGAAACACGTCGACGGGTAGCTGATAAATATAAGATTAGACCTTTGGCTACGCCAGCGGTCAACCTAGATATCACGCCAGAGCGCTTGGCGAAATTACAAAGGGAGGACCCATCATTAAACCCATGTTTTGGGGAAGCGCGAACCGAGAAAACGAGGAGATATAAAAACGGGTCGTCTTTTTTTTTTGTCCAGGGGGGCATTCTGTTCCGTATGTACGTCACAGTGGCTTCCGTTCAAAAGCAGGTCGTCGTGCCACGGTCGTTAATTGCTACAGTATTGCGTCTGGCCCATGATGTTCCATTAGCGGATCATGTGGGAAGTGCGGGAACCAAGCAAAGAGTTCTGAAAGATTTTTATTGGCCGTCAGTATACAGAGATGTACGTTTATATTGTAAGACGTGCAGTGCGTGCCAAAAGACGACGCATAAGGGTCGTTCACCCCAGGCTCCTCGTCAAAAGATCCCCACGGTTTCGGAACCGTTTAAAAAGGTTTTAGTACCTTGTTGATTTAAGAGAAAGACTATCTGCAGCGCGCACTATAGCAGAAGAAGCGTCTACTATCGCTTCGAAAAGAGCAAAAGACTATAAAGATAGAGGGTCCAAACTGAGAATTTTTAAGCCAGGAGACAAGGTTCTGTTGTTGTTACCTACGGACCATAATAAGTTATTGATGACATGGAAAGGTCCTTATGTTATTGAGCGAGTTGTTTCAAAGGTAGATTACGCTATCCACATTGATGGAACGAGTAAGGTTTTCCATGTTAATATGCTACAGAGATTTCATGAGAGACCACAGTATCTGTGTGCACAGACAAGACCAAAGGAGACTGTCTTCTCTACGGCTTGTACGGGGGTCGTAGACCAGTTGGACTGTGACGTAAGCGACACCGAGGCGCAGGAGGAGTTACAAATTCAATTGCCGGAGTTAACTCCGACACAAGGTTACAGGGACGTTAACATTAACCCTGACCTTACGAGTTCAAGGAGTAGGGAACTTGAGACCCTGTTAGCGTCATTCCCGGATGTTGTTACGGATTTGCCGGGTCGCACTACGGTGATCCAGCACCAAATAAAGTTGACTTCGGATAAGCCAGTATTTCTTAGACCGTATCCGTTGCCTTTTTCTTCGAGAGATAGAGTCATAAAGGAAGTGGAGTCAATGTTGAAGTTAGATGTGATAGAACCATCAACATCGCCGTATTCATCACCCATCGTCCTCGTGAAAAAACTTGATGGATCGGTGCGGTTCTGTATTGATTTTCGAAGATTGAACACTATTACGGTAGGCGATAGGGAGCCTATCCCGTTTCAGGAGGAATTAATAGCTTCATTGGCCGGGTCCACGTGGTTTTCCAAGATAGATTTGACGAAAGGGTATTGGGAAATCCCGCTTACTGAGGAGTCTAAACAATACACGGCGTTCCAAACGCCCATTGGATTATTCCAATTTAAGGTCATGCCATTTGGGTTGGTAAACGCGCCAGCGACGTTTGCACGATTAATGAGATTAGTGTTGAAGGACATACCTAATGTCGTGTCATTCTTTGACGATATAGCATGCCATACGTCGACATGGTCTGATCATATTCAGACACTAACAGTAATTTTTCAACGATTACGTCATTTTGGGTTAACTGCTAAACCCGCAAAGATGGATTTGGCATGTCCAGAGATAATATTCTTAGGACATATTGTGGGTAGAGGTGTTCAGAGACCTGAAGAAACAAAAATTGACAAGTTAGTAGGGTTGCAAATCCCTAAAACAAAGAAACAAGTCAGAAGCTTAGTGGGAATTTTAAATTATTACAGAAAGTTCATTCCAAATTTTTCCTCCTTGTCATCTTCTCTTACTGACCTTACTAAGAAAGGACAACCCGATAAGGTCCAGTGGACGTCTGAATGTCAGACATCATTTGATAATTTGGTGACAGCATTATCATCGTCACCCATTCTGATATTACCCGATTTTCGATCTAATTTTATCCTCAGAACGGATGCGTCGGACTCTGGTGTCGGCGCTTGTCTTCTACAGGAGAAGAACGAATGTCTCCATCCTGTATGTTATGTCAGTAGGAAGTTATTGCAGAGAGAAAGAAAGTATTCTGTGATAGAGCGTGAGTGTCTTGCCATTGTCTGGTCCGTCCAGAAACTGGGACGTTATCTCATGGGACGAGAATTTTGTATCTAGACAGACCACAAGCCGCTGACATTTTTGTCGAAGAATCGTTCGTCCAGCCCACGCTTGTCTAGATGGGCATTGGCTTTACAGCCGTACACCTTCGTTATTCAACCAATTCCAGGAACCAGCAATCATATCGCCGACTACCTTAGTCGAGCCTAGGGGAAGATTTCAGGAGCTTATACATCGGAGGACAGGAACATTGACGGGATCTGTGTGAATAAGTCGACTTTAAAATATTGACATTATAAATATGATATGAAGAATGGTTGATAGGTTGATTGGTTTTCGATTCTGTATTATTAAGTTTAGTTAGCTATTGATGATGTGATACATATATGCATAATGCATGGCATATTGATCCCCATATTTTCCCCTGATCCCGGTATTTTATGTGCTGGGGGCATTGGTAGGTCATTTTTAATGTAGGTATTGCTCAGGCTCACTCGTTGACAGTCATCTTGATGCGATTTGAAATTAATTGCATTAATTTTTTGGGGTGGGGGATGATGTCACGAGTGGAGTGAGCGATAGTTAATAATTACGGGGGGAGAGGAGAGTAAAATTAACGCACGGAGACAAGTGAGAAAGTCGTGCATGTCATGAGTGGGGGGTCTGAAGGAGGCGAAAGCGCTGTATAACTATCACTGCAAGTTAGAAGGTCCTAGGGAGCGGATCTGTGAATAATAGCCCATCGGGCAGAGATAAAAGGAAGCAGTCGAGAAGACTAGGAGAAAGTCTTTCCAGTTATGACTGGTATGTAGAATGTTGATTGATTATTATGATTGATGTATTATATTATATTCGTCTATTACCATGATGTGAATAAGTATATGTGAGGAATGTGGAAGTCCTTGATATTGGATATAGCAATGTGCGCCACGAGCGATAGATGAAAGTGAGTTCATGGATTTGTAGCGCGAGTGAGTAGTGTGTACTCCGATGGAAGTGTGTTACCGTAAGATGTGCGGTGAGTGAAAGGTGAACTAGTGTGTGTACGTTTCATGGGTTGTAAGGAGAGGTGGAGTGAATAGAAATGGTAGGGTATTATACCAATGTAATGTTATTCTTGTAGGTGTCGGGGACGGGCCGCAGAGCCACCTCGATGAGCACAGGGGATAGGCCAGCATAGGGCCGGAGGCCGCACATAGGCCAGAAGTGAGGCTGTCAGTGCAGGACAGTAGAGGCACATAAAGTCGTGGCAGTCAGGCCACGGGCAGGGACATAGATAGAGTGAATGAGATACTATGTTGTTGCCATGTTGATAGGCTAGTGAACTGATATTATGTTGTTGCCATGTTGATGGCTATGGAAATAATAATGTGTTATTGCCCTGCGGAGGTGCTAGGGGAGTGCTAAGGTGTATGACAATAGGAAGGTGATATTGAGAGACTGCGGTGCCAGTGAATCATTAATGTACTATTAAGACCCTGAGGGGGAGGCTGAGGCCGAAGTGCCTTTAGGAGTAACTACCGGATTGTGGATCCGAGGGAGCGTGTGTGTGAGAATAAGGCCGTTGTACGGCAGTTGATTTCAATAATATAATGTATGTCATTGCGCTATTATCTGTATAATTATGTTTAATAAATGTGTGAGTCTGATGGATTGTTCTGTTAAGTGTTAACTTGTTTGTTCGTGATTGTTGTCCTGTCATAACTATTACATCTCCCAGTCTGGGATTTGTGACACTAAATTAGATTTGAATATTTCACTTTAAACTGCTTACAAATGTTATGCGTTTTTCTGAATGTAGGGAATTGAATTCCCTGTGCTAGGAATATCAAAAACTTTTATAGACAACAGATGCAAAAAACTCCTGTTTATCATTTTCATCAAACTCACACACATACAATCCTGCGGGGCAATTACAGGTTATTATGTCACTATGGTATCAATGTATAATTCTGGTTATAGCTTGGGTTGTGACTGACACAAGCCCACTAAAGAATAATGACAATGGAATGAGTTTTCTAAGAAAGATCAATAATTCTCTTTCTCAGTCATGACTACCCTCCTTCCATAGACAGTGGAGACAAAGATGAAAAGAAAGTTGGAGTTAGTCAAGGCCATGATAGAACGTGTAAATGTGTACTTGAACTGTAGATTGATTCTTTGGCCCCTCTTTAATCATTGTGTCACTTTACTGCAAATATTTTCAGCAGTACTAAGGAGCAGCGTGGGGGTGGGGGGGTGATAATAGTTAAATGGACTTGCTGCGATGCCCCAGTTTGTCTGTAGAGATTTTTGTCAAGCCTAGGTTGGTGATGTTTGGATTGCCACAAATTCTTCACGGACTGTCAAATTTCGGATTGGCATTTGTAGAGCAGTCGTATCCAGCTGCCACATGGTAGACAGTGAATACAATAATAGTTGGACAGAAAACTTATACTATAGAAAGATGAGTATATAAAGTTATTAATAGATATTAAATATTCTCTTTTTGTCATATTCTTATCGTAAGATGGAATGTAACAAGAGATACAAATAAATAGACATGAAGTGCCATATTTAGGACACCGATGGTGATCATTTCTCTTCCAGAAACTGACCAGCCCTCACAGAGATTAGATGAAAACACTTCAGACAAAATGGTACTGAGTGCTGATGTCATGGCCCAGTTGAGATTTGTGTTCCGGCAGTTCATCTCACCAGACAAGGTTTTGTCCTGTATTCACAAGTACGATTCAAGAGTTCTTACAGAAGAAGACATGGTATGTTTTGTCTATGTGTTTTGATAAAACTCCCTAATCTCTCTCTATCTCTTTTTCTTTCTTCTCTCTCTCTCTCTCTCTCTCTCTCTCTCTCTTTCTCTCTCTCTCTCTCTCTCTCTCTCTCTCTTTCTCTCTCTGTTTCTCTGTTTCTCCCTCTGTCGATGCCTTTCTTTATGTCTTGCTCTCTCCCTCCCCACTCTCTCTCGCTATCTCTTCCATCCTCCCTCTCTCCCCTCTCTCGTATCTTGCCTTTCTCTGTCTCTGTCTCTCCCCCCCCCTCTCTCTCTCTTTCTTTAACTTTCTCTTTCTCCCTTTGTTTTTCTTTCTCATATTATTTCTCTCTGTCTCACAGTTTCTCTCCCTGTCTCTTTCTCTCTCTCCCTCTTCCACTCACTCTCCGTCTGACTGTCTGCCTGTCTGTGTCTCTCTCACCCTCTTTCTCTTCCCTCGGTCTCTGTTTTCTGTCTGTGTGTGTGTCTCTGTCTGTCTTTCTTTCTTTCTCTCTCTCTCTTTATTTTCTCTCTCTCTCTCTCTCTCTCTCTCTCTCTCTCTCTCTCTCTCTCTCTCTCTCTCTCTCTCTCTCTCTCTCTCTCTCTCTCTCTCCTCTCTCTTTGAGGTAAGAGGTACTGGTTACTGTACTGTCATCCAAGATTTACAGTTCATACATTGCCAACTGCCTCACAAAGGTATTGTCACTTACGCCTTCCCACAAGTCTGATTGTGGTTTAGACTTCAGTTTCTAGTCTCTGAAGGTCAATGATAACTCACGTTTCATAATTGAAAACGTTTTTTTACCCTGACACTTTGTAGCTCAGTAAAATAAGCATGGTGCAAGAGGGTTAATTTGTTTTATTATTTTACAATGACCTTTCCAACATCTCTCACAATGTAGAAACACATTAGACGAGTTACACACAACGATGGACAAATGCTAGGGGCCGTCAAACTGCTGGAATGTCTGACAAAATATCAGGACTGGTTGCCATGTCTCTTGAAGGCTTTGGGAGGTCCAGAAGTCAAATTAGCTTATGTAGCGGATTCGGTGGTAGATGTATTACGACAAGAAGGTGAGCTGTAGAAATAAAATCAAGTTAACCCACTTTCTTACTCAAAATCTCTGACCTAGTTGCTTATGGATAGATGAATCACTAGGTGGAGGTAGGTTGTGTGCAAATTGACGAACACCAAAATCGCATTCAATTTTGTTTGACAACGAGATGGATTGAAATTGAACAAGTTCTGGCTATTATTCAAATTAAAAGAAGTAACAAATGTTCGTTGCAAGAAAACATAATGCATAACCACAAACACAGATCTTCATTTGTCAGGCTTGAATTTTTTTAAATCAAAATATCCATCAGTGTTTTCATCTTTCATCCCTTACAGTACTGTGTAAGAACATTTGTATTCGTTTTCTTTTTTTATCTTATACTGATGTCTGAGTTCAGTGATAGATATTTCCTTTTGAAGCCTAAACTCTTGATCTTCCAGGATGTGCACATATCAGTGTGAACTCTGAATTAGTTGACTAACTCACTCTGTCTTGACAGCAGTGTCATGTTCTTTCAAAGAGTAAGAATGAAAACTGTTGGAAGTAAAGTCTGTCAGTGATGATACATGAATTTATCAACACACTGTTTAATGCCTATTTACATTTCAGGTATGGAGGATGCAGTGAAGGCTGTGTTGGGGGAAGATGAACGTCTTGAATGTGTAAGACAATAATAACTGGACCCCCCCCCCCCACACACACACACACCCTCCCTCGGCCCACCAAAGAAAAACAAATCTCTCCCACCAAGTGAAAGGGACGTAATTTTAAGACGTGCCAGATTAGGTCCGCTTGATTACGAAATGATTTTTGGTATACTAGTGTAAGGACCCGTTCTAGTTACTCGGTCGGCACACAGATTATGTAGATCTAGGTAGAAAACAACTCACAATTCGCACAGTAACACCCGCATGACCCGTGCATAAGGCAGACGGCACAGAAACCCATGTCTTCAAAATTTGAAAAGCAACCGGAAGTTTAAAGACGAAACAAAACAAAGGCAGGAGGGAGGCCATCATTGTTGAGGAGAAAGCATTATTCGATATCTTTAGGCCTATTTTCATTTATTACAAAATTACGACACTTCGCTTTCATATCAAAGGAATAGACACAGTAGCAAAAAGAACTATCTTTCAGATGTAATTTTTTCAGGTCTGGGCATTTCTTCCTCGCAGCAGTGAATTTTTTTTCCTTGCTGTTTTTTTTATATAGATTAACTTGAGAAAAGAATTCAAATTTTATATTTCCAGATTTGCATATATTTTATAATTATTAAAAGGTGTGTATGTGTGTGTGCATGCACGTGGGGTATTTCATTATTTTTCCATAAACTAGACTGTGTGGGGTAAACTTCTGTGTGGGTTACAGAAATAAATTCATAACCACATCTACGTGAGTTGAAATATCTCCGGAACTGACGTCTTTGAATTACTGGATTTTATCTCTTTCTTTCTATCCTTTTCACATTTTCGTTTCTCCCACTGTCAGGTTCCCAGTGTAACGATTCTGGGAAACCTTCGGATGACATGTGTGTTTTGTTGACTCCGATGGTCAATCTGTTCAAGACAAGAATCAAAAACAGATAATATTGTTTTCAAATACCCAAAGTCTGTGACTTTCCTGTCCAGTATGCACACATGACTTCGACTATCAAGTAACTTTAAGTTATGAAATCTTTTCTCCATAAATTTTCTTTCTCCTAAATCAAACTTGTTAGTTATACAGACACTTGTTTTATCATTACATTTAGCTGAATTGTAACAATATACGTGGTAATACATAATTGCGTAAATGTTTTCTGTTCTGCTTAGAAGTATTCTCAGCACCCGATGGTAAATCATATCTTGACATTGAAATAACAAAATTGAACCATTTCTACTCCATTCCCTGTTCACGAAACATGTCCAGTAGAATGAAACAATGACGTACTTGAAACTGTTCCAGAGAGGGTGGGTGAATGTACCCTCGCAGAAGAACATAATCATATCCATTAATCTTTAAATGCAAGTATTTGGTTTGTGTAGATATTTTGTATGCCTAATGATTCATTCAGAAGTAACATCCCTGTCCATTTCTTCAATTTGTTCCAATATAAGATTATCCATTAGAAAGACGTTTGACTATAATTGTTAGGCTGCGTTTGGTGTGAATGATCCATCTGCTACAATATTGATCACCTTTTGCCTGACCTGATCCTATTGTCTCAGATATCCCAGACAACAGTGCAGACCTTACAAGACAGGATCAGTTCTCTTGAGAAACAGATAGGGTTAAAAGACGCTCATAAGGACATCTGGGGTTCTAGATCTATGGATTTTTCGTCGATTGAATCGTGGAATTGTGAGTCATTGGTTTAATGCTGGTTTCATAGATAAATGGACAAGAGTTTATTGGTAGGCCAGACAGACAGACAGACAGAAAGGTAAATAGGTAATAAATCTGAGGGATTTTCTCAGTAAGTAGCAGTAAAAATTACAAAACCATTTGGTACGCTTAGAATACATGGGAATAAACGATTTGTGAACCAGTTTTGGACGCTGTTTTTTTTCTTAACGAACTCAGACCTTTGTATGGTGATTGGGCCTGCTCGAATACTTATCTGAATAATGGCAGCCCCATACTATGATATGAATCGAATACTGATATTAGGATGACACATCGCCGGTCGGCTGTTGGTACCTCGTTCAGTGTAAAATCAAACCTTTACAGGAGAAGGAGAACTGATGTTTTAAAAAGTGTTAATTTTTGGCACCTGTAACTTGGTGCTTAGCCCATTCTTAATCAATAATAGTACCGTGTTTTGCTTTTTGATGGCAGCCGGCCCCTCTCTCATTACGTAATCAGAGTTTACGAAGTTATAAGGCGTTGAAGTCGGCCTGTGGAACCTCGCTAAAACTTTCAGACCCCTTCCACACGGCGCGAGTGCACCTTCGCCCGCATACCCTTTCACACGGCACGGGTGCACCCTCGCCTGCATACCCATTTTGAACCTTTCAAAAAGGTTTTGCCTTGTTTTCAGAAGTACGATTCGGGATTTCTTACAGAAAAAGACACAGTATGTTTTGCTTCGTTTTTTTATTTTTCGGAATATGTTCAAGATAATCTGTCTCTCTCTTTCTCTCTACACGCACTCAAACACACATTCTTATACCCTCTCTCTCTCTCTCTTTTTTTTTCTCTCTCTCTCACTCTTTTTCTCTCTCTCTCAGTCTCTGCATACCCATTTTGTTATTCGATTTCATCCAAAGTATAAGGATATTGCATACATTTTATTATTCCTTCTTTTTTATCACTGGCAAGATACAATTAACAGATAATGCGGACCAGGGAAAAGATGTACAATCTTTACTTTTAACATTAACAATATTTTTACTTTTAATAGGGGTGGGAATGTATGAACTGGCACGTAAAGTTTGGGTTTTATAAAGTTTTACCTCTATTTTAATAATTTGATTGAACATGTATCCAGATCCTCGTTCCTCAAATTCATCGACCCAAGCATTAAATTTTTCATCAATAGACTCATAAAATGTAATGAAATCATCCCTAGAATTTATGACACCAACACCTGAGTGATATAATCAATTATATCAAAAGCTAATTGAGTGTTAAATTGAGAAGTAGTGATTAATTTCGTTTTTACGATTTTATTATATTTAAAACCTTTAATAATATCTCTAACGTAAAATATCTTGAAGAGTTATTTTCACGCACATCATCAATAATGACTTCTTTAAAAATATCTTTCAAACTGTTTTCGACCGTTTTTATACAAAATATTTTTGTTAATACTTTTTCTGATAATCGGGATTTCTTTGAATACTTCATATGATTGCCTGTACTTTTCTTTTTTTCTTGATAATGTTGTCGTTTTTGCAGTTTGAGACATTCTTTACATTTTGCTTTACGACCACCGAGAACCCTTTTTTTCTTAAAAAAATAAATAGAGTGGTTTTTTAACAAAACAAGTATTGCAGGTTTTAACAATTCTATCTTAGATTTTATTACATTAGTAGTACATTACTTATGCTTTTCAGGTAAGCTGACGAAGGAAGTTGAGCCTGAAAAGTATAATTAATACACCACTAGCGCTATATTGATCTTATTTTTCGACATTACTGTATGGTAACTGTTATTCATTATCCCCCTTTTGTCATTATTATTATTATACACCAGGCAGGAACTAGATACACAAATAAACAGAATGGCATTTCCAAATTTTGGACTCGGGTAAAATGATTTCTTTCCCAGTAACTGATGAGAACAAGTTAAGCCAGGATGTAATGAGTTCTGATGCCGAGGCTGAGCTGAGAGCTGTGTTTCAGCATTTCATCCCACCCAAAAAGGTTTTGCCTTGTTTTCAGAAGTACGATCCGGGATTTCTTACACAAAAAGACACAGTATGTTTTGCTTCGTTTTTTTTTTTTTTCGGAATATGTTCAAGATAATCTGTCTCTCTCTTTCTCTCTACACGCACTCAAACACACATCATATACCCTCTCTCTCTCTCTCTTTTTTTCTCTCTCTCTCACTCTTTTTCTCTCTCTCTCACTCTCTCTGTCTCTCTCTCTCTCACTCTCTCCCTCCGTTTGCTTCTCTGTCTCTGTCCTCCACTCTCCCTCACGGTCCCCACAAAAGGGAGGCTGACATGGCTCTAGCCTGGGGGCCTAGGATTGGGGCATATGGGGGGGGGGGGCACTGTGGCGGGTCGGCCAGCGAAGTCAGATGAACAGAAGGCAAAAGCAGCAAAACTTGTACATTTTTACATAGAAAGATCTGTCAGAAGACTTACTGCATGAAATCCTTCACCTTAAACATATTCACAAGACAAGTTTTCGGCATTCAAGGAAGCCCGTTTAGACTTCTAAATGACAAAAACTGCATAGCATTATTGCCAATATCTGCCTCGCCATGAAACTTTATTGTACAATACTGATTACTGTTTCTTCAGCTGAACAATCGTTCAGTAGTCTGGCAAATTCATTGAAAACATGGCAAAGAAGCATAATTGGTCAAGAACGACTTAAACATCTAACAGTTTTATGCAGCAGAAAATGATTTAGCAAGCAAGTTGATGTTACTGAAAAATGTGCATTGACAAAAGCTGGAAAATATACCTTGAAATGATTTTTAATATTATCGTAAGGTTTGATTATGTAAATCTATAAAGTTTTTTTTTTTTTTTTTTAAGTAAATGTTTCTTTTGCGTCACCACTTAAACTGATTAAATTCGTCCTAAATCCTGTAGAGCATCATGCTGCGTCCACTTTAGGATCTCTCTCTCTCTCTTTATCTCTCTCTTTATCTCTCTCTCTTTATCTCTCTCTTTATCTCCTTCTATCTTTTTTTATCTGTCTCTCTTTATTACCCCGTCCCTCTCTCTCTCCTTCTGTCTGTTTGTCTGTCTCTCTCTCTCCTCCTCTCTCTGTTTCTCTCTGTGTTTACCTGTCTCTCTCCCCTCTCTCCCTTTTTCCGTTTCTCTCTCTCTCTCTCCCACTGTTTCCCTCTCCGCGTTGCTCCCCTTTGTGTCTCGCCCCCCTCTCTCTTTCTGTGTGTATGTATTTCGCCCTCACCTATCTCTCTCTTCGTCTCTGTCTCTCTTTTCCGCTCTGTCTGACTCTCTTTTTTCTCTGTCTCTTTGTCTGTCTCTCTCCAGCTGTCTGTCTCTTTCTCTGCCTGCTTGTCTCTCCCGCTCCCGTCCCACTCTTTCTCAAGTCCTCCTTCTATCTCTGTCTGTCTGTCTCCCTCTATCTCGATCCCTATCTATCTATCTATCTATCTATCTATCTATCTATCTATCTATCTATCTATCTGTCTGTCTGTCTGTCTGTCTGTCTGTCTGTCTATCTGTATGTGTGCGTCTAACCCCCGCACTTCTCTCTTTCAATCTCTCTCTCTTTCTTTCTCTCTCTCAATGGGAGTTATAAAATACTGATAACTGGTAACTGTAACGGCAATAATCATTCAGGGGATACCAAATTGTCTCATAGGTATTGTCATTAAGTAGTTGTCACATCTCTTTTTATAGTGAAGGCCTTAAACTTTCATACCTGAAGATATCATCTTAGTTCGTAATGGACAAACCACTGCAACTATGACCATTTCTAATAAGTGAATACAGCCACGTGTGTAGCTCAGTAAAATCTGCATGGTGTAACATAATAATAATATATTCATTCTGATTATATTATACATAATTCTTTCCACCATCTCTCACTATGTAGCAAGTTATTAAACAAGATACACAGACTATAGGAGACAAAGAGGGAGCCACCACACTGCTGAAATGTCTTACTAGAAATGATCATTGGTTGCCATGTCTGTTGAAAGTTTTGAGAGATCCAGAGGTCAACTTAGCTAACGTGGCGGAGATGGTGGTAACTGTATTACGACGAGCAGGTGAGTTGTGGAAATAAATTCAAGCGCATTAACTTTCACATTTCAAATGTGTGTTGTGGACGTTTCTTATCGATAGATAAATCAATGATTAGATGTAGGTTGTTTGCAGATTGACGGACACGCAGGTAGACAAACAGTCAAACATGCAGACATATTGATAGGCAGACAGACAAGTGATTTTGAGAAGCGTGGATCTAATCACATAAATGTTTGCCTATCTGCCTGTTTTCTGCCTGTGAATATTGTTTAACAAACATCTTGAACGATGAAAACTTTTTTGAACACTAACAGATAATTGCGGATTCCTCGGTCACCTGTCAACAAAACTGGTCAGGTTCATTATGAAAAGTCATTTTATGTACTTTCCTATAATAATAAATATTTACTAGTGTGTGCTTAAGTGAAATGTAAAAATAAAAATATGAAACGCCTTGAGACACTCTGTTGGAAAGAACAATATATAAATACATTAAGTATCATCTTTGAGAGGTAAAAACTGACACTCAGCAATGTTATAATAATATTTAATGAGTCAGATTTTCTTGACAAAAACATTGATAAAGTATTCAATGGCAGCATGACACTGCAGAGACAACTTACTGTCTTGTCTTTAACTACTAAACATTTGGGACTTCACCAAATTCTGTGTGTACCAGGCATAAATAAGAATGTTTTAACAAAGAAAAATTGAAACTGAGCCATTTGTGGGTTTTATTCAAATTAAAAGAAACAAAAAATGTTCGTCAAAGGAGAACAGAAACAACAGATCTTTGTCACAAATCCCAGACTGGGAGATGTAATAGTTTATGACAGGACGACAATCACGAACAAACAAGTTAACACTTAACGAAACAACCCATCAGACTCACACATTTATTAAACATAATTATACATATAATAGCGCAATTACATACATTATATTATTCAAATGAACTGCCGTACAACGGCCTTATTCTCACACACACTCTCCCTCGGATCCACAATCCGGTAGTTACTCCTAAAGGCACTTCGGCCTCAGCCTCTCCCCTCAGGGTCTTAATAGTACATTAATGATTCACTGGCACCGCAGTCTCTCAATATCACCTTCCTATTGTCATACACCTTAGCACTCCCCTAGCACCTCAGCAGGGCAATAACACATTATTATTTCCATAGCCATCAACATGGCAACAACATAATATCAGTTCACTAGCCTATCAACATGGCAACAATATAGTATCTCAGTCACTCTCATATCTACGCCCCTGTCCGTGGCCTGACTGCCACGACTTTATGCGCCTCCACTGTCCTACACTGACAGCCTCACTTCTGGCCTATGTGTGGCCTCCGGCCCTATGCTGGCCTATCCCCTGTGCTCATCGAGGTGGCTCTGCGGCCCGTCCCCGACACCAGTCATAACTGGAAAGACTCCCACTAGTCTTCTCGACTGCTTCCCTTTATGTCCGCCCGATGGGCTCTTATTCACAGGTCCGATCCGTAGGACCTTCTAACTTGCAGTGATAGTAATCCAGCGCTTTCGCCTCATTCAGACTTCCACACCACTCATACACGCACGCTTTTCCCACTTGTCTGCATGAGTTATTTTTACTCTTCCCCTTTCACGTCTTTTCCTATCCGTCTGTCGTGAGCTCTTCTTACTCTACACCCGCTCTGTAGCAATCCCCTTAATTGCACTCACTCCACTCGTGACAATCTTCATCCGTCAGGTTCTCATTTACTTTGTCGAAATGTCCATTGGTGTTGACATCTTTCATGCTTTACGTTCATGTACATAAAAACATGTGTACCCTTTAAGTTTGTTTTACCTTGTACTTATTGGGATGTCTGAGTGACAGATCTTTGTTTTTGAAAGCTAAACTCTAGATCATGCAGGATGTGCACATATCAATTTGAACTCAAAGTTAATTGACTATCTGTCTTGACAGATGTAATGTGTAATGTTCCTTGAAAGGGTAAGAATGAAACATTTAGGTAAAGACTGTCAGTGGTGGTACCTAAATTTCTCTATTCACTATTTACTGCCTTCTTACATTTCAGGAACGGATAAGACAGTAATGGCTGAATTAGGGGAAGGTGGACATGAATATGTGAGTAACAAAAATAACTTGCCGCCCCCCCCCCCTCCCCCCACCCACCCACCAAGTGTATATCTATTGTTCTACTTGGTGGTGGACGGAAGATGGAGGATCCCAACCAATTCTGCAACATTTCAGACTTCCAGTGTCATGTCTCTCAACATATCTATACGGTAGTCCCCTCCCCTTGCACAGAACTGTTGAAACAAGAAAAACTCATTTTATAGTGTGGAGATCCCCAGCCTACCTTCTTGGGGTTCTTGTCATTTCTGCTGATTTACAGCAAAGATGAACTAAGGGAGATTTCCTCTTGCATTGACTTTGATACATAAAAATCGGTACAGGCAAGTCAGGTGATTTGTTGATTTTTTTTCATTATTTCATAAAATGTTGTAACAAATGGTTGTTCAACGCTAAGACCACCATACATTTGTTGCCAGTTACTGTCAGGTTTAGTGATATCTGGGCCTGGATAGTTTTCTCAGTGTAGTGGAGTTTTAGTTTGAGAGAACGAAGGGAAAAAAAATAACATGATTTTGCAAAGGTTGAAGTGTAGTGAATAGTTGAAAGTATCAGGTATTCAGTCAAGCTGTCTGAAAGGAAGGGAGAAAACTAGATGGATGTCATAGATAGAACTCTCTCTCCTCCTCCTCCTCCTCCCCCTCTCTCTATCGCTCTCTTTCTCTCTCTCTCTCTCTCTGTGTCTCTTTCTGTCTATGTTACTGATAACTGATGGCGACAATCACCATTCAAGATTTACCTTTCAGGGGATACCACATATCTCTCATACAGGTCTTGTTTTTCAAGGTTACCACAATTCTCTCTCTCTCTCTCCTTCTTTCTTTCTTTTTCTCCTTTAGGCTGAGGCTGTAAGGCTCACAGCTAGCAAACCTCTAACTCTGTGCTCCATATATCTTCCGCCGTCTCTTCCCATCTCTAAAACTGACCTTACAGATTTTATTGAACAACTTCCTCCCCCATACATCTTTATGGGAGACTTCAACGCACACAGTCCCATCTGGGGCAGCTCCTCAACCAATGCTCGCGGTAAGGTTGTGGAAAAGCTCGTCTTGGAGACAGACATTTCCTTCTAAATGGCAGAACCCCAATGTATTTACACCAATCTACAGGCACGCTCACAAACATAGATCTCACATTAGTCCACCCAACACTCTCTTTACATTACTCCTGGTCTGTCCTGAATAGTCTTCACGGATCAGACCACTTTCAAATTTTGTCTTATCACAGACCAACCACGGTCAACAGTCCAGCCGACTCGGTGGAACCTTGCCCAGGCTGACTGGACAAAGTTCGGCCTAAAGTGCACTCAGTTAATTACTCCCATCAATGTAAGCACAGTCGATCAATCCCAGGAACTTCTCTTGGAAGTTTCTCAGACCCGTATCCCCAAGAACTCTGCAACTCATTGTAAAGACAAACCATGATTCACGGAAGACTGCAAGCTGGCCATTGAGGACCGTGAAACAGCCTTTCGCGAAATAAAACACAACCTAACACTCAGAGCGTGGGGAAATTCAGACAAGAGAGAGAGCGCGAAAGCCCGTAGGACGATCAGGGAAAGCAAGAGAAACTCGTGGAGAAACTTTATATCCCTGATCAATAGCCGCACCCCACTTAAGAAATTTTGGAAAATGATCAAGAAAATTAAAGGCTTTGCTACCACCTCTGGAATCGGGCAGCTAAAAAAGCAAGACGGTTTTATCGCTGAAGAGGAGGAGGAGATCGCAAACGCCGTTTGCAACTAACTCTTCCCACGATCGTTACTCGGGCCCCTTCCAAATGTTCAAAACCAAAGCTGAAAAAATGTCCCTTAACTTCTTAACCCTAGACCCCCCCCCCCCACCCCTACAACGAAAACTGTGCAACTGAAGAATTAACATCCAGTCTGAGCAAAGTCAGTCACACGACACCTGGCTCCGACCAGATACATAACGAAATTCCCAAACACCTACCCTCCACATCACGCTCCTGTTTACTAAACTTATTCAACCAAATCTGGACCTCGCGAGCTTTTCCTCCACCCTGGAGGAAAGCTAACATTGTCCCCATCCCAAAACCCGGCAAAGATCACTCGGATCCCAAAAATTACCGCCCTGTAGCTCTCACCAGCCACCTTTGCAAGTTAAAGGAGCAAATGGTCACCAAATGTCTCAATAGGACATTGGAAAATACCCAGTCCCTCTCCACTTTTCAGTGCGTTTTCCGTGCGAAGCAAACCACGACAGACCATCTCGTCCGTCTGGAGACCTTCATCCGAGAAGCCTTCACTTCAAAAACAGCACGTAGTTGCCGTTTTCTTTGACTTGGAAAAAACCTTTGACACGACCTGGATGCACGGTATACTGAGATATCTTCATGGGCTTGGACTAAGGGGCAACCTATCGGTCTTTGTCCAGAATTTCCTTGGCGACCGTTGATTCCAGGTGAAGCTGAACCATATGATAAATAGCAGGGAGTCCCCCAGGGCTCTACTATATCTCCAACCCTATTCAATATTAAAATTAATTCAATTACTGCAACCCTTTTACAAAACGTTGACTGCTCCTTGTACGTAGATGACTTTCTCGTTTAATACAGGGAGACCTTGGTGGATGGAGTAGAGCGGAAACTGCAATTACAAACTAACACCATCCAGAGATTACCAGATACAAACGGTTTTAAATTCGCTCCCTGATCAGATCCAAATTAGACTACGGTGGTATCGTCTGTGGATCAGGAAAACCGTCACGCACGAAAATGCTAGACCCTGTGCACCACTAAGGGCTACATCTTGCTCTGGGTGCCAGTCGAAAGTCTGTAACTGGAGGCAAATGAAACGTCCCTGTCATACAGAGGAGAAAAACTCTCTCTTCAGTAGGGATTAAAATTGTCTTCTCATCCAGACAATCTCGCTTACAATTTAGTTTTCTATCCAACATATATTCAAAATTTTGAATCGTCTCAGGGTGTCACTCCTCCTTTTTACCTTCGGAGTCGGTCTTTGCTCGCATCAAGTGAGGTGGATTAATGACCCATTTCCTGCCATACTACCATGGCTAACTCATAAACCAAACATCATTTTAGGTCGCGGCATGTCCGAAGAACAACACCATGCCAGAAACCGACAAACAAAATACCTTTATATATTTAGAGAAGCAATCAGTAAATACTTTGATCAAAGACCATGATTCGTTAGGAGCCGCCTCATTCTCAAGTGCAGATGGCAAAACCGAATACTTCAGTCTCAGCCCCAAAACATCCATCTTTGCCGCTGAAATTCATGTAATCAACTTGGCCTTAAATCTTATATCCGATTCCCTACCAGGACGTTTCATTATCTTTTCTGATTCGCTGTCCTGCCTCCAGGCTTAAAAAAACAAAAAAACAAATATGAAAACACATGAAATCAATAATCTGTTTCAACGACTTCATACATGTTGCAGCGACTTCATACACTGTCCAACAGAAAATATGAAATTGTTCTCTGTTGGATCCCATTAATGAAACAGCAGACACGCTGGCCAAAGAAATATTGAAGAGTCCACCACGACACCTCCAAATACCACAGGCTGACTTTAAACCCGCTATTGAATAATTTATTAAATCGAGATGGCAGGAAATATGGGATGAACAAACATCAATTAAATTACACTTTATCCAAGATCAACTTGGACAGTGGACCCATGCCTCTCAACAAAATCGGAGAGATGAAATTGTCCTTAGTAGACTCCGTCTGTGTCATTCCCACCTCACACACCTTTTTTGTTTTTTTTTACTTGGGGGGGGGGGGGGGGGAGGGAGCGCCCTTGAATGTGTGGCATGCAATTGCCCACTATCAGTGCAACATATTTTGATTGAATGTGTAGACTTCTAAGATATTCAAAGAAGGCACGGTGCGGATCCATGAAAGAATTATTTTCTGAGAAAGGCTAAGATCTACAACTTGATTTAATAACTTTTAAACTAGTTTACAAAACTTTCTCCAGATCCATAAAAAATAACTCTTTAGAGGTTTACCAATGTGTTAAAATTATATGAATGTACAATGTATTTAATTCTATGTTAAACTTAACAGGCCTGAATATAAAACATAAATACAGAACATGTACCAAAATAGACCATGAGCGCGCAAAGAGTGGCTGTTGTCATGTTTAGGCACAGTAAAACCCAAACTCAAACTCTCTCTCTCTCTCTCTCTCTCTCTCTCTCTCTCTCTCTCTCTCTCTCTCTCTCTCTCTCTATGTGTGTGTGTGCCTCTCTCTCTCTCTTTCTTTCTTTCTCTCTCTCTTTCTTTCTCTCTCTCTTTCTTTCTCTCTCCCTTTTTTCTTTCTTTCTCTTTCTTTCTTTCTCTCTCTCTCTGTCTCTTCCTTTTTCTCTCTCTCTCTTTCTTTCTCTTTGTCTCTTTTTTTCTCTCTCTCTTTGTGTCTCTCTCCTTTTCTTTATCTTTCTATTTCTTTCTTTCTTTCTGTCTCTTTCTTTGTCTCTCTCTTTCTTACTCTTTCTCTTTCTTTTTCTCTCTTTCTTCCTCTTTCTTTTTCTTTCTCTCCCTCTCTCTGTTACTGATAACTGATGTCGACAATCATCATTCAAGATATCCCATTCAGGGGATATCACTTATGACGGTATTTTTTTTCAAGGTTACTACAATTTTTTTCTCTCTTCTTTGTCTCTCTCTCTTTCTATCTCTTTTTCTTTCTCTCTTTCTCTCTCTCTCTCTCTTTATCTCTCTCTCTCTATTTGTATCTTTCTTTCTCTCTCTTTCTCTCTTTTTTCTCTCTCCTCCTCTTTCTCTCTGTCTCTTGCCCTCTCTCTTTCTTTCTCCCCCTCGTTCTCTTTCTTTCTCATTGTTTTTTCTGGCCCTCTCTCTTTCTTTCTCTCTCTCCCTCTTTTTCTCTCTCTCTCTTTCTTTCTCTCTCTCTTTCTTTCTCTCTCTCTCTCTCTCTCTCTCTCTCTCTGATACTGATAACTGATATTCACGATATACCACTGAGGGTATACCACTTAATATCTCTCATACAGGTATTATTTTTTTCAAGGTTACCACTATTGACCGCTCTCTCTCTCTCTCTCTCTCTCTCTCTCTCTCTCTCTCTCTCTCTCTCTCTCTCTCTCTCTCTCTCTCTCTCTCCCTCTCTCTTTCTCTCTCTCTTGCTCTCTCTCTTTCTCTCTCTCTTCATTTATTCCTTTCTCTCTCTCTTTCTTTCTTTCTCTTTCACTTTCTTTCCTTCTTTCTTTCTTTCTGTGTGTGTGTGTGTGTATGTTTGTTTGATGGGACAAGAGCGAAGTTGGAGGTCTATGCAAAAATGCCTTTTTTTTCTTGTTTTGATTTAGATAAATGAACAAGGAGATGCACAAGAAAAGAGTGGACCCCATGGGACATAAGTGGCCGAAAAGATTCCAGAACAAGAAAAAAATTGAGTTAAATAATATTTATGTCTTATCAGTAAACTGCCTTACATTGGAAGTGAACTAACTGCATTCTATTTTTAACTTGTCCAGCTATATTTACAGAATCTGTATTTACTTGCAAGATTTTATTTTATTTTAGAAACTGGCTGACATTTCAACCAAGACACCGCACAACGCTCTGCAAATATATGTATGATACATGATATTTTATTGAACGAGAATTTTTTATTCTCATTAACAAGTACACATTTATACCAAATGTTTGCAGATCTTGACTGATTATGGTTGTAACTATTCTGAACGTATTTAAAACGGTTTTGAACTTCGTGAATATCCAAGAAAAATTTGGGAATGTCAGAAACAAGTTAATCTGACAACATCAGAACATTAAATTTTTCTTTATGACCGGGTTTGTATGCAATGATGAAATGAGGGAACTAAACCACTTGACCCAGTGATAAAATAGACATTGTAAAAAATTCTTAGGTTTTTAGAAAATGGTTTAAGTTGTGTGAGCCGGAAATTGAAGGTCAAAGAGTCGCATGTAACTCGCCAGCCGCGGCCACTTTTTCATATACACTTCTAAACTTCAGTATTTGTTTTCGTATGTTTGATACAGGTACATCTCGGTTGATTGACGTGTTTTGTTTTATTATTCTTGTTTTTTAAACTTCTATCTTTAACTTTTTGACACGAGAGCTTGTTAAGTGCAGCGTTGTTTACTGTTACAATACTATTGCTTGTGTCAAAAAAGCTAATAATATAATAAATGACCCCCAACATCCCCTGAACAAAGAATACATAAGACCTGTAAGAAGTTTAAGGCTGTTGTCAAAGAGAACTAAACTGAGCGCTACTTTAAATCGTTTATTCCATCACCAACTAGGATGTTACAATAATGTCGTCATCTTGATCGTAATCTGTGCACAGTTGAATTATGTCTTGCGTGTCAGGTCAATGTGTTTTAGTAATGGAAGCATAATTGTGTGCACTGTTAATTTTGTTTATTTATTGATGTGTGTATATATATATGTGTGTGTGTGTGTGCGCGCTATATATCATAATTTCTGTTTCTGTAACTGTGTAGTTATGTATTCAATGATCAAAACAAATTTCCTTGTACAAGGACGAATAAAATTTATCAAATCTTTATCTTATCTTATCTACATTCCCATAATCTGTTTGTATCAGCTGATGGTGTATTGTTTGAATTGAGTGATGTGAAAATCATTTACGTGGCGCCTTTTTTTTTTTGTCTCAATGAGAAATTCTCTTGTAGCACATTCAGTGTGAGGCAGAGAGGGCCCAAATCCTGCGGTATCCTACACAGCCATTATTCCAGTATTAGTATTATATTACTAGTCAAAGCGCCCGTTCTACGAAATGAAAAAGGTCGATTATGCGATAAATAAATAGATCAAATTGATTTCTTCATTCACAGGGTGGGCAAGGGGGGGGGGAGGGGGGGGTGAGAGATACACTGACGGCTGTGAAGGAGAATTATCCCAAGAAGCTTTTGTGTGAACTCAGAGTATACTTTTGATTGTACAATAAGACATAAGGAAATATGACCAAGGACATTTCAAGGCAATGATGAGTCAGCAAGTGTCACACTAAACAGCAATTTATCAGTGTGAATCTTACATAGTATGAGGAAACTGAAGGATATAGAAACATCGCTGACAAACGTTTTGAGAATGTTTTGGAAACAATCGTATTTATACAAAAAGATGTTTACTCTCCCTATGTTTATATTGTATGGAATTATTATTTAAGAGTAGACTTGGTTTTCAAAAACTGCATTATGTTATTTTCTCATGATTTTTTTTTCCATGATTGTTTTATTTTAAAGTATTTCTGTCCTGTTGACATGCATAAAGATAAAACATGTTTCAGTGAGAGAAGTGATCTCTCTAAGTATAAAGTCAATGGGACTTCCGGTGAATGGCGGATCGAGGTCGGTCACGCTGATTTTGTTGCTGCAAAACAATTGGATTGTTGGCAATCTATGTGTTCTGTGTACGCGTGGTGGTGTTAGATTTCTCTTTTGTGGATTGAAATTCGCAGTTGGTAAGGTTTTGTGAATTGTAAGGTAAGTCTTTACTATTCCTTTTCATTTTTTCGTGCGCCGTAAACCCGTGCTCGTTAACCCACGGCTCTGTTAGAAAATGGCGACCGCAAGTACTGTATCAGCCTGCTTTGTTCTCGATAAGGCAATAATCCCGGATACCAACAAACCGGTCGGGGGCCTAGAAATTTGTCAGGCATGCGAGGACGTCGCCGGGGAAAGATCAATTCATGGGGCCCAAAAAATATCGGGGTTGTGGAGAATCTACCCTCTGTCTATAGACGCGAGGAGATTACTGCTTATTGAAGGGATTGAACTGAGGGGACAATCTTTAACTGTCCTGGACAAAAATCCCTTCATCGTGTCTGGTGGAGGAGAGAAGCCGACAACGAAACTTATAATCGGTAATGTGCCAATTTCAGTCGCAAACAGCGAAATTGAAAGCACATTGAAAAGGCTGGCGGTTAGTACGCGATCACAGCTGAAAGAAGAAAACTATAGGGACGAACAGGGCGGCTTGACCCGTTTTAAAACCGGCAGGAGGTTTGTTTACATTGACCTCCCAGCCTCGTCTCTACCAAAAACAGCTAAGGTGGGGAATCATTTCTTGGCCTTTCTCTACTATAGAGAGCAAGAGCGGGGGGTGAAAACAAAAGTAGCAGATACTAAACAGGTAGAGGTGGAGACGGAAAGAACGTCTGACACAGAAAACTCAGAAAACGTGAAAATAAATGAAACACAAACAAAGCAAAAGAACGTAGAGGTCGAGCCTGAGGGTGAGAGTGAGAGAACAGAGGCAATAGAGAGAGCAAGAAATGTGCTCACAAAAAAACAAAGTACCCTGGATCTTTTTAGAGCGGGAGTAAGAAGGCCACGATCAGCGGACGGTAACACCAAGAGACAGCGCAATGCCAGCTCGGAGAGAGCAGGCGAAAAGAGAAAAAAGGGCGAGAGAGTACCTGGTGATAGAGGGAGTGATGGGGGGAATGAACGGGAGGGGGGAGGTAGGAAAATGACTGGGGCAGGAGAAGAACAGGCTGAAAAACAACAACAAAACAACGTCGATTGGTTTGAGCAGGGAAACAGTGAAACTTAATCAGTCACCATAGAGGAGTGTTTCCATTCACGGACTTGGCCTGTTCACGGACTTCGTTTTTTTTTTGGACTCTGATCTCTACCCACGCCTGCCCTTGTAGGTGTTCCGTCTTTATCTCTCTCGCGCGCTCTTTCTTTCTTTCTTTCTTCCCCTGTCTCTTTATCTATCTCTTTCTTAGACATTGTCCATGAAAATAGTGTCCCTTAATTGTCGGGGCCTTCACGGACAATTAAAACGCCGATTATTATTTAAGACATTTCAGCAGTATGACATTGTCTGTCTACAAGAAACCTATGTATCTGAAGCGAAAGCGACTGAATGGATGAGAGAATGGACGGGTGAATTTTTTTTCTGCCCTGATACTAATAGGAGCAAAGGCCAGATCATACTAGTGAACAGAATGTATCATGTTGACAAGTTAAAATTCCTGACATTTGATACTCGATGTATAGGAATTGAGTTCGAAAGACAAAATAAACTGTACACGATATTAAACTGTTATGGTCCAGCAAAGCCGCAGGAACGTGAAAGCTTTATAGAGCGGCTGAGTGACATCATGAGTGAGATAGACCGGAGCAGTCTAATAGTCTGTGGAGATTTTAATATGATCTTAAACAATGATTTAGATATAATTTCTGGCGCACCGCATGGAAAAAAAGAAGTAGAAATGTTTTCAAAGTTTGTACAGACATGGAATCTAGATGACTGTTGGAGGGAATTAAACAAAGGCACAAAAGAATTTACATGGTCTAGGAAAGAACCTTTCGTGGCCAGAAGACTCGACTATATTTTTTGCGATAAAGAACTAATGCCATGTGTAACAAATACTGAAATTAAATATTTCTCGTCCACAGACCATCGCGCAGTCACTATAGAATTTCTAGAACACAATTTCCCGCGAGGCTCTTCGAGGTGGCAGTTTAATGCTTCATACATCAATAATAATCGTTTTTTAAAACATATGAATATATTTATATCCGATTTTATAGTAGATAAAGAACTGGATAATTTAGATTATCGAACAAAATGGGAACTGCTGAAAGCAGCAATACGCCTAGAATGTATACAATACAGTAAAAGTCACCCAGTCAATAAATCTAACAATAGTAAATTGGAAGAAGAAGTCAATGCTATGTCGAAGCGTATTGCACATTCCCCAAATGATATACATTTACAGGAAGAATATGAAAATATGAAAAAGAAATTAGAAGTTGAACAGCTTGCAAAAACTAGAGGAGCAATAATTAGATCCCGAGTCAAATGGATTGAGGATGGAGAAAAAAACACAAAGTTCTTCTTAAATTTGGAAAAAGCCAGAGGGACGTGTAATATGATAAAACAGGTTAAAAATGCGAATGGTGAAATAGTTAGAGACCCGTCAGGTATTTTGGAAGAAACACAAAAATATTATGAAAAACTTTATACTAAAGAAGCATCAGTGACAGCAGTTGGTAATAAATTAGATAATTTCCTAGACAGTATAACTTATGACAGATTAACAGAGGAAGACAAAGAATGGTGTGATCTGGATATTAATATGGAGGAAATGGGGAAAGCATTACAGTTACTTAATAATGACTCGGCTCCAGGATCCGATGGAATTACGGCTTGTTTTTATAAAGTGTTTTGGCGTCTGTTAAAGAAACCTCTACATAATAGTTATAAAGAATCGATAGAGCATGGGGAACTTTCGGTTAGTCAGAGGCGGGGAATAATAACTATGCTACATAAAGGCAACAATAGCAATCGAGAAGATCTCACTAACTGGCGACCCATAACATTAACAAATGTTGACTACAAGATTTTTACAAAAGTGTTGGCGTCGAGACTGCAGAAAGTAATAAAAAATATTGTGCATAACAACCAAAGTGGATTTATTAAAGGACGGGCAATTACGTCACATATTAGACTGATTGATGACGTCATAAACTATGCAGACAAAGAAGGTGTGGGAGGCTTGATTGTGTCATTGGACTACCAAAAAGCCTTCGACACAGTAGATAAAGAGACAATATTGGAAGCTCTTGATAGATTTAATTTTGGTCCCAAATTTATACATTATATTAAAACCATAATAACAAATACGCAGAGTGCTGTAAAGAATGGAGGGTGGATCTCTAAATGGTTTAAAACAGAGCGAGGCGTTAGACAAGGATGCTGTGTTAGCCCTCTCCTTTTTATTTTGGTCGTAGAAATGCTAGCAATAAAACTTAGGAATAATGAACAGATAAAAGGTATTATGACTCAAGGAAATATGAAAGATAATCTGAAACTCCTGCAATATGCAGATGACATGACTTTACTCTTAAAAGATAAACCGGATCTCTGTAGAGCATTGACAGCAATTGAACAATTTACAAATATCTCGGGGCTAAAACTTAACAGAAAAAAATCAGTGGGAATATGGGTGGGAAGTTATAAACAAAGGGAGGAAAGAGGGGAAGGTATAACGTGGGTAGAAAAGGGAGGCAATATAAAAATATTAGGCATATATTTTAACGCGACAGTGGAAGCATCTAACATCTCAAAAAACTGGAAGGAAAAAATAGACAGTATTAAAACTCTGATTCAGAGATGGTCCAAAAGAAATATGTCATTGTATGGAAAAACTATAATAGCCAAAACTTTTTTACTGTCAAAGATAAACTATACTATCCAGGCCTTATCTCTACCACAGAAAGCATTATTTGAAGTGGACCGAATTATATTCAAGTTTCTGTGGCAAAAAAAGTACTCAAATAAAAAGGCTTTCGAAAAAGTTAAGAGACACACTTTATGTAGAGAACCAACTGAGGGGGGTTTAGGAGTAATAAGTATAAAGGACCAGCAAAATGTCTTTCTTATAAAGTGGTTTAAAGAAATATGTTTACAGAAGTCATACCCCAAAACAGGAGTAAAATTAGCTAGTTATCTCTGCAAAAACTTAGTAAGCTTACCCTATTTAACAAAATCGAATGTGAAAGCAAAAGAAGTAAAAGCAATAGGATCAATAAACTCAGTTTTTTGGCAGAATGTAGTCAAAATTTGGTTAGACCTGGAAAAAAAGGATGGGGCAAAAGAAACTGATATTGATGCAAATAGTATAGGTGGACAAGCTATATTCAATAACAATGACATTAGATATAAAAATAAGCCACTGTGGATAGATAAATGGGTGAGAGCGGGTATTAAATATGTATGTCAGATGTTTAAAGAAAATGACTGGAAAACTTTGCAAGATATTGCCCAGATAACTGGACACTATCCCGGAATTTACTTTGATTATTGGGCAATTACAAATGCAATAAAAAAAGAATGGAAGGAAATTTTTGTTAAAGTCAAAGCGGAAGACAGACCTGTGTTAAATACAGAAGACGAGATAGATGAAAAGGCAAAAGATATCTTTAAGTTAACGAATAAAGAAATAAGAAAGAAGTTAATAAACAATAAAAACTCCGCGATTTGCAGCATTGGATTCTGGAAACGGAAATATGATATTGACATACAACCTTACTTTGGTTCTGGTTTTAAAGCTTGCAAAGAATCCAGACTGAGGCTCCTGCACTTTAAGATTTTACATAACATTTACCCAACTAATATTCTCTTACAAAAAATGAAAATAAAGGAAAGTAATAAATGCGAACACTGCAAAACACCAGATTTCATTGAGCATTTCTTTTTTCACTGTGAAAAACTTAAAGATTATTGGCCCTGTGTGGCTCAATACATCTTAGGTAAAACTGGGGAAAAAATTGAAATAAATGAGAGAACTGCGCTATTTGGAATTATACGTGAAGATTTCGACCACTTGGTAAACAAAAATACCGTTAATGATATAAACTCTATACTACTGGTTGCCAAAATGTGCATCAGTAAAATAAAATATGGGAAATCAATTAATCTGAAATTTGCATTTGAGTCAGAAATGCAAATAAGAGAAAAGTACCTTATGTCGACAATGGATAAATAAACAAAGCATGAAAGATGACTGGAACGCATGAAAGAATGAGTGAGGAAAAAAAAAAAAAAAAAAGGCAATGACGAAAAGATGAAAATGCAAAAACTGGTACATGTATTTCAAAGTGCATGAAGTAAAGCTAATGTACACTCAGATCATAGTCTATTATTATTATGTTACTGCTGATAGTGTATTATCATTATTTGGTAAGAAAATATTAACAGCGACCAGTAATTACATTCTGACATCGCTTGTGGCCTCCTCCTCTATATAATGTTTTCTCTCTCTTACCATGTAGTTATCTGTCTAGTTATTTATCTGTCTAATTATCTATTTATTTATTTAGTTTATTGTCAATAGCCTTGGTTTATATATATATTTTTTTTTTTTTTTTTTTTTTAAATTCTCATTAATTTTTATTTATTTTTTAATTTTTTAAATTATTTCGTGCTTCAATATTGAACTGTAAAACAAGTCAGCTGATAATGAGAAGACCTGAAAGGTTCGAGAACAGCTGACAACTCAGAGTTCAATAGTTGAGAGTTCTGGGATATAAAAGACTTCGGAGGAGTCCGACCCCCAGGACATCCCCTATGGACAGCTATATTGTTAAGCACTTATTTATCAACTTGTTTATCTTATGTCACACTTATACATACTTATCTATTATCTTTCAGATTATACTTTTCGGATTCCACTACTCCATATCTAACTATGAAGATAATTAATTTTTTTTTTTTTTTTTTTTTTTTTTTAATTCTCATTAATTTTTATTTATTTTTTAATTTTTAAATTATTTCGTGCTTCAATACTGAACTGTAAAACAAGTCAGCTGATAATGAGAAGACCTGAAAGGTTCGAGAACAGCTGACAACTCAGAGTTCAATAGTTGAGAGTTCTGGGATATAAAAGACTTCGGAGGAGTCCGACCCCCAGGACATCCCCTATGGACAGCTATATTGTTAAGCACTTATTTATCAACTTGTTTATCTTATGCCACACTTATACATACTTATCTATTATCTTTCAGATTATACTTTTCGGATTCCACTACTCCATATCTAACTATGAAGATCATTTGTATATGTATGCTCAAGTATATAGCTATATTTCACTTTCAGATATAAGTATTTAATTATTGGCAATCACTGAGTCATGCACAAAATGAATACAGTACAGATCGCATTTCAATCTGAGCCAAAAAAAAAAAAAAAAAAAGTATAAAGTCAATATTTCAATATTCAGTAACATCAAAATAGTCGACACCAGACCGTGGAATTGTCAGGAAATTGTATCAGTAACAACTGTAGCAAGGAATCCGTTGTAACTCTGAAAGGTGCCTCACGTTCTAGATTTCATCACGTTACTTTCTGTTGACCTAACGTGGACACAGTAATAGAACAGAACAAAATGTAGCCGGGCAGATCATTGTGTACAAAATATTTTGTCGAAAATAAATTGCAAATGGTATTGAATACCCTCGTTAGGGAATTATTATAACTTTTCAGAGGGCGAAAAACACGTAACCATTTTGAGATGTAATACCCATACACATATTGTTGTTGTGTGTAAGGCATCCTGGACATTACACTCCAGATTTTGTTATAAACTGGATAGTTATATTGCTCTAGTCTAGGGGATTTAGGTCGTACACGGTTGTGTAAAACCCAGAATGTAAAATCCAGTTTTGTTGTTGTTTCTTAAATTAGTGAATGAATGTTGTCGTCAGAGCAATTATGTCTATTGCATTGCCAAATTCAATGTTCCTTGGGAATTGCTGACAAGTTATCTAGACTGACGACTAATGGAAGAGAGCAGCAATCCAATAGCCAATTTTCCTTTGAGTATAGTACTGTTGTGTGGCGCTTTTACTGCCGAAGAGGATGACCAGATCTTATCAGTAACTATTTCTAGAAATTGTCTATGACTACAGTTGTTTTAGCTTCTAGATCTGAGCCTCACAAAATATTTACCAGGTCAAGGAGTGAATGCTTATACGGCTGCAATCAAAAACTGTGGTCGAAACTGAAATCATGCGACATTTGAAAACAACTGAATAGCTTGGCAATTTGTAGGTTTAGTGGGACAGGACTGGGACCGGAGCTAGAAAGAGGTGGGAGAAGTGGCGCTCAATTAAGAAAATGTAAAATAAAAAAAACAAAATGAACGAAAATCGCAACTTTGCCACTTCTGATTATATTCCATACCATTCTCGAAACTTAATTCAAAATGTGATTCCTTTACGGTTTCTTTTGAGAAGTTTACTGTTCACTTATCGACCTAAAAAAAATAGTGTCCATTAATGTGGATAGTGGGGTGAAAAGATGGTAACAAGACAGAATAGGCTTGACGTCACTCTGAAATTAAAATGACAGATTGTAACATTCTTGAGGTGTGGCTCTTTCCCCCCTATCTCGCCTGGGAAACCCAAATATTTGCAAACTTTTTTTTCCAAAGAAGGATTGAACCAGGGTAAGGAGCAAGGAGACTGAAACTCATGTGAGTCTTCTGTAGTTCAAAAGGTTTGTACATACAGCTGGCTACCCAATCAGTGTATCCCATGCTTTTCTTTTCAGTCAATGATAGCCAACAATAGTTCACTAAGTTTAGGATTTAACTGGCTACCCAATCAATGTGTCCCATGTGTTGTTTTTTTTCAGTCAATCATCGCCCTTTCACCTGCTCTACTGGGTATAGGCGACGAACGACAGCCTTCCATTTGTCTCTATCCTGGGCAATCCCTGACAACTCATTCCATGTGTAGTCACCTCTCTTCATATCCTCCTCCATGCCCCCCCCCCCTCCATGTTGTTCTTCCTGTTTCCTTGCGGGTTCCTGAGTAGTGACTTTCTTACAATGCTATCCTGGGGCTTCAGTAATGTGTGACCAGCCATGCCATCTGGGCAGTCCTATTTCGCTGGAGATGTTTCTCTTCTTTGTCTTTTCCCAGAGGTCCTTATTTTGAATAATATCCGGCCATCTTATTCTCAGAAGTCTCCTCAGACAGGTATTGACGAAGGATTGCAGCCTCCCCAAGCAGGTTTGGGAAAGTTTCCAGGTTTCGCAGCCATACAATAGGACAGATTTTACATTGGAGTTAAAGAGTGTGCATTTTGTAGTGATGGAGATTCCACGATCCTTCCGGACATTGCTCAGGGCTTTGAAAGCTGATCTTGCCTTGGCTATCCTTGCCTTTATGTCTCCCTCTGTTCCTCCTGTTTCATCCACAATGCTGCCTAAATAAATGAAGCTGTTAACTACTTCCAAGGGGTTCCCGCTTACTGTTAATGGCTCTGTACTTGTAGTTTTTATCTTAAGGACTTTGGATTTCTCTGGGTGGACCCTAAGGCCAATGGATGCTGATAACTCCTCCAGGTCTGATGTTTTTGCTTGCATCTGTTGCTGGGTGTGTGACAGTAATGCTATATCATCAGCATAATCCAGGTCACCTAGCTGGTTCCATAGGGTCCACTGAATACCATTCCTTTTTCCAGATGTGGTTTCCTTCAGAAGCCAGTCCATAGCCAGGATGAACAAGAAAGGTGATAACAAGCAGCCCTGTCTAACTCTCGTTTTGTCTTAAAACGTTCTGTGAGTTTTCCTTCATGCAGTACCTTGCAGCTGGTGTCGCAATACATCTTTTCTATCAGGCTAGTGATTTTTTTGTAGTATGCCACAGTATCTCATTATCTTCCACAGAGTATTCCTATCACCAAAGCTGTCAAAGGCTTTCTCATAATAAATGAAGTTGATCAGCAGCGGCGAGATCCATTCAATAGACTGTGCAATGATGATTCCAAGGGTGGCAATTTGATCAGTACAAGAACCTTGTTTTCGGAATCCTGCTTGCTCGTCTCTTAGCTTGTAATCCGCGGCCTCTTTCATTTTATCCATAAGTATCCTGTTGAAGACTTTTCCAGGTATAGATAGCCAATGTCATGCCTCTGTAGTTGTTACAGTTACACAGATCTCCTTTTTTTGACAGTTTTACTAGATGACCTTCTCGCCAGCCTTTGGTGAATTCCTCTTGGTTCCATACCTTAACGAATAATCCATAGAGGATACCCATGGTGGTGTTGACATCTGCCTTCAGTGCTTCAGGTGGGATGAAGACAGGTCCTGTAGCTTTGTTCGAGTTGAGTGTTTTCACCGCTTCTGAATTATCCTCCTTAGACGGTGATTCACAACTTGTCGGTGGATTCTTTTATGTGGGAAGATTGTACCTCCGATGGTCATTCTATTCATAGAATACAGGTTTGCAAATCTCTCGCCGTTGTCATTCATTTCTCCCAGTCCATACTTTCCCATAATTTCTTCATAGCCTGTGTTGTCAGCTCCAACCTTTGCATTGGCATCTCCCATAATGAAGTTGACGTCTTTAGCGGGCAAGCCCTCAATTACTCCGTGTAATCGGTTGTAGAAATTATCTTTGTCCTCCTCCTTTGCATCATTTGTAGGGGCATAAATCTGAACAATGTTGATGTTTATCCCTTTATTTCTGGTTGAAAATGAAGCCATGATAATCCTTGGTCCATGAGCCTCCCACCCCCGGTATGTTTTCCATGCCTGTCTGCTTATTATTATGGCAACTCCCTCAGTATGGGGTTCTTGGTCTCTTCATGAATGGTGGATTCTTTCTCCTCTATTCAGGGAGACGTTTTTGTCCAGATTGTATCCAATGGGATTCGCTGATTCCCAGTTGTGCAGCTAGTACCTTCACAATTTGGGCACACTTACCTGCCACATACATGGTGCAGACATTCCACGACGCAATCCGGAGAAGTTTGTTTGATGACGGAGATCTCAGGCCAATGGATTCCTCTGGGCTTTGTCCCCTGGCCATCATACGTTCTGTGCCAGAAGCTCCATCATCTCCCAAGCTGTTTGGTTCACTAGCCGTACGTGTTTCTGTAACAGCTGTGATTTTAGAGGGTGGGGTTGTTAGCTCCACGCCAAACCCCCAACCTGGAAGACCAGGTGGCTCTGTTTCAGGAGCCACTACCTATATCACCATTAAGTCGCCTCATACGACACGCTAGCATCGCGTCAGCCCTATTCTTCTCAATGCCGGGAACTGCACGGCTGTTTTAAGTCAAGGCTAGCCAATAATTATTCGCTAAGTTTAAGGTTTAACTCGTTACCCAATCACTATGTCCCATGTGTTTCATTTTCAGTCATATCAATGACAGCCAACAATTATTCACTAAGTTTAAGGCTACCCGGGCCGTATCATTTCATTAGAAATTATAATTTTATGTATCCTCGTGGATCATCATTGTTTTTCTAATTATTTGTTTTACTGGTTACGCACTATTATCTACTAATGCATCTACTTCTAAACATAAATCATCATTGTTTTGTATACGCTGAACATTTTGGTGTGTTTTTGTCCTTAATTTTCATTGATTAAGTGACTCTATGCGCAATAACTAAACAGGATTATTTTACCTTCTATGAGTATGTTTAGCATATCATATGAGATCGATCAATTTAAACTCATGTATTATTGTCGTTTTTTTTTGTTGTTGTTTTTTAAGCTCGCTTTTTTAATACTCTGCACTTTTTACACATTGGATTATGATATTACTTTATGACCAGATTTTCAGCGGTTTTATTAAGTTGATATACGTGTTTCTTAACTTATTCTGTGTGCAGTGAAACATATATACACAGTCATTTGTCAATAGATTTATACAACACATTTTTTTTTCTCCAAAAAAACTTTGCATTTAGGCTGGCTGGTTTCGTCCACACTTGGGGGAAAACGTAAAGAAAAATAATAAATGCAGAACAACGAAGAAGGGAACTCGCCAATGGCTAAAATCCACCTAAAAACAACAGATGAGGAAGGGGGGGGGGGGGGGGAGAGAGGATTGGTATAATATCAGAGGAGTTAACTGCATTTCATCTTCGAACAGTACCTATTGTCTTGGGTTGCTTCCCTTTATTCAAACGTATTTTAAAATTCAAGCCCATTGAATTTTTATAATTATATGCCCGTGCATTTTTGAAACTCAGATATATGGCTGTATCTGGCGAATTCTTGCATCTCGTCTTGTCTAAGGAATGTGTACTTTATTAATAAATGGTCTGTGAACATGTCTTGTTCTTCCTGGAGCACAGTTTATGAACTACAGTACCTTCAATCTGTGCACAGAGAATTAATTGTGCCATAAAAAGTACTGTTTTAAACAGCAATAAGTTATTTTTAGATTTATTATAAGTTTATATATGATAATTGTTGATTGCGGCATAAAAACTTGTTCATCTGGGCTTTATCAACATGTTTTGTAGTCATGTAGTTTACGCAGGTTTTTGTATCATGTATAGTAGATTTTAATGCACAGAGTCAGTTTGTAGCAAAGCTGAATACAGAATCCCTGCAGAAAACTGGAGGCCACAAACTACAGTGAAATATCCTCTGGTGGTTTCAGTTTGTAATAACAAAAGTGGGTCAGATCTCTAGGGGCATCTGCATTCATTTCAGGGATGGGGCGGGGGAAGGCGAAATGGTAGGAAATCTGTCATCACCAGTCAGAGCCAGGCAGCTAACTGATATATTTGTGATTCTGATTGGATCGATAAACAATGTTCTTAGAATGAAAGGGATATCTCTTCCTTTCCAACTTTTAGCAGTAAATTGTAACTATGTCTAATATCTATCAATTCACTACAAGGATACAAACAGAAATAGAATTTATAACTGTTTAACCCTAAAAGTGCCGTCTCTTTCAATAATGAAACAAAAAACAACAACTAGGTTGTTAGCCTGGCACTGTTTTACTGATGAAGAATTTCAGCTAAAGTTTAAAATGAAGGGATTCTGTAAATGTCAACAACAAAAAAATGTGTTTTTTTTACTTTTTCCTTTAATGACACACATGTACTGGTTTCTATATAAACTTATTGTCCTTATAATGGATCGTTATTTGAATCACTGTGGCAGATTTTTTCTCTGATGGTCTTTTATCTCATGAGTTGTAATTTTGATTTTATATATTTTTAAATATAGATTATATGTGACTAAACATCGAATAGGCAGCGCATAAATAGCTCAGATTTTGATTCCTTCATACGGGGCGGGGGGAGGGGGTGCTGGAGCATAAAAAGAAGGCAGTAAAAGAGAAATAGATTCTCTCTCTTGAAGCTTTACATGAACTTCCGATGATACAACAGGTAATAAAGAGACGTGAAATTTGACATTTCCAGGACGTGATGGACCAGCGTGTGTCGCACTGAATAACAATCTTACATAGGGACAAGAGCTCAAGTGCTGAAAAACAAGAAACTGAAGGATGTAAAAAGAAATGTTGTAGATACACAAATGGTAATTTCTTGAACCAAGAAGAGAAAAGTAATAAAAATAATAGTTATATAATTTTGTTTTAGTCTTACCTACCGCTTGTCTCTACGGAGATGTCAGATTGATACATCTTTCTGGGAAGAAGAAAGAGAAGGACAGCAAACATGAATTTGTTAAGCAACATGAACTGACGCCAGACAGTAAAGGAAAATCCCCAACAGAAAAAATTTGCAAAGTAAAAAATAATATTATTTTGTTTCCGGGCAGACAATGCAAAAGAGCCAAATATTTATGAGCAAAAATTGAGTAGTAAAAACCCATTGAAAAGCGCAAGTACATGTATATTCTCCTACACATCATTTATTGTCTTTTGAATATTTCAGTTCTTAAAAGCCAGAGTTTGCTGTAGTTTTTGTTGTTGTTTATTTTGTGAGACATGAAACTTTTCTATCCTAACCATACGTTCTGTAATTTATAACCGAGTCTGTGAAAACCCACGACCGTACAATGCGTTGAGGAATCCTCGAACGTAAGTTCATGTCTAACCATGAAATGAATGATAAAAAAAAGAACAAGGAGTAATGGAACACATCTTATGGCAATTTATAATCAAATCTCTAAGATTCATTGACCATGAGGGGATAGATCGGGTCTAACTTTTGCTTTGTTTCTCTGTCCTGTAATGTTCATTGGTTTTCTGCCTATACGTCGTTTCGTCATTACAGAGTGAATTTATCAAGTTAGAAATAGAACGGTATGGAAAACTGCAGGTCTAGCGGGACATTCCTGTAAGCCGCTTTTCGGTACATTGAGCTTTTATGTGTACTCGATAGCTCTGTACAAGTGTACTGATCTGGCTTTATTGATGCTTTCATCGAACTGCTAATCAGTACCGTATTGAAAATCTTTCAAAAGAAAGCAAAAATAGACAATTGTTAAGGAATATGGTTTTACAGGAGTGTTCATCTGACATATTGACATCCTCACTGCTGTACGTTAACTTTTTGTTGTTAACAGCTGTGGATATTAAAGTCAGCTAGACCGATAAATGATTCCTGACAGTGTCAATGTTGTTTATTTACTGTATCATTGTTCTGTCTGTTTTGTGGGTGTGGTTTAGTTTTATCTCTTGTATTCACGATATGTATGGAATCTATCTGTCTGTCTATCTATCTATCTATCTATCTATCTATCTATCTATCTATCTATCTATCTATCTATCTATCTATCTATCTATCTATCTATCTATCTATCTATCTATCTATCTATCTATCTATCTATCTATCTATCTATCTATCTATCTATCTATCTATCTATCTATCTATCTATCTATCTTTCTATCTATCTGCCTGCCTGCCTGCCTGCCTGTCTGTCTGTCTGTCTGTGCTGTCTGTCCGTCTGTCCGTCCGTCCGTCTGTCTGTCTGTCGTCTGTCTGTCTGCCTGTCTATCTATCTGTCTATCTATCTGTGTTATCAGTATAATACCAGATTTTTTTTGCTATTAACTGACTGTTCTCCTTCCAACATCGATATCTGAAAATCCTTCAATGCCTCAATGTTACAATTAATGAGTCTTAATGCCTTAAGATCAGAATGAATTATTCTCAATGCTTTAGTATTACAATTAATTACATGTATTCTTAACGCCTTAATGTTATAGGTAATTATTCTTAATGTTACAATTGATGATTCTTAATGCTGTTGTGTCACGATTAATTTTCTTAATGCTTTAATGTTAGAATTGATTGTTCTTAATGCTTTAGTGTTACAATTACTTAGTACCTTCATGTTAAAATTGATTATTTAGTAATTCTTTATTATAGAGCGTTTTATAGCGCATGGTCCACACGTCTTACCCAGCTCCATAAACTCAGTAACGGGCAAACATGAAGTGTCACGGTCGGGAACCTGGGTAAAATATGGCATAGATCTATCTAAAAGTCTTGAGGCGAGTTGAGGAAGGCAAGACGATCCACTGTAGCTTTCTGTTTGCTTGCCCGTGTATTATTGTGTTGCTCTAGGACGATCTAGAAATTTAATGAAACAAAGGACGATGACTGTCATGTTTTCTGATGTTTGTGTACGTGTTGTTAAGTTTGTCCTTGTCACTTTCTCTGGCATTGCCTCGCCACGCTGTAATATAATACGCTTTTACGCTTTCGATTGTGGCTTTGTAGAACAGGAAAAGCAGTGTGTTATCAACATTGAAAGAATTAACTTTCGCAGGAAGTACAATCTCTGGCTGGCTCTTGAACAGACATTTGAAATACATGTATGTGTGTGCCAATATAATATCCATATATGGAATTCTAATTGGCATCTCAGGGTGTAACTAACAAACAGAACAATAAGTGCCCGAGTTGTCTAGAAGATTAATGATTTCAGTCAAGAATATTCTTGAGCATGAAGATTTGGTCAAGTGCCAGTTTTTGTGGTGTTTATGTAACTATTTAAATAAATCTGAGAATCTAGCATTGTAATGGAGTGACGCGTTGTACAACGTTACTGCTTCTAATCACATTTTTTTTCTCTGTTCAGTCATGACGTCATTTCTGTTGTTTAGTAAATTACGCACGTCAGCTCTCACTTTGAAGATTTGGGGATATAAGACGAGCCAAATTCTAACGGTAACACACCTAGTTAACATTGAATGATTTCTGTGTGAAGGAACATTAATGCCTATTATTTGTTCCTGTCTTTTGTCGGAAACATTTCATCAGTCAAGTTAACTTAGTTTTCATTTATACATGCAGGAAATACAATAATCATTTATGCTAAATTAATTACAGCTTGGTGCCTCACTATCCGCAGGGGCCTCAGCGAAATACATAAATGAGAGTTACGGACCAATCGTCAATGCTCTAAGCCATGTCCAAACTAACGAGAATAAAACATGCGAAACAAGATTACAAGCTGGAACTCTTCTGGAAACAATGGAGGAACTGGACTTTGCTTTTTTCTGATACTTGTATGGACTCCTTCGCTGGAAGGATTTCACAAAACCATTGAGGCTTTCCGGACATCCACTGATTACATTCAACACATGTGATAATCTGCATGTATCACAATCCCATTTTGTAACGAATGTTCCGGAGAATTTTAATTATATAGAACAATGAGCTAAATCGGAACTAAAGTGTGTGGGATGCCAGTGTGTAGAATAAAGAAGGAGGGAGGAGGGTGGGGATGAGTAAAAAAAAAAAAAAAGACGGGCGATGAAGCTCAGGCCGGAGCTGTTGAACAGCTTTCTCCAAGAGGTAAATGTCATGATTATGAAATCCTTCAATAGGCGTCCATGAGCCAGACGTCTGAGCAGAAGCCCAACTTTCTTCAATTGTGTTTATACACATTTTCATTTTTACTCATTTAGCAGCTTCATTGGGTCGTCTATGTGGAAAAGTAGAAGCTTTGGTGAAAGACCCAAACAATGTGATATTGACTTAATGGTGAATTGTAACTGTCAAGAGAGGTTTTCATTAATAATGGAAGGGTGACGCCCCTATGGGTACACCTATGTATGAAAGTCGAGTGAGTGCACGGAGGAACGGAAGGGTGAGTGAAAGCGTGAAAAGTTAAAGTTGATGCACTTGAAAAACACGGACGGCACTGGCAGTGAACGGGGAGAATGAGGAAAGTCAACGACACGTAGGGGGACTGGAGGATTCTGTTTGTACACCTTGAAGGCGACAGTGGAGGTCGTCTCGAGTGGTGAATGCTTGCGACAGGGTAGATCGTTCCAGTGATGGTGTTTCCGACGACAGTGTAGGTCGTCTCCAGTGGTGAATGCTGGCGACAGGGTAGATCGTTCCAGTGATGGTGTTTCCGACGACAGTGTAGGTCGTCTCGAGTGGTGAATGCTGGCGACAGGGTAGATCGTTCCAGTGATGGTGTTTCCGACGACAGTGTAGGTCGTCTCGAGTGGTGAATGCTGGCGACAGGGTAGATCGTTCCAGTGATGGTGTTTCCGACGACAGTGTAGGTCGTCTCGAGTGGTGAATGCTGGCGATGGTGTAGATCGTCCCAGTCGTGGTGTTTCCGACGACAGTGTCAGTCGTCTCGAGTGGTGAATGCTGACGGCAGTGTAGGTCGTCTCGAGTGGTGAATAATAGAAGACAGTGAATAGAAGTTAAGTATTTGGAGGACAGGAGAAAGGACATAAGTACGAGAGATTGATAATGATATGTGAAGGGGGTGGTGAGTGATGTCCATAAGTACGAGAGATTGATACTGATATGTGAAAGGGGTGGTGAGTGATGTCCATAAGTACGATAGAGGATAATGATATGTGAAGGGGGTGGTGAGTGATTGTATTGATAAATATTTTAGGTGTAATTCTATTTTAAAATTAATGATAAAGTGTATAAATTGGGTATGAATTCGAGCGTATGACTCATGTTGTCTTGGAGTGAGGGAAGTAGTTTATCACGTTTTATGATTGTATCGTCATAGTGTGTTGTCTATCTTATGTATCCTCGTCTATTCTATCCTTCCTCAGCACAGTAGCTTTGCGTTTTCTGTTGTTGTGGGAGATGGGTTATTCGGGGTAAACGTTGTTCGTTTTTGTTGTTTTGTGATCAGGAGACCACGTCTTGGGAACCTGTGACATTTTTGGGGCTCGTCCTGGGGAATGTGACATTTTGGGGGCTCGTCCTGGGGAATTGACATTTTGGGGGCTCGTCCGTTTGAAATCCTTGGGAATTGACATTTTGTGACTTATTCTGTAGATTTGTACATTTCTATACCCATCTCGTCTCGTTTGTGTCATCTCCAGTATTTATTTGTGTGTACATGAACCTATAGATATTTTGGAAATAGGATGTTGGTATTATGTCTATTATATGTTGGTACACCGTCTAATCTATAAATGTATTGCACAGTCTATCTTTGTTGAATCGCCTGGGAGTGGAGAGAGTCTTCCCGACCTTGGAGAGACGGTTCTGTTGCCAGTTTCCAGTTAAGTCAAAATTAAGTGTGTATTCGGTTGTCCGGATTGTCTTGACTGGCTGTCCTTTTTGTCAAGTTAGATAAGTCTTCTTATTCTTTTATTCTTCGTCTATGTATACATGCTTTTGGGGTTTTTGGGTTAGAACTATAGTAGTTGTACTGTCGCAGTAAGTGGCGCAGACAACCGGCTTACCACATTGTGGTTGGGGGAAAAAGGGACGTTAGGTTCTACGTCGAAAAAGTTCTTAAGGGCTGTGTAATTGTATAGATTGTCTTGTTTACTTTCTTCAACATTTTACGTAATTATGGCGGAACTTAAAGAACTGATGGAGGTAGGAACAACAATGGGTCTTACAGGTAAAGATTTATCAGCGTTCATTACAGAACAGCAGAAGATTTTGAGAGATGAACGGGCTGCTGAAAAAGAGGAACGGGCTGCTGAGAGAGAGGCGAAAATTAGAATAGCAAAGATAGAGAACCAAAGAAAGGAACATAGTGATAAAGAAGGAAGTACCCATCTTAAATCTAAAATACCTTACTTAAATGACAAGGAGGAAGATGTTGACGCTTATCTCAGAAGATTTGAACTAAATGCTTTGCAACAGTTTGGGGAAGATAAGTCAAAGTGGTGGTTGCCCCTTGCTAATCTGTTACAGGGAAAGGCACTAACTTATTTTAAAGAAATGCCACCTGAAGATGTTGGAGAGTACGATAAATTTAAAGCACTCCTTCTACGACGATTTGCTCACACAGAGGATGTTTTTCGTGAGAAATTTAGAAATAGCCGTCCTGACTCTAAAGAAGATTTAGCTGCTTTTGCTGCACGAATCGCAGATTATTTCGACCGGTGGGTAGACTTAGCCGGAACTACTAAGGATTATGGTGGTTTACGGGACATGATGGTACTAGAGCAACTGTATGCTGGCTCAAGTAAGGAATTAGCAGCTTTTCTGAAAGAGAGGAAACCGGAATCAGTGAAAAAGGCGGTAGAGCTCAGTGAGCAGTTTCGGGCCGCTCACCCTAATAAACCTATCTCGAGAGGAAGTACCCAGGGAACTCAGTTCCTTGCTTATGCCACTGGCGAGGGGGTATCTGATTTAAGAGGTAGGAATCCTTTTAGAGGTCGAGGTGGTAGAGGTTTTGGAGGTGCAGGAAATAGAACCAATAACTGGGGTGGCTATAATCAAATTAGTCAAGGTCGTGGACGTGGTGGTTGGCAAAATGGTGATAGAGATAGCGCTGAAAGACGAGGCTCGGGTTATCAACCACAAGGTAAACATATTGTATGCTATCAATGTAGGGGTTTAGGACATTTTGTTAGTGAATGCCCTTCGAACGTATGTCGAAAATGTCAGAAAAGGGGACATGTTACGAGGAACTGCCCTACTCAGTCCACTGCATCGGTGATGCATGGAGATATCAGAAATCCAGAATCGCAAGTCAACGCTTCACCAAATAAGGATAAAGAAAACATGAAGCACACTAACTGTAACGTTACACATGAATGTGGCTGTGGTCATGTAGTAATTAGGTCATGTCAGGATAATGGAAGTTTAAATATTTTGCCAGGATTTGTTGGCGATAGACAAGTGACAGTACTGCGAGATTCGGGAGCCACAGTAATTGGGGTACATGAGGATTTAGTAGAGAAATCTCAGTTGACAGGTACTACAGTACCATGTGTACAATTTTCAGGCACTGTTGAGCACATGCCTCTGGCAAGAATAGTGGTCGATACACCTTTTCTATGTGGTAAAGTTTCGGCAGTGGTAGGAAAATTCCCAGGGGCAGAACTGATAATTGGAAATGTTTCAGGGGTTCTGAGCCCAACGCCAAAAAAATTGGCTGAATGGTCCAAACTTAAGGGGGTGGAGATAATAGCTCCGGTTCAGACTCGTGGACAGAGTAAAAGTCAAAAGGTGGATCGCCCATTGAAAGGGTCAGTAATTGCCTTGGATGTTTCTCCAGAACAGATGGCTAAATTACAACGAGAAGATACAAACTTACAATCCTGTTTTAAGGATATGAACTTAGGCATTGTTAAGCAGTATAAAAATGCATCTGCAACATACAGGATAGATGATGGTATTCTATACCGCAAATATACGAGGGAACCACAAGAGGTTACGCAGTTAATGGTACCCAGATCATTGATTCTGACAGTACTCCATTTGGCACATGATGTTCCCATGGCTGGACATATGGGAATTGCTAGGACTAAAGAAAGAGTCTTAAAGAATTTTTACTGGCCGTACTTAGACAGAGATATTAAAGCATACTGTCGCTCATGTGATATATGTCAGAAAACTACTGCTAAGGGACGCACGCCTAGAGCTCCTTTACAGGAGGTACCAGTGGTTGCAGAACCATTTCACAAAATTGCTATAGATATGGTGGGCCCAATTTTTCCGGCGACAGATAGAGGAAATAGGTACATTTTGACAATGATAGATGAGGCTACTAGATGGCCGGAGGCTTTTCCTCTGCGAAATACAACAACAGCAGCCATTGCTGAGAAATTAATAGAGGCTTTTTCAAGACTAGGCATCCCTAAACAAGTTCTTTCGGATAATGGTTCAAACTTTACGTCAGAAGAAATGAAACAGTTATACCGGGAACTTAAAATCCAACCTATTACAGCTTCCCCTTACTCACCTCAGTCTAATGGTAAGGTGGAAAGATGGAATGCAACTCTCAAATCTATGCTGAAAAGAGTTTCGGAAGATCACCCCAAGGATTGGGATCGTTACGTTCCTGCAGTAATGTTCGCATATAGAGAAGTACGAAACGAATCAACAGGGTTCAGTCCATTTGAAATGTTGTATGGTCGTTCCCCAAGGGGACCTACAGATCTCCTTAGGGACATGCTCACAGACTCGACCAGTCACGAACAGGTCTCTGTGTTCGAGTATATTACCAATCTGCGCCAGAGATTAGCACAATCTCATGAGTTGGCCCAAAAAGCATCTAAGGAAGCTGCGAAAAAAACCAAGCAGTACAAAGATAAAGGGACAAAACTGCGTTCTTTTATACCGGGAGATAAAATTCTATTATTATTACCCACTGACCATAACAAATTGCTCATGCAATGGAAGGGACCGTATACGGTATTGTATGCTTCCTCAAGGGTTGACTACGCTATAGACATCAATGGCACTGCCAAAGTGTTCCATATTAATATGTTGCAACAATATTTTGATCGTCCAGCATATTTGAGTTCTGTTGAGCAAGAGGAAAATGTTCTGATGATGGCATGTACAGGGATGGTGTTTGAAGAGGATGACATGTCCACAGATCCTGAGAGAGTTGAAGAAGTAAAGATAGAATTACCTCCCTTGGAAACATCTCATTCATTTCGCGATGTAGACATAAATCCTAAATTGACAAGCTTTCAGGGAAAACAGATCAAAGCTTTGCTTTCATCTTTTGGGGATGTGGTGTATGAAAGTCGAATGAGTGCACGGAGGAACGGAAGGGTGAGTGAAAGCGTGAAAAGTTAAAGTTGGTGCACTTGAAAAACACGGACGGCACTGCAGTGAACGGGGAGAATGAGGAAAGTCAACGACACGTAGGGGGACTGGAGGATTCTGTTTGTACACCTTGAAGGCGACAGTGGAGGTCGTCTCGAGTGGTGAATGCTGGTGACAGGGTAGATCGTTCCAGTGATGGTGTTTCCGACGACAGTGTAGGTCGTCTCGAGTGGTGAATGCTGGCGACAGGGTAGATCGTTCCAGTGATGGTGTTTCCGACGACAGTGTAGGTCGTCTCGAGTGGTGAATGCTGGCGACAGGGTAGATCGTTCCAGTGATGGTGTTTCCGACGACAGTGTAGGTCGTCTCGAGTGGTGAATGCTGGCGACAGGGTAGATCGTTCCAGTGATGGTGTTTCCGACGACAGTGTAGGTCGTCTCGAGTGGTGAATGCTGGCGACAGGGTAGATCGTTCCAGTGATGGTGTTTCCGACGACAGTGTAGGTCGTCTCGAGTGGTGAATGCTGGCGATGGTGTAGATCGTCCCAGTCGTGGTGTTTCCGACGACAGTGTCAGTCGTCTCGAGTGGTGAATGCTGACGGCAGTGTAGGTCGTCTCGAGTGGTGAATTATGGAAGACAGTGAATAGAAGTTAAGTATTTGGAGGACAGGAGAAAGGACATAAGTACGAGAGATTGATAATGATATGTGAAGGGGGTGGTGAGTGATGTCCATAAGTACGAGAGATTGATAATGATATGTGAAAGGGGTGGTGAGTGATGTCCATAAGTACGATAGAGGATAATGATATGTGAAGGGGGTGGTGAGTGATTGTATTGATAAATATTTTAGGTGTAATTCTATTTTAAAATTAATGATAAAGTGTATAAATTGGGTATGAATTCGAGCGTATGACTCATGTTGTCTTGGAGTGAGGGAAGTAGTTTATCACGTTTTATGATTGTATCGTCATAGTGTGTTGTCTATCTTATGTATCCTTGTCTATTCTATCCTTCCTCAGCACAGTAGCTTTGCGTTTTCTGTTGTTGTGGGAGATGGGTTATTCGGGGTAAACGTTGTTCGTTTTTGTTGTTTTGTGATCAGGAGACCACGTCTTGGGAACCTGTGACATTTTGGGGGCTCGTCCTGGGGAATGTGACATTTTGGGGGCTCGTCCTGGGGAATTGACATTTTGGGGGCTCGTCCGTTTGAAATCCTTGGGAATTGACATTTTGTGACTTATTCTGTAGATTTGTACATTTCTATACCCATCTCGTCTCGTTTGTGTCATCTCCAGTATTTATTTGTGTGTACATGAACCTATAGATATTTTGGAAATAGGATGTTGATATTATGTCTATTATATGTTGGTACACCGTCTAATCTATAAATGTATTCCGCAGTCTATCTTTGTTGAATCGCCTGGGAGTGGAGAGAGTCTTCCCGACCTTGGAGAGACGGTTCTGTTGCCAGTTTCCAGTTAAGTCAAAATTAAGTGTGTTGTCCGGATTGTCTTGACTGGCTGTCCTTTTTGTCAAGTTAGATAAGTCTTCTTATTCTTTTATTCTTCGTCTATGTATACATGCTTTTGGGGTTTTTGGGTTAGAACTATAGTAGTTGTACTGTCGCAGTAAGTGGCGCAGACAACCGGCTTACCACATTGTGGTTGGGGGAAAAAGGGACGTTAGGTTCTACGTCGAAAAAGTTCTTAAGGGCTGTGTAATTGTATAGATTGTCTTGTTTACTTTCTTCAACATTTTACGTAATTATGGCGGAACTTAAAGAACTGATGGAGGTAGGAACAACAATGGGTCTTACAGGTAAAGATTTATCAGCGTTCATTACAGAACAGCAGAAGATTTTGAGAGATGAACGGGCTGCTGAAAAAGAGGAACGGGCTGCTGAGAGAGAGGCGAAAATTAGAATAGCAAAGATAGAGAACCAAAGAAAGGAACATAGTGATAAAGAAGGAAGTACCCATCTTAAATCTAAAATACCTTACTTAAATGACAAGGAGGAAGATGTTGACGCTTATCTCAGAAGATTTGAACTAAATGCTTTGCAACAGTTTGGGGAAGATAAGTCAAAGTGGTGGTTGCCCCTTGCTAATCTGTTACAGGGAAAGGCACTAACTTATTTTAAAGAAATGCCACCTGAAGATGTTGGAGAGTACGATAAATTTAAAGCACTCCTTCTACGACGATTTGCTCACACAGAGGATGTTTTTCGTGAGAAATTTAGAAATAGCCGTCCTGACTCTAAAGAAGATTTAGCTGCTTTTGCTGCACGAATCGCAGATTATTTCGACCGGTGGGTAGACTTAGCCGGAACTACTAAGGATTATGGTGGTTTACGGGACATGATGGTACTAGAGCAACTGTATGCTGGCTCAAGTAAGGAATTAGCAGCTTTTCTGAAAGAGAGGAAACCGGAATCAGTGAAAAAGGCGGTAGAGCTCAGTGAGCAGTTTCGGGCCGCTCACCCTAATAAACCTATCTCGAGAGGAAGTACCCAGGGAACTCAGTTCCTTGCTTATGCCACTGGCGAGGGGGTATCTGATTTAAGAGGTAGGAATCCTTTTAGAGGTCGAGGTGGTAGAGGTTTTGGAGGTGCAGGAAATAGAACCAATAACTGGGGTGGCTATAATCAAATTAGTCAAGGTCGTGGACGTGGTGGTTGGCAAAATGGTGATAGAGATAGCGCTGAAAGACGAGGCTCGGGTTATCAACCACAAGGTAAACATATTGTATGCTATCAATGTAGGGGTTTAGGACATTTTGTTAGTGAATGCCCTTCGAACGTATGTCGAAAATGTCAGAAAAGGGGACATGTTACGAGGAACTGCCCTACTCAGTCCACTGCATCGGTGATGCATGGAGATATCAGAAATCCAGAATCGCAAGTCAACGCTTCACCAAATAAGGATAAAGAAAACATGAAGCACACTAACTGTAACGTTACACATGAATGTGGCTGTGGTCATGTAGTAATTAGGTCATGTCAGGATAATGGAAGTTTAAATATTTTGCCAGGATTTGTTGGCGATAGACAAGTGACAGTACTGCGAGATTCGGGAGCCACAGTAATTGGGGTACATGAGGATTTAGTAGAGAAATCTCAGTTGACAGGTACTACAGTACCATGTGTACAATTTTCAGGCACTGTTGAGCACATGCCTCTGGCAAGAATAGTGGTCGATACACCTTTTCTATGTGGTAAAGTTTCGGCAGTGGTAGGAAAATTCCCAGGGGCAGAACTGATAATTGGAAATGTTTCAGGGGTTCTGAGCCCAACGCCAAAAAAATTGGCTGAATGGTCCAAACTTAAGGGGGTGGAGATAATAGCTCCGGTTCAGACTCGTGGACAGAGTAAAAGTCAAAAGGTGGATCGCCCATTGAAAGGGTCAGTAATTGCCTTGGATGTTTCTCCAGAACAGATGGCTAAATTACAACGAGAAGATACAAACTTACAATCCTGTTTTAAGGATATGAACTTAGGCATTGTTAAGCAGTATAAAAATGCATCTGCAACATACAGGATAGATGATGGTATTCTATACCGCAAATATACGAGGGAACCACAAGAGGTTACGCAGTTAATGGTACCCAGATCATTGATTCTGACAGTACTCCATTTGGCACATGATGTTCCCATGGCTGGACATATGGGAATTGCTAGGACTAAAGAAAGAGTCTTAAAGAATTTTTACTGGCCGTACTTAGACAGAGATATTAAAGCATACTGTCGCTCATGTGATATATGTCAGAAAACTACTGCTAAGGGACGCACGCCTAGAGCTCCTTTACAGGAGGTACCAGTGGTTGCAGAACCATTTCACAAAATTGCTATAGATATGGTGGGCCCAATTTTTCCGGCGACAGATAGAGGAAATAGGTACATTTTGACAATGATAGATGAGGCTACTAGATGGCCGGAGGCTTTTCCTCTGCGAAATACAACAACAGCAGCCATTGCTGAGAAATTAATAGAGGCTTTTTCAAGACTAGGCATCCCTAAACAAGTTCTTTCGGATAATGGTTCAAACTTTACGTCAGAAGAAATGAAACAGTTATACCGGGAACTTAAAATCCAACCTATTACAGCTTCCCCTTACTCACCTCAGTCTAATGGTAAGGTGGAAAGATGGAATGCAACTCTCAAATCTATGCTGAAAAGAGTTTCGGAAGATCACCCCAAGGATTGGGATCGTTACGTTCCTGCAGTAATGTTCGCATATAGAGAAGTACGAAACGAATCAACAGGGTTCAGTCCATTTGAAATGTTGTATGGTCGTTCCCCAAGGGGACCTACAGATCTCCTTAGGGACATGCTCACAGACTCGACCAGTCACGAACAGGTCTCTGTGTTCGAGTATATTACCAATCTGCGCCAGAGATTAGCACAATCTCATGAGTTGGCCCAAAAAGCATCTAAGGAAGCTGCGAAAAAAACCAAGCAGTACAAAGATAAAGGGACAAAACTGCGTTCTTTTATACCGGGAGATAAAATTCTATTATTATTACCCACTGACCATAACAAATTGCTCATGCAATGGAAGGGACCGTATACGGTATTGTATGCTTCCTCAAGGGTTGACTACGCTATAGACATCAATGGCACTGCCAAAGTGTTCCATATTAATATGTTGCAACAATATTTTGATCGTCCAGCATATTTGAGTTCTGTTGAGCAAGAGGAAAATGTTCTGATGATGGCATGTACAGGGATGGTGTTTGAAGAGGATGACATGTCCACAGATCCTGAGAGAGTTGAAGAAGTAAAGATAGAATTACCTCCCTTGGAAACATCTCATTCATTTCGCGATGTAGACATAAATCCTAAATTGACAAGCTTTCAGGGAAAACAGATCAAAGCTTTGCTTTCATCTTTTGGGGATGTGGTGTATGAAAGTCGAATGAGTGCACGGAGGAACGGAAGGGTGAGTGAAAGCGTGAAAAGTTAAAGTTGGTGCACTTGAAAAACACGGAGGGCACTGCAGTGAACGGGGAGAATGAGGAAAGTCAACGACACGTAGGGGGACTGGAGGATTCTGTTTGTACACCTTGAAGGCGACAGTGGAGGTCGTCTCGAGTGGTGAATGCTGGTGACAGGGTAGATCGTTCCAGTGATGGTGTTTCCGACGACAGTGTAGGTCGTCTCGAGTGGTGAATGCTGGCGACAGGGTAGATCGTTCCAGTGATGATGTTTCCGACGACAGTGTAGGTCGTCTCGAGTGGTGAATGCTGGCGACAGGGTAGATCGTTCCAGTGATGGTGTTTCCGACGACAGTGTAGGTCGTCTCGAGTGGTGAATGCTGGCGACAGGGTAGATCGTTCCAGTGATGGTGTTTCCGACGACAGTGTAGGTCGTCTCGAGTGGTGAATGCTGGCGACAGGGTAGATCGTTCCAGTGATGGTGTTTCCGACGACAGTGTAGGTCGTCTCGAGTGGTGAATGCTGGCGATGGTGTAGATCGTCCCAGTCGTGGTGTTTCCGACGACAGTGTCAGTCGTCTCGAGTGGTGAATGCTGACGGCAGTGTAGGTCGTCTCGAGTGGTGAATTATGGAAGACAGTGAATAGAAGTTAAGTATTTGGAGGACAGGAGAAAGGACATAAGTACGAGAGATTGATAATGATATGTGAAGGGGGTGGTGAGTGATGTCCATAAGTACGAGAGATTGATAATGATATGTGAAAGGGGTGGTGAGTGATGTCCATAAGTACGATAGAGGATAATGATATGTGAAGGGGGTGGTGAGTGATTGTATTGATAAATATTTTAGGTGTAATTCTATTTTAAAATTAATGATAAAGTGTATAAATTGGGTATGAATTCGAGCGTATGACTCATGTTGTCTTGGAGTGAGGGAAGTAGTTTATCACGTTTTATGATTGTATCGTCATAGTGTGTTGTCTATCTTATGTATCCTTGTCTATTCTATCCTTCCTCAGCACAGTAGCTTTGCGTTTTCTGTTGTTGTGGGAGATGGGTTATTCGGGGTAAACGTTGTTCGTTTTTGTTGTTTTGTGATCAGGAGACCACGTCTTGAGAACCTGTGACATTTTGGGGGCTCGTCCTGGGGAATGTGACATTTTGGGGGCTCGTCCTGGGGAATTGACATTTTGGGGGCTCGTCCGTTTGAAATCCTTGGGAATTGACATTTTGTGACTTATTCTGTAGATTTGTACATTTCTATACCCATCTCGTCTCGTTTGTGTCATCTCCAGTATTTATTTGTGTGTACATGAACCTATAGATATTTTGGAAATAGGATGTTGATATTATGTCTATTATATGTTGGTACACCGTCTAATCTATAAATGTATTCCGCAGTCTATCTTTGTTGAATCGCCTGGGAGTGGAGAGAGTCTTCCCGACCTTGGAGAGACGGTTCTGTTGCCAGTTTCCAGTTAAGTCAAAATTAAGTGTGTTGTCCGGATTGTCTTGACTGGCTGTCCTTTTTGTCAAGTTAGATAAGTCTTCTTATTCTTTTATTCTTCGTCTATGTATACATGCTTTTGGGGTTTTTGGGTTAGAACTATAGTAGTTGTACTGTCGCAGTAAGTGGCGCAGACAACCGGCTTACCACATTGTGGTTGGGGGAAAAAGGGACGTTAGGTTCTACGTCGAAAAAGTTCTTAAGGGCTGTGTAATTGTATAGATTGTCTTGTTTACTTTCTTCAACATTTTACGTAATTATGGCGGAACTTAAAGAACTGATGGAGGTAGGAACAACAATGGGTCTTACAGGTAAAGATTTATCAGCGTTCATTACAGAACAGCAGAAGATTTTGAGAGATGAACGGGCTGCTGAAAAAGAGGAACGGGCTGCTGAGAGAGAGGCGAAAATTAGAATAGCAAAGATAGAGAACCAAAGAAAGGAACATAGTGATAAAGAAGGAAGTACCCATCTTAAATCTAAAATACCTTACTTAAATGACAAGGAGGAAGATGTTGACGCTTATCTCAGAAGATTTGAACTAAATGCTTTGCAACAGTTTGGGGAAGATAAGTCAAAGTGGTGGTTGCCCCTTGCTAATCTGTTACAGGGAAAGGCACTAACTTATTTTAAAGAAATGCCACCTGAAGATGTTGGAGAGTACGATAAATTTAAAGCACTCCTTCTACGACGATTTGCTCACACAGAGGATGTTTTTCGTGAGAAATTTAGAAATAGCCGTCCTGACTCTAAAGAAGATTTAGCTGCTTTTGCTGCACGAATCGCAGATTATTTCGACCGGTGGGTAGACTTAGCCGGAACTACTAAGGATTATGGTGGTTTATGGGACATGATGGTACTAGAGCAACTGTATGCTGGCTCAAGTAAGGAATTAGCAGCTTTTCTGAAAGAGAGGAAACCGGAATCAGTGAAAAAGGCGGTAGAGCTCAGTGAGCAGTTTCGGGCCGCTCACCCTAATAAACCTATCTCGAGAGGAAGTACCCAGGGAACTCAGTTCCTTGCTTATGCCACTGGCGAGGGGGTATCTGATTTAAGAGGTAGGAATCCTTTTAGAGGTCGAGGTGGTAGAGGTTTTGGAGGTGCAGGAAATAGAACCAATAACTGGGGTGGCTATAATCAAATTAGTCAAGGTCGTGGACGTGGTGGTTGGCAAAATGGTGATAGAGATAGCGCTGAAAGACGAGGCTCGGGTTATCAACCACAAGGTAAACATATTGTATGCTATCAATGTAGGGGTTTAGGACATTTTGTTAGTGAATGCCCTTCGAACGTATGTCGAAAATGTCAGAAAAGGGGACATGTTACGAGGAACTGCCCTACTCAGTCCACTGCATCGGTGATGCATGGAGATATCAGAAATCCAGAATCGCAAGTCAACGCTTCACCAAATAAGGATAAAGAAAACATGAAGCACACTAACTGTAACGTTACACATGAATGTGGCTGTGGTCATGTAGTAATTAGGTCATGTCAGGATAATGGAAGTTTAAATATTTTGCCAGGATTTGTTGGCGATAGACAAGTGACAGTACTGCGAGATTCGGGAGCCACAGTAATTGGGGTACATGAGGATTTAGTAGAGAAATCTCAGTTGACAGGTACTACAGTACCATGTGTACAATTTTCAGGCACTGTTGAGCACATGCCTCTGGCAAGAATAGTGGTCGATACACCTTTTCTATGTGGTAAAGTTTCGGCAGTGGTAGGAAAATTCCCAGGGGCAGAACTGATAATTGGAAATGTTTCAGGGGTTCTGAGCCCAACGCCAAAAAAATTGGCTGAATGGTCCAAACTTAAGGGGGTGGAGATAATAGCTCCGGTTCAGACTCGTGGACAGAGTAAAAGTCAAAAGGTGGATCGCCCATTGAAAGGGTCAGTAATTGCCTTGGATGTTTCTCCAGAACAGATGGCTAAATTACAACGAGAAGATACAAACTTACAATCCTGTTTTAAGGATATGAACTTAGGCATTGTTAAGCAGTATAAAAATGCATCTGCAACATACAGGATAGATGATGGTATTCTATACCGCAAATATACGAGGGAACCACAAGAGGTTACGCAGTTAATGGTACCCAGATCATTGATTCTGACAGTACTCCATTTGGCACATGATGTTCCCATGGCTGGACATATGGGAATTGCTAGGACTAAAGAAAGAGTCTTAAAGAATTTTTACTGGCCGTACTTAGACAGAGATATTAAAGCATACTGTCGCTCATGTGATATATGTCAGAAAACTACTGCTAAGGGACGCACGCCTAGAGCTCCTTTACAGGAGGTACCAGTGGTTGCAGAACCATTTCACAAAATTGCTATAGATATGGTGGGCCCAATTTTTCCGGCGACAGATAGAGGAAATAGGTACATTTTGACAATGATAGATGAGGCTACTAGATGGCCGGAGGCTTTTCCTCTGCGAAATACAACAACAGCAGCCATTGCTGAGAAATTAATAGAGGCTTTTTCAAGACTAGGCATCCCTAAACAAGTTCTTTCGGATAATGGTTCAAACTTTACGTCAGAAGAAATGAAACAGTTATACCGGGAACTTAAAATCCAACCTATTACAGCTTCCCCTTACTCACCTCAGTCTAATGGTAAGGTGGAAAGATGGAATGCAACTCTCAAATCTATGCTGAAAAGAGTTTCGGAAGATCACCCCAAGGATTGGGATCGTTACGTTCCTGCAGTAATGTTCGCATATAGAGAAGTACGAAACGAATCAACAGGGTTCAGTCCATTTGAAATGTTGTATGGTCGTTCCCCAAGGGGACCTACAGATCTCCTTAGGGACATGCTCACAGACTCGACCAGTCACGAACAGGTCTCTGTGTTCGAGTATATTACCAATCTGCGCCAGAGATTAGCACAATCTCATGAGTTGGCCCAAAAAGCATCTAAGGAAGCTGCGAAAAAAACCAAGCAGTACAAAGATAAAGGGACAAAACTGCGTTCTTTTATACCGGGAGATAAAATTCTATTATTATTACCCACTGACCATAACAAATTGCTCATGCAATGGAAGGGACCGTATACGGTATTGTATGCTTCCTCAAGGGTTGACTACGCTATAGACATCAATGGCACTGCCAAAGTGTTCCATATTAATATGTTGCAACAATATTTTGATCGTCCAGCATATTTGAGTTCTGTTGAGCAAGAGGAAAATGTTCTGATGATGGCATGTACAGGGATGGTGTTTGAAGAGGATGACATGTCCACAGATCCTGAGAGAGTTGAAGAAGTAAAGATAGAATTACCTCCCTTGGAAACATCTCATTCATTTCGCGATGTAGACATAAATCCTAAATTGACAAGCTTTCAGGGAAAACAGATCAAAGCTTTGCTTTCATCTTTTGGGGATGTGGTGTATGAAAGTCGAATGAGTGCACGGAGGAACGGAAGGGTGAGTGAAAGCGTGAAAAGTTAAAGTTGGTGCACTTGAAAAACACGGACGGCACTGCAGTGAACGGGGAGAATGAGGAAAGTCAACGACACGTAGGGGGACTGGAGGATTCTGTTTGTACACCTTGAAGGCGACAGTGGAGGTCGTCTCGAGTGGTGAATGCTGGTGACAGGGTAGATCGTTCCAGTGATGGTGTTTCCGACGACAGTGTAGGTCGTCTCGAGTGGTGAATGCTGGCGACAGGGTAGATCGTTCCAGTGATGGTGTTTCCGACGACAGTGTAGGTCGTCTCGAGTGGTGAATGCTGGCGACAGGGTAGATCGTTCCAGTGATGGTGTTTCCGACGACAGTGTAGGTCGTCTCGAGTGGTGAATGCTGGCGACAGGGTAGATCGTTCCAGTGATGGTGTTTCCGACGACAGTGTAGGTCGTCTCGAGTGGTGAATGCTGGCGATGGTGTAGATCGTCCCAGTCGTGGTGTTTCCGACGACAGTGTCAGTCGTCTCGAGTGGTGAATGCTGACGGCAGTGTAGGTCGTCTCGAGTGGTGAATTATGGAAGACAGTGAATAGAAGTTAAGTATTTGGAGGACAGGAGAAAGGACATAAGTACGAGAGATTGATAATGATATGTGAAGGGGGTGGTGAGTGATGTCCATAAGTACGAGAGATTGATAATGATATGTGAAAGGGGTGGTGAGTGATGTCCATAAGTACGATAGAGGATAATGATATGTGAAGGGGGTGGTGAGTGATTGTATTGATAAATATTTTAGGTGTAATTCTATTTTAAAATTAATGATAAAGTGTATAAATTGGGTATGAATTCGAGCGTATGACTCATGTTGTCTTGGAGTGAGGGAAGTAGTTTATCACGTTTTATGATTGTATCGTCATAGTGTGTTGTCTATCTTATGTATCCTTGTCTATTCTATCCTTCCTCAGCACAGTAGCTTTGCGTTTTCTGTTGTTGTGGGAGATGGGTTATTCGGGGTAAACGTTGTTCGTTTTTGTTGTTTTGTGATCAGGAGACCACGTCTTGGGAACCTGTGACATTTTGGGGGCTCGTCCTGGGGAATGTGACATTTTGGGGGCTCGTCCTGGGGAATTGACATTTTGGGGGCTCGTCCGTTTGAAATCCTTGGGAATTGACATTTTGTGACTTATTCTGTAGATTTGTACATTTCTATACCCATCTCGTCTCGTTTGTGTCATCTCCAGTATTTATTTGTGTGTACATGAACCTATAGATATTTTGGAAATAGGATGTTGATATTATGTCTATTATATGTTGGTACACCGTCTAATCTATAAATGTATTCCGCAGTCTATCTTTGTTGAATCGCCTGGGAGTGGAGAGAGTCTTCCCGACCTTGGAGAGACGGTTCTGTTGCCAGTTTCCAGTTAAGTCAAAATTAAGTGTGTTGTCCGGATTGTCTTGACTGGCTGTCCTTTTTGTCAAGTTAGATAAGTCTTCTTATTCTTTTATTCTTCGTCTATGTATACATGCTTTTGGGGTTTTTGGGTTAGAACTATAGTAGTTGTACTGTCGCAGTAAGTGGCGCAGACAACCGGCTTACCACATTGTGGTTGGGGGAAAAAGGGACGTTAGGTTCTACGTCGAAAAAGTTCTTAAGGGCTGTGTAATTGTATAGATTGTCTTGTTTACTTTCTTCAACATTTTACGTAATTATGGCGGAACTTAAAGAACTGATGGAGGTAGGAACAACAATGGGTCTTACAGGTAAAGATTTATCAGCGTTCATTACAGAACAGCAGAAGATTTTGAGAGATGAACGGGCTGCTGAAAAAGAGGAACGGGCTGCTGAGAGAGAGGCGAAAATTAGAATAGCAAAGATAGAGAACCAAAGAAAGGAACATAGTGATAAAGAAGGAAGTACCCATCTTAAATCTAAAATACCTTACTTAAATGACAAGGAGGAAGATGTTGACGCTTATCTCAGAAGATTTGAACTAAATGCTTTGCAACAGTTTGGGGAAGATAAGTCAAAGTGGTGGTTGCCCCTTGCTAATCTGTTACAGGGAAAGGCACTAACTTATTTTAAAGAAATGCCACCTGAAGATGTTGGAGAGTACGATAAATTTAAAGCACTCCTTCTACGACGATTTGCTCACACAGAGGATGTTTTTCGTGAGAAATTTAGAAATAGCCGTCCTGACTCTAAAGAAGATTTAGCTGCTTTTGCTGCACGAATCGCAGATTATTTCGACCGGTGGGTAGACTTAGCCGGAACTACTAAGGATTATGGTGGTTTACGGGACATGATGGTACTAGAGCAACTGTATGCTGGCTCAAGTAAGGAATTAGCAGCTTTTCTGAAAGAGAGGAAACCGGAATCAGTGAAAAAGGCGGTAGAGCTCAGTGAGCAGTTTCGGGCCGCTCACCCTAATAAACCTATCTCGAGAGGAAGTACCCAGGGAACTCAGTTCCTTGCTTATGCCACTGGCGAGGGGGTATCTGATTTAAGAGGTAGGAATCCTTTTAGAGGTCGAGGTGGTAGAGGTTTTGGAGGTGCAGGAAATAGAACCAATAACTGGGGTGGCTATAATCAAATTAGTCAAGGTCGTGGACGTGGTGGTTGGCAAAATGGTGATAGAGATAGCGCTGAAAGACGAGGCTCGGGTTATCAACCACAAGGTAAACATATTGTATGCTATCAATGTAGGGGTTTAGGACATTTTGTTAGTGAATGCCCTTCGAACGTATGTCGAAAATGTCAGAAAAGGGGACATGTTACGAGGAACTGCCCTACTCAGTCCACTGCATCGGTGATGCATGGAGATATCAGAAATCCAGAATCGCAAGTCAACGCTTCACCAAATAAGGATAAAGAAAACATGAAGCACACTAACTGTAACGTTACACATGAATGTGGCTGTGGTCATGTAGTAATTAGGTCATGTCAGGATAATGGAAGTTTAAATATTTTGCCAGGATTTGTTGGCGATAGACAAGTGACAGTACTGCGAGATTCGGGAGCCACAGTAATTGGGGTACATGAGGATTTAGTAGAGAAATCTCAGTTGACAGGTACTACAGTACCATGTGTACAATTTTCAGGCACTGTTGAGCACATGCCTCTGGCAAGAATAGTGGTCGATACACCTTTTCTATGTGGTAAAGTTTCGGCAGTGGTAGGAAAATTCCCAGGGGCAGAACTGATAATTGGAAATGTTTCAGGGGTTCTGAGCCCAACGCCAAAAAAATTGGCTGAATGGTCCAAACTTAAGGGGGTGGAGATAATAGCTCCGGTTCAGACTCGTGGACAGAGTAAAAGTCAAAAGGTGGATCGCCCATTGAAAGGGTCAGTAATTGCCTTGGATGTTTCTCCAGAACAGATGGCTAAATTACAACGAGAAGATACAAACTTACAATCCTGTTTTAAGTAGAGGATTATCATTTATTATGTATGTTCTTGTATCTAGTATTTCAGCTTTGCACCATAACGCACCATTCAAGGATTCCTTGATCGGTGACGTAGTACACAAAATAATGGCAGTTACAGACCGCAAGTTCATAATCCTTTGAAGACTGTTTATTTCATTGCTGTTAATAAACGAATCATTTCAATTTAAAGAGCAAAGACTCTGTAGTCATTTATGAAATAAACCGAACGGAATGTCAAACCCAGAGAACGCACATCAGTCTACAGAGATCAAATGCCCTGCCCCCAGTTGCACAGCGTCATGGCCATCGTCCCTAGCTGCTGAAGTCCTGGTGCGGTTGTTGGACCTTCACGAGCGTACAGCTCATCCGGTCACTGCACACACACCCCATGCCACAGGGGCCAAGACAGAAAAAGTAAGGAGGCCGTCAATATCTGCTTCGGGTACCAGCGAAGAGTGGGCTTACTTCGTTCAACGATGGACCGACTACAAACAGGCCACTAAACTCTCTGGCCCGGACATCATATTCCAACTGCTCGAGTGCTGTGACGATGTTCTCAGGCGAGACCTCACACGAAGCTTCAAATCCCTCACATCAAACGACGAGCCCAAACTCCTCCAGCTCATCAAGTCCCTGGCAGTGCGCCAGGAGAATGTCATGGTGGCACGGCTTGAACTGCAGCAGATGAAACAAGACAGGGATGAACCAATAAGGGCTTTCTCGGCTAGATTAAAAGGACAGGCCAGCATTTGTCAATACTCGATCGGTTGCGGGTGTGGTGCCCAGATCAGCTACAGCGACCAAATGGTTAGGGACACAATCATTGTCGGCCTGGCAGATGATGACATTCGCCTGGATGTGTTAGGACAGGCTAACCAGGACATGACGGTCGAGGAGACCATTCGGTATGTGGAAGCAAAAGAAAGTGGGAAGCGCTCGGCTGGACGCATCAAACCGTCTCCAGTCCCATTAGCAGTTGATGCCACCAGCACATACAGACAGTATGAAAAGAGAAAGTTTCAAACCCGCCCACCGGATAAAAAACCTAACACTCCTCCATGTGGCCATTGCGGCAAAACTGGCCATGGCCGAAGACAACAAGAACGAATGGATCACTGCCCGGCCTACAACCACACATGTACCAAATGTGGTTTACTCCACCACTTTGAAAGTGTATGCAGGAAATCCAAGAAACCACAAAACGATTCAGCGACTGCGGTATTCGAGTCCCTTTGCACAATCTACGACGAGACACCCTCAGAGCACATGGCCGAATCCATCTCCCTTGATCATCATATCTATGACTCTATACAAGACTTGTGGAAAAGACGGCCCTCTGACCCCCAACCCACCATCATGATCAGCGTTCAGGCGCTCCCAGAAGATGCTGTGGACTTGGGAATCAAACCCACCTTTGAGCTTGCATCAAAAACAGTCAGGTCACCTGCTGTGGCAGACACAGGATGCCAATCCTGCCTCGCCGGGACCACGTTGCTTCACCAACTTGGTCTGACCAAGAGCCATCTACTTCCCACTACTATGAGGATGAAGGCAGCAAATACAGAGCCCATCGGCATCATAGGTGCGCTTGTCCTCCGCATAACCGGCTACAAAAGAGGGAAAGAACCATGCACAACCCGCCAAATAGTGTACATTACAGAGTCAACAGAAAAAATATTTTTATCCATGGAAGCGTGCATTGCCCTAGGTCTACTGTCTACCAACTTCCCTTCAATTGGCTCAACCTCCAGTTTGGAGAATGAAAATCAAGACAACCCTGGCACCACTGATCAATGCAGATGCCCTCTACGACAAGCTCCTCCAACTGTTCCAAAATCCCTTCCCTTCCCCGCCACAGAGGAAAACAGGGAAAAACTAGAACAGTGGCTGTTGAAACATTACAAAAGCAGCACATTTAATGTGTGTGAACATCAGCCCCTACCCATGATGTCAGGCCCTCCAATGAAAATCATGATTGACCCAGATGCCAAGCCTGTGGCATACCATAATCCCATCCCAGTACCAGTTCACTGGCAAGATGAAGTAAAAGCTGGTTTGGATCAAGACGTACAACTCGGGGTAATCGAACCTGTCCCTGTGGGCACACCGGTAACATGGTGTCATCGCATGGTCATATGCGCTAAGAAGTCTGGCAAGCCACGGCGCACGGTCGACTTTCAGGCTCTGAACCGCCACGCCACCAGAGAGACACACCACACCCAATCACCATTCCACCAGGCTCGCATAGTTCCACCTAACACCCGGAAAACAACATTCGACGCTTGGAATGGCTACCACAGCATTCTCCTTGACCAGAAGGACAGACACTTGACCACTTTTATCACACCATGGGGTCGGTACAGGTATTGTGTCTGCCCTCAAGGATATATAGCCTCAGGAGACGCTTACACGAGAAGATTTGATGAACTTGTCAGTGACGTTCAAAACAAAACAAAAGTTGTTGACGACACCATAATGTGGTCCTCTACCATAGAGGATAGCTTCTTCCAGGCTGCTGAATGGTTGGACATCTGTGGCCGAAACGGTATCACCCTTAACCCAAGCAAATTCACATTCGCTAAGAACACTGTTACATTTGCAGGGTTTGATATCACCCCCACCTCCGTTCGACCATGCCCACAAGTACTTGAGGCAATTAAGAATTTCCCCAAACCTCGAAACGTGACAGACATCAGGAGCTGGTTTGGGTTAGTGAACCAAGTTGCATACGCATTTGCCTCTGCTGAGAGAATGCAACCATTCCGCTCCTTCCTAAAGCCAAATACGCCATTCACTTGGACAAACACTATGGATGATCTATTTGAAGAGACAAAGCACATCATTATCGAGGAAATCAAACATGGTGTGGAGATATTCAGCAAAGCCAAACCAACATGCCTTGCAACAGATTACAGCAAGGAAGGTATTGGCTTCTGGCTTTTCCAGAAACATTGTGCGTGCATATCTACAAAACCATTCTGCTGTCGTACAGGATGGAAGATGACATTGGTTGGCAGTCGCTTTACCTCATCTGCTGAGTCCAGATATGCGCCTATAGAAGGAGAGGCACTGGCAGCGGTAGACGCCCTCGAGAAGACACGCCATTTTGTACTTGGATGCCCCAACTTGACAATAGTTGTTGATCACAAGCCACTCCTCAAAGTGTTTGGTGACAGGAGCCTAGATGCCATTCCTAACCCACGCCTAAGGAACTTGAAAGAAAAGACCCTCAGATTCAGGTTCCAAATCGTTCACATCCCAGGGATTCGCCATGCTGCTGCTGATGCTATGTCACGTCACCCAGTCGGGCCACCCACCCAAATATTCCTGCCCGACGACATTACTACTGTGATGGAGGTGGATCACAATATCCCGACGGGACATCATAATTTCCTCATGGCAATAAGAGCTAAATCGGACACCACAACTATTAGCTCAAGTGAAGACGAGATGTTGGGTGCCAGTTCACTCACATGGGAAAATGTTCGTGTAGCTACAAGCAGTGAATACTCAGAGCTGATTGATTATGTAGAAAACGGATTCCCACAATCCAAGGATGATCTACCGAAAAAGCTGAGGGCCTTTTACCAATACAAAGATAAGCTCACCAGCTTTGATGGTGTGGTCCTATACAATGACCGTATCGTCATGCCACCCAGCCTCCGGGAGGCTGTCTTGTACTCGCTGCACTCCGCGCACCAGGGAGTCTCCCAGATGCATGCACGCGCAGACGCCTCATTCTTTTGGCCAGGCATGGCCACAGCCATCACCGAAATGCGTCTGCGCTGCTCGCCCTGCAACAGAATGACACCGTCACAACCCAGTGCTCCACCTACACCACCTATTTCGCCACATTACCCTTTCCAATCCATATGTGCAGACTATTTCCACTATGCAGGACACAATTACCTAGTAATAGTGGACAGATATAGTAACTGGCCCATTGTGGAGAGAGCAAGTGACGGCTCCAAAGGCCTCATATCAAGCCTCAGACGTACATTTGCCACATTCGGAATAAGTGACGAGCTATCCTCAGATGGGGGACCTGAATTTACCTCTACTGCTACCAAGACATTTTTACGCAACTGGGGAGTGCACCACCGCATATCATCCGTGGCTTTTCCTCATAGCAACAGTAGGGCAGAGATAGGTGTCAAAACGATCAAACGCTTAATTGTTGACAATAGTGGTCAGAATGGTGACATTAACACTAATGCCTTTCAGAGAGCCATCCTCCAATACCGCAACACACCTGACAGGGATACCCATATCTCGCCAGCCCAATGCATATTCGGTCGGCCTGTGCGGGATTTCATTCCAATATTTCCTGGGAAATACCTACCCCACCAGACATGGCAGGAGACATTGGCCTTGCGAGAGGATGCATTACGAAATAGACACATGCGTGATGCAGAGAGATTGTCAGCTCACACAAGAATCCTCCCTGCACTATCAGTGGGTGACTGTGTGCGCATACAGAATCAAACTGGACCATATCCAACAAAATGGGATAAAACAGGCATCGTCATCGAGGTTCGCCAATTTGACCAATACGTAGTGAGAGTGGACGGTTCAGGCAGGATGACCTTACGCAACAGGAAGTTCTTGAGAAAATATTTGCCAGTCATACCCAGATCACCACTGGCGGCTCTACCCTCACCGGCTACCACAACCCAAACAGCCAGACCATCAGGGCATCCAGTCGCACCACCCCAAATGTCCGAACCTTTCTCAACACCAGAAGTTAGACTAACAACACCGTTGCCAACCACTCCTCACAGCTGCATCCCATCACCAACCGATGAATCCTTGCAACACCAACAAGCGGATGGTGGCAGCCCTGATGACAACCCATTCCAGGCTAATACACCGCAACCTGTCTGTCCCCCTATTGCAGATAAATCACCGAGCAAGACACCCAACCGCACGCCCAGAGCTTTGCGGGCACTGAAAACTTTCAATAAAGCTGGCCTCAAAGAAGAAACATTACCTTCAACTCGCTTAAGGCGCAAATAATAACAACCATCACAACCTCTCCCTCCCTCTGACTTTAACATGTCAAAGCTATGGACTCATTGAATACATTATTATCCCCAATAACCTGTATAATACAATAATACATGTACATCACTTTCAGGTCACACTTGAGATACATTTTGTTCTTTCATTAGCACAGACAATTATAGCTTTGCAAAGTCAATACCATTCATCCAATTATTAATAGATCATCATGAGCTATTTATGGACAATTACCATTCAAACAAGCAGTTTCATGTTGTCGCTATTATATACTTTTACGTTCATTAATGCAGGGAGCATTGCTTTCTCATGGATGTATACAAGTTGTTATGGTTCCATGGCTCTAGTTCTATGTTGACATAATCAAAATGTTTCTTATACCTAAAATAAGTTATATAAATGTGATTATGTGTGATCGTTCATTTTCAGCCTTTGTATTTATACCTCTCAAAGACTTGGGGGGGGGGGGGCATAGAGGATTATCATTTATTATGTATGTTCTTGTATCTAGTATTTCAGCTTTGCACCATAACGCACCATTCAAGGATTCCTTGATCGGTGACGTAGTACACAAAATAATGGCAGTTACAGACCGCAAGTTCATAATCCTTTGAAGACTGTTTATTTCATTGCTGTTAATAAACGAATCATTTCAATTTAAAGAGCAAAGACTCTGTAGTCATTTATTAAGGATATGAACTTAGGCATTGTTAAGCAGTATAAAAATGCATCTGCAACATACAGGATAGATGATGGTATTCTATACCGCAAATATACGAGGGAACCACAAGAGGTTACGCAGTTAATGGTACCCAGATCATTGATTCTGACAGTACTCCATTTGGCACATGATGTTCCCATGGCTGGACATATGGGAATTGCTAGGACTAAAGAAAGAGTCTTAAAGAATTTTTACTGGCCGTACTTAGACAGAGATATTAAAGCATACTGTCGCTCATGTGATATATGTCAGAAAACTACTGCTAAGGGACGCACGCCTAGAGCTCCTTTACAGGAGGTACCAGTGGTTGCAGAACCATTTCACAAAATTGCTATAGATATGGTGGGCCCAATTTTTCCGGCGACAGATAGAGGAAATAGGTACATTTTGACAATGATAGATGAGGCTACTAGATGGCCGGAGGCTTTTCCTCTGCGAAATACAACAACAGCAGCCATTGCTGAGAAATTAATAGAGGCTTTTTCAAGACTAGGCATCCCTAAACAAGTTCTTTCGGATAATGGTTCAAACTTTACGTCAGAAGAAATGAAACAGTTATACCGGGAACTTAAAATCCAACCTATTACAGCTTCCCCTTACTCACCTCAGTCTAATGGTAAGGTGGAAAGATGGAATGCAACTCTCAAATCTATGCTGAAAAGAGTTTCGGAAGATCACCCCAAGGATTGGGATCGTAACGTTCCTGCAGTAATGTTCGCATATAGAGAAGTACGAAACGAATCAACAGGGTTCAGTCCATTTGAAATGTTGTATGGTCGTTCCCCAAGGGGACCTACAGATCTCCTTAGGGACATGCTCACAGACTCGACCAGTCACGAACAGGTCTCTGTGTTCGAGTATATTACCAATCTGCGCCAGAGATTAGCACAATCTCATGAGTTGGCCCAAAAAGCATCTAAGGAAGCTGCGAAAAAAACCAAGCAGTACAAAGATAAAGGGACAAAACTGCGTTCTTTTATACCGGGAGATAAAATTCTATTATTATTACCCACTGACCATAACAAATTGCTCATGCAATGGAAGGGACCGTATACGGTATTGTATGCTTCCTCAAGGGTTGACTACGCTATAGACATCAATGGCACTGCCAAAGTGTTCCATATTAATATGTTGCAACAATATTTTGATCGTCCAGCATATTTGAGTTCTGTTGAGCAAGAGGAAAATGTTCTGATGATGGCATGTACAGGGATGGTGTTTGAAGAGGATGACATGTCCACAGATCCTGAGAGAGTTGAAGAAGTAAAGATAGAATTACCTCCCTTGGAAACATCTCATTCATTTCGCGATGTAGACATAAATCCTAAATTGACAAGCTTTCAGGGAAAACAGATCAAAGCTTTGCTTTCATCTTTTGGGGATGTGGTGTATGAAAGTCGAATGAGTGCACGGAGGAACGGAAGGGTGAGTGAAAGCGTGAAAAGTTAAAGTTGGTGCACTTGAAAAACACGGACGGCACTGCAGTGAACGGGGAGAATGAGGAAAGTCAACGACACGTAGGGGGACTGGAGGATTCTGTTTGTACACCTTGAAGGCGACAGTGGAGGTCGTCTCGAGTGGTGAATGCTGGCGACAGGGTAGATCGTTCCAGTGATGGTGTTTCCGACGACAGTGTAGGTCGTCTCGAGTGGTGAATGCTGGCGACAGGGTAGATCGTTCCAGTGATGGTGTTTCCGACGACAGTGTAGGTCGTCTCGAGTGGTGAATGCTGGCGACAGGGTAGATCGTTCCAGTGATGGTGTTTCCGACGACAGTGTAGGTCGTCTCGAGTGGTGAATGCTGGCGACAGGGTAGATCGTTCCAGTGATGGTGTTTCCGACGACAGTGTAGGTCGTCTCGAGTGGTGAATGCTGGCGATGGTGTAGATCGTCCCAGTCGTGGTGTTTCCGACGACAGTGTCAGTCGTCTCGAGTGGTGAATGCTGACGGCAGTGTAGGTCGTCTCGAGTGGTGAATTATGGAAGACAGTGAATAGAAGTTAAGTATTTGGAGGACAGGAGAAAGGACATAAGTACGAGAGATTGATAATGATATGTGAAGGGGGTGGTGAGTGATGTCCATAAGTACGAGAGATTGATAATGATATGTGAAAGGGGTGGTGAGTGATGTCCATAAGTACGATAGAGGATAATGATATGTGAAGGGGGTGGTGAGTGATTGTATTGATAAATATTTTAGGTGTAATTCTATTTTAAAATTAATGATAAAGTGTATAAATTGGGTATGAATTCGAGCGTATGACTCATGTTGTCTTGGAGTGAGGGAAGTAGTTTATCACGTTTTATGATTGTATCGTCATAGTGTGTTGTCTATCTTATGTATCCTTGTCTATTCTATCCTTCCTCAGCACAGTAGCTTTGCGTTTTCTGTTGTTGTGGGAGATGGGTTATTCGGGGTAAACGTTGTTCGTTTTTGTTGTTTTGTGATCAGGAGACCACGTCTTGGGAACCTGTGACATTTTGGGGGCTCGTCCTGGGGAATGTGACATTTTGGGGGCTCGTCCTGGGGAATTGACATTTTGGGGGCTCGTCCGTTTGAAATCCTTGGGAATTGACATTTTGTGACTTATTCTGTAGATTTGTACATTTCTATACCCATCTCGTCTCGTTTGTGTCATCTCCAGTATTTATTTGTGTGTACATGAACCTATAGATATTTTGGAAATAGGATGTTGATATTATGTCTATTATATGTTGGTACACCGTCTAATCTATAAATGTATTCCGCAGTCTATCTTTGTTGAATCGCCTGGGAGTGGAGAGAGTCTTCCCGACCTTGGAGAGACGGTTCTGTTGCCAGTTTCCAGTTAAGTCAAAATTAAGTGTGTTGTCCGGATTGTCTTGACTGGCTGTCCTTTTTGTCAAGTTAGATAAGTCTTCTTATTCTTTTATTCTTCGTCTATGTATACATGCTTTTGGGGTTTTTGGGTTAGAACTATAGTAGTTGTACTGTCGCAGTAAGTGGCGCAGACAACCGGCTTACCACATTGTGGTTGGGGGAAAAAGGGACGTTTGGTTCTACGTCGAAAAAGTTCTTAAGGGCTGTGTAATTGTATAGATTGTCTTGTTTACTTTCTTCAACATTTTACGTAATTATGGCGGAACTTAAAGAACTGATGGAGGTAGGAACAACAATGGGTCTTACAGGTAAAGATTTATCAGCGTTCATTACAGAACAGCAGAAGATTTTGAGAGATGAACGGGCTGCTGAAAAAGAGGAACGGGCTGCTGAGAGAGAGGCGAAAATTAGAATAGCAGAGATAGAGAACCAAAGAAAGGAACATAGTGATAAAGAAGGAAGTACCCATCTTAAATCTAAAATACCTTACTTAAATGACAAGGAGGAAGATGTTGACGCTTATCTCAGAAGATTTGAACTAAATGCTTTGCAACAGTTTGGGGAAGATAAGTCAAAGTGGTGGTTGCCCCTTGCTAATCTGTTACAGGGAAAGGCACTAACTTATTTTAAAGAAATGCCACCTGAAGATGTTGGAGAGTACGATAAATTTAAAGCACTCCTTCTACGACGATTTGCTCACACAGAGGATGTTTTTCGTGAGAAATTTAGAAATAGCCGTCCTGACTCTAAAGAAGATTTAGCTGCTTTTGCTGCACGAATCGCAGATTATTTCGACCGGTGGGTAGACTTAGCCGGAACTACTAAGGATTATGGTGGTTTACGGGACATGATGGTACTAGAGCAACTGTATGCTGGCTCAAGTAAGGAATTAGCAGCTTTTCTGAAAGAGAGGAAACCGGAATCAGTGAAAAAGGCGGTAGAGCTCAGTGAGCAGTTTCGGGCCGCTCACCCTAATAAACCTATCTCGAGAGGAAGTACCCAGGGAACTCAGTTCCTTGCTTATGCCACTGGCGAGGGGGTATCTGATTTAAGAGGTAGGAATCCTTTTAGAGGTCGAGGTGGTAGAGGTTTTGGAGGTGCAGGAAATAGAACCAATAACTGGGGTGGCTATAATCAAATTAGTCAAGGTCGTGGACGTGGTGGTTGGCAAAATGGTGATAGAGATAGCGCTGAAAGACGAGGCTCGGGTTATCAACCACAAGGTAAACATATTGTATGCTATCAATGTAGGGGTTTAGGACATTTTGTTAGTGAATGCCCTTCGAACGTATGTCGAAAATGTCAGAAAAGGGGACATGTTACGAGGAACTGCCCTACTCAGTCCACTGCATCGGTGATGCATGGAGATATCAGAAATCCAGAATCGCAAGTCAACGCTTCACCAAATAAGGATAAAGAAAACATGAAGCACACTAACTGTAACGTTACACATGAATGTGGCTGTGGTCATGTAGTAATTAGGTCATGTCAGGATAATGGAAGTTTAAATATTTTGCCAGGATTTGTTGGCGATAGACAAGTGACAGTACTGCGAGATTCGGGAGCCACAGTAATTGGGGTACATGAGGATTTAGTAGAGAAATCTCAGTTGACAGGTACTACAGTACCATGTGTACAATTTTCAGGCACTGTTGAGCACATGCCTCTGGCAAGAATAGTGGTCGATACACCTTTTCTATGTGGTAAAGTTTCGGCAGTGGTAGGAAAATTCCCAGGGGCAGAACTGATAATTGGAAATGTTTCAGGGGTTCTGAGCCCAACGCCAAAAAAATTGGCTGAATGGTCCAAACTTAAGGGGGTGGAGATAATAGCTCCGGTTCAGACTCGTGGACAGAGTAAAAGTCAAAAGGTGGATCGCCCATTGAAAGGGTCAGTAATTGCCTTGGATGTTTCTCCAGAACAGATGGCTAAATTACAACGAGAAGATACAAACTTACAATCCTGTTTTAAGGATATGAACTTAGGCATTGTTAAGCAGTATAAAAATGCATCTGCAACATACAGGATAGATGATGGTATTCTATACCGCAAATATACGAGGGAACCACAAGAGGTTACGCAGTTAATGGTACCCAGATCATTGATTCTGACAGTACTCCATTTGGCACATGATGTTCCCATGGCTGGACATATGGGAATTGCTAGGACTAAAGAAAGAGTCTTAAAGAATTTTTACTGGCCGTACTTAGACAGAGATATTAAAGCATACTGTCGCTCATGTGATATATGTCAGAAAACTACTGCTAAGGGACGCACGCCTAGAGCTCCTTTACAGGAGGTACCAGTGGTTGCAGAACCATTTCACAAAATTGCTATAGATATGGTGGGCCCAATTTTTCCGGCGACAGATAGAGGAAATAGGTACATTTTGACAATGATAGATGAGGCTACTAGATGGCCGGAGGCTTTTCCTCTGCGAAATACAACAACAGCAGCCATTGCTGAGAAATTAATAGAGGCTTTTTCAAGACTAGGCATCCCTAAACAAGTTCTTTCGGATAATGGTTCAAACTTTACGTCAGAAGAAATGAAACAGTTATACCGGGAACTTAAAATCCAACCTATTACAGCTTCCCCTTACTCACCTCAGTCTAATGGTAAGGTGGAAAGATGGAATGCAACTCTCAAATCTATGCTGAAAAGAGTTTCGGAAGATCACCCCAAGGATTGGGATCGTTACGTTCCTGCAGTAATGTTCGCATATAGAGAAGTACGAAACGAATCAACAGGGTTCAGTCCATTTGAAATGTTGTATGGTCGTTCCCCAAGGGGACCTACAGATCTCCTTAGGGACATGCTCACAGACTCGACCAGTCACGAACAGGTCTCTGTGTTCGAGTATATTACCAATCTGCGCCAGAGATTAGCACAATCTCATGAGTTGGCCCAAAAAGCATCTAAGGAAGCTGCGAAAAAAACCAAGCAGTACAAAGATAAAGGGACAAAACTGCGTTCTTTTATACCGGGAGATAAAATTCTATTATTATTACCCACTGACCATAACAAATTGCTCATGCAATGGAAGGGACCGTATACGGTATTGTATGCTTCCTCAAGGGTTGACTACGCTATAGACATCAATGGCACTGCCAAAGTGTTCCATATTAATATGTTGCAACAATATTTTGATCGTCCAGCATATTTGAGTTCTGTTGAGCAAGAGGAAAATGTTCTGATGATGGCATGTACAGGGATGGTGTTTGAAGAGGATGACATGTCCACAGATCCTGAGAGAGTTGAAGAAGTAAAGATAGAATTACCTCCCTTGGAAACATCTCATTCATTTCGCGATGTAGACATAAATCCTAAATTGACAAGCTTTCAGGGAAAACAGATCAAAGCTTTGCTTTCATCTTTTGGGGATGTGGTGTATGAAAGTCGAATGAGTGCACGGAGGAACGGAAGGGTGAGTGAAAGCGTGAAAAGTTAAAGTTGGTGCACTTGAAAAACACGGACGGCACTGCAGTGAACGGGGAGAATGAGGAAAGTCAACGACACGTAGGGGGACTGGAGGATTCTGTTTGTACACCTTGAAGGCGACAGTGGAGGTCGTCTCGAGTGGTGAATGCTGGTGACAGGGTAGATCGTTCCAGTGATGGTGTTTCCGACGACAGTGTAGGTCGTCTCGAGTGGTGAATGCTGGCGACAGGGTAGATCGTTCCAGTGATGGTGTTTCCGACGACAGTGTAGGTCGTCTCGAGTGGTGAATGCTGGCGACAGGGTAGATCGTTCCAGTGATGGTGTTTCCGACGACAGTGTAGGTCGTCTCGAGTGGTGAATGCTGGCGACAGGGTAGATCGTTCCAGTGATGGTGTTTCCGACGACAGTGTAGGTCGTCTCGAGTGGTGAATGCTGGCGATGGTGTAGATCGTCCCAGTCGTGGTGTTTCCGACGACAGTGTCAGTCGTCTCGAGTGGTGAATGCTGACGGCAGTGTAGGTCGTCTCGAGTGGTGAATTATGGAAGACAGTGAATAGAAGTTAAGTATTTGGAGGACAGGAGAAAGGACATAAGTACGAGAGATTGATAATGATATGTGAAGGGGGTGGTGAGTGATGTCCATAAGTACGAGAGATTGATAATGATATGTGAAAGGGGTGGTGAGTGATGTCCATAAGTACGATAGAGGATAATGATATGTGAAGGGGGTGGTGAGTGATTGTATTGATAAATATTTTAGGTGTAATTCTATTTTAAAATTAATGATAAAGTGTATAAATTGGGTATGAATTCGAGCGTATGACTCATGTTGTCTTGGAGTGAGGGAAGTAGTTTATCACGTTTTATGATTGTATCGTCATAGTGTGTTGTCTATCTTATGTATCCTTGTCTATTCTATCCTTCCTCAGCACAGTAGCTTTGCGTTTTCTGTTGTTGTGGGAGATGGGTTATTCGGGGTAAACGTTGTTCGTTTTTGTTGTTTTGTGATCAGGAGACCACGTCTTGGGAACCTGTGACATTTTGGGGGCTCGTCCTGGGGAATGTGACATTTTGGGGGCTCGTCCTGGGGAATTGACATTTTGGGGGCTCGTCCGTTTGAAATCCTTGGGAATTGACATTTTGTGACTTATTCTGTAGATTTGTACATTTCTATACCCATCTCGTCTCGTTTGTGTCATCTCCAGTATTTATTTGTGTGTACATGAACCTATAGATATTTTGGAAATAGGATGTTGATATTATGTCTATTATATGTTGGTACACCGTCTAATCTATAAATGTATTCCGCAGTCTATCTTTGTTGAATCGCCTGGGAGTGGAGAGAGTCTTCCCGACCTTGGAGAGACGGTTCTGTTGCCAGTTTCCAGTTAAGTCAAAATTAAGTGTGTTGTCCGGATTGTCTTGACTGGCTGTCCTTTTTGTCAAGTTAGATAAGTCTTCTTATTCTTTTATTCTTCGTCTATGTATACATGCTTTTGGGGTTTTTGGGTTAGAACTATAGTAGTTGTACTGTCGCAGTAAGTGGCGCAGACAACCGGCTTACCACATTGTGGTTGGGGGAAAAAGGGACGTTTGGTTCTACGTCGAAAAAGTTCTTAAGGGCTGTGTAATTGTATAGATTGTCTTGTTTACTTTCTTCAACATTTTACGTAATTATGGCGGAACTTAAAGAACTGATGGAGGTAGGAACAACAATGGGTCTTACAGGTAAAGATTTATCAGCGTTCATTACAGAACAGCAGAAGATTTTGAGAGATGAACGGGCTGCTGAAAAAGAGGAACGGGCTGCTGAGAGAGAGGCGAAAATTAGAATAGCAGAGATAGAGAACCAAAGAAAGGAACATAGTGATAAAGAAGGAAGTACCCATCTTAAATCTAAAATACCTTACTTAAATGACAAGGAGGAAGATGTTGACGCTTATCTCAGAAGATTTGAACTAAATGCTTTGCAACAGTTTGGGGAAGATAAGTCAAAGTGGTGGTTGCCCCTTGCTAATCTGTTACAGGGAAAGGCACTAACTTATTTTAAAGAAATGCCACCTGAAGATGTTGGAGAGTACGATAAATTTAAAGCACTCCTTCTACGACGATTTGCTCACACAGAGGATGTTTTTCGTGAGAAATTTAGAAATAGCCGTCCTGACTCTAAAGAAGATTTAGCTGCTTTTGCTGCACGAATCGCAGATTATTTCGACCGGTGGGTAGACTTAGCCGGAACTACTAAGGATTATGGTGGTTTACGGGACATGATGGTACTAGAGCAACTGTATGCTGGCTCAAGTAAGGAATTAGCAGCTTTTCTGAAAGAGAGGAAACCGGAATCAGTGAAAAAGGCGGTAGAGCTCAGTGAGCAGTTTTGGGCCGCTCACCCTAATAAACCTATCTCGAGAGGAAGTACCCAGGGAACTCAGTTCCTTGCTTATGCCACTGGCGAGGGGGTATCTGATTTTAAGAGGTAGGAATCCTTTTAGAGGTCGAGGTGGTAGAGGTTTTGGAGGTGCAGGAAATAGAACCAATAACTGGGGTGGCTATAATCAAATTAGTCAAGGTCGTGGACGTGGTGGTTGGCAAAATGGTGATAGAGATAGCGCTGAAAGACGAGGCTCGGGTTATCAACCACAAGGTAAACATATTGTATGCTATCAATGTAGGGGTTTAGGACATTTTGCTAGTGAATGCCCTTCGAACGTATGTCGAAAATGTCAGAAAAGGGGACATGTTACGAGGAACTGCCCTACTCAGTCCACTGCATCGGTGATGCATGGAGATATCAGAAATCCAGAATCGCAAGTCAACGCTGCACCAAATAAGGATAAAGAAAACATGAAGCACACTAACTGTAACGTTACACATGAATGTGGCTGTGGTCATGTAGTAATTAGGTCATGTCAGGATAATGGAAGTTTAAATATTTTGCCAGGATTTGTTGGCGATAGACAAGTGACAGTACTGCGAGATTCGGGAGCCACAGTAATTGGGGTACATGAGGATTTAGTAGAGAAATCTCAGTTGACAGGTACTACAGTACCATGTGTACAATTTTCAGGCACTGTTGAGCACATGCCTCTGGCAAGAATAGTGGTCGATACACCTTTTCTATGTGGTAAAGTTTCGGCAGTGGTAGGAAAATTCCCAGGGGCAGAACTGATAATTGGAAATGTTTCAGGGGTTCTGAGCCCAACGCCAAAAAAATTGGCTGAATGGTCCAAACTTAAGGGGGTGGAGATAATAGCTCCGGTTCAGACTCGTGGACAGAGTAAAAGTCAAAAGGTGGATCGCCCATTGAAAGGGTCAGTAATTGCCTTGGATGTTTCTCCAGAACAGATGGCTAAATTACAACGAGAAGATACAAACTTACAATCCTGTTTTAAGGATATGAACTTAGGCATTGTTAAGCAGTATAAAAATGCATCTGCAACATACAGGATAGATGATGGTATTCTATACCGCAAATATACGAGGGAACCACAAGAGGTTACGCAGTTAATGGTACCCAGATCATTGATTCTGACAGTACTCCATTTGGCACATGATGTTCCCATGGCTGGACATATGGGAATTGCTAGGACTAAAGAAAGAGTCTTAAAGAATTTTTACTGGCCGTACTTAGACAGAGATATTAAAGCATACTGTCGCTCATGTGATATATGTCAGAAAACTACTGCTAAGGGACGCACGCCTAGAGCTCCTTTACAGGAGGTACCAGTGGTTGCAGAACCATTTCACAAAATTGCTATAGATATGGTGGGCCCAATTTTTCCGGCGACAGATAGAGGAAATAGGTACATTTTGACAATGATAGATGAGGCTACTAGATGGCCGGAGGCTTTTCCTCTGCGAAATACAACAACAGCAGCCATTGCTGAGAAATTAATAGAGGCTTTTTCAAGACTAGGCATCCCTAAACAAGTTCTTTCGGATAATGGTTCAAACTTTACGTCAGAAGAAATGAAACAGTTATACCGGGAACTTAAAATCCAACCTATTACAGCTTCCCCTTACTCACCTCAGTCTAATGGTAAGGTGGAAAGATGGAATGCAACTCTCAAATCTATGCTGAAAAGAGTTTCGGAAGATCACCCCAAGGATTGGGATCGTTACGTTCCTGCAGTAATGTTCGCATATAGAGAAGTACGAAACGAATCAACAGGGTTCAGTCCATTTGAAATGTTGTATGGTCGTTCCCCAAGGGGACCTACAGATCTCCTTAGGGACATGCTCACAGACTCGACCAGTCACGAACAGGTCTCTGTGTTCGAGTATATTACCAATCTGCGCCAGAGATTAGCACAATCTCATGAGTTGGCCCAAAAAGCATCTAAGGAAGCTGCGAAAAAAACCAAGCAGTACAAAGATAAAGGGACAAAACTGCGTTCTTTTATACCGGGAGATAAAATTCTATTATTATTACCCACTGACCATAACAAATTGCTCATGCAATGGAAGGGACCGTATACGGTATTGTATGCTTCCTCAAGGGTTGACTACGCTATAGACATCAATGGCACTGCCAAAGTGTTCCATATTAATATGTTGCAACAATATTTTGATCGTCCAGCATATTTGAGTTCTGTTGAACAAGAGGAAAATGTTCTGATGATGGCATGTACAGGGATGGTGTTTGAAGAGGATGACATGTCCACAGATCCTGAGAGAGTTGAAGAAGTAAAGATAGAATTACCTCCCTTGGAAACATCTCATTCATTTCGCGATGTAGACATAAATCCTAAATTGACAAGCTTTCAGGGAAAACAGATCAAAGCTTTGCTTTCATCTTTTGGGGATGTGGTGTATGAAAGTCGAATGAGTGCACGGAGGAACGGAAGGGTGAGTGAAAGCGTGAAAAGTTAAAGTTGGTGCACTTGAAAAACACGGACGGCACTGCAGTGAACGGGGAGAATGAGGAAAGTCAACGACACGTAGGGGGACTGGAGGATTCTGTTTGTACACCTTGAAGGCGACAGTGGAGGTCGTCTCGAGTGGTGAATGCTGGCGACAGGGTAGATCGTTCCAGTGATGGTGTTTCCGACGACAGTGTAGGTCGTCTCGAGTGGTGAATGCTGGCGACAGGGTAGATCGTTGAGTGTCGTTCTCCGTGCGCCAATAGGCAGCATTTTTTGAGCTCTGACATTAGTGGATGTTTTGTGTTTTTCTGGATACATTTCAGTGTTAATTTTTACATCAGTTGAAAGATCTAGTTCTAGAGATTCTGATCATGTATTTTATATTATATTCCATCAGTAAATTATGTTGGAAATAATGAAAATCTTCATCTCCATTGTGGTTTTGGTACAAAGTTTGACATTGTGGCCATGTTGTGAACTGTTTTTCACCTGTATCAACAATAGTGGGATAGGACCAGGCTATTGTTGTTTGAACAGCAACACACGGCAGTTTCAGTCGTGCTCTTTAGTTCAACCGCCCACAAGCCATAAATATGTCACTGTGTCAGCTTTACGGCCAGGCCGGGTAGCTCGGTCACGGTCTAGTGACCACAGGTAGAGCTACAACACAGTTGTGACCCAACAATCAGAGTCACAGATAAGATCTAGATCAAAGCTGCATTCGACCATGGAGAGTGAAGTGTGTCAGTGTGTTGACATTAAAACAAACAATGAACTCCAGTATTCAAGGTCTGAATTACTTAGTATGAGAAACACATGTTTCAACAATAGGCTTCCCACCACTGTGTTTTCACAGTTAAAAAAACATGGACTGATAATAAAGAGATCTACAAAAAGGGGCAATAGAGGAGGCACAAAAAGGAAAATCCATGTGTTACAACCTATAATTAATGATAAATGTGGCACATCTACTAAACAGAAGGGGGTTGACTTTAATAACTTGATCACTGTAACATCGAGAGCGCATAACAAAGACCTACTTATGTGCTTAATAAATGCACGTTCTGTGTGTAATAAGGCAACACTCATTACTGATTATGTTCTAGAACTGGACATAGATGTTTGCATTATCACAGAGACTTGGTTGTCTGAAAATGATGATGCTGTTCTCACCGAACTGGTACCAGTGGGATATTCAGTGGTTAGTCAAATACGACCTGGAAGAAGAGGTGGAGGTATTTTGGCATTGTTCAAATCTGGACTTCAGATAGAAAAATTGAAGTCCACGGCGGTTACATCATTTGAACATTTGCTGTTTACTTTTTACAAGAACAACATTCAGTATCAAATTGCTTGCATCTATCGCCCACCGTCTTCTGCCAAACATCATATTTCGATGGACCAATTCTTCACTGATCTTAATGATTTTGTGCTTGATAGAACACTTCAGTGTGAAAAAATGATTTTAGTTGGCGATTTTAATCTGCACATGGACAAACCAAATGATTCACAAGTTTTAAAATTCCTGGAAATTTTACAAGCATCGAATCTACAACAACTTGTGATAGAGCCAACACATAATAAAGGTCATATCATGAACTTGGTCATAAACAGTGTTGTGGATAAGTCCATACATTCACTGGAAGTGGACCAGAATAGCCCATCAGATCATTACTGGGTTTTATTTTCACTATCTGTTTCTAAACCCAAACCAGTCAGTAGAACAATTGTGTCTCGGAACACCAAAAACATCGACATTAACTTAATAAAAGAGGAAATTATTTCTTGTAACTTGACTAATAAAGTTGACAATGCAGAAAGTGTTCAAGCAAAGATCGAAGTTTTTAATTCAACACTTATTGATTTGCTGGACAAGCATGCCCCATTGAAAGAACGAAAATTTTGTCTGCGGCCCAACACCAAATGGTACAACGACGACATCAGAATGTCAAAACATGAAAGAAGGCAAGCAGAGAGGAAGTGGAGGAAAACAAAACTGGAGGTACATAAACAGGCGTACATCAAAGCCAAAAGCAAGACTAATCAGCTCATCAAGACATCGAAAGTGAAACATGTTCAGAAAAACATCAGTGAAAATAAAAGCAACTCAAAGGAACTTTTCAAAATAATTACAGGCCTCATGCACCATGAAACAACAGTCAACTTACCATCACACACCGATGCACACACACTGGCAGAGGATTTCTCTGACTTCTTCAATAGCAAAATTAAAAAGATCAGAGATCAGTTTGAGCAAAGTTCATCAGAAACAACTACAGCAAATTCAGAGTCATCTCTGAATGAATTCCACCTCGCAAGTCATGAGGAAGTTTCACAGATAGTCACAGCTTCTGCAAATAAGACCTGCATGTTGGACGCCATTCCAACGTGGCTAATAAAAAGCTGTGAGACAGAAGTTACTCCTGCAATAACATCTATTGTTAACTGCAGTCTCCAAGAGGCCTACGTTCCTCTCGTGTTTAAGCAAGCACTAGTGACACCACTACTAAAAAAATCAAATTTGGACAAGGGTCTTATGAACAACTATCGTCCAGTCTCCAATCTTAGTTTTCTATCCAAGGTATTAGAGAGACTTGTGGCATCACGTCTTAAATCATATCTTTCCGCAGAGGGCCTTGCTGCAAAATTCCAATCAGCCTATAGAGAGTTTCACAGTACAGAGACAGCCCTCTTGAGAGTACACAATGACATCATCAGATTTGCTGTTCAGAAAAAGTGTACAGCACTCATTTTACTTGACCTGAGCGCTGCATTCGACACCATTGATCAAGACATTTTACTACAGCGTCTGGGGACCTACTTTGGTATTGGAGGGTCTGCACTCAAATGGATAGAATCGTATCTCACAGATAGATCCCAATCAGTTCAACTTCCATCATGTGTTGGTAGTTCAACATCTTCAAATGCTGGCACTGTAACATCTTCTTCAGTTCCACTGCACTATGGAGTTCCTCAAGGCTCAGTCCTCGGACCTGTGTTATTTACACTTTACACTACGCCATTATCAGATATCATCAAGAAACATACATTAGAGCATCACATGTACGCAGATGACACCCAGCTGTACATACCTATCAGCCATGGTGAGGAAGATCAACAAATTTCAACAATTCAAAACTGTCTTCATGATATCAAGGACTGGATGTTTAACAACAAACTTAAATTGAATGACGACAAAACAGAAATCATCATGTTGGGAACAAATCAGTTAAGAGCAAACATAAAGTTTGACACACTGGATCTTGGCAATGCAACTGTTAAGGTTGAGTCATCTAGTGCCATACGAAACCTTGGCTTTTATTTTGATCCTGACTTTTCTATGAAGACCCATGTGACAAGAATTTGTCAAACCATGCACTACCACCTTAGAAACATAGGAAAAATAAGAAAATTTATTGATGAAAACACAGCAAAGATTCTTGTTCATGCTTTCATTCTGAGTCATCTGAACTACTGCAATTCCCTACTTTTTGGCATTCCCGATTCAACTCTTTCAAGACTTCAAAAGATTCAAAATAGAGCAGCGAGACTTGTAACACTGAGTAAAGCTTCGGATCATACCGAGGATATTTTAAAAACTCTCCATTGGTTGCCTGTAAAGGAACGTATTGAATTTAAGATCCTTTGCATGGTGTACAAATGTTTAAATCAGTGTTCGCCAAACTACCTTTCAGAACTTATAGAAAAGTACACACCGCCACGCAATTTAAGGTCCTTAAATGACAGTCAGCTCTGCATGCCTAGATCCAGAACAATGCTTGGAGAAAGGGCATTTTCCATCTGTGCCCCAAAACTTTGGAACAATCTGAACTATGATATAAAAACAACTAATTCAATAGAGCACTTCAAATCGAAACTCAAAACATTGCTTTTCAAAAAAGTGTATGATTTATAGATGACACTAGAACTGTTACTGAAATGTATCTTTGGATGTGTTAGTGTGTGGGTGTGATATTCTGGAGTGTTTGAGACTGTGTATTCTATGTGTTTGTTAAGCGCCACCGAGCACTTTTAGTGGATTTTGGAGCTATATAAATCAATTATTATTATTATTATTATTATTATTATTATAAATCCTAAATTGACAAGCTTTCAGGGAAAACAGATCAAAGCTTTGCTTTCATCTTTTGGGGATGTGGTGTATGAAAGTCGAATGAGTGCACGGAGGAACGGAAGGGTGAGTGAAAGCGTGAAAAGTTAAAGTTGGTGCACTTGAAAAACACGGACGGCACTGCAGTGAACGGGGAGAATGAGGAAAGTCAACGACACGTAGGGGGACTGGAGGATTCTGTTTGTACACCTTGAAGGCGACAGTGGAGGTCGTCTCGAGTGGTGAATGCTGGCGACAGGGTAGATCGTTCCAGTGATGGTGTTTCCGACGACAGTGTAGGTCGTCTCGAGTGGTGAATGCTGGCGACAGGGTAGATCGTTCCAGTGATGGTGTTTCCGACGACAGTGTAGGTCGTCTCGAGTGGTGAATGCTGGCGACAGGGTAGATCGTTCCAGTGATGGTGTTTCCGACGACAGTGTAGGTCGTCTCGAGTGGTGAATGCTGGCGACAGGGTAGATCGTTCCAGTGATGGTGTTTCCGACGACAGTGTAGGTCGTCTCGAGTGGTGAATGCTGGCGATGGTGTAGATCGTCCCAGTCGTGGTGTTTCCGACGACAGTGTCAGTCGTCTCGAGTGGTGAATGCTGACGGCAGTGTAGGTCGTCTCGAGTGGTGAATAATAGAAGACAGTGAATAGAAGTTAAGTATTTGGAGGACAGGAGAAAGGACATAAGTACGAGAGATTGATAATGATATGTGAAGGGGGTGGTGAGTGATGTCCATAAGTACGAGAGATTGATAATGATATGTGAAAGGGGTGGTGAGTGATGTCCATAAGTACGATAGAGGATAATGATATGTGAAGGGGGTGGTGAGTGATTGTATTGATAAATATTTTAGGTGTAATTCTATTTTAAAGTTAATGATAAAGTGTATAAATTGGGTATGAATTCGAGCATATGACTCATGTTGTCTTGGAGTGAGGGAAGTAGTTTATCACGTTTTATGATTGTATCGTTATAGTGTGTTGTCTATCTTATGTATCCTCGTCTATTCTATCCTTCTTCAGCACAGTAGCTTTGCGTTTTCTGTTGTTGTGGGAGATGGGTTATTCGGGGTAAACGTTGTTCGTTTTTGTTGTTTTGTGATCAGGAGACCACGTCTTGGGAACCTGTGACAGTAACACAATCATCCTTATGTCGAGCAAAATTATCTAGGAAATAAACAAATTTGCCACAAAGTTCTGTGTCAACATGATCTTTTTCGAGATTCAGTTTCCTCTGCTGTGGAAGCATAATCACGACTATTCTTATGTTTGAAGGCAACAAACTGTTCAGGAAAAAGGTAATTTCCGCAGCCAAAAAGAATTTTAAAAATGAACCAAGAACAATTAACTATGTCCCGACAAAAACCGCCCGCACGTTGCATCATATGTATGGAAAACGATGCTGTGAAGTAGATAATTTGAGGATTTCATGATTTAGATTTTTGGTGACCAAGGAAGTAGCCTTATCAAGTTGTAGGTCTGTTTGATTTCATTTTTTCGATTTTCCAAACGTTTATTACTGCCAGATAATTTTCTTTAAATGTCTTCTTATTAAAAAGGCATGAATTATGATTTCAAATAAATTTTATAAGAAATTTTAATGAACTGCTGTAAGAAGGGACTCCCAAGCTGTATTTTGCATACATGGATCACCAGCCTCAACAACAACAGATTTTCTCTTGAGGGTGCAGAATGAAGTGGCAGCTGAGACACGGACTTCATTGCCTTTTGAGGACTTGAGGCACAAGTAGATGGGCTCTTTCCAATTATTATCTGAGCGCACTATAAAAATCACCTCGTGACTTCGCGGGTGGTTGGCGGGCGCTTCTGGTAGGGTCTCCTTCTGTCCTATCATTCTTTTACATTCTGTCCATCGTCTTGTTTCTTCCTGGCACAATGTGACCGTTATCGTGTCCACATGCCCTCTCAAACTCAATCTCAAACTCAAACTCAAACCTCATGAATTCGGGCAATCGAGAGAATGTTCCAAACATTTATTTCCAAAGTAGTCAAACGATAAGGAGTAATAGGAAAGTAACAAATAATAATAAAACTAACAAGCAAAATATTATTAAAGCTCGTGAAACTGGATTCATTTGATGGAAAGTGACATGACCAGGTGCGCAGTTTTCATGGCAGAATTCGAAGTGCAGCATTTCCTGAATCCAGTTTACCTGTTGGACATAATATTATTCGACACCTGACAAACAATTCACTTCTCTGAACTCGTGGATTTCGCTTCCTCGTGATATTCAGACAAAAAAAACAAAACTGTTTAAATGACGAACAGCGCGTGTGTATGGGGGGGGGGGGAGGGGGGGGGTCGTCAACAGCCTGAACAAGGGAATACTTGTAATGTGTTTCTTTTGTTTTGTTTTGTTATTTTCCACGGTGCTTTTTGGCCTAACACAATTAGGCTATAATATAGTAGAGTCAGTTAGGGCAGAAATTGTGCATTTGGTGATAAAGGCATCAAATTTGGCATAGTTGTTGCAGGGGAGCATACAAACAATTATGGATATAGAACCAGCTTAGCAGTTGACCCTGAAAACCTCAAATGATCTCTGATTTCCTTCATATGTCTTTTGTATTTGAAAGACATGGATTCAGGACTAGAGAAACTAAAATAAAGGGTAATATTTTCTTTTCTAAAGTTTTAATAAGCACAGTGATGCTCCACAGATTGTTTGTAATGACCCCTCAAATTGACTGGTGGTCATTACGACTGCAAAGCTGTGAATCATTGATGTTTTTCCTTATTGGAAATTAATCGATATTAAGATTTGAAATTTAAAATGAGCAGTATGTGCTCACAAATCCGTTGTTATTGGCCGAGCTTTGACCCCAGGCCATATAACTGACCAGAATGACTATTTTTGACAAAGGCTAAAATGTGTCACATTCTTGGGGGGGGGGGGGGGGTGTAGAAATGTCTTATCAGGATCGTGACGTGTAGAATCTAATGCTAATAAACAAAACATGATGCACTGACCTTTAAAATAAGTGAACTGACCATCCAAGTGACCAGTGGTCATTATGGAAACCAACACTGTGCCGATCTAGGGACACGCTCAGAGAACATCCCCATTCGTATTAGAACCAAACTAGCTTATTCCAGGACGCTGCAGACTGGAAAATACCAGTCAACATACCAATGACGGAAGGAGGACCAACAGACTGTCAAGGACATATTCCTCCTGCTAGACATTTCCGTCTAGTCCGAGGCAGGTAAGAGAGCGATCATAACTGATCCAGCAATTCCATAGAAGGGCCGCATTGTTAAACAAAAAAATTGACACTGACAATGTCCGGTGAATTAGCCAAGGAAATAGCCAGAAATGTATACTCATCGGAAGTTCCACTGGTCAAGATTGGTTTCACAGGATTTGTAGGAGTACCAGTACACAGTCCAGAAAGTAGCTTAGAACGGGGGGCTGAAAGACGTCAGCAATACTGAAGACGCTGACAGAGGTGTCTGTAAAGACTTCAACTTACAGGATATGGAAAAAGTAGAATGACCAAAAGACCCAATGTGCCCCCTCCCGCCTTACCCTGAGCTATCGGTCGGCCCTTCTTATGGATTTCCACTGAAACAGGCTGATCTCCAAACAAACATGCCAAGCTTGAAAACCTAAACATTTGATCTGTTCAATAAGAACATGACAGGATGGGGGTATTTCCTCGACAACTCTGCCGTTTCTAGCGAAAAGTGTTCATCGATAGCACTTTTTTAACTCGGAAGTGCTCACACGTGCAATGAGAACCTTTCTACCAGTACAGCCACGCCAGATGGCAGTCCGACAGATTTTGTAATATTTGTGTATCAGGATTATGAGCTCCAAGCTGCCCAAGCTATTTTCTTGCCTTTAGTGAGGAAAGAGGAAGTGCTGTCATGGCTAGTGAACGCGTGAAAGAAAGCCTGTCTACGCAGACATTAACTGGTTGGCGATTGTGTGCATTGGAGTGCCTTCCGATTGGAAAATCAACTCACCATTTTTCCAGAGTTGTGAAAAGTGTGCCATAGACCAGAATGACAACATTTGTGTGCAAATTCATGATATTTTTCTTATGACTTTCATGTAAGGTATTTAAGGTATGAAGCCATATCATCGTGTCATCAAGCCTCAGTAACAACTCTACTAACGCCTTGGCGTGGCACACTGCCATATCGTCAAAAATGTAAGAAAGCTGAAAGGAAAAGGAAGGCAGCATGACGATCAGCATGCTGATGAGAGAATAAAATCACAGACAACAAATATAAGAGAACAGCTAAAACAGAATGACCTTCAGCTCTTGGTGAACAAGTGGGGCGCAAAGCGGTGCTAGAACCAAAGCACAACAAATTCCAGCTTGTTTTTTTCTCAGTAGTATACTGCATGCCAGAGTTGGGGTGCGGTCTAGGTTGTCTTTTAGTCACAAAAATCAATCGTGACCTCCTTCCTTAGCAACTGAAGACCGCACGGTAAAGCATGGTGAAAAATCTGCTGTCAGGTCTACCAGGAAAAATTCTACCAAGTGAAGAAACGCTAAATATTAATTGCCTGACTGCCAATGGTTTATCCGTTGTTCAGATGCTCTCCCCAAGAGGCAGCACAGCCTTGTTTGATTATTCAAAGTATGTCATTATACCATATCACAAAGAAAAAAGAGATGGAGGGGTTTCGGTTGCTTGGGTAGACATCGTTTTTGACAGATATCTTGATATCAACTTTGAGAACCGCGAGGAACGTGGGGCGGGGATCCAAAGAAGAGTCATTCTCACTTCCAAGATACAGGCCAAGGAACTGGAAAGACTCTGCAAAAGCTGTGACATGAGACCCGAGCTTTTCAGAAATCTAGCTTAAAAAATTAGGAGGGTTTCAGCTGCCCCTTTTGAGCAAGGCAACAATAAATGACTGGGCAGTTTCAAGCGATTTCGTGAGTCCTACCCTTTTTCTATGTGGACAGGAAGAAGCTAGATGCAGACCGAAACCTACTAGTACTATATTCTACAGTCTACAGACTGAAGACAACACATGAAAAGTGCCGGCTAGGTCCTCGAGCTTGTTATTTTGTGTGTTTTATTTCAAAGCGGCTCCGTTTCTTAATATCTCCAAAGGGCCTGGAAATGGAAGGGGGTGAAGCTGTGGAGGAACCTTTTGAATTATTATTATACGATATAACAGTGTTCAAATGTGTATATTATGCTATACCTGAATTTTATTTCAACCTGGAAAATGGGACCACATGAGGCATGACAACCGGGTAACGCAAGCATGGTGTCATGAAGTGGGATTTAGTATTTACTCTGTTGTGTGAAGATATGTTTTCGACTGCATTTTTGTATGTGTAAATGAACTAAACCTCACTCACAAACATACTATTTACTAAGTAACAAAATGGTAACTTTTTGTGTCAGACCCGCAGGGCCCTAACCACGGATGTATTGACGATAAGTTAAAAATATATATGTGAATGTGAAACAATATCATGAACAACAATGTCCATAGAAATTCATATTAGATCTAAGTCTGGAACTATTCTCTAATGTCATTCTAACTTTAAGTCTAATTAGATTATCTAAACTAAATCTAAATCAATTCCTTTCATCCTTATAAATTCCCCACTGAAATACTAACCCCTTAATTATTCTATATCTAGCTATCAACTACGTTAAATGTCATCAGGACATTATCTATCATTATGCCAAAAGCTGAACATTGTAATGGGTTACTTAAGTAATTCTACAGATCATATAGAAGCTGTAGACATCAGAGTATTTCAGACAATACTTGAAGTCTTAACAATTTACAAACTTGCCTAGCTCACTACGGAGATGTAGGCATAGGATTATTAAGATTTTAAATCACTGTCGCATTCGTACTGTTAACGACAAATCCTACAGGTAGGATAGTAGATCTACATTCAAATGACACTCATACCATCAAAATAAACCTTTATATGGCATAGATCTGGGTCTTCTAGAGCTGTGATGAGCTGGTAATTCCCAGTCTCACCAAGTCCAAGACAGTTTAAGTTTGAATACAAAATATAGTTAGATCTTCAAAGAGATACATTCATCCTAAAGTTCATTCTCTCAAAATCACTGCACCACACTGTTAAATGTAAAGGCTACAAGTAAATTCCATTCGTTCAAAAGATAAATAACTGTAATGCCGTCCTGATCCAGATCTGTTCCTGATATTAGACGTTATGATGGAATAACCTTGACATTACCATTGGCTCCCAACCATTAGGTTGAGAACAATCCATTTCAAGCTTTCATCACGTTGTGCAAAGAAACATGATCACTCTGTCAGCACCTACGTTAAGCACAAGATTGCATGGGTAGATCTAGTCCACTGCTTTTCGATCTAGGAGAAAAGTTTAAAGCCTGAGTTCCCACGTGGCCGGATTGCTTCAGCATACCTCTGGAACTAAAGTTTATTCCAGAAGACAAGCTGTTTTTGCTTGTCCTTGCAGTGGCGATATTAATACGCCACCCGCGTTATTCTCTGACTGGCCGGTTCATCAACGGCCCTCAATGACGTATAAAGGCAAATATTCCCTTATATGTTTGCGTCTATTGCCATGGCTTTCTCATGGTCTTCTATTATATTTTAGTAGGGGGGCCAAGCCGTCAGATGGCCGGGAACCTTGCACAAAAATATATACTCCTGATTTTGCTATAAATGTTAGGAGAACCACTTTGGGCTACTGAAAATGCCGGATATAATGAGATAAAGGGTGGCAATGCTAAGAAATTCCTCAAAAATACCCCCTACGTGTCATTACAGATTACCGCTCTTTTCAGCCAAAATGACAGTAATAAAGTTATACCCAGCCAAATATCAAAGAGATACCCATGCTTAATATATATCAGATTAAAAAGAATCCAATTTCCTACCACATGACAGTTATTCATACTGATTTGTGTTTATTACAAGAAATTTGTTGGACAGAATCAAAACTATACCCCTTATATCGCTAAACATTGCGAGTCCAATATTTTTAAAAAATCTTATAAAATATACCACATGGCTAAGGTTGAAGTTTACTGCCTATTATCATAGGCAAGTGCTCATAGAAGTTTTTGAAAAACATAATGCAACAATTTGAAGACCAAATTATTAATAATAGCAGTTACAGTAATACGTCTATTTGGAGGATCCGCTCTGAACTGTGTTGTTGAGGGGTCGCCGACACGACGTAGCAAAGATAGGTCGCGTCCGCGTGGCAGCTTTAATGGACAAACTCAGGTCCCACGTAGGGGGTATGGCCAATCACCTGAATATGTGGCCGGTAAGTTTGACCGAGCAGGAGGGCGAGGTCGCGGTAATGGCCGAGGGCGTTTTGTAACCTTTGCCGATGATCGACGGCAGAGGGACTTTAGTTCGGGTCGCGATGGGTCACGGGGACCCAGGTCTTGCGGAGCACAGGGGACGAAGTGTTGGACTTGCGGACGCGTAGGTCATTTTTCACGGGAGTGTACGGCAGCGAAATGTTGGAACTGCGGAAGTATTGTTTGCGTATAGGGAGGTACGTCAGGAGTCAACGGAATTCTCTCCGTTTGAGATGTTGTATGGTCGTAGTCCTAGGGGTCCAACTGATGTTCTTCGGGAATGATGACGTCGCCATCATCGGGAGACGATGAGCAAATTTCAGTGTTTCAGTACCTTGTTGATTTAAGGCAGAGATTATCTTCAGCGCGCACTATTGCGGAAGAAGCTTCTAGTATCGCTTCGAAGAGAGCGAAAACATATAAAGATAGAGGTTCCAAACTGCGAATTTTTAAGCCAGGGGACAAGGTTTTGTTGTTATTGCCTACCGATCATAATAAGTTATAATGACATGGAAAAGTCCGTATACTATTGAGCGAGTCGTTTCGAAGGTAGATTATGCTATTCAGATTGATGGATCAGTAAAGGTTTTTCATGTGAATATGCTGCAGAGATTTTATGAGAGACCAGAGTATCTGTGTTCTCAGACGGAACCAGAGGAGAGTGTCTTCACTGTTGCATGTACGGGGGTCGTAGACCAGTCAGACAGTGACGTGGGCGATACCGATGCACAGGAGGAAGTAGAAATTCAATTGCCGGAGTTAGCTCCGACACAAGGTTACAGGGACGTAAATGTTAGCCCTGACCTTACGAGTTCACAGAGTAGGGAACTTCAGGCCCTGTTGGCGTCATTCCCAGATGTTATCACAGATTTGCCGGGTCGTACTACGGTGATCCAGCACCAGATAAAGTTGACTTCGGATAAGCCAGTATGTCTTAAACCTTATCCGTTACCTTTTGCTTCCAGAGATAGGGTTATTAAGGAAGTTCAGGACATGTTGAAGTTAGACGTGATAGAACCGTCAACATCGCCATATTCATCACCCATCGTCCTGGTAAAGAAATCTGATGGATCGGTGAGGTTCTGTATTGATTTTCGGAGACTTAACACTATTACTGTAGGCGATAGGGAGCCTATACCATTCCAAGAGGAATTAATAGCTTCATTGGCTGGTTCGACGTGGTTCTCGAAGATAGATTTAACAAAAGGGTATTGGGAAATTCCTCTTGCTGAGGAATCTAAACAACACAGCGGCTTTTCAAACGCCCATAGGATTATTTCAGTTTAAGGTTATGCCATTTGGGTTGGTAAACGCGCCAGCTACGTTTGCAAGATTAATGAGACTTGTATTGAGGGACAATCTAATGTTGTGTCATTCTTTGACGATATAGCGTGTCACACGTCGTCATGGTCTGAACATATTCAGACACTAACAGTAATTTTTAAACGATTGCGTCATTTTGGTTTAACTGCTAAACCCGCAAAAATGTATTTGGCATGTCCAGAAATAGTATTCTTAGGACATCTCGTGGGTAGAGGTATTCAGAGACCTGAGATAACAAAAATTGATAAATTGGTAGGGTTGCAAATCCCTAAGACAAAGAAACAAGTGAGAAGCTTAGTGGGAGTTCTAAATTATTACAAGAAGTTCATTCCGAACTTTTCCTCTTTGTCATCTCCTCTTACTGACCTTACTAAGAAGGGACAGCCCGATAAGGCCCAGTGGACGTCTGAATGTCAGACAGCATTTAATAAATTAGTGACGGCATTATCATCGTCACCTATTCTGATATTGCCAGATTTTCGATCTAAATTTATCCTCAGAACAGATGCATCGGACTCTGATGTTGGCGCTTGTCTTCTACAGGAGAAGAATGAATATTTACATCCTGTATGCTATGTCAGTCGTAAATTATTACAGAGAGAAAGGAAATATTCTGTAATAGAGCGGGAGTGTCTTGCCATTGTGTGATCCGTCCAGAAATTAGGTCGTTATTTGATGGGACGAGAATTCTGCATCCAGACAGATCACAAACCACTAACGTTTTTATCTAGGAATCGTTCGTCGAGCCCTCGCTTATCGAGGTGGGCATTGGCTTTACAGCCGTATACGTTCGTCATCCAACCGATTCCAGGAACCAGTAACCATATCGCCGACTACCTTAGTCGAGCCTAGGTGGAAGTTTCAGGCGCTTGCCCATCGGAGGAGAGGAACGTTCGACGCACAGATGGAACAACGAAGAGTAGCAAATTGTGCACGATTGAAAACGTGATGTCATTGTAAATTGGGAAACATATAAACATTGACAGTGATCTGTGGGAACGATTCGTCGATCTTAAAATATTGACATTATAAATATTATATGAAGAATGGTTGATAGGTTGACTGATTTTGATTCTGTATTAGATATTATGTTTTAGTTAGGTATTGATGATGTGATATATATATATATGCATAGTGCAGGGCAAATGAATCGCCATGTTTTCCCCTGATTTCGGTACCATATGTGCTATAGCCATGAGTAGTCATTTTTTGCGTAAAGGTCGCATCATTTATCTTGATGCGATTTTGAAATTAATTGCATTAATTTTTTTGGGGTGGGGGATGATGTCGCGAGCGAGTGAGCGAGGATCAATAATTACGGGGAGAAGGGGGTATAATAAGATTAACTCACGGCAGACAATTAATGGAAAGCGTGGAATGTTGTGAGTTGGGATTTGGACGAGGCGAGATCAGTGTACTTACCAGTCACTGCACACAGAGAGTCCTAAGGGAACGGACGCAAGAGAGAGCCCAGAGGGCGAACATAAGGGAGCAGTCGGAAGACTCGTGTTAGTGTTTTTCCAGTGATGACTGGTAGGTTGAACTATGATTGATAATTGATGTACTATATTTTTCTGATGACCATGATGTAAATAAGTTATATGCGAGGAGTGTGCAAGTCATGTGCTACTATAGTAATAGATGTGAACTTAGAGCGAGATCTGTACGTTAGGAGTGTGGATTCCTAGCCTAGCCTGAGTACTGTGTAATACTGTGGGGGTATGCTACAGTAGAGAGGTGCAGCTGTATGGTGGGTGAACTGTGGAATGTTATGTGTACGCTTGATGGTTTGTAGTGAGTGTTGAAGTGGATAGTAGGTATATAGTAATGTGATGTTATTCTCTATAGGTGCCGGGGACAGGCCAGTATAAGTGAGATGCATGGGTTGGGCAATGAGGCCACCCGCAGGCCAGCATAAGTGAGGTGCAGGGGTTGGGCAGTGAGGCCACCCGCAGGACAGTGAGGGCACATTATTCGTGGCAGTCTGGCCGCATTCAGGAATGTATTGAGATTAAGATATTGATGTGATGTTGAGCACGGGCAGTGATACGTCGTGCTACAAGGCAGTGCAGCCCTTGACGTATTGTTAGGCTGAGGCCAACGATAATATTGTAAAGGAGTGATTATCCTAGAGAGGAACGAGGAGAGGAATGAATGCTTAAGGGAAAGAGTGAGATGTTGTATTTATTGAATTGTCATTATTAATGTTATAATAAATGTGTGAGCCTGTTTGATTGTTTTGTTAATTGTTATACTTGTCTGTTCGTGACTGTTACTGTCATATAAGTACTTCTCCCAATCTGGGATTTGCTACAAGTTCTACTGATTATAATTATAAACCAAAAAGTTTTTCACATAGCCGCTAGCACTTCCCACAGACACCTGAGTCCGTCCACCCTTCGCTTTCCTACTGCTACCACTAGCATTAGTGACACTCGTATCAGCCTAGCCCAGCTTAGCATGGCGCAACATTTTTAATCGACGTTCCCTGACCGAGCGAGCAGTTTGACATCTTTGCCGGTGCCCACCGCCGCTACTCCGCTTTCGCGAAAACAAGTCAATGCCTATTGCGTTGTCTTCACGCAAAAAAGAGGGGGGGGGCGGGGTGAGGGCAGAGCGCATTTGTCCACGCGTGCAACATGTTCGCCGTTTCTCCCTACCGGTCGCGCGCCTCTTTCAACTTCACCGATGAGCTTCAGTATAAAATCAAGCGTGAAACAAGCTTGGTTTTTCTTGCATTCCATGAGAATTTAAAGTTTGATAAGTTTTTTTGTTGTTTTTTTTAAACTTGGCAAGCGAATCGTCGTGCGCAGTGAAATAAGACGGGTGATAACGAACGATGCGTGGTGATAGAGAAAGACTGGTCAGAACTGGTCAGTGGTGTATTGTATTGTAGTGTAGAGTGTAGGCCGGCCTGACGTTGCGCGTCGCAGTTGAAGACGGGGAACGAGAGGCAGGCCCCCCTGTGCGCGCTAGGGTACGGGAGGGGATGAGAAGGATGGGCTAACGCTAGGCTTGCAGCCCACGCGAGGCCTAGGTCAAAGGGATAGAATAGTAAACTACCTATTCTACCTCTTTGGCCTAGGTGATAGTGTGCGCGCTGGGGTACGAGAAGGGGTGAGAAGGATGGGCTAACAGTAACACTAGGCTTGCATGGGAGATCGCGGGCTTTCAATGTTTTCATAGCACGTGGCTAGCACAGACGACTGACAACACTGTCCAAATGAACCGAGCGTGCTATGCGGGTTGACAACGAAAACCCGAGCGTGTTATGGAAAATAATTTAGTATGTTTAAAGAAGGGTTGAAACGGACTTTCGTGAACAGGGTGTGTTAAACGGAAGATCGTGTTAAGCCATGATCGTGCTAACGAAGTTCCACTGTATATTAACCAGGCTTCCATGCATTTCCACGTGCAGGGTGTTAGCGAGATATGGCGCTACGTCTGTGTCGTCTGAGTTGTCTTTAATGTTATGGTGCCCATCACTGATTTCCTGAATCATGTGATATACCACAATAACACCAGCTTTCTCGTGATTGATAGATATGTGCTGAATTCCACCTCCCAACTGTACTGGTTGTGGGTCTGGGCCTATGACAATGCGATATGTACTCAGTGAATGCTACAGCGACCTCACCTGGCAGGTAGTCATCCTCTGGTTTGTCCTTCCTGCGTAGCAACGGTGAGAACAAGGGTCTGCTGGGGACGCGACCGCTCTTCGTAGTGTTAACAAAAAAGACGATTGAGTCCTCTCTGGATGGGCTGGGGGAGGGGGGGGGGAACATACAGCAGGACTTTCTACTTAGTTTGAAACACTGATCGAAAACCACATACAGAATACGTGCCTTCACAAAGGATAAGTCCCTTCACCGCCGAAGTGATAAAGTCAGACACATTGTTTGGGGAAACTGGTGGTGGCATGGATCCATAGGCAGCAAGGATGTCTACATCTGAAACCCCATGGTGAAATTTTCAGTAGAAATCTTACACACTTTGTTTCAACACTGGTTTGCTGGTAGAGTGCATTTCCACCATTTGACCAAAGAGAGATCACGACAGTGAGTGAGTTGTAATGAGAACAAAGTCTCTATTAGGCTGGAAACGCGTGCACAGTTGAATTCAAGTTCAATATTTAGCTCAAGAGTGGAAGCTATATACCTGGCCCTACCATGAATCGCACAATAATTTGTTCTTACAACTTCAGATGACAACTCTCTTTTGTCCAATATTCTACACACTGTATGCAACAGTTTAATTTTTTTTTTCTACCTTTGAAGGAAAAGCACAATCTTTCAAATATTTACAGCTAAAAACGTAAGAAGATAAGCAATGCATTTGAAGAAATTTATTTTCTCCTTGTAAATCTGTCCCTTGCACTTATGCAGTTTCATATGAGGTTACATAACTTGGCCACCGATAGGTTTATCAGTTTTCTATTGAAGCGTGGGAAAAGGGGATGGGGGGGGGGGGTCATTTAGGTCGTTTCAATGAAAAGGTCTGACCAAATGCTGAGCCACACACCAACTTACGATGCACAGCATGTCTATTGGAAAGAAACCTCTTAACGTGGACAGGATAAAGCCCTGTACGAAAGGCAGGTAATACTGCAGTGTACGTAGCTGTTGTGATCTTCTGCGAAAAAATATGGCAGCATCCTCCCGCTGCAATCAAATGAAAAGGCTAGTCATCTTCCTTTTCTCTCCCCCCCCCCCCTCCCCCCCCCCCCACCCCTATTTTCTGCCAGTACAAATACAGTCGTGATGGACAGTCACTGCGAAGCAGTTCGTTGACTTCCCAATTTTCTGTTCACGCATGTCTGGGGTTCATCAACTTTCGAATTTAGTGAATTTGGTGGTGAATCCTGATCTCAAGAGGTCTATGACGACTGATTTCAGTGAACAGCTCGCCGCAGGTTGGTCAGGTAGTTTACCGCCCTCCTGTCAGCAAGAATTGTACCTCATTCAATATTTCCCAAGATCGAACAGTATCGTGTGTAGGATCATCGATATTCGGTGTCGATATTGTGACATCACAAGATGGAACATCAAAGGATCGCTATTGTTGCAGTACCGTGGGTACATAGTATCGGTGCTTACGAAGGCATTGTTACTGATGATAGCGAAACATTTTGGCCTCTCATAAAAAAAGACTCGACTGGCATCATTTGACATGAAACTGAATCGAGATCAGTAACTATCTGACAACCTAATTCAGCAATAAAATTTTCCATACATCCAATCGCTAGGCTCAGATAGCCTTACATAGAAGCCACACTCGAACTATATTGCATCAGTTTGAGAACAATTTGTTGTTAAGAGGTAACAATAGCACAGAGAGCACCCAAAAAGGAAAATATTTGGTAACAGATTGGTAAAACTACAGAAATTTATTACAATGGTATTGGTTATTCTTATACTCAGAACTGCGACGCAGGAGAAACGAGTGCTATAATTCTTATATACAAAAAATGTTAGGACATTAAGAAATTCTAAATTTATATTCTTGGGGGATTAATGTTACAATTACCAAACTAAAAAATGTTTGTAGCATCTTTCTAAGGCATCTGTGGTAAAAACATTTAGATAGTACCATATTAGTCACTCTAAACATGGATCCAAAATGATTTCTTCGAAATTTTAAGATTTTTAAATTTGTACAGAGTTGTCAACCCATGATATGCAGAATAATGAACAAATAATACTTTTGAAGCTTTCAGTTCCTGGTCTGTCTATTTGAGAGTAAGTGTGTAGAGTATCAAAGCTTTTTGGTAGAAAACCAAGTAAGTAGTGAATATTTTCTTACCCTACCCACGTTAAAATTGAACTATATTATCTAAATAAAATTGGGGACAAAATCGCATCTACATACGTAATGCCACCATTTAGCCAAATATATCCGGCAGTTTCTTACGCTCAGGGGATCACTTTAAATGAAGATACAACAAACAAGAGTATATATTTTAGTGCAAGATTCAACGCTTATTTGAAGAGATAGAGCAAGTTGGCCCCCTACTATTTATTCGTTCTATTGTAATGATTATGTTTTATCGAATTCCTCTCTGCAGTTCCTTGCATTTTCTCTGTAGCCACAACCATTCCGAACCGGTTAGGCATGACGTCACAAAAGCGCCACATCTCTCTTAGTTATTAGGGAACCACTGACGTAATACACTTGTTTTCCCTCACTACATGAACCCAGCGGTGGTTTAACCCAATGAGGTTTTCTTTAGAATTAAAATTGAGTCACGACACATGGGTAAAAAATGGCTTACCCGGGTTACAACATAACATCAGCAGCAATTAATTCTGACTTTTAGTTTCTGTAAATAGTACCGTAATCAAATGATGTGTGTGTGTGTGTGTAAGTGCGAGTGTGTGTGTGTGTGTGTGTGCGCGCGCGTAGAAAAATTTTTTTTTTTAATGTAATAATCATTTTGGGAGCAGGGGAGAGTAAAAATTTCTAGATGAAAGAATATACCTTTGTCAAATACGCTGGATGTATCCCCCAATACTAAGTGATCCAAATACGGACATGATTCTAAATACCCGAGGTATATTACTAGATACCGTAAGTAAAAAAAAAAAAAGGAAAAAAAGCTTCTGTACAGAAAAGGCATATTAAAAATGGTGCAGTTTAGCCCACGATATGTCGTATTAAAAAAAACGGTATTTTTCCCAACAGTACAAAAGATATCAAAATTATAGAATCTCCAGGTGAGAGTTCTAACCACGCGGATCCACACTGAGCAGGAGAAAAAAAATCCTGAGTAGAGTTTAAATACTGAAAAGAAAACAAACAAAAATACTCGTTCAAGAGGACACAACAGTGTGAAACCGCAATACTGACAAATCAGATCGCCTCAAGTTCAGGTGGAAATTGGTCTGTGGAAATAACTGATATCAAAGACGCAATCCCCTGACAACATCGATATTTCAAAACGAAAAGGTTTCGTATTACAATTATTAATAAATCCAAGTCAATTATACTGGTCTATGAAGGCAAACTCTACACAGATAAACAAAAGTTTTTGGCATCTTCTGAAACTGATAGGCGTCGTTTGTTAGGTCACTATAATAGTTTTATTCCACCCCAATGTTTGATCACGTCTTTCTCTGAGCAGCTTAGGAGATTTTCAATTTACTAAAGGCTTAATTCAAAATTAAAAGTAATAATAGGTATCATTAGTGCTGAGGTCTGAGGCTTTGACTAACGGTATCCCATGTGCATAGGGGTCGCTGTAATTTGTTTTTGCTTTTGTTACTAATGTAAGGTAGGAGCTTCGGGAGCGTGGGGTGTCTCTTTAGTGGTTTGTGGACATCGAGCGGGTGATAAGACTGAGAAAGTGGAGATGAATATGTGTGTGAGAGAGAGTCGTTATGGTTGGGGAGGGGTGAGGAGGGGGAAGTGGGTGGTCAGGTGGAGTGGGGGGGGGGGGATGTCCTCGCTTGTGCTTCCAATTTCTAAGCGAACCCTTTTCCTTAGCTATTGTCAACTCAATCTCGGTGTTAAAATCAACAGTGATGATTACCATAATAATAATTCTAAATTGGTCCGTGGGTGTAACTAAAGGCAATGACTCTGGCCCACATTGCTATTTGAAAATGACTAGTCTCAAAGTTTAAACTTAATCAACGTAACTTTACAAATTTTAATTGGTTTCATCAGGTAACTGCAAAGCAGAGAAACAAACATCAGTTCTATGTTGTCTTTGATATCGATAATTTCAGTATGTCTGTTGTTGTTGTTTTTCTTGACCCTGAAGATTAGGTCAAGTGTTATTTAGGAGAGGGAGACTTCACCATGACACATCAAATTTACAGACAGAACTGTTGAAACTGGCCATCTTTCTGACACACTCAGTACTAATCAGTGCTGAAAACCGGGCGTCTCTGGTTTAACAAAGTCTGTGGTGTGGTTTACTTAATTAATATGTAACACAAGTATGGAATTATTCTTGAGTGTATCAGCTTTGTTGTGGTCAGAATCTATGGTCTGTCAGACTTTCTGTTGATTGGTACACGTAAATGTATGGGGAGACAGAGTATAAGAGACAATGTGCCAATATAGTATGTATAATGTGTGCTTTTGTGTGCTGGAATGCTCTGATCTTGAATTAATTATCGATAGACGAGGAGGGAGATGTGTCAATATAAACACACACAAAAAAACGAAAACAAAAAAACTGATAATTATTTCTTTTTGCCGTTTTTTAAGTGACGCATCGCTGCTCAAAGTAAGGGAGAAAACTTCGGCAGTGACAAAACGGATGACAAGATAATCAGATTTGTTTCCCTTTATCTCGGTCTTTGACTTTGACTGAATTCAATGGTTTGATGTTCGCATTTTGTGTGGAGCTTTTGTCATTTGACCTTTATCATGGTCGTAACTCCTTATTCTGATATTTCCACGATATACCAAAATTAATCTCATTATTTTAAGCCGGAAGATTGGAGGAGATGGAGGAAGGGCAACAGGGTAAACACCAGCAAGTAATTCTGAATTTCATTTTCTTAAAACAGCACCATAATCAATAGTATGTGTGCATGTTTTTGTGGTGTGTGTGTGTGTGTGTGTGCGTGTGTGTGTGTGTGGGTGTGGGTGTGGGTGTGTGTGTGTGTGTGTGTGACTTACGAGCCAATTAAATGTTCTTTCTAATTTATATAGCAATCATTTCGGGAGCAGGGGAGAGTGGAAATTTCTACATGGAGGAATCTGCTCGGGTCAAATGCGTTAGATTTGTCTCCGAATATTAAGTGATCCAAATACAGCAAGAATTCTGAATACCCGAGGTACATTATCAGATGCCAGACACATTAGGTATGCCCTTGGATAACAGATACCCTAGTAGGCTCCTGTGCAGAAAAGGCATATAAAATTATTGATGATATGGTTCACCCCACGATTATGTCGTATTAAAACTCTTTTATTCTTTCCTAAAATTACAAAGGATATCAAAATTATACAATCTCCATTTAAGGGTTCTAACAATTCCAACCCGCACTGAGCAATAGAAGAAGAATTCTGTGTGCAGTTTAAATACTGGAAGGAAAATTACAACCACTGCTGGTCTTTGATGGCAAAATTACACAGATAAACAAAGGTTTGTGGTTTCTGCAAAACTGATATGTGACATTTGTCTGGTCATTTTAATATTCTTCTCCCAACTAAATATTTGGCATGTAATGAGTAACAAATATTAGGTAGCTATCAGTTACATTAGCTGTAGTGTGGTCAAAATGTATGAGGGGAAGGGAGGGGGTGGATGTCTTTACTGATTTATGGACATCGAGACGTGCTAAAACAATGTGACTGTGAGAAAGTGGAATTGAACAAGGGCGTGAATATGTGAGTGTGAGTGTGTGTGTGTGTGTGTGTGTGTGTGTGTGTTGCCGGGGGGGGGTTGACGTCATCACATGTGCCTCTAATTGTTAACCGAACCCCCTTCACTTACTTTTGTTTACCGACAACTTTTCAAATGTTTCAAATGCGTTTAAAAAAGAAAGGGAGGGGGGGGGGGGGGGTTAAACTTCGCATCGACAACTGGAAAGAAAATATTATTGTGGTTACTTCCCTTTCTTTTTTTCGGGGAAAAGGGGGGGGGGGTGGGGGGAGGGAAAGGAGGTGTGGACAATATTAATGTGTTCCCTTGCACCGAACATTATGAATGATGTACTGTACAGAAAAACACTGTGAAATTGTCATCGTGGTTTATCCGCGTTACAACATTGGTCATGTGTTCAGGTCAAATTCAGAAAGTGAAAACGAGCCATTTCTTCGTTTAGATAATTCACTTGTATATGTGTGCTCCCCACCCCACCCCCACCCCCACCACACCCCAGCTCCACCGAAATGACATTTAAACAAGTTCTGATTTTTATTATTGTTGTTATTATTATTATTTTTTGTGCTTGTTTTCTTTTATGTGGTAATTTGTGTTATTTATTTTTAGCACCAGCTATTTGTATTTGTTTATATTTAGCATATATTATACAATATTATACTATCAGACAGAGCGGCTGTAGTGGTTAACAGTGTACCTCGACTGCAGTGAAGTGCAGTGAAGTCCATCACTCGAACCTGAGATTTTAAAATTCCTGCTGTTGACTTCATCACGTCATACGACGGAAGGCCACCTTCTGAATTTCAATGTAACAACTCCAAGAGCCAATTCTATACACGATTTAACATCCGTTTTTCTGGCTAGTTTTGATTGTGTAAATCATTGATCCAACGTGGACGGGAAACTTTTGCCTGCTCTGGTGAATGCGAAAAAAGGGGGCGTGTTGGGGGGAGGGGGGTGGCTTTGGCAGGTTTGTCGTTCGTCTCTTTGAATTAGGCACGAGTGAAATAAAAGGGCATTTTTAATAATATGAAACATTCACACAGGTGGGGAGCTCGCGGACCAGACATGTGAAATGAAGATAATTAATGAGACTTTTCAAACACACACTAACTTGCAGTGCGAGTTCATGCAGAAAGCGATAGGGAAAAAAAACCAACAGATAAAATGACTCAAAGGGGAAACCGTTACCACTTTTCATCAAGTCTGAAGAACGCCTTGGGGAGAGAGAAACTATTCATGCCAAACAAATTATGAATGCATTCAACAGTTGTCCGTCTTGAGCGTCCTGCATGAATACTGACTAGTAAAATGAACCCGTAACTCAACTGCATTCCTCAGGTTTGCACAGCGGGCCGGGCAAAAACTGCGAAAGATTTGGCGACAAAACATCTGATCGTCCAGAAACAAGTTCATAGGGAAAGTTCAACTGCCACAGACATGACGTGAAACTCTCACAAATCACATCAGGACACGGGAAGAAGAAATAACTGGCTGGTTCTCAAGCGAAACTTAAAACTGCATTAATCATAGAGAGTACAGAAAATGTCAATTTGACATGCTGAAACAGTATCGGTGTCATTAAATAAAAGTCAGGAGTCATAATTTTAGTTGTGTAACCATTCTAAAAGCTGTAGGTTGTCAGTTTAATACATAAGCACTATTCAATTTTGCATGCGGCTGTAAATGAGTTCTGCGCATACGATTCCGTTAGCTGAATGTTTCATCCATAGATAATATCGCATAACTATTACATAATTATAATGTTAGAATTTTCGTGAATGTGTTTGGCAGAGAATGCATTGCGTGTGGAAAAAAATTGTGTGTTTGGTGTTTGTGTGTGTATGGGTGTGTGTGAGATAGAGAAAGGGGCGGGGGGAGGGGGGGGTGGAATCCAGGCATTTGAAAGAACCAAAGATTGAAAGATTCAATAATTTAGGTTTATTGTGTCACTACTGATATACTGTGACATTTTAATGAATCGATGTTGATGTCTTCATTCCCTAATCCCTCTAGGAAGCAGTCTCAAAAGTCTCCCTTTCTCTCTCTCTCTCTCTCTCTCTCTCTCTCTCTCTCTCTCTCTCTTTCTATCTCTCTTTGTCTTTCTTTCCCTCACACACACACACACACACATAAACATTTAGTCATACATGGATCTATCGATTTCTCAAATTACGAAGTGTTTGTTTGCTTGTTGTCAGTCTAGATAATATTCACACACAACTTGCAAACAGACTGGAAACCTCTCCCTGGCTGACATAAACAGGTATAGGACTTTATGTCTTAATACATGTACTATTTTCTTTGACCTTACCAATCTGACTTACATTAAACCTGATGGTGTTGTTCTTGGTTGTAATGGTGGATTTTTGTGATTTGTAAATCTTAGCCCATACAACATATGTCCACGAATTGTAGCTACTGGAAAACGTCAGAGTTGTATAATTGTTTTGGACCTCACAGAATTTTATTGTGATCTACATACGAGTAGCACAGACACGCCACGTTTATTGGTTTCCATAGCTGACCCCATAGCAGTTGATTTCCTATGCTTATCTGTTCACAAGTTTAGTTCAAAGAGAAACCTGTCCTAGATCATGTCTTGTCAATGTTTGTTTAGCACCACAAGTTGCTGTCATGTGAGACTGAAAATGAAGCAGTCCATAGTACACCTGTGTGTCAGGGCCCAGTGTCAAAGCGTGAAGGAAGAGATCGCTTTCCACACGTCCTCCAGGTATGTTTCCCTATAGAGGCGATCATGATTCAATGTTTGTGTTTGGGTTTTTTCTGGGCGTTGTGGTCGCTGGTGGGGGGTTGGGGAGGCGGAGACAGCAGGACTTGGCAGATTCCCAGAAAAGGCGGAGGATAAAAAGGTGTGATGAAGCTTTCAGTGGCATTATTTATTCACGCGTGGAATGACAGCAGCTCAGTTGAAGTAGCCTAATGGGAGGGGGGGGGGGGGTAAGGAGCACAGTGCTAGTTATAATCAGAAAGTATCAATGTATAGAGAGTTCTCACTTCCGCCAAATCGCGAAAATAGGTAGCTGCGGTAAACAAGAAATTGAAGAATTGAAAGAGACCTACACACCAAACAAAGGTAGATAGGTCAGCATATCTGTTTACTGTGGTTGTTCATATTTTTGGGCTGTCTGAAACTATTTAGAGCCGCTTGTAAGTTCTTACGCCCTGTGGAATTGCACAAACGGGTAATATTTACCGCAGCCACCTACTTTCCACTCCATGCTAACAATAGTTTCGCGGAGCCTCCTGTGTCTCATAGTGCAAATCGACCAATACTGAAACCTCTCTATACATCAGATACTACATTTCTCTGTTAAAATTTGGGGACATGAACCAAGTACGTATGCTCGAAACGTCGAGGGGAGGGGAAGGGGTGGTAGGAAGCACAGATAAGCTTTTCAATCATGTAATAAGTTTTAAATTTTGATTTAATTATCTTTATTTTGTTCACAACAAACTGAGTTGTAGGATTACACAAAAATGGAATTTAAGTTATCTATATAACGAAATAATCAAGCTTGATGCAAAATAGCACTGAAAATTTCAGAACATCAAGGATTTTTCATGGATAGTCGCCATTCTAATGTCTGTACGTTCGTACAAGGAGGAAAGGGGGGATGTGAGCTATTAAAAAAAAAAAACCTGCCCGGATCGAGAGTAGCCCACATACTGTATGTCTGGCGGCTTTTTCGGCTGTTGGTTTACACTGTATGTGGAGAGGCGGAAAGGGGGAGGGGGGCCGGTGGGGGGGGGGGATAGGGGGAGATTGTGATAAATAGACAAATGAATGTTTCAGACAGCTTGTGTAGCGGGTAGGAGAAGGTTTGGTACTGACTCAGTGTGTTGCTGTTGTCTGGGGTGAGGACGGGAATGTCAGGTCATAGGTCAACTGTTTGCCTGCATTTGTAGAGTAGAGTTGTTGCTCTGATAAAAAGAGAAAGTCGAGCAATGTGTTCATGATCGTATGCGTGTGGGTGCTAGCTTAAATTATGGGGGCAAGCGCTGTCATATCAGGGGAGAGTTTGGTGGAGGTTTTTTTGGAGGGGGGGGGAGGAGGGGGTACAACTTCGACAGAAAATTGGAAACAAAACAGCAAAATGGATTGTGGGAAACGTATTAGAATTTAGACACTTTCTAGTATGGCTGTTGCAGGGATCACGTGCAAACGACACTAAATGGACACACTATGATATACTAAAGCTATGGTAGTAGAAATGCTCGATTTTCTCTGTAGCATCACGGCTAAACATTAAAAATGACGTAACTTGCTTTCCCCCATTATTTCTAACTGTTTCCTTTCAAATCCAAACTGGCAAGTTTGGGGAAAATCTTATAAAAATTTTACATTTTGAGGACATTAAGTGTTGCCGGAAATGAATGCCCGAAATTGGCTCCCTATGAAGTTCAATACTGTGTGGTCACCATAAACAAACTGCCCAGTGCACACGTTTTAATTTTATTTTTACTTTCACCCAATACGCAAAGTCCCTCTACACTTTTTGGTAGCTTGGCGTATTGGTTGCTTTGAAGATTACAAGATGGTCAAGCGGTGTTGCATGATTGCTTTCCTAACCAGCATCCGTCAGTCTGACATAGATTTAACAGTATTCCCCTTATATCAAATTGACGTCGGGAAGATGTCATAACCAGCACAATTATCTAAGAAGGAAGGATGTCAATCCTATGTGCCAAACTTGAGGTCAGTCCTACACGTCTGATATCCTTAGGGTTACTGACTGGATTACAGCGATATGTCCGTCACCTGTAACACCGTAGCGGTGCTTTGGGAATTAACTCTCACAGTCAGGGCTATAAGAATGCATCTGGTTTAAGAAATAATAATAATAAATGAGAGGGAGGGGGGAATCTGCTGAACGGGCCTGTTATGAAAATACCATCTGACAGTCTTGGATTCTTTCTAAGTTCTGTATTGAAAAGCTGTTTTATTGTGCTTTTGATCAGAGATCTCAGCCTAACGAGGCCTGGTCTGAATGTAATACTTGCGTCAGTTTGAGAGATCCAGTCTTTTATGATATTATAATATCGCTCAAGAAATTGAAAGACTGATCTCAGGTGGGAGAATTTAGCAAAGTAAACTAAGTCAAGGTCTTGAGATTTCTGTCAACAAATGTCTTCTTCTGTCTGTACTGTTTCCATTCACACAATTCTCTCCCTGGCTCCACGGTCAGGTCGGACAATGAAGAGGAAAAAAAAAATAATAACTGTGGAATTTTCATTCTTTATAAACGTACTCTCTAACTACATTGATCGTCATCACATGTTTGTGTTATAGCACTGTCCGCAGGTTTGGTTGTGGGAATAACGCCAGAGTAGTTAAATTCGTTTCAGATTCATGATTGTTGGTGAACTGAACTGCTGTGCACTTCAGTAGTAGTCAGATACTTTTTTTTTTCCTAACAGCGAATATGAAACAAACGTTCTGAATGTAATTAAATTTGTGGCCCTGCAGGTCTGTTTATGAAACTTATTCAGATTGTTCTTAGTGTGTGGCATGGTACGAAAGATTGAATACTAAATACCTCTCGATTTAAATGCAGTCATAATACCATCATTGAGAAGACCCTCTTCATAACACCTAGAGGGGACTTTAGTCCAGAACCCTAACACTGGAGGGCACTATCACCCAGACCAGATTCGTAACACTGGAGAGGGACCCCCTAAAGAACTTAAAGAACGCCATGCCATTTAGATACATAATTCTTAAAACCTATTGACAGACTTACCCTTAGATTCATCTATTGCATTTTAGTTCATTATTTCATATTGTACTGTTATAACATTTTGATTTCAGGTCCTTTTTACTTTAGATTAAGAGACAGATAGGTTATAGTCAATTTGTATTAATATGACATTTTGTTTCAATTTCATATAACGAGCTGATCATCCCATTGACCCGACGACACCGGCTAGGGACACCATTCACCTTAGATATCTACCTGTAACAGAAAGACGACATTTTTTTTGGACTTGGAACGAGCTATGGATTGAGGACATCACCATCTGAATTCCTCTAGTAAAAGTTAAGTGAACCATTCGATTGTCAGTTTTGAGGAGGGCGAGGTGCTTTCCGCTCTCAGTGTTTACAGGCTTTTTTTCCTTTACTATATGTTTAGTTTAAGAGCGGGAGGTTGGATGGGATCATAGTTTAGCATATCTTCTTTGCCATTACGAAGGATATTAGAGTGCCTTGGTGGCTATTGATAACTCGGGGGGATTTGCTTCACTGTGAATAGTTCTATTAGGGATCCATTATTCGTATAGATTGTGGCGTTCCTCTTGCTTCCTCACATTTCTTTAGGAAGATGTCTCTCCTGTCTTTTTCTTAAACTTTCTGTAATATAAGTTAGGACTTGTAGGGTCTGTTATCGTTCGTCTTCCTTGTAAGTCTTGCGTCTTGTTTGTAATGTACCTCTTTTTATACATTCGTTATATCGTATTTACCTTTCTTGTTTATACTTAATTTTTCTTGCATACCTGAATTCGTTCACGTGTTGTGACACGGTGAGTGAGTTCATGAGTAATCTGGGTTAATAAGGAGTGAGGTTCAATTAATCCTCCTATGTTGTACAGTAGCAACACTGCTTGAGTGAGCATTTTTATTGAATTGTTGGAACCCGTGCAGTTAGCATGCTGCCTGTTCTATGGAGCTTATTAAGCATTATGTATTACCGATCTCGTTTTAACATTGACGAGCCCCCGAAAAGGCAGTACTAGGCTGCTTAGGGAGGTGACTTTTTTTTGAGTAGGGATATGTGGTGAATATTGGTGTTATTTTCGGCTGAGCGGCCGCCCGAGGAGGAAAGAGTTTATTGTCTCATGGGACTTGTTCGTATCAGTATTGAGGTAATGTCATTATAAAAGACACGTGGTATATTGAGAGAGAGAGAGAGTTGAACCTTCTTACAGGCATTGTAAGCCCCACAGGGCAGTGTAAGGCCTCAGGGCAGTGTAAGGCCGCAGGCAGTGTAAGACGCGGAGATGCAGTGTAAGACCTATGGGCAGTGTAAGGCCGCAGGCAGTGTAAGACCGACGGGCAGTGTAAGACCGACCGGTAAGAAAAGGAATTTTCGCGTTTTGAGAGTTTTTCCAGTGCTAACAGAGAACACTGATTCGTCGCGTTGAGAGAGAGATATATTTTTGCAGTGGTAACAGAGGACACTGCGTGTTCGCGTTTTTGAGAGTTTTTTTGCAGTGGTAACAGAGGACACTGCGTTGTCGCGTTTTAAGAAGTTGTGAAGAAGAGTGTTGTTTTTTTTATACAACCGATTATGTCTTAGGCTGTCCGCGTTCCGTGGACCAGCCAACGTAATGCCAGATATGACTATATACCGAGATGACTGTGACACTTGACGTGTGCATGGCTTGCGTAAAGCGCATTAAATTAACTAGCTATCGCCTCGTGCCATCTCATCTATACCGGATTCGATACGGAGATTAAATAAATTAAATCATATTGTTATTAAATTGACAAAGTTCTATACTATTGTTGCATTTAAGGCAGCACCACGCGAGTTTGAAATGTAAACGTTAAGCTAATTAACTTTTCGCCGTTTTATTTCGGCTTCATTATACGGAAATCCGTTGTAGGACACACCCACAATTTCATTACCCTATTACAGAGTCTGTCTTATATTGGGGTTGGATAGTGCTTTCCCCCCTCAATTCTGGACGGTGGATGGATTCACATTATCTTGTTCACTACTTTATGAACCAGTTTTACAATCCTTTTTTGTGAATATCCTCTTTCCACCAGCGTCATTCCGGACTGTGAGCTGAACTTCTGACAAACCTGACGCCCTTGTCAGCGGGTCAATGAGATGCAGACATGGCAAACCAAGCTACCAGAGCTACTGCTGCCATTGGATACCACAGTATTTTAATTAACAATATATTGTTTGTGAATGTGTATATAAGCAGCAATTATGTGTGTTGACTAGATAATTATGAGCCTATTCCTTCAGTAAGGCCTGATTGTTTGATTGTAGTTATACTTTAATCCAGCAGTATACAGTGATATACTCATTGTTATTATAAATGTTCGTGAGAAGTTTGATTGTGTGGAGTGAGAATGTTTCGATAGACTAGATTCTATAGAACGTGGCATCAATAATTGTATGCTTTTTGTCCATCCAATATGCACGTTCTTAGTTAAATTTTTGTTCTCAAGCTTAAGGCTGACTTTTCTACGGTAGTACTTAAGCCCCCACCACAATAACTTTGGGGTTTCTTGGATCCTATCGTGTAAATTTTTCTTAAAATTTCCACTGGGGTGGGGGATGTCATGGTTTAAGTACTATAATTGCCGTGCTGGGTCACGACTCGCAAGGAGTTGATTTTTCACGGTCTCGTTGATTATAACCAGCGTAATTTTGTCCTTGAACTGTTCTCGTGAACAGTTTGTTTTTGAAACACTTTTTCTTAGAGATGGAAAAAAAGTGGGGCGAGATAGAATAAATGGATAAGTTAGGAGTGACAGTGCAATTCTCGACCCCGTGATTTTGATGAACACTTAGAAGGGAAGAGAAGGGGTGAATAAGGATAGATAGTTTAAGACGCTTAGTCGCGTTCAGAAATTCGTACATAAAATGTAGAAAGCACGAGGGTTTAAAGATTTCAGTAATTGTTTTGACATTTTAAATTGACCTTGTCTGTTTTTAGTACAAGGCCGTGACCAACTCCCACGTAGAATATATTAATACTGCGAGATGAGCTCGCATGGATGCACCAATCAAATCTAGGGATTTGGACGGTAGTTTGCAGGTGGCTGCACAGTATAAAAGTGTAGCCATACCTATGTCCATTACTCCATACAGAAAACTCCAATCTGTGCAGGCGTCGGCACGATTCTGCCTGAAGAATCATAATTCCGTTCGATTTCATGTCTAGTCCAATATAGACATTTGAGAGGAAGCCATATGCTTGAATGAGATATGCCCACTGCTATTGTCCACTGTTCCCTGGTTTTCTAACACCAGGGACCAAGCGTAAGTGTTTGTCCTTTGATGATTCAACAATGAACGAGGAGCTGAACATAATTTATCCAGTAGGACAGGATTGCCGCATATACTAGGAGTGCTACCCAAGAATGCAAGACAAAGACTTATATTGACTTGCAACTAGTATGAATGTATAGCATACACATCTGTGAATTGGGATTGATTTGTCTGGATGAGGCTGGGGATTGCCAGCCCATCCTAGAGTAGATCTCTAGACTTAGCTACGTCAGTTTATATTGACGGGCTCGATTCATTATAAGCGGTAGGCACAAATAGCTGAGGTGACATCGTCGCCAGAGCCCATGTTAGTATATTGATTGATATATAGTAGGCAGACCAGATCTGAGAGATATATAATTAGTACTTAAATTGTTAGTGAGTCAGAATTATCATAATATTATAGAAATCTAGAGAAGACTTCTAGTGACATATTATTGAATTTAGATTTGATGCTGCTGATGTTGTCGTTACTATGTAATAGATCTAGACAAAATTGTTAGGGTAATTAATGTAATTAAATTTGTGGCCCTGCAGGTCTGTTTATGAAACTTATTCAGATTGTTCTTAGTGTGTGGCATGGTACGAAAGATTGAATACTAAATACCTCTCGATTTAAATGCAGTCAAAATACCATCATTGAGAAGACCCTCTTCATAACACCTAGAGGGGACTTTAGTCCAGAACCCTAACACTGGAGGGCACTATCACCCAGACCAGATTCGTAACAACAAAAGAGCTCTCTATTAAATCAATGCTTATCTTGGACTGTCTCCAACTCCTGCATTCCTCAACAACCGTCGGCGTTAGCCTGGCAGAAATTTGTGCCTGACGCATGCACCGGTGCACAATTTTTCTACTCTACCCCTGGCCAGACATTTCGCTCTACGTGGAATCTGTGCATTAAGTCTGCCAGGGAAAGTCTAACATGTAAAATCTGTTTCTTATGTATTCTAAATTTTTCTTGACCTTCCACTCCTTCTCGCCCACATCTGCTTTTGTCAAAGCCCCACCTCCCACCCACCCCTTCATTACAAACAGTCGTGTGCACCTGGCCCTTCCCCCACCCCTAATCACTGATGTACAGAATGGATGCGATACAACAGTCCATTACCTTTCTTCATACAAATTCCTTATCATTACTGTCATTTCCCCAATGCCTTAGCCTGCAGTGTAAATAAAATACTGTGCTAAAGTTGAACATTTCTACCTCCTGTCCTAAATTCATGTCATGGGTAGGAACATTCAATGTCTTGTGCTGTTGTTGTCAAAGCTCTGGCAATTTCGTGACCTAAAAATAACGTCTTGACGTTTCATGTAATTAAACCTGATATCTCGATTGTTGTTGTTTTTTACCGTCACCTTTTGAAACTCCCCAACCGTGCAAAGGCAATTTCAACGGCACTTTTTTTTTCTTCCTTGAAGGCAGTTTAAGAGCAGTGAAAGAAAACCTCCCTACACACCTTCACTAGGATAGCCGTGATAGGTTAGCTTTGACCTGCAGACACAAAGAGTAAAGATAGGACACGGTACAACAGTGCGGCCGTACTTCCAGCCCTGCCTAATTCCGAGGTAGGTATATTATGGTCTAACTCCCCCCTCCCCCCCCCCTTTCTCCCCCAACTACACACACACAACAGATCACGGTTTGTGTCAACATAACACTGCCCCTACCCTTAACATCAACATTGAACCCAACCTTTCAGAGGAATTTGAGTACACGTCATAGTGCAAGTCATTTCCTCTCCTCTCATGGTCCCTCAAACCTGCATGAACCATCAGTTTGGACAACAACACCGCCTGGTTCTTAATCTCTTCCTTGCTCTGTCCTTTCTGGCAGTTTTCCCCAGTGCAGAATTGTACAAATTTGAGACTTGAAACGTGATCCTGAGCTATTCTCGTCCTTTCTGGAAATCTGCCAATATTGGAGTTAACCCCAGTCAACTCCCGCATTCTCTTTTATAGCGGGGAGGGGGGGGGGGGCGTCTCCTCGCTAGAAATAGCAATGAAAAGCTCCCTTGTCTCCTCCTGAATAGCGAAGAACTTCAGCCTAGGTGTGCAAGAGGATCTGTTTGGAAATATATTTTATGATGTCATCATCCAATTAGTTGGTCGAGCAAAATCGACCAGTTCGTGCCTAAGATTATGAGATTAAGGAGAATTTTACCCGAGACTTTCCTTGTGTGTTAAGGAGAATCATTTTAGTTTCAACCAGTAGCAAATCTCTACAGCCACAGACAGATGAAACTTGCCTAATAGTTAAGTATTTAATAATAATAATTCAGCGTTGGGCAGAACATTTCGGAGATGTGCTAAATCGGCCATCAAATATAAATACTGAGTCCATTGACCGCCTCCCTCAGACTCCTATTAATGCAGCTCTTGCCAAGCCATTCACAGCAAATGAGACCCGAACTGCCACAAATCAGATATCCTTTAACAAATCACCAGGCGTGGATTCAATTCCTGCTGAGGTGTATGCCTTCGGTGGAGAAAAGCTTATTGAAAGGTTGACCGAGTTGTTCAATCATATGTTGAAAGCAGGGAAGCTGCCACAGGACTTCAAAGATGCTTCAATCATCCATCTGTACAAAAACAAAGGGGACAGCCAAGTCTGTGACAACCATCGGGGAATCTCTCTACTTTCAATTGCTGGCAAAATATTGGCAAGAATGCTTCTGAATCGCCTTCTTGATCACCTCTCGTCAAATGACTTGCTTCCCGAGAGCCAATGTGGCTTTCGTAAAGAGAGGGGAACGGCGGATATGATTTTTGCTGCCAGACAGATTCAGGAAAAATGCATGGAACAAAATAAAGCGCTGTATATCACATTTGTTGACCTCACAAAAGCATTTGACACAGTGTGTCGTGAAGGCCTCTGGAAAATCTTGGCGAAGTTTGGGTGTCCACCCGAATTCATCACAATAGTGCGCCAGTTTCATGATGGCATGCAAGCTGCAGTCAAAAGCAACGGCAGTGTTTCAGAGCCCTTTGCTGTCACAAATGGGGTAAAACAGGGTTGTGTCTTAGCCCCAACTCTGTTCAGCATCATGTTCTCTGCAATGCTACAAGAAGCCTTTAGCTCTCCTCCTCAAGGGGTAAGCATCAAGTACCGAACTGATGGCAGTCTATTCAATCTCAGGAGACTTCAGGCAAAAACCAAAACCAAAAGTACTGAAGTCTGTGACCTACTATTTGCTGATGATTGTGCACTTCGAAAGAGAGTGTGGGATGTTGCCGGCATTCGCACAGACACTAAGCTGAAAGTGTACAATGCTGTGGTCCTTCCCACCCTACTCTATGGGGCTGAAACCTGGACAGTGTACCAATCGCATGCCAGAAAGCTAAATCACTTTCATCTGGCCTGCCTTAGAAAGATCCTAAGGATCAAATGGCAGGATAAAATTCCAGACACTGAGGTCCTCAATCGTGCCAAGGAATTGAGCATCTTCTGCCACCTGAAAAAAATTCAGCTACGTTGGGCAGGACATGTTGTCAGAATGCCCGACTCCAGACTCCCTAAGCAAATCTTCTTCTCTGAGCTCTCCAATGGAACGAGGAATGTTGGAGCCCCAAAGAGACGTTACAAAGACACTCTCAAGCAATCACTGAAGGCCTTTGCCATTGATGTGAGTGAGTGGGAAAAGCTCTCGCTTGATCGTGCAAATTGGAGGGCGGCCCTTACCAGAGGCAGCAAAGCATGGGAAGCTGACAGAGTCCAGCAGGCTATCAAAAAAAGAGAAAGGCGCAAGAAAAGGCCCAGTGGTACTGAACCAACGGAGCACTCTTGTCATTTATGCGGAAGGGTCTGCAGGGCAAAAATAGGACTTATCAGTCACATGAGAAGCCATAAGTCATGAAAGAACAGTCTTTCCATTCTGTCCTCTGTGTCCTTTAGTTCTCTTTATTGTCCATGTGTTGAAATTCTCAACAATTTCTGTTCTTTATTCCTCTGGTGTTGTTAAGGTCATCATCATACCTGATGGACGAACTATTATTATAATAATAATAATTAATAACAATTCCGAGAATCACTTGCAGGAGCTGAAAATCAGAAATGTTCACAATGCAAAGTTAAACAGTTAAACTTGGGTCAAATTGAAAAAAAATAAATAAATAAAATGAACACAGCAGGTCAGAGCATTTCTAAACTAGATAGAAAGCTCTGGCGACCATGATCCATATTTAAGCAAATCAATTTTACATCATTTTCTCTTTGACCGCTTTTCCCTCAGTGAATCGACAATTGTTTAGTAAATTCTCTGTGCTAAACTATGACATTATAATACCCCCTTTCCACCTCAGTGTCAAGTTCATTTTTCGTATAGCAAGCTTTTCTGGTGTTTGAATGATTTAATGTCCCAGTTGTTGGTGTTGTTTGTTTGCTTTGGTGTATTCACGGAAACTTGAATGTCAATGTAAGAGTGCAGAGCTGCGTTGACCGGTTATAGTTCAATGTCATAATTTCATGTGCCTTTCTACTGTCAGATAACAGCCTCACACACATAATTATACAGAGAGTGAGAGAGAGAGAGAGAGAGAGAGCGAGAGAGCTCGCGACCCGACCAACTACATGTAATGGCTGTCTGTTTTCTGATGATGATCTCCGGGCTTCGTCATCATGACTAGAAACGTTATTTTAGCAACCGTGTAAAAGAAATCACCGGAGATCCGTGTTGTAAAGTTAGCTGTAGAAACACATAAACAAACCAGGTATCATTGTGTACCAAATAGTATGTGTATGAGGGTGATGAAATCCTGCGAGGTCAAGGCTAAATATAACTTTGACTTTTTCCACTCGTCGTAAAAAATGCTCGTCCATGGAACAGCGATACTTTGTTTAAAATGGCAAGACTTATAAACCAAACACAACCATTGTCATTACCTTGACGACCATATCATTACCATATCATTACCGTGACGACCATAATTCCGTACAAACAAATAACAGAATTATTTATTATCAGCTGTTAAGAAAATTTTCTTCCTTCGTTACAGTTTGTGTGTCTCCCAAAAGATAGTGATTTCTGTTGTCTCTGGGAAAATAATTAGATCTACATTAAATCTGAAATTGTGGTTTTATGGTTGTCTAATATTTAGTAACATAATCAATCTCAATACTTTACTTATGTCCAAGATATGAGATGAACGCGCGGCTAAAAAGGGTGACAGTAACAGACCAAATACTTTTATTCTACATTATTCCCGCTGATAGACTATATTTTTATTGACGTCGAAATATATAGAATTTCCTGTCTCCTGACCCTTCTCCCACCCACCCCTTTCTCTACCACCATACCATTAATTATTGTCAATCTCTGTATATATTTAACCATAGTCAATAGATTCACTGACATCACAAAAATAAATGTGTGTTATGTAAACATAACACTGCGCTCAGAAGGCTATATCAATAAGGTAGAGGACAATAGATACTTGTATGCGCAGTTTTTGGGTGTTTGTCCCTTTCACTGATCTATCTATTTTTAAACAGGGTCATGGGATGCGTCACTTTAGCATAAACTTATTTATATTTTCCTGGAACAAATTCTTTATGATAATTGCCATTTCCCCAGTGCTTTTGCCGGTTAGGAATTGCAGTTTAATATAAAATTTGTTTATAAAACTAACATTTCTACTTTATGTCCTTTGAAATTGATACGATATAAACATTCAATGCCACGTTTACGGCTAGAATGTGACATAAGAAAAAAAAAATTATAAAGTTTTATATTGCAAAAGCCTGCATTAGAAACAATTTGTGCAAAATAATTAAAAATCCATTGAAATTTATTACATAGTTTTTGTTATTGTTGTTGTTTTTATTGTTATTATCAACGTTGTTTATTTCTAACTCGAAGTTTTGAGACATACGACTGTTCTTCCCGACATTTTAATTTTGTTCCAAGCTCTCCAGAGACCCAACAGTTTGAATGCAACTGGACACGGCAGGCAGGTGGCTGAGTGTGTTGTTTCATTGATGGACAGTTACTCTCTTTCTCCACTAAATCTGACCTCTGATGAATTGTTCTGTTCTGTCGGTGATTACATCGTCATGTAAAGAAAGTTAAACAAACTACCAGATATAGTTTGAGACAAACTTAATAAAAAAAATATGATAGTTATGGTACACCAAGCGAAGTTTTTCACATGGAATTGGAATTAGATTATTTTGTTGATTTTCATACGTGAGAACAACGGGAAAGAACGAGGGCGGGGGAGCGGGGGTCATAGCTTATCATTGATTCTTTACTTCATTACCAAATACTGTAGAAATAGATAATCTAAAATTTTGATTTATTTTTATCACCTATTTGAAAGTCTATTGGATTTTGCAATTGGTGGGCATGTGTTATAAATTCTAAGTACGTTTTGTAGCTCTTGGTTCTGAACTTGGAAATTACAGTGGTTATGGTATTGCTGATTCTTCGACCGAAAAACATGTTTTCAAAGATATCAGGCCCGTGTGTTTGTCTTCCTGACTCTGAAATAAATGAATACAAACATTTGGCAGCCTTTGTTGTTGCTGTTGTTTTCTTTTGATGCACGTCAGTATTGTTAATCCCTGTCATAATTATGGGTCAACTCATGTACAGCGCACATTGGCTCTGCTGCATCTTACCTTATTTGGTCAAGCCCTCGTCATGTGTTTACAGAACATAGTTTTTGTTTGCCATTGCTGTTTTTGCCCTATATTTCAGTTTTGTGTGCTGGCATGGGGGGTGGGGGATGTTTTGAATTACGGCGTAGATTATCAATGAACATGATTTCTAGCACATCCAGGTATATTGCCATGAATTGCAAAATGTTTGACGAACTCTCAGAGGTGTTTGTAATGTCAAATATTGCTCTCTTCCTGCGTAAGTTCTTTGTATGAACAGTTATGAAAGCTATGTCATCACTAGAAACAACGATGAAAGGCTCCCTACCCAATTCGGTATACATGTAAATATCAATGATAATAATTGATAACAATCCTGAAAATCACTGCAGGAGGTGAAAATCAGAATGTTCTCAATGCAAAGTTAAACAGACTTTAAACCACTGCTGGTGGTGAACTGGGGTAAATTTCTTTTTTTTTTTTTTAAGTTAATCTTCGATTTCCCAAGGTCTAAAGGACAGCAGTTTAAGGTCGGGACATTTCTGAAGCAGATAGAAAGGACTCACGACCATAATTCAACTTTTACCAGGCAATTCAATTTTACAGTAATTTCTTTTCTATCTCTTTTCCCTCCTTCCCTCAGTGATAGACAATTATTTTTGAGCAAATTCTATGTGTCAAAGCATCATATTATAATGGCTCTTTTCAGCCTGAGTGTCATATTTTTTTTTATAGATTCTAGTTGAATTTTGATACAGCACTGCTTACAGTTGCTCAAGTGGATAATTTAGTGTCCGGGTTGTTGGTGTTATGTGTTGGCGGCACAGAAGTTTGTCCATCTGTTATACTTCAATCTCACAATTTCATTTGCCGTGGTACTGTCACACACACACACTCACACACAAACAGCCCGTCCGACTACATCTCTGCACTAGCAGACAGTGGTTGACAATCTGCCCATCTTCCGGCTCAGTAACCATACTTGGACGGTCAAACAAAATTTTGAGCGAATATGAAGGTCTAACAGAATGGATTAGGGCGGGGCAGAAGGTAACAAAAATATGGTTGAACGATTACACGATTTTGAATCCACACTTCAGGTGACCAATGGTATTCGATTGCCGTAGAAATGTAGATAGTTTGCCGACACTCTCCACCCTTTTTTTTTCCTATTTCCTCTGCCAAATGTTATGCGTCCGTCCCCCTCTCTCTCTCTCACTCTCTCTGACTGTCTCTCTCTGTCTCTGTCTGTCTCTCTGTCTGTCTTTCTCTCTCTCTCTCTGTGTATTTCTCTATCTCTCTGTCTGTCTTTCTCTCTCTCTCTCTCTCTGTATTTCTCTATCTCTCTCTCAGTCTCTCTCTGTCTCTCTCTGTCTCTCTTTGTCTCTGTCTCTCTCTTCTGTCTCTCTCTGTCTCTTTCTGTCTCTCTCTCTGACAGACACACACACACACACACACACAATCACACTGCACACAAGCACACACAATAAGTGTATTCACTAGCGATTTCGGCCATACACATAGTGTATTAATAAGCCAAATGTGACACATTCTCTCTCTCTCTCATTCTCTCTCTCTCATTCATTCTCTCTCATCCTCTGTCTCTCTCTCACACACACACACACAAACACATAGACTGAATAAGGATGGTGAAATCCTGTGAGGTCAAACCTAAAAATAACTGACTTTCTGCAGCAGTTGCTAAATCATAAAATGCTCGCAAATGGTGGGACAGAGTTACTCTATTTACAATGCCAAGATTTATTTTTTTATTTTTTTTTGTACAGTGGTGCCATGATCATTTTCATATATTGAATGTGAAGAAAACAAAAGAGATTGTAATTGATTTTAGGACAAATACGGCACCTTTACCACCATTAAGCATTGATAATGAAGAGGTTGAGCGAGTTGAATTATACAAATATTTGGGTATATATATCCACCGCAATCTAGATTGGCATACACATATTTCAAATGTCCATTCAAGAGCCAGCCAGCGAATCTACTTTTTAAGAAAATTAAGATATTTTAATGTTGATAAAACACTGCTTTCCCTGTTCTACAAAGCTGCCATCGAAGGCATAGTAACTTACTGTTTTACAGCATGGGGAGGCAATGCAAGAGAAAGTGACAAGCATAAACTTAACAACACAATCAAGAAAATATGCAACATGACAGAGACGACATTTTTCAGTTTTAACCATCTATACTCAACTGCGTGTGTGAAGAAATTCATGTCCATCTTAAATGACAGCCACCATCCCCTGTTTCATCAAATTTCTAGATCATCCTAGAGCAACAGAATAATAATACATATGAAAACAAACAGGGAAATATACAGAAAATCGTTTTTGCCTTCCGCAATTCGCCTCAGCAAGTCATTTTAACTAGATGTGTGCCATATTTCATTAAGGTTCTTTCCATGTCTGTTATTGACTTATTGAGTTCGCTTATATATAATGATACGTGAGACATGTGTACCACGTGTGTGCTGTTAAACACTCTGTGAAAAAGAATTTCCCATAAGGGATAATAAAGTGATTCTTATCTTATCTTATCTTATCTTAAATCAACCTCAACCACTGTCACCACAAGCATGGAGATGGTGCTCGCCTCTTGTGCCGAAGTTACCGGGTTCGAATCCCGGTCGGTGCAGACATATTGGAATTTTGGGATTGTACTCATATTTTCCTGTCCCTGGTCCTAGGGGAGGTAGGATCGAGCACCTAGTCTTCTCGGATAAGGCCCATGTGCATGTTGCGCACATTTAAGATACCTTGGCAGTTGGAAATCGAAAAGAGCAGGCGAACAGGCCTCTTCCAGGGCCAAAATTAAATAAAATGTATCCCTACCACTCCCTCCCATACCCCCCCCCAAAAAAAAACGCCGACCGGCGCCCCGCTATGGCGACCACGTGTCTGCTCCGGTGGCAACTGGGCAGCAATGAGTTAAGGCAAATTTCCCAAATGGGATTAAAAAACTATACACAAATATTACAAAATGATCAGCTGACCAGATAGATCTAGAACTACATGAAAACGTTTTTCCTCCGTAATATTTTGTGTCTCACCGAGAAGAGAAATTTTTTCTGCTGTCACTGAGAAAATCATCACATCAAATCTACAGCCATGCTGTCACCTGGTCATCTACATTACAGCTACACACAAAATGTTCATAGTTTATCTAAGTCTCAGGAAAATTTCCATTTTGATATTTCCATGTTTTCTGTCATTTGCATCAGTAGACAGATAGACACATAGAAACATTTCAATGGTCATGCTGGATAGTGTCTCCATGGAGGGACAGATAAACTGAAATAATTATGTAACATAATGGGAGAAGGGGTGGTTATATTTCTGATGACCAAAAATTGATCATTTTCTGACTTATCCTGCGTGTGTACTTTGTCACTATTTTTAGACATGAGCGTGTGATGCGTCACTTTCTGATACAAATTACACATTTATTTTATGATAATCCCCCCCCCCCCACCCCACCCCTGTGTCTTTTGATTGGCAAGATTTTGCAGCTTCAATGCGATTTGCATGTAAACCTAACATTTCTATGACATGTCATAAATTGATGTGATGCAACCATTCAGTGCTGTGTGTAACTGTACTGTATCAAGTTAAATGATTGTGTTCTTCCTGGCATAATCCAAGTGGTTTGTGGGATGGAACTGGCGAAGGGGGAGGGGGGGCGGTGCTGTATATGTTAATTTTTTTATTCACTTCTGGGCTCTCAAGCTGAGTCATGCTGGGTACATTTGTGTAGCTATTCATGACTGGTCCATTTTGTAAAGGGCGTCTCAAAAGCCTTACTAATCCAAAAAGAGGTAAGGCCTTCCATGTAAGACAGCGGATCCTTAGATTCTGCAAAATATCAGATTACGCATAGAAAGAGGTACAGGTGTGCGTGCATAATATTTCAAAAGGTCTCGATGTTCACTTTATTTTTTAAAACTTTCCTTGATATTGAGCCACAACTGAGTTGAACAGAAGAAGGTGGTCCGACATTTTCTTCAACGAGGCGCCGCTAAACATAAAATTTGGATCGATTAACAATGCTAAAACAAAGACATCAACACAATCGGTAAGTGTTTGTTTTATTTCTGTCTTTGGATTACCATTTGTGCTTCAATTAGGGGGTGAGTGCTCGAACGTTTTTTGCTTTTTTGAAGTGTGTTAATGGGGAGGGAACGCCAACACACTGTTTTTCTCTATTCTGCTTTACTAAAAATGTTCACACCACAGCATTTCTTTCTTTTTTTGTAAGTGAGTATGGGACACGCACACGCACAGAAAAACCCAATCCCCGTCTCACAGCCAATCAGAATCCAGTAAATAATGCGCTACCGTCTAAAATTAGAGGATAATTATTTTCATAGCCTTGGAAACATTAGGTCTACTTTCTTTTATCCGTTACAGTATCTCCCCCCTCTTCCCCCCCCCCCCCAATTCCCTACCACAAACCTCCCATCTCCCGCCCTTTCCTCTTAATTGTTCCTACGCTCAAGTAGCTGGTACAGACGAGAGAAGATTATGGGCGAAACCTAACTTTTTGTGCAGATTCTTTTATGTCTGAAGTGGTTCCTTATGAATATTATTATAATAATCCAGAACTGAAACTAAAAAACAGATCCCGGGCAGGGCCGGGCGCCTCTGCTCGTATTAGAAAAGATTCTTTCTTGAACGGCATGTTTCTTCACTGAGTTGTTGTCACTGCTCTGAAATTTGCTCAACTAAACATAAGCCGTAACCCTTCAAAATCTTACCCTTCTTTCATTTTATATTGACCATATTAATAGTCAAGATAATAACAATGGAAACTGACCTGGGTATCAACACAAACAGCTCACAACAGAAATACAGATAACAGCACAAATAACGGCAATGTTGAAGTCAACATTAAAAAGAAAGGGGAGACAAAAGGGAAAAAAATCAGTTCAATGGTTGTGTCATGCAGACATTGCTTTATGTGTAAGCTATAAATATTTGGCTACATAAATATGCATGCTTTGTTATCAAAGTGGGGAGAAATTAATTTAACCAGACCTATAACTATAATTTGTCCAGAAACATGGCAACAAAATATTCGAATAATATTGCTTATATCCATTCATTCCGAGTTCAATTTCTCCTTACCCTGAGTGTGGTACAGATTGATAGGATTATACGAGTATTTTTATTTTGTTCACGTGCAGTGTCTCGCATTGTTTCCTTTTTCCGCACTGATTATATAATTACACAGAAATATACATGACTTTCCATTGTCGTGCTTGGATAATTGTGGTATTATGTGTAGGCCACTGTTTATGTGGGTTTGTTTTGACGGGTAACAAAATCTACAGAGATAATGGACAAACCATCTGACTCTGTGTTGTCTCTTTCTCATTTCCCACCTCTTTTACAAGCACATAAATATTTCTCTTATTAGATCAAGTAAAACGCTAACAGTATCCATGTTTTCTTGTTTATGGAAATGGAAACTGAGGAAATAGAATTGTGTGTTTCAGTGTCTGCAGAGATTAAAACGGTCAAAATAATGGGGAATTGCATTTTTTGTAATTAAATCTACAATTAAACTTTCTCTCCTTCTGATCACAGACTCAGTGCAGTAATATTGTCAGTTCCAGTATGTCACAAATCCCAGACTGGGAGATGTAATAAGTTATGACAGGACAACAATCACGAACAAACAAGTTAACACTTAACAGAACAATCCATCAGACTCACACATTTATTAAACATAATTATACATATAATAGCGCAATTACATATATTATATTATTGAAATGACTGCCGTACAACGGCCTTATTCTCACACACACGCTCCCTCGGATCCACAATCCGGTAGTTACTCCTAAAGGCACTTCGGCCTCAGCCTCTCCCCTCAGGGTCTTAATAGTACATTAATGATTCACTGGCACCGCAGTCTCTCAATATCACCTTCCTATTGTCATACACCTTAGCACTCCCCTCGCACCTCAGCAGGGCAATAACACATTATTATTTCCATAGCCATCAACATGGCAACAACATAATATCAGTTCACTAGCCTATCAACATGGCAACAATATAGTATCTCATTCACTCTCATATCTACGTCCCTGTCCGTGGCCTGACTGCCACGACTTTATGTGCCTCTACGGTCCTGCACTGACAGCCTCACTTCTGGCCTATGTGCGGCCTCCGGCCCTATGCTGGCCTATCCCCTGTGCTCATCGAGGTGGCTCTGCGGCCCGTCCCCGACACCTACAAGAATAACATTACATTGGTATAATACCCTACCATTCCTATTCACTCCACCTCTCCTTACAACCCATGAAGCGTACACACACTAGTTCACCTTCCACTCACCACACATCTTACGGTAACACACCTCCATCGGAGTACACACTACTCACTCGCGCTACAAATCCATGAACTCACTTTCATCTATCGCTCATGGCGCACATTGCTATATCCAATATCAAGGACTTCCACATTCCTCACATATACTTATTCACATCATGGTAATAGACGAATATAATATAATACATCAATCATAATAATCAATCAACATTCTACATACCAGTCATAACTGGAAAGACTTTCTCCTAGTCTTCTCGACTGCTTCCTTTTATTTCTGCCCGATGGGCTATTATTCACAGATCCGCTCCCTAGGACCTTCTAACTTGCAGTGATAGTTATACAGCGCTTTCGCCTCCTTCAGACCCCGCCCCCACTACTACTCACAACAGCACGCTTAACTTGCTGTCTACTGTGAGTCCTTACTCTACACCCGCTCTGTAGCAATCCCCTTAATTGCACTCACTCCACTCGTGACATCATCCCCCACCCCAAAAAAATTAATGCAATTAATTTCAAATCGCATCAAGATGACTGTCAACGAGTGAGCGTGAGCAATACCTACACTAAAAAAAACTGACCTAGCAGTTCCCCTAGTATATAAAATACCGGAATCAGGGGAAAACATGGGGATCAATATGGCCTGAAATATGCATATATGTGTCACATCATGAATAGCTAACTAACCACCATACTTAATACAGAATCAAAAACCATTCAACCTATCAACCATTCTTCATATCATATTTATAATGTCAATATTTTAAAGTCGACTCATTCACACAGATCCTGTCAATGTTCCTGTCCTCCGATGTATAAGCTCCTGAACTCTTCCCCTAGGCTCGACTAAGGTAGTCGGCGATATGATTGCTGGTTCCTGGAATTGGTTGAATAACGAAGGTATACGGCTGCAAAGCCAATGCCCATCTAGACAAGCGTGGGCTGGACGAACGATTCTTCGACAAAAATGTCAGTGGCTTGTGGTCTGTCTGGATACAAAATTCTCGTCCCATGAGATAACGTCCTAGTTTCTGGGCGGACCAGACAATGGCAAGACACTCACGCTCTATCACAGAATACTTTCTTTCTCTCTGCAATAACTTCCTACTGACATAACATACAGGATGGAGACATTCGTTCTTCTCCTGTAGAAGACAAGCGCCGACACCAGAGTCCGACGCATCCGTTCTGAGGATAAAATTAGATCGAAAATCGGGTAATATCAGAATGGGTGACGATGATAATGCTGTCACCAAATTATCAAATGATGTCTGACATTCAGACGTCCACTGGACCTTATCGGGTTGTCCCTTCTTAGTAAGGTCAGTAAGAGAAGATGACAAGGAGGAAAAATTTGGAATGAACTTTCTGTAATAATTTAAAATTCCCACTAAGCTTCTGACTTGTTTCTTTGTTTTAGGGATTTGCAACCCTACCAACTTGTCAATTTTTGTTACTTCAGGTCTCTGAACACCTCTACCCACAATATGTCCTAAGAATATTATCTCTGGACATGCCAAATCCATCTTTGCGGGTTTAGCAGTTAACCCAAAATGACGTAATCGTTGAAAAATTACTGTTAGTGTCTGAATATGATCAGACCATGTCGACGTATGACATGCTATATCGTCAAAGAATGACACGACATTAGGTATGTCCTTCAACACTAATCTCATTAATCGTGCAAACGTCGCTGGCGCGTTTACCAACCCAAATGGCATGACCTTAAATTGGAATAATCCAATGGGCGTTTGAAACGCCGTGTATTGTTTAGACTCCTCAGTAAGCGGGATTTCCCAATACCCTTTCGTCAAATCTATCTTGGAAAACCACGTGGACCCGGCCAATGAAGCTATTAATTCCTCCTGGAACGGAATAGGCTCCCTATCGCCTACCGTAATAGTGTTCAATCTTCGAAAATCAATACAGAACCGCACCGATCCATCAAGTTTTTTCACGAGGACGATGGGTGATGAATACGGCGATGTTGATGGTTCTATCACATCTAACTTCAACATTGACTCAACTTCCTTTATGACTCTATCTCTCGAAGAAAAAGGCAGCGGATACGGTCTAAGAAATACTGGCTTATCCGAAGTCAACTTTATTTGGTGCTGAATCACCGTAGTGCGACCCGGCAAATCCGTAACAACATCCGGAAATGATGCTAATAGGGTCTCAAGTTCCCTACTCCTTGAACTCGTAAGGTCAGGGTTAATTTTTACGTCCCTGTAACCTTGTGTCGGAGTTAACTCCGGCAATTGAATTTGTAACTCCTCCTGCGCCTCGGTGTCGCTTACGTCACAGTCCAACTGGTCTACGACCCCCGTACAAGCAGTAGAGAAGACAGTCTCCTCTGGTCTTGTCTGTGCACACAGATACTGTGGTCTCTCATAAAATCTCTGTAGCATATTAACATGGAAAACCTTACTCGCTCCATCAATGTGGATAGCGTAATCTACCTTTGAAACAACTCGCTCAATAACATAAGGACCTTTCCATGTCATCAATAACTTATTATGGTCCGTAGGTAACAACAACAGAACCTTGTCTCCTGGCTTAAAAATTCTCAGTTTGGAACCTCTATCTTTATAGTCTTTTGCTCTTTTCGACGCGATACTAGACGCCTCTTCTGCTATAGTGCGCGCTGCAGATAGTCTTTCTCTTAAATCAACAAGGTACTGAAACCTTTTTAAACGGTTCCGAAACCGTGGGGATCTTTTGAAGAGGAGCCTGGGGTGAACGACCCTTATGCGTCGTCTTTTGGCACGCACTGCACGTCTTACAATATAAACGTACATCTCTGTATACTGACGGCCAATAAAAGTTTTTCAGAGCTCTTTCCTTGGTTCTAGTACTTCCCATATGACCCGCTAATGGGACATCATGTGCCAAATGCAATACTGTTGCGATCAGCAACGCTGGCACAACGACCTGCTTTAAAATGGAGGACACCGTTACATACTTACGGAACAGAATGCCCGCCTGAACAATAAAGGAGGACGACCCGTTCTTATATCTCCTCGTTTTCTCGGTTCGCGCTTCCCCAAAACATGGGTTTAATGATGGGTCCTCCCTTTGTAATCTCGCCAAGCGCTCTGGCGTGATATCTAGGTTGACCGCTGGCGTCGCCAAAGGTCTAATCTTATCTTTATCCGCTACCCGTCGGCGTGTTTCGACCGCGGCGCAAAAGTCAATACCTTTTGATTGCGACCATGCTTGCACGTTCTCATCTGAAGGGGAAACGACCCGTGATACATTCCCAATGATGAGCTGGGCGCCTGGAAAACAACCAACGACTGCTTCGACTTCCCCGCTAAGGAAAGGTGTATCTATCATTATTTTTGCCATGGGTAATTTCTCAATGGCCCCCGAAAATTGGATGCACGGGACAGTCTCACCTGTAAGCTGTGAATCCCGAATGCAGTCCCTATGCACTCCCACAACGGTAGATCCTGTATCTCGTAAAACCGAGACCGGTTCGTCCCCAACAAACCCCGGATAAACCCTAAGACCACCTCCTGTATGACATGAATTTATAACGGGGATCTTTCTCCCACAAGGTAAAACACCGGAAGATAATAACTTCTCACAACTGGGACACTTAGAATACTGTCCGCCTCCGTTGTCCGATGTAACACACGCAGCCGCATGATGAAATTTATTTGGGGAGCATGGACTGGAGCTACTGTCCACGTTCGCCGCTATCCTACCTGCCGGGCAGTTCACGCTGATGTGATCCGCTCTACCGCAGTTCCAACACTTCACGGCCCTACACTCGCGCGAAAAGTGACCCGCGCGTCCGCAAGTCCAACACTCCGCTCCCTGTGCTGTATTAGGCCTGGGTCCCCGTGACCCATCGCGACCGGAACTAGAGTCCCTATGCCGTCGGTTATCGGCAAAGGTTACAACTCGCCCCCGGCCATTACCGCGACCTAGCCCTCCTGCTCGGTCAAACTTACCGGATCCATATGCCGGTGATTGGTGATAGCCCCTACGCTGCCCCTGGGCTTGCCCGCTATAGGCACCACGCTGACGCGACCTGTCCCTAAGTCCTGCCGGCGACCCCTCGACAACGGCGACGTACCCAGCATCTTGGACGTACGCCCTGGCGACTGGTTTGGACGGATGTGCCGTACGGTATGCTTCCGCCAACTTAGACGCCTCCTGCACCGTCGCGGGTTCGTTCTCTTTCAGGAAAGCCACCAGATCTTTGTGGCACGACGCGTACAGCTGGTCACGGATCATTAAGTCTTTCAGTTTAGCAAAATCCGTGCCCACATGCGCCAAGTCTACCCAGTTCGCGAAATACTCCGTCAGTCTCGCGACGAAGGCAGCAAAATCCTCCCTGGTATCTGCACGTGCTCGCCTAAACTGCTCCCGGAAGTATTCCTCGGTACGCGCAAATCGGCGAAGCAGCAAAGCCTTCAGCTTATCGTAATCTTGCACGTCTTCGCGCTGTAGCTCTTTAAAGTAAGTTAACGCTCGCCCCTGCAATAGCGATGCCAGGTAGGTGGCCCATAATTCCTTATTTTCCCCCCATTGCAATTGTGCGTTCAGTTCGAACCTGTAAAGGAAGGCGTCTATGTCGTCCTTCCGGTCGTCGAACGTAGGGAGCTTAATCCTAACACCACCTTTATTGTGTACCTGCCGCTCAACTGTTTCTGTTGGCGCATTCTTTTTTATTTCCAACTCGGCGATCTTTACTTGCGCCTCTATCTCCTTTAACTTTAACTCCCTCTCCTGCTGCTGAGCCTCTAACTCCTTTAACTTAAACTCCCTTTCCTGTTCCTGAGTCTTAGCCTCTCTTTCCTGTTGCTTAAACTCCCTTTCCTGTTCCTTATCCTTAGCCTCTCTTTCCTCTTCTCTCTGTCGCTCTTGAGCCTCTTTTTCTCGCTCTCTATCCTTAGCACGCTCATCGCGCAAATCCGCCTGCTGTTCTTTAATCCAGCCGCGTAGCTCTTCTCCCTCCAGGCCAAGTTCCTTACCCAACTTCATTAGTTGTTGGAGTTCCGCCATTTCACAGATTTATGGTTATGGTATGTATTTAAAAAACGGCTAACCTGTCGGTATGATAACTAACGACACGACCAGAGACCTGAGATCACACCAGATATAACAATACCCAATTCAGAATACAATTCAGAAATTTACCTTTACAGCACTACTAATTCTATATCTATAAAATGTATGCACTATTAATTATAAAAGAAAATAGAAACGACAAGAATGAAGAAATACAGTAGAAGGACCACAAGTACGTCAAGGACAACGAACCAGACTAGGACAAAGCTTCTACAAAAAAAAACTATAATGGAAAAAAAAATGCAACCTACTACGCCGATTACACAACACGGTACGAACGAGAACAGAGTCTGAAAAAAAAGAACGTATCTATAGATAGGTAGAAAGAGGGACAAGAGAATACGTCTTCCTGCGGAACAGAGAAGATATCGACGCTACAACTAAACAATATTACAGGTCCCTACAGAACTGTTCACTGTGATGAACGAAGTTCCAAAGTTTACCACACCTTTTTAAAAGGATAAACTAAGTTCAACACAGCAAACCCGCGCCACCGCCCGTATAACCTATAACGACAACAACAGCAAAAACAGGGAAAAAGACAGATGAAGAGACAGCCCTTAATCCAGGGCACAAAATTTTCACTTAACTTTTGAAATTTTGAGTCAAACTCCTCCCTTTAATCGGAGCTCTGGCTGCTCGTCTCCTCAGGCTGCACGCACACACTCTGGAAAGTTTAAATACAAATTAATACCTATTCATAGCAATACATGCATCAATACATATTATTCATAAACATACATAAATCATATCATCATGAAATTTCCATTCATCCCACGAACAAGGACAACAGAACGAATTCCTAGCACAACAGAAAAACAACTAGATATAACGAATACACAATGTCAAAATGACCACAGGTAAACAGGACGAGCCCCCAGTGTCACAACGGACGAGCCCCCAATGTCACAACGGACGAGCCCCCAATGTCACAAATCCCAGACTGGGAGATGTAATAAGTTATGACAGGACAACAATCACGAACAAACAAGTTAACACTTAACAGAACAATCCATCAGACTCACACATTTATTAAACATAATTATACATATAATAGCGCAATTACATATATTATATTATTGAAATGACTGCCGTACAACGGCCTTATTCTCACACACACGCTCCCTCGGATCCACAATCCGGTAGTTACTCCTAAAGGCACTTCGGCCTCAGCCTCTCCCCTCAGGGTCTTAATAGTACATTAATGATTCACTGGCACCGCAGTCTCTCAATATCACCTTCCTATTGTCATACACCTTAGCACTCCCCTCGCACCTCAGCAGGGCAATAACACATTATTATTTCCATAGCCATCAACATGGCAACAACATAATATCAGTTCACTAGCCTATCAACATGGCAACAATATAGTATCTCATTCACTCTCATATCTACGTCCCTGTCCGTGGCCTGACTGCCACGACTTTATGTGCCTCTACGGTCCTGCACTGACAGCCTCACTTCTGGCCTATGTGCGGCCTCCGGCCCTATGCTGGCCTATCCCCTGTGCTCATCGAGGTGGCTCTGCGGCCCGTCCCCGACACCTACAAGAATAACATTACATTGGTATAATACCCTACCATTCCTATTCACTCCACCTCTCCTTACAACCCATGAAGCGTACACACACTAGTTCACCTTCCACTCACCACACATCTTACGGTAACACACCTCCATCGGAGTACACACTACTCACTCGCGCTACAAATCCATGAACTCACTTTCATCTATCGCTCATGGCGCACATTGCTATATCCAATATCAAGGACTTCCACATTCCTCACATATACTTATTCACATCATGGTAATAGACGAATATAATATAATACATCAATCATAATAATCAATCAACATTCTACATACCAGTCATAACTGGAAAGACTTTCTCCTAGTCTTCTCGACTGCTTCCTTTTATTTCTGCCCGATGGGCTATTATTCACAGATCCGCTCCCTAGGACCTTCTAACTTGCAGTGATAGTTATACAGCGCTTTCGCCTCCTTCAGACCCCGCCCCCACTACTACTCACAACAGCACGCTTAACTTGCTGTCTACTGTGAGTCCTTACTCTACACCCGCTCTGTAGCAATCCCCTTAATTGCACTCACTCCACTCGTGACACAGTAGAGCTGCCCCAGCCTTTTAAACTAGCATGTGACTTTAAAATCAAAGAAAATCTCCTTTGTAGAGGTTTAAGAAAACTTGCTATGTATTGAGTCCACCATTTGAAATCTTCTCTGACATAGTCAGGTAAAGCTTACTTTTGCCTCATATTTTTCTTTGTGTTTCTTAACCATCTCATGCCTGTTAATTTCCATTCTTTTGAACTAAATTGTTGCATAATCATTCCCAGTCGCCATGGCCCCAAGTTTCCGATTGTCTATGAGAGCTCATGAATTGTGACCTTAAATCTTTACTACAAGAAAAAACCCAAAAAAAACGTTACATTTATACTCGACCTCTTTGCCTTAGCAGGAGCGGGTTTAGCTACCAACTCTTCACTGTCGACCAAGAAGTCGAACAACTTTGTTAATTTTGATGATGTTAATTGTGATGTGATGGGACGAATGGGAAGGTCTGCCCTATCAGATAATTTCATTCTGTCCCATGTTATAATTTTGATTTCCTCTATATTTTCTGTCACACACAACAAATCAGCTATACAGATCTCCACGTGATGACCATAGGTAGGGAGTGTTGAAATTATAGGATTGACTTTGAAATTTTTTTTTAAACTGTCGGTATCTGTAAAGCTTTATGGCCAACATTGATATTCACTGTGTTTTACCCCCAAATCGAAAGCGGACGAAACAACGATCCGAATCTGGAACTAAGATAAAATTGTATTCAGCTTTCAGGTCAGTCTTACCACACAAAGTACCTTGTTTTGGATATTCTCAGAACTGACATAAATATTTTCATCCTAACATATACTGTGTTCACAAATTGACTTGAATGTGTTCATCTCAAGTGTGTTGACAAACTGACTTAAATGTTTTCATCTCAATTGTGTTCACAAACTGACTTAAATGTTTTCATCTTAAAATGTACTGTGTTCACAAACTGACTTAAATGTTTTCATCTTAAAATGTATTGTGTTCACAAACTGACTTAAATGTTTTCATCTTAAAATGTACTGTGTTCACAAACTGACTTAAATGTTTTCATCTTAAAATGTCTCGTGTTCACAAACTGATTTAAATATTTAATGTTCAAAACGGTTCTAGCAGAATCATCGGTTATTACTCTGAGTAAAATGTTCGTCACAAACTGAGTTTATTCATTTCTCTCCAGATTCTTGGATACTTCAACAACAATTCCCGTCTGCAAAGTTTCTTGCAATCCTGACGTAATTATTTATTTTCTCTTTCCAAACATTTAAATTCTGGTTCAAAATTAAATTTTCATATTTTTGTTCGGCTAAATTTATGGATGTCAATTCGACAAAGCCCAATTTTTCTTTATACTTGATTAGAGTTCTCCACACCTACAATTTACAATTACTTACTAACTTTGCCGACTACAGGGGTATTCTCTGCTTCACTCAGTATTTCACTACTAAAGTTCTCCTTTCTACTCATATTCACTGCACTGACCCTTCCACAGTGTCTGCTGGTAAAATTTCCGGAGTTGACGACAAATCTACATCTGTCACTTTTTCCTGGACACAAACTGCGCAGAAAAGCTCTACTAGATCTAACATTTTCCCTTGTTTACCACATTATGACTATCCAAGCCTTGCCACAGTCCCACACATTCTCTGATGTTTTAAAAAGATATTTTGTCATTACGAGGACTGCAAAGTATTCTAGTGTAAGTCGTTTTGACAGAACATGCTGTTAGAAGGCATATCATGAATCCTTAATTTGTTGAAACATGTATGTTCAATTTGGAATTCCCCGGGTAATTTTAATTAAACAAAAAAAGTAACTAAGTGATATTCATTCAGGGTAAGGCTAATAGCATATTGAACTCTCCATAGATCATGTCAAGTTAGGTGTCAGTCATAGGTAATATCTGAATATATCCTGTCTGGGCAGGCACCACGAAAACTACAAAAGAGAATGGAGCGCTGAAGTCTTTAAACCATTTCCGTCTGCGGCGTTTACATGTGACGTGCAGTGAGACATAGATTAAAGCAACACGGAAACTTTGTCTCTCTTATACTCAAAACCAAGAAGGAAGAGCTACGAGTACTTCAATTTTCTTTATGCAGATATCTGGCTTCGATCCAACAGTTCAAGCGATAGAAGGTTGAACAGAACTTGAGGGACGTTTTTCAACATAGAATAATATTCAACTTCCCAGGTAAGGACAGTATTGATTATTATAATAGTTTTGGATATTAGCAATACATTCAGATGTGATTGGCCACTGGAATTGATGTGTTTCAATTGTCTTTTTGGACGAAAGTATAGAAACCTTCAAGAATTTGGCAGAAGTTTTAGCTTCAGAAACTGTTAGCGTATGGTGCCTATAGAGAAAGGATGACGTCGGACACTGGTAGTGAAAAGTTGTGACTAACAAAGTTATTTCTCTACCAGTCTATGCACCGGCCTAAAGTCTCGGTCACTGCTGAAAGTACTGTTACACAATATCTTCCTTCATCTTTGAAATGATTTCCCTCGCCCAAGGACATTTTACTGAGATGTGATTGGCGTATCAGAATTTGCCGACTGACGTCATGGAAAAGAAATAGAAAGACAAAAACACCAGAGCGCTTTTTCCGTTCGAATAACACCACATGTTAATGTAAGACATTATTAGTTAGTCCCGACCACCAACGAGGAGGCGGAAACAGGACTCCGAGCAATAAATTGGTAGAAAATGTTTCTGTACATTCATAAAATAGTTTAAAAAATTCATTCTCTCCAGTGTCGTACCGTCTGTCTGTTTGTCTCGAGCCCTTATTGGTGTCTTCCTTCATTCAGCGCAAAAACAAAACAAACAAGTTGACCTAAGCCTACAGTTTAAGATAAATACAGTAATCTGTGACCTGCATATTTCCTGTCTGCAATGTCAGATGAACCCGCCCCATTTTAATGGTGACAAAATATCGCCAGGTGACTGTGGTGTACACACCGCTGCCGGGGTCGCTGTCAGTCAGTTCGATTGTTGGAATGTCTCTCTCTCTCTCTCTCTCTCTCTCTTTCTTTCTTTTTTTTTCTCTCTCTCTCTCTCTCTCTCTCTCTTTCTCTCTCTGGATTAACTCTGGATTTAAGGATAAACTAGAAGCCCAGCAGAAAGTTAGCACTGTATCCAATTCAACTCTTCACTGAAAACGGCCTAATGTTTACAAAACTCTGCTTTATCTTTCTTTTTAAAGCCTCTAAATGAGTACGCGAGAACAGAAACTATGGTGGCTACTGTGTGTTTTAAGAATATTCTCTGTAAGTTTGAACTGTCACTTATTTGTTAGTTTCGTCTTACCGTAGTCCAATTTTCACAGACCCGCCCTCGTTTGAATTCAACAGTCCATTTTCACAACTGTTCAATACTGTCAGAATTATAATTATAAAATGTCAATGTTAGGAGGGATGGCATTGTGAGAATATTATTACTTTGATGACGTAAGACCTCGGACCTTGGGAAAGGGTAAGAAAAGAGTCTCATTAAAGCTGAGAGAAATGACCTGTCACTGACATGGGTCACATGTTTGAACCCAGGAAATAAATTGATAATTGCAATGGAGAACACAAACTTTATGTCACTTCTGTTTTCAATTATTATTTTTTTTGGGGGGGGGGGGCTTAGGGGGGGGGGGGGGAGCTAGAGAAGCTCAGGGTTTTTCTCTGAATATGGACATTGTGATGTTTCCACTTTCTCTCACTAACTTTCTTCTGACACCAGCCGTGATAGGCACGGCACAAACACACTAAGTAATCGACTATCTCTCTTCTATAAGTTATAACAAACGATATCTGTATGGCTTATCTATACAATAATTATTAATTCATTCAATAATAATAGGAACATAGGTCATACAATTTCACGTGAATTTCGTCGGAATGAAATCAATGCAAATCATTACATGATAATTAAAAGGCTTCGTAATATTCAATTTCTAGCACATTTTATAAAACACATGGGTACATTCATCATAAGGAAACCTCTCCTTTAGGGGTGTATGGCGCTATCTGGGCACTGGTTCTTCCTCTCTACTCTGGCTTGACTGCGCAGTTAGATCAACAGGTATCGGCAGGTACCAATAGGTCGGGAAGCCAAGAAGCCACGATGTCGTTAATCAAAGGACAAGAAGTTGAGAAGCCAAGAAGGTGTTGTTCTTCCTCCTCTGTAGAAAAACAATCGCAACTTCCTAATCTACTGCTGGAAGGCATGACTTCCATACTTACTCCATGACGGATATTCATCATCAATACTTCTAACCGCTGACACTGTTATAAGTCAGGCTGCAGCTCCCATACTCCATAGGTTCCCATATAGGCAATAGAATAAACGATCAATACAGTTTTAATGATGTTTACACGTTCCCCACGAAGAATAACGCTCTCTCTAACAGACCCCATCCTATAAGGTTTCGTAACATATATATAACGGCGTTCCCGTGACTCTCTCAGAGGCAGTAGTTATACCAAAGTAAACCCACTAAATTTAGGTTCTACAATTATGAACATTAAGTAAAATACACATACATCGTACAATTAACTTACCACTCAGCAACAGCTCAAATGCCGACAAGATACCAAAGATACCACGCTCTGACAAAGGGTGTTTGCGGGTTCCCTGACCCTCCCCACTCACAAGACTAGTACGAAGTTACAGTTGCAGTTGTGGTCTCCTTTTCGGCACGAAGCTGGTGAGTGCTCTCAGCGGTCTGAAGTCGGAAGGAGCGTTCGAGGATTTATACCCAGTCGGGTAGCGTCCCAAGACGCTCACCGAGTGTACATTAGTTATCCTAATAGCCACCCCCGTCGACTCCACGCCAAATACTATTGACGCATCTCTACGCCCCAAGCAATTCCCAGGTGATCCGATCGTCAAGTACGGCGGTCAAGTAAACACTACCCTTTTCGGGTGTCAACGCGCTTCCCGTTGCATCCCCTACTTTCCCCCTCTGGCCTACAATAACTCTGTCTCCCGCCGTCAACTATCTTCCCACGCTAGTTATACCTTGCCAATCTGTCACCCTGTTACAGACATGAATACTTGAGATTTCAGACAGAGAAAATGTAGGGTTTTTTTGTTCACTGCGAGTATGAAACAAACGTTGTGAACTACTCTCCGATTAACAGTTGTACAATATTTTAATACCAGAAATGTTTTATGCCAGTCCTGTGGTTTTGTATTAAACACGGGCAGAAACAAGAAGGACAATCTGAAGGGAAAGCCATAAACTATCAACACTCGGAGTGGGGGGGGGGGGGGGGTAGGTGATTTACTCCCAGCTGATTAATGTGCAAGGAGGGACAGGTGGGATTCTGGGGAAGGTACTTATGCGTTTTCATAATAATGATGAAGTAAAATGTGGGATTGTATTTCTTCCTTACTTCCTTCCTTTCTTTCTTTCTTCATGTGTTTGTGACAAAGTAACAAAATTAGAAGCCTAGGACTGTTTAAAAATAGCGTATCTCCTGAGAGTTCAGTAGTTGATACAATTAACGTCATTGAAAGTTTTAGAACATCCAAGCCTCTCCATGGGTTTTCTCTCTTGTAGTGGCCGTTGTGTTTGTACGGGGGTAGGGGAGGGTGGGGTCGGGGCAGGGTATAAAAAACGTTCAGGTGACATCAAACAACACTCAGATCCAAGGTAGGTGAGTTTATGGATGAGCCCTGATGTAAAGAGGTCAAGAGATCAAACCCACATCACCCCACCCCCTCTTTTCTCCTGCCCCTACCCTCAAATCCTCTTTTTGCATTGTACTGACACCACGTGTCAGTTTCGGTCCACAGTCAATGGATAAAATGGGAACGGAGAGTTAGTGAGGCAATCACATCATTGTCGGGGTGAGACACTAAACATGATATAGTGAGATTTTATTATCTCAAGTTCATTTAATTACACTCAAGGAATATCGCTATTTGAATTTTGTACCTTGTTTGATTTGCTCTCCTTTCCTGACCAGAGTACATTTTGGGTTGATAGTGTTTTTGGAGACTACCATACATTCTGTCTTTTTCACGTTGAGAGACAGTCCTATTTTTACACTTTCCATAACTATGGAAACTAGATCTATGCGAACCGCTGAACAGTTTTCAGCGAATATGCACATCGGTGCCAGGAGTATTGTTCACTGAGTATTCATCAATGTTTTCTCATTCAAGGTGAATATATTTTTGAACTTTTTGGGCTGTAGGTGGAGCAAAAAAGTGGTAAACATTGAATCACAATGATTTACTTTCCCCGACTATTCATTTTTATAGAGAGGCAGACTGATAAGCAAGCAGACAGGCAGACAGACAGGAAGACAGACAGAAAGATAGACAGGCACACAGGGCCGGAAACCAGTTTACCCCCAGCAGCGCCAGGGGCCACTGATAGTTGGTATATTATTTTGCTCATATTTCACACGGTTATTTAATATGAAAACAAAAAAGTCTTACAAAAAACAAACACAATGTAAAGATACTGAACAAAGATTAATAAATTCATAGGTTTTGTCAGATTTTATTGTTTCTACATCTACTTGCAATGCACATAAAATTTCAAAATCATTATCAGTGTTTGTTATTCAAAAGAGCAGTACACCAATTTATGATAATAATTTGTGAAAATATGTCTTATCGTGCCACATGTGAAAAGGATGCAAGTCATTGATGTCAGTAGTTTAATTTTTGAATTCACGTCTACTAAATCCGTGTGTGGTAAAACCAATACGTTCATGCATACAATCCATAGGTATGAGTACCCCCCCCCCCCCCAAAAAAAGTGGATCAAAATGTAAAATGACCTTAATTCTTCATATCATGAAATCAAAATTGCTTTCGGCGTTTCTCTGTCACTAGTTTTGTTGAGGGGGGAGGGGGGGGGGCAATATTGAATTTGATTGAGACCAGTTTTGGTTTTTTATCATTTAAAAATTATCCTTGTATTCTTTTTCCGTGACGTCGCCTGATGGCAAAGACTTCTACAAAGAAACTCACAACTCCGTGAGACGTCTAGTACTAGTATGGAATGGGTTTAGCCTTCCCCTGTTTCAATTTCTTTAAACAAATGAACAATTTCCCATCCGCAGGTAAAAACATAGATCGGCAGTGTCACAAATCCCAGACTGGGAGATGTAATAGTTTATGACAGGACGACAATCACGAACAAACAAGTTTAACACTTAACAAACAATCCATCAGACTCACACATTTATTAAACCTAATTATACATATAATAGCGCAATTACATACATTATATTATTGAAATCAACTGCCGTACAACGGCCTTATTCTCACACACACTCTCCCTCGGATCCACAATCCGGTAGTTACTCCTAAAGGCACTTCGGCCTCAGCCTCTCCCCTCAGGGTCTTAACAACACCTTAGTAATTTACTGGCACCGCAGTCCCTCAATATCACCCTCCCATTATCATACACCTTAGCACTCCCCTAGCACCTCAGCAGGGCAATAACACATTATTATTTCCATAGCCATCAACATGGCAACAATATAGTATCTCATTCACTCTCATATCTACGTCCCTGTCCGTGGCCTGACTGCCACGACTTTATGTGCCTCTACTGTCCTGCACTGACAGCCTCACTTCTGGCCTATGTGTGGCCTCCAGCCCTATGCTGGCCTATCCCCTGTGCTCATCGAGGTGGCTCTGCGGCCCGTCCCCGACACCTACAAGAATAACATTACATTGGTATAATACCCTACCATTTCTATTCACTCCACCTCTCCTTACAACCCCTGAAGCGTACACACACTAGTTCACCTTTCACTCACCACACATCTTACGGTAACACACTTCCATCGGAGTACACACTACTCACTCGCGCTACAAATCCATGAACTCACTTTCATCTATCGCTCGTGGCGCACATTGCTATATCCAATATCAAGGACTTCCACATTCCTCACATATACTTATTCACATCATGGTAATAGACGAATATAATATAATACATCAATCATAATAATCAATCAACGTTCTACATACCAGTCATAACTGGAAAGACTCTCACTAGTCTTCTCGACTGCTTCCCCTTTATGTCCGCCCGATGGGCTTTTATTCACAGGTCCGATCCCTAGGACCTTCTAACTTGCAGTGATAGTTATACAGCGCTTTCGCCTCCTTCAGACCCCGCCCCCACTACTACTCACAACAGCACGCTTAACTTGCTGTCTACTGTGAGCCTTTCTTACTCTACACCCGCTCTGTAGCAATCCCCTTAATTGCACTCACTCCACTCGTGACATCATCCCCCACCCCAAAAAAATTAATGCAATTAATTTCAAATCGCATCAAGATGACTGTCAACGAGTGAGCGTGAGCAATACCTACACTAAAAAAAACTGACCTAGCAGTTCCCCTAGTATATAAAATACCGAAATCAGGGGAAAATATGGGGATCAATATGGTCTGAAATATGCATATATGTGTCACCTCATGAATAGCTAACTAAACACAATATCTAATACAGAATCAAAAACCATTCAACCTATCAACCATTCTTCATATCATATATTTTATAATGTCAATATTTTAAAGTCGACTCATTCACAGAGATCCTGTCAATGTTCCTGTCCTCCGATGTATAAGCTCCTGAAATCTTCCCCTAGGCTCGACTAAGGTAGTCGGCGATATGATTGCTGGTTCCTGGAATTGGTTGAATAACGAAGGTGTACGGCTGTAAAGCCAATGCCCATCTAGACAAGCGTGGGCTGGACGAACGATTCTTCGACAAAAATGTCAGTGGCTTGTGGTCCGTCTGGATACAAAATTCTCGTCCCATGAGATAACGTCCTAGTTTCTGGACGGACCAGACAATGGCAAGACACTCACGCTCTATCACAGAATACTTTCTTTCTCTCTGCAATAACTTCCTACTGACATAACATACAGGATGGAGACATTCGTTCTTCTCCTGTAGAAGACAAGCGCCGACACCAGAGTCCGACGCATCCGTTCTGAGGATAAAATTAGATCGAAAATCGGGTAATATCAAAATGGGTGACGATGATAATGCTGTCACCAAATTATCAAATGATGTCTGACATTCAGACGTCCACTGGACCTTATCGGGTTGTCCCTTCTTAGTAAGGTCAGTAAGAGAAGATGACAAGGAGGAAAAATTTGGAATGAACTTTCTGTAATAATTTAAAATTCCCACTAAGCTTCTGACTTGTTTCTTTGTTTTAGGGATTTGCAACCCTACTAACTTGTCAATTTTTGTTTCTTCAGGTCTCTGAACACCTCTACCCACAATATGTCCTAAGAATATTATCTCTGGACATGCCAAATCCATCTTTGCGGGTTTAGCAGTTAACCCAAAATGGCGTAATCGTTGAAAAATTACTGTTAGTGTCTGAATATGATCAGACCATGTCGACGTATGGCATGCTATATCATCAAGGAATGAAACGACATTAGGTATGTCCTTCAACACTAGTATGAGAATACAGATACTCTGGTCTCTCATGAAACCTCTGCAGCATATCAACGTGGAAAACCTTTACTGATCCATCAATGTGGATAGCGTAATCTACCCTCGAAACAATTCGCTCAATAACATAAGGACCTTTCCATGTCATCAATAACTTATTATGGTCCGTAGGTAATAACACTAGGACCCTGTCTCCTGGCTTAAAAATTCTCAGTTTGGAACCTCTATCCTTATAGTCTTTTGCTCTTTTTGAAGCAATACTCGGAGCTTCTTCTGCTATATTCTGACGAGGAGCCTGGGGTGTACGAGCCTTATGCGTCGTCTTTTGGCACGCACTGCACGTCTTACAATATAACCCTACATCTCTATGTATCGATGGCCAATAAAAATATTTCAGGACTCTCTCCTTGGTTCTAGCACTTCCCATGTGACCCGCTAATGGAACATCATGGGCCAGACGCAATACTGTAGCAATTAACGACCGTGGCACGACGACTTGCTTTTCAACGGAAGCCACTGTGACGTACATACGGAACAGAATGCCCCCCTGGACAAAAAAAGAAGATGACCCGTTTTTATATTTCCTCGTTTTCTCGGTTCGCGCTTCCCCAAAGCATGGGTTTAATGATGGGTCCTCCCTTTGTAATTTCGCCAAGCGCTCTGGCGTGATATCTAGGTTGACCGCTGGCGCAGCCAAAGGTCTAATCTTGTCTTTATCGGCTACCCGTCGGCGTGTTTCGACCGCGGCGCAAAAGTCAATACCTTTTGATTGCGACCATGCTTGCACGTTCTCATCGGAAGGGGAAACTACCCGTGATACATTCCCAATGATGAGCTGGGCGCCTGGAAAACAACCAACGACTGCTTCGACTTCCCCGCTAAGGAAAGGTGTATCTATCATTATTCTTGCCATGGGTAATTTCTCAATGGCCCCCGAAAATTGGATGCACGGGACAGTCTCACCTGTAAGCTGTGAATCCCGAATGCAATCCCTATGCACTCCCACAACGGTAGATCCTGTATCTCGTAAAACCGAGACCGGTTCGTCCCCAACAAACCCCGGATAAACCCTAAGACCACCTCCTGTATGACATGAATTTATAACGGGGATCTTTCTCCCACAAGGTAAAACACCGGAAGATAATAACTTCTCACAACTGGGACACTTAGAATACTGTCCGCCTCCGTTGTCCGATGTAACACACGCAGCCGCATGATGAAATTTATTTGGGGAACATGGACTGGAGCTACTGTCCACGTTCGCCGCTATCCTACCTGCAGGGCAGTTCACGCTGATGTGATCTGCTCTTCCGCAGTTCCAACACTTCGCGGCCCTACACTCGCGTGAAAAGTGACCCACGCGTCCGCAAGTCCAACACTCCGCTCCCTGTGCTGCACTAGGCCTGGGTCCCCGTGACCCATCGCGACCGGAACTAGAGTCCCTATGCCGTCGGTCATCGGCAAAGGTCACAACTCGCCCCCGGCCATTTCCGCGACCTAGCCCTCCTGCTCGGTCAAACTTACCGGATCCATATGCCGGTGATTGGTGATAGCCCCTACGCTGCCCCTGGGCTTGCCCGCTATAGGCACCACGCTGACGCGACCTGTCCCTAAGTCCTGCCGGCGACCCCTCGACAACGGCGACGTACCCAGCATCTTGGACGTACGCCCTGGCGACTGGTTTGGACGGATGCGCCGTACGGTATGCCTCCGCCAACTTAGACGCCTCCTGCACCGTCGCGGGTTCGTTCTCTTTCAGGAAAGCCACCAGATCTTTGTGGCACGACGCGTACAGCTGGTCACGGATCATTAGGTCTTTCAGTTTAGCGAAATCCGTGCCCACATGCGCCAAGTCTACCCAGTTCGCGAAATACTCCGTTAGTCTCGCGACGAAGGCAGCAAAGTCCTCCCTGGTATCTGCACGTGCTCGCCTAAACTGCTCCCGGAAATATTCCTCGGTACGCGCAAATCGGCGAAGCAGCAAAGCCTTCAGCTTATCGTAATCTTGCACGTCTTCGCGCTGTAGCTCTTTAAAGTAGGTTAACGCTCGCCCCTGCAATAGCGATGCCAGGTAGGTGGCCCATAATTCCTTATTTTCCCCCCATTGCAATTGTGCGTTCAATTCGAACCTGTAAAGGAAGGCGTCTATGTCGTCCTTCCGGTCGTCGAACGTAGGGAGCTTAATCCTAACACCACCTTTATTGTGTACCTGCCGCTCAACTGCTTCTGTTGGCGCATTCTTTTGGATTTCCAACTCCGCAATTCTCATTCGCGTCTCTCTCTCCTGTTGGTTATCCCTAGCTTCTATCTCCCTTAACTTCAACTCCCTCTCCTGCTCCTGAGCCTTTTTTTCCTGAGCCTCTTTTTCCTGCTCTCTATCCTTAGCACGCTCATCGCGCAATTCTGCCTGCTGTTCTTTAATCCAGCCGCGTAGCTCTTCTCCCTCCAGGCCAAGTTCCTTACCCAACTTCATTAGTTGTTGGAGTTCCGCCATTTCACAGATTTATGGTTATGGTATCTATTATAAGACGACCAACCTGTCGGTATGATCACTAACGATACGACCAGAGACCTGAGATCACACCAGATATAACAATACCCAGTTCAGAATACAATTCAGAAATTTACCTTTACAGCACAACTAATTCTATATCTATAAAATGTATGCACTATTAATTATAAAAGAAAATAGAAACGACAAGGATGAAGAAATATAGTAGAAGGACCACAAGTACGTCAAGGACAACGAACCAGACTAGGACAAAGCTTCTACAAAAAAAAACTATAATGGAAAAAAGAATGCAACCTAACTACGCCGATTACACAACAAGCTACGAACAAGAACAGAGTCTGAAAAAAAAAGAACGTATCTACAGAAAGGTAAGAGAGGGACAAGAGAGACGTCTTCCTAAAACAACGAGGAAGATGGAACGGCACAATCTAAACAAAAATACAGGTCCCTATAGAACTGTTCGCTGTGATGAACGCGGTTCCTAGATTAGCCCACCTCCCGAAGAGGACAAACTACGCTCACCACAGCAAACCCGCGCCACCGCCCGTACAATCAATTACAACGAAAACAGCAAAAACAGGGAAACAGACAGATGAAGAGACAGCCCTTAATCCAGGGTACAAAATTTTCACTTAACTTTCAATTTTTGAGTTTAACTCCTCCCCTTAATCGGAGCTCTGGCCGCTTGACTCCTCAGGCTGGCACGCACACACTCTGGAAAGTTTAAATACAAATTAATACCTATTCATAGCAATACATGCATCAATATACATTCATTATTATACATAAATCATATCATGAAATGTCCATTCATCCAACGAACAAGACAGCACAATTACCTACTAACTAACTACAACTAAATATTACGAAAATGGACGAGTCACAATGGACGAGCCCCCAATGTCACAAATCCCAGACTGGGAGATGTAATAGTTTATGACAGGACGACAATCACGAACAAACAAGTTTAACACTTAACAAACAATCCATCAGACTCACACATTTATTAAACCTAATTATACATATAATAGCGCAATTACATACATTATATTATTGAAATCAACTGCCGTACAACGGCCTTATTCTCACACACACTCTCCCTCGGATCCACAATCCGGTAGTTACTCCTAAAGGCACTTCGGCCTCAGCCTCTCCCCTCAGGGTCTTAACAACACCTTAGTAATTTACTGGCACCGCAGTCCCTCAATATCACCCTCCCATTATCATACACCTTAGCACTCCCCTAGCACCTCAGCAGGGCAATAACACATTATTATTTCCATAGCCATCAACATGGCAACAATATAGTATCTCATTCACTCTCATATCTACGTCCCTGTCCGTGGCCTGACTGCCACGACTTTATGTGCCTCTACTGTCCTGCACTGACAGCCTCACTTCTGGCCTATGTGTGGCCTCCAGCCCTATGCTGGCCTATCCCCTGTGCTCATCGAGGTGGCTCTGCGGCCCGTCCCCGACACCTACAAGAATAACATTACATTGGTATAATACCCTACCATTTCTATTCACTCCACCTCTCCTTACAACCCCTGAAGCGTACACACACTAGTTCACCTTTCACTCACCACACATCTTACGGTAACACACTTCCATCGGAGTACACACTACTCACTCGCGCTACAAATCCATGAACTCACTTTCATCTATCGCTCGTGGCGCACATTGCTATATCCAATATCAAGGACTTCCACATTCCTCACATATACTTATTCACATCATGGTAATAGACGAATATAATATAATACATCAATCATAATAATCAATCAACGTTCTACATACCAGTCATAACTGGAAAGACTCTCACTAGTCTTCTCGACTGCTTCCCCTTTATGTCCGCCCGATGGGCTTTTATTCACAGGTCCGATCCCTAGGACCTTCTAACTTGCAGTGATAGTTATACAGCGCTTTCGCCTCCTTCAGACCCCGCCCCCACTACTACTCACAACAGCACGCTTAACTTGCTGTCTACTGTGAGCCTTTCTTACTCTACACCCGCTCTGTAGCAATCCCCTTAATTGCACTCACTCCACTCGTGACAGGCAGAGCTAAAACAAATAAGCAAGCGCAGATGAAAAATAACATCATTATATAATTTCATTCCATATGTATATATATGAAGTTTATTGTACGACCTGGTTTTAAATTCTGCTTAAACTTATACTGTATCCGCTCTCCTTATCCATTGGGTAAATAACCCCCGGAGGTAAAAGTGGGATTCAGAACAGCATGGTGGTCTTTTGTATTTTGTCTCCCTTCTCCATTCACTTTTTTCCCTTCTAATAAAATCAAAGAAATAGTTGATTAATGACTGGAGTACAAGATCACAACTTGCAGTAAGATGAAAGAATCATTCTGTGAAGACTGTTCTGTTGTGTTAAAAGAAAGAGACATGACGTAATTTCCCTTTTCCTACTCAATTTTATCTTTTATCCAAACTTTGCAGGTAACAAACTCCTAGTCATAGCCCCTTTTCTTCTTTTTCCATTTTAACAGCTGGTAGAGTGGATGAAATAATGGGATGTTTCAGGGCACAATCCACATAGAACATTGGGTTTAGTGAAACAACGAGCGTCTATTTAGATGCTTTTGGTTTGTCGTTATTTTTTTTTTACCAATATTGACACAGATAGCCATTTCTGGGAGGGTTAGGGAACTTACTAAACATGAGGGGCGAATGAGGGAAAACATAGAAAGAAAGAATGAAAGAGAATCATATTTCGGTTTTCAGTATGAAGGGCTGGCCTCTGAATTATTGTCCGACTCAAGCTAGGCCTAAAAAACACCCTGTACTACTGGTAAAGGTCAATGGCAAATACAAAAAAATGAAAGCTTGACTTGAAAAAAAAAGTGAAAGAGACAAAGTTAGACAAAAATTCTTCCCGACCTTCTGTATCGATGAAATGTTCAAAAGAAATCACTTCAGACCAAACAGAACATGCACAAAAATGTTGCTTCTTACAGGTGCCAACATGGCTGTGTATGACTAGTGAAATAATCAGCAGGTTTATAATACATTTTGTTTCATTGGATTAAAACTGAGAATTGGATTGAAATGCAATGCAAATCACATCATGTTTGTTATGGGCCATTGAAGCGAAGAAGTGATGTGACATAAACAAAACAACTTTCTGTCAAAACAAAAATATAAAATGCCGTAGGAAATTTTGTTCCTTTGAGTAGAATTGATGACCTGAACAGGACAATGTACGACAAACAATATGTACAAAACTCCAGATACAAGGCAGCAAATATCATAGAAACTGTTCTAACATCATGTCACAATAATCAGCAAATGTCATAGAAATTGTTCTAATATTATGTCACAATAATCATCAGTGACAAATGGCATCAAAGTCTGAAAGTAAAATGAATGATCCCGTCTACTGGTAACAGTTAATAAATTTATGTGTAGTGAATGCCGATATTCTTCGGGGATGTGCGGCAGTGAAAATCGGGACTTTAACACACAATCAGTGTTGGTATTTCTCAGCCAATTACCATTAATTTTTCTTTCGTGTATGAACGTTCCAATTCAAAGAAAGAACCATAATATGCTCAAAATCGCCATTTTGTAAACGATAGACCAAGGCAGATAATGCTGTTTTCTGACAAAAATGGTCGGTTTTTTTGTTGTTGTTTTTTTGTCAGTTCTTCAAAATGATTTGCAAAAACAAAACAAAAAAAATTCTCCAGACGTTCTCAATTGGTTCTCATGCAACTTGGTGGACTTCTCTTTTTTTTTTCCTCTATTTTTTTGGTGATTTTGTCTCGGTACTTTTTTTTAAAATTTCATTTTGTTTCCAATTTATCTTCATATGAAATGCATAATGATGTATTGTTTGTAGTATGTACATTTTTTAATATTTATATCAACCACAGTTTTCAGTATATGAACAAAGCGTGCTGACAAAATCTTTAAAATGGATCTGAAAATTAATGTGGGCAATTTCGTGACACTTGAACAATAGGAAAGTATAGATATGTGTATGTTTGAAAAGTTGTATAAAATGCAATGTGGTGAACGATAGTATGCGGTTGCCATGGCAACAGTTGGAATTATTGCCGAACTGAACCCCTAAGCTGTTTCTCTGAGCTCAGTTACATAATATCAGGGTATAACATGAATTAGAAAAGGTTGAAATTGACATTTGACCTGTTCCGCCTATCTCCTGTCTCTTTATGAGTGTGTGCTACGTTAGTGATGTGTGTACCAGAGTGCTGGCTAAGCTAAAGACTAAGTAAACTATGCCGATGATCATCTACAGCATTAGCAATGACACATTAAAACAAAAGAATTTGTCAGCTAATCAGTTGCCGTTCTCACTGACTTGGACAATCAACTTCAGCTGATCCTACAACTTCTTGCATGCGATACAAATTGCTGAAATCATCTAGAATGGCCGAACTTCAGTAAACTGATTGATCGCTGGCGTGATCAGCGTCATTATAGTCGACTAGTACGTGTTCGACCTCTTGTCGTAGCCCTGTGGGAAAGAATAGATCGACGTCAGAAGTCCCACAGTCCAATCTATCATTGTGTGCGTGTGTGTATGTGTGCGTATGTGTATGACAGCAAGTGAGATCTATGAATCAAAGAATCAAATGAAGAGAATGATGAACAGCCAGGACAGGAAAAAATAGACAGATGGCAATAATAAATGAATAAAACAAAATGAAATGATGATAGAAAAGGTACAACCAATAATTCACACGTGACAGTTGGAAAGTACAAGTGCACTAGTGCAGGGTCAGAGAAACAAAAGGAACCACGGACATGCCACAAAAATACCGGGTCTTTTTTTTAACAACAAATAACGTTCTCTTATGTCTTTGTTCTGTACACCTTCATCACTACACAATGATAGAAACTAGAGAACACACACAGCCTCATGATTGTCTACACAGGTGCTAATTAATAGAAACAAGTAATGAAAGAATAACTATGTAAATAGCCTACATGTACCTGGTCTCCGTGTTGCCACGGTCGTCTCTTTCCTTCTTATTGTCATGGCGTTTCTTGTACCACATCATAAAGAGACAGGTGGCCACCCATACAAAGTTGACCCCGAGGTTCCAGTAAAATGCACCTACGACCACCCCCGGGGCAAGGAAACAGTGATGTAAATTGAACTCGTCTCCACAGCTCAGACATAAACGTTTGGTGTGGTTTGTCTCGTCCATGTAAGTTCCACTTGGGCACGGCTTGCAGGTGAATGACTGTGAGGTTTCACTGAAGAACAAGTATTCTCCTTCTCCACAAGATCTGAGCTTTGGCGAGTTCTTCTCTTCTGTTGGTGCTTGGTGAAGTAAAAAGGGGAAAACAATTGATAATGACATTGTAAATAGAAAGTGAAATAAACTACCTAAACACAGTTGACATAAACGTGTTATGAATATGATAACACATAAAGAAAAGAATGACAAAACGTGTAAGAAAATTTTGTTGATTTTGTAACTTGATAACAACTATAAAACAACAACAACATCAAGAACAGATTCGTGTCTTGTACCATCTGTAAACTTTACATCAAAGTATGCCGTAAATGTCTAATCTGAGATAATCTATTTTTCATTCGATGTATATTTTATTAATTTTTATTATCATTTGATTGTCTGTCAGATTTTAGAGCGGAGATAGATGACGTATTTTGCACTAAGTATACAAATTATAATTATGTTGGAAATTGTTTTAGTCATAATATTGATGATTGTTTGACTGAAAAACTTTTTTGCAAATATGTCACTACCATGGTCTATCTTCATGACTCTAACTGATATAAACAGTTAAACAAACAAAAAAACTGAAACAATTGAAGACAAAATTTTTCCGCTGATTTTTTTTTTCTTTCTTATGTCTATGTATGTCAGTCTTGACCGTCATTTCTATATTTCATGCAAATATTTATATCAAGGACGCGCGAAAAACACCACCAACAACAAAAACAACGAGAAATGAGATTAGGAAGTTGTGAAAAAAAAAAGACTAGTGTCATGTATGAAAGAAAAGTAAAAAGAAAGACAGAATTCCAATACAGGATCCATACTATCGATACCTGAAAAAATTACACAATTACCACGATACTTATTCAAAACATGATACTTTGCCGATACTCTTTTGTTGGATATACTATGGTGTGGTGTGACTGATAAAAGGACGGCAGTATTTAATAAGGTTTACGTCAGTTTACCATGCGAGATAATTCATTTGACCAGGCCTGGGTAGAGGTCTTTCGTTAGAAGGATCGCTGCCCCTGGAACTGACGCTATCTCATTTGCTAAATGTAGCCTGGACGTACTTAAGTTCCAGTCTGAATCGGATTTCGCTTTTCCCTTGCCCTGTGTCTCTAGCTTTTCTCTGACGCAGTTTAAGCGATCAAATTATTTCTTGCTTTTACCACAGAAAAAAAAAAGGGGGTTCAGAAGTAAGCTCAACTTGCTCAGTCAGTCACCTTGACAATCTATGTTTTAGCGGAATGATGATAAATCCGTCTTTGTCCTATGACAACTTGACTGCATATCTGTTGATTCTGATTTCACTGTATCCACATACACAACCAGTGAGTAAAATCAGTTCACTAAATCTCAGTCCTTTTGTATGGTTATCACCTTCGTTTCCTTATCAAAATAATCGACCGAAACAACACACAGAAACAAAACTGGTCATGAAATATTTATGATAATTACAACGATGACCTAATTAAAATAACTGTCACGCTCAAGTTGTGGCTCTGCGATAATGTTTGTGTCACTAAAATCATTCAGAAAGGTTCCAGTTACTCGCATGTAAAGTTTCCTGCTTTAAGCCAAAAGTGCAGGATTTGACACGTTTATCTGCTTAGCCGCCTTACTATTATCCAAGTCCCCCCCCCCCCCCCCCAGATCATTTTACTTTACCGCCACACCATGAAACGTGAATAAACTCAATGGATCGAAAAAAATATGCTTGGGTTACATTAACAACTAATGGAACTTACGAAAATTAATTTATAATTCAATTTTTGAAACTGAGCAAAAAAGACACAAAAAAAAAACAACAAAGAAGTGTCAGGGCGGTGGGGGGGGGGGGGGGGGGGACAAATTGTACCGTAATGAAATCCACCCGACCCTTTTTTTTTTGTTCGTGGAATGAAGCAATTAAAACAGTGACAGTCATAAAACGCTGTTTTGTTGTTTTTATTTATAACCAAAAAAAGTGGTACACTTTGTGCAGTTCATAAATATACTTAGAAAGTTGAAACATCACATAGAAAGTCCAAATGCCACAAAACAAATTGAACATGACAAAAACCTTCAAATATCCTAATGGAAAATTAGGGGCCAAAGGCAGGTCGAAAATACAAATGTGCAAAAAAAAAAAAAAAATACAATTACTCAAATACGATTCTTAATAGAACACCGAAATTTAGAAATTTTCGACACACCTAGATAGATCCTTCACTCCCCACAGATTGGATATGGAACGCCCCGTCTTTCTTTTCGAAAATTATGGAGATTTACAGCATTACAATCATTGTTCATGTCAATTCTGAGTGTCGTTGAACTGAGTCAGCTGCCAGGCGCCGGTGTTGGTGAGAGCCAAGAGGGTTTGGTCAAGGTTCTCCTGGGTGGCAGTTGGCGCTGGACATGGTTTTAGGAAAACAGGAGTTGTTTGTGGTTTGAATTTCATCTCCAGTTCTCTTTTTATGAGATCAGGAAATTGAGCCCACGAAATTAGTATTAGAGTAATACGTGAAACAAATTTGCTGCCGTTCCGGGACTGTATCGTTTGTAACAGAAAAAGGTACGGTAGTGTATGAGCGATACATCACTTAAAAGTTCGTGACGTAAATCTATAGTTTAAAAAAATCTACTTTCAACAAAATACTCAACTATTTGGTTCCTGTATTTTTGTTATCGCTTCTTTCTTTTTATACATTTGGGTGTTTTCTGAGAGTTGCCAACAGTTGATTAGGCTGTGTCAATCAAGTGCGAAAATTGTATTTTCCTTTTTACGCGGAGAATCGAAGCTATGCCTGCGTCGTCATCAATTGGAATTGATGGATAGCAGTAATGTGAGGATCAAAATGCTAAAACTCTGTATTATCTATCTATTTTGATGTCCCTCGTTCCCTAGAATAATTTTTTCATCCCATTCCAATAATACATGTGCACCGATTTTTTTTCAGTAAATCTATTTGTCCGCTCGAGTCACCCAAGTGCCTTTCGATTCGTCATCGATCAATCCGATTCTATTTTTTCCCCATTCAATAATTATAATTTGATTGTATCATTATCCATGTGCATACTAATACTTTCTTTTCCTCCCCAACACAATGAACGTCAGCATTTTGATCTAACTAGTATTCACAATTTACCGGCAGCCACGGCCTGGACTTAGCCAGCACACAGCTCTACTACAACTTACAAGGCTTGTTTCGCCACTGCCACACTTCTAGCTGACGACGGGCGCAGTGGAGTAGTTTCACATTTCATTCGGTCATGTTTTCATTCTTGACTCTCTGCGCTCACTCTGTCCCTGCAAACTCCTAGTTATATTCCCCGCCCCTTTGGAAATCCCCCAGATCGCTGTATCAGATTGTTACTGTCTCCTCCCCCCCCCCCCTCCCCCCCCACCTTGTTTTTATTTATTACTATTGTTGTCGTTTTTTATTATTACTTAATTTCATGCAATTTTTCATTTAAATTTCATGCTTTAGTTAAGTGCTGCACCATGGTTTGCACATCTTTGAGTCGATCTTTTGATTTTGTTCCCAAATAAAAAATGTCCGCAGTATGGTTTTGTTTTTCAATTACGATAACGCGCTTTGAAGTAGAGACTGAGTGAATGGACACCAAAATGTGATGGGTGGCAATCATATATTAGACGTACAAAAATGCTAGAACTGGGTATCATCTACCCATTTTGATTTCTCTCGTTCCTCACACTAATTGTCATATATTTCTATAAATGTGCGCTGATTTTTCAATTAAATCTAATCATCCACTCGAATCAACTGAGCGCCTTTCGGTTCGTCATCGGTCGGACCAATTCGACTTTCTTCCCATACGACACAATTATAATGTGACTGTTTCATCATCCTCGCACATACAAACACACAATTATCTTTCTTTTCATCCACTACTCAATGCTTAATGAAGGCCAGCATTTTAATCCAATTAAATTTACATTTTACATCCAGCCATGGCCTAGATTTAGCCAGCACACATTGTTACGATTACTACAAGGCTCGTTTCTTCATTGGCACACCTCTAACCAGCCGAATAATTCATGCACTTTCTGAGACGTATTTTCACCTTGGCAATGTAATTTATATTGTTTCTGGTTAATTCACCGGTTCTTAAAACGAGAGTTACAAACTGGATTTTATCCTAATTTACTTTTAACCATAACAATAAGTAATGAGAACGTTGAGCGGTTGCGGAGACGAGTTCCCCACCGCAGTTAAACACTGGCCACGTGATGCCAGCTTCTAAACATTAATAAGTGTGTAACGGTCAGCTGGGCAAGCGACCTCTTGGGCACAAGCATGGGTACATTCATTCATGAAACGCGTCCGTGGATAATATCAAGTACCCGCCCCACTGTGCGTGCCCAGACCGTTCTGGCACCAACTTCTGCCCCGTGGACTGGGCATTAGGGACACGTTGTTCTAGAGGCAAGGTGCTCGCCTCTCAAGCCCAAGGTACCGGGTTCGATCCTAGATCTGTGCAGGCATGTTGGAATTCTTTTGGGTGGAAAAGTCCTGTCCCTGATCCCATGGTAGGTAGGATCGAGCACTTAGTCTTCTCGGATAAGGACTAAAAACTCAGAGACACCGTGTGCACGTTGCGGGCTTTAAAGATACCGTGACCGTTTAAAGATGAGACGAGCCCTATCATAAAAACTCACGAAAACAAGAAAAATAAAAAATAAAAACAAGAAAAGTGAAGTGTTCGCTTAATCAAATCTCCTAATGTAAAGACATAAAACATGAACTGGGCACTTTTCATGGAACTGACGACAAGAACTATCCAACATCCAAGTCAGCGTTATCGTGTCACCGGATTTGTCCAGGACAGACCACTCAATATGTGCCTGTACGAAAGTGGATTACAGTCCCATTGACCAGTGTATACAGGGTGTCCATTGTAGAAATCGCTGAGTATGGGCTCAATAAGACACCAGAAATGGCTCGGAGACGTCGGAATATTTTTTCCCTTTTGCTTCATCGAATTGATGGAAGAGAAAGGGAATATCCAAGAAGAGGAGAAATAATGTTCCTCGTACTTTATATCCGCCAAGCTGACAACCTTGATGATGGAAATGTGATGGTATGGGGGTGGAATCTCGGCTTATGACCGCACAACAAGGGAGCCCCTAAAGGATACAGAACAACATTATTGTGATGGAATCCTTCGCTCTCGCATCCTCCCACTGGTTGACACGCTGTGGTGGAATTTTTCAGCATGACAACGCCGGCCCCGATGTGGCTACAGTTTGTCGAAAGTTTCGTCAAAACCACCAGATCAAAGTTATTGCCTGCCCTTCATGCTCTACTGATCAAAATCTGATAAAACATCCATAGAATGACCTTGACCGACACAACAGGAAGGGGCCATGACCTCCACAAACTCTTCAGGAACTTGAGGCTGCGCTGGGTCAGGAGTGGCTCAGAATACCTCAGAGGACAATTACAAGCTCATTCACTCAGTGAATAAACGGTGCAATGTTGTGTCATGCTGTGATACTCTGACATGAACTTTATCGATGTTGGTTCAAATAAACTCTTGGTTCTTCAATGTTTTGAAACAAATTCCTATACTTTTTCCATCTTCATACTGAGAAATGATACCTCACATAGAACAAGTTATTCTTTGAGACTGGGTATGAAATCGTTTACTCTGTTCAACTTCAGGTGTTTAAAAACTTTATATAATAATATAATCATTTGTTTTGTGTACCAGACAAGTGCCAAAAGAAAAAAAAAAAGTTTGGAAAATGAGCTTAGTGAGTTGCTTGATGCACTGAAATTTAATGATCAGAAAGAACAACGATTTTGTTTGCCATATTCTTCTTCCATTAGATCTAGCCTTGATTTTAGCAAACTGTAATAGTAACAGAGATTGCAAGCAAAACCAGAATGAATCGGCAGAAGGATAATTACAAGGGAAAGGATTGTGGAGGTGAAAGTGAGAGAGGAAGGAGAGAGAGAGAGACAGAGAGAGAAAAGCTCGAAGGTGGAGGAGGAAGAGCGAAGGAGGAACGAGAGGAAAGGTAATTGGTGCACACTGACCCCACTTTCAATACCAGACAATAAAGACTGACTTGTACAATTGCGGAATGATTATCTCTGTCCAGTGTCGTCCCTGTGAATGTATTACGTAGATCTTCTAGAGAATTTTTTGTGCAAAGTGAACATCGAAAATGGCAAAAATCGCCCATAATGAAATCTGGGATCTTACACAAAACAATGTTATTTCACATCTATCTTAGATTGTGAGAAACAACACAGAGAATGAAAGCAATTCAGGTGAGTCACTGAACAAAACATTAAAGAGTTCAGGGCTCAGAAATTGGAAAAAAGTTAGTTTAGTAATCTGAAATGTTTGATTTTCAATCGGGTCAAAGATCAGTCCCATAAAATAGTTTGGTGTTTTTTTTCTTACTGTTTTGTGTTTATAAATGGGTGTGTTAAATTTTAAATTTTGATTCTCTCCAAACTGGAAAAATTCAGTTGGTCATTTTCACATCCCGTGAGTCCTTCAAACAACTGCGTGGTGCTGGGTGTTTATGGAATTTTACTTCAGAGTTAGGATGTTGATATTTTCATGGCACCGCTGCTACTGCTCTCTCAAATTATAAATGTTATGTAGGAAACACGTATCTGTTGTGATTGGCAGCATTAGTGAATGTCATTGTTACAGATACTCTTGCTGTTGTCATTGTGTTGTATAAGGTTCTATGTCATGGAGACTGTTTGGTTATGAAATTAACAATTCAACATTATACATACCTGTGGAAGTTGCTGCAATATCAGGACAATTCAGACCTACACAAGAGGCTACCACTTTTCTGTCAGGTTGACAACAACTTATGTCACGTGATTGGTCACGTTCTTCATGAATGTTACCAGCTGTGGGGTCTGGACACCCCCGGCATAGCATACATCTCTCAGATTGCCGTTGTCTGTAGGAACCATCGCCACAGTAAATAATTGGAGGGTGTGTGCGGTTACAGGGTTGTAGAATTTTCTCTTGTGGTGCACTAGGAACTGCACATTTTGTACATTGGGTGTTGGCGTGTCTGTCTTGGTCCGTGAACGTGAAGGGTGGGCAGGGAAAACATTCCATTGTTGGTTGATAAAGGAATTCACCACGTCTGCAGGGCAGCAGATATTTACTGGATGTAGAACAGCCGGTGTCATTGAACCTCTGACACGGACTGGTGGGTGAAGAACATTCCTTGCACTTCTGACAAACTCCAGTCAAATAAGGACGGAGATGATTTGTACGGAAGTAGCCATCAGTACAATGTATCACGGCATTGTGAGTTTTGTTACATGGAGATTTCAAAATCTCTACATGTGGTTTGAGAATCTTCTGACACTTGAAACATTGTGTAAATACATTATTTTTCACTGGCATAAACCGTTCATTGTCGCAGTTCACGCAATCATCTGACTGCCCATTCGCTTGGACACGCAAGACTCGACCGCTGGGACATTCCGTGACTGTAGAAATGACACGATATAGACTCACCAGCTCAACTAAAACTCTCAACATCCAGAACTTTGAACACATTATCTTTTCTATGGTAATCTGTAATGCTTGTATGATCTGACCGGTAGCAACAATTTCTTTGCTCTGACCAAAGACGAAACGATTTCTACAGAGCGAATGCAATTTTTAAAGTTCAGTTTGTAAAAGTAATCACATGTTTTGTAAGTACTCGATATCTTTTATCCGATACATTAGAAAACAGAGATGTTCCATTTCATAGGAACTGTTTGACCTGAAATGTTGCTGAAATTATTTTGGCGGATTATTTTGTCACTGGTAATAACAGCATCGAAACTATCCACTGGCAACTTTTCTGTGTCAAAATGAAAGTAAAAAGGTACACAGACAACAATAAACCACCCTGTGAATCTCTATCTGTGTTATCGGTTAGACTGCACTCCGGTTTCTGAAACGCTGCAATGTTGAACCTCAGTCTGAAACACTAAAGACAGGAAATGTGACTCAGTCTCTCACGTGGTTGATCCGAAACCAGTTTCTCGTAACATCAAATAACTTTCTTTATCTGTAAATACAAAGGACGAATTGAATAAAAACACTCTGTTCTAATTTAGTGTAATTTCGTCATTCGGCCGGCACGAAAGAAATGGGAAAGGTACCATAGTTCTATTTTAATCAAAATTCATTAAAAGGTTTTATTATACAGAGATCCACATGATTGTATAAAGACCATTTTGACAAAAATGGAAATTTCAAAATAAAGATTTTCTTACTAGTCCATATAATAATATCTTGATTTGCAGTAATATACGATCGAACTCACAATCCAATTCTGGCGTGGTTTTGTTTCATTTAATTATTTTGATAGATTAGCGACCTTGAGAAATAAGTATGTATGTGTACTGCTGCCAATCTTATATATAATATGAAAATAAACCCTCTTTAATTTCACATGGCCAGTTTCAGTATGACGCACCCGCAGAACACATAGTAACATTGCTCATATTCAATGGTAAATTTCTCAAATTAATTCAATAGAGACTCTCTAAAAGAGTTTCCTTAGGCCCGCCTTCACCAGTGTGTGGCTTTCATGCTACAGAAATCAGTGGGACGAACGATATCTTGCCATGCCTATATAACTACTACGTGTGTGTGTGTGTGTGTGTGAATGTGCGGGTATTTGTGGAGGAGGAAGAGGGGAAAGTTATCTATATATATATATATATATATCAGTGTGTCTATTTGTCTGTGTCTCTATCTCTGTAACGTATGACGGTTTGTTTGTCTGTCTGTCTCTTTGTCTGTCTATCTGTCAACATTTTCTGGTTTTGATGTAAGCTTACGTGAGCTTTTGTGTGTGTGTGTGTTGGTTACCATAGGAACCAAGAAACAAATGGATAGGGGGACCAGAATAGTGTAGAAAGAGAGAAACCATCAGTTGGGTTAGGGGATTTAATCACGCATATGCAGGAACAACAAAGTTATGGTCCTTTGGTGTTTGGTCCATCCTGTTCAATGCAGGTCACGTTTGGTAGTGTATATCTATGGCAGATCATTATTAGATCTAGTATGAAATCTAAAAGTCATGGCGTATTTACTGTACATTTTTTACCTACTTGGACGAATCGAAACGTACTAAAATTAAATATTCTGTTGAGTCTCAGTGCCATAACAGATTAAGAATTTTCAGAAAAATACATCAAGAAGCTAGTAGATTATTTCTGAAGACGCTTTTTTTTTTTATAATTATATTTTCTGCATGAAGCCAACTATAGTTTGTACATGCTCAACACAGCGAGGAGAGAAAGACGGTGAAGTCTTTGAGGAGCGGAGTTTGAAAGGGGGAGGGGGTATAAATGTAAAAGCGACCTAATAGAGTTACCATTGATCTAATGGGACGGAGAAAATGGGGGGGGGGGGGGGAGGGAGACCTGAGGACAGAAAAAAGTGGACGACAATAAAATGAGATGATGGAAAAGGAAAGAATAAAGGCAACAAAAAAGAAATCACTTTATGTTGTAAACATCGTGGGCGCCTTGACTGTCAGACATTATTTTGTGTTGTTGTAGTAGAGAACAGTTATCTAGAGCAAGGAATTTTACTTAGATCACACAATGATGGCGTCAATGTGGAAGCTGAAAGTTGACACATACTTTTCTACCTGTTACAAATCCAGCAGTGAGAAATGTCATTGTTTGCTAAACCATTCACACACATTCACCAAACACCCGCAGACCTCCAGAAATCACAAAGAAAATGCATGACTTATCTTGTATAAACCAGAGCACAGGTGCGGCACTTTGGTGAGTCCTCAGGACTGTTCAAGATTTTCCAACTCCTAATCGTTTAGGTCCAGTGCCTCTGATAGGGCCTTCTGTCCTATCATTCTGATTTATCTATCGCTAGTCTTGCTTCTTCCTAGCACAATGTGGTCGTTATCGTGTCATTGTGCCATGGCCAAGCTCAAACTGTCACGATCACGTGCGTGAAGATGGTCACGACCACGTGTGTGATGAGTACCTAACTTATTTATCTTTTAAACCCAGCTAACAAGCCAAGCAAGCAGGCCAGCGATCAACGGACACATGGAGTGAGATTTAAATTAAACGATATTTAATTATAAATGCATGACAAAACTTATGTCAAAACATTCAACTCATGATAATCATATACATAATCACAAAAACAGAGATATTTCAAATTTACTCTTGGGGATCATGGCTATTCTCTATTTCCCGTTTCACATCTAGATCTAATCCCTCTGTCCATAAACTTAACTTTGTATACTTAATAGTCTCTGTCAACAGCTGCCCTCCTCGTTGATGCAGTTTCACGTCTCCAGAGTTCACACGATTCTTTCTAGATCTCTAACTTCGACGATAAAAGGGGAAACAGACGCCCCTGGCTTCACACAAATAAGAACACACAGTTCACACCCGCCATCGTAGATTACTTGCTCCTTGAGGGGTTCTCATCATCCCGTCCTCAGGACTCTTCAACTTGCAAACACACAGCACACCGACGGTTCACACCCGCCATCATAAATCACGAGCTCCTGAAGGGTTCCCATCCTATCATCATGACTTCTCAACTTCTGGTCCCCATGGCACGACCTTCCACTTGTCGCCCGGACGGATAAATTCTTCTTATTGGGAAATACATGTGAACATCATGGATCCCTCACACACCTAACACTTCTGGTCCCCACTGGCACGACCTTCCACTTGTCGCCCGGACCGATAAATTCTGCGTCTTCCTTTAGGAATGAATAACTTGGGAACCTCATAGATTCCTCACATACATAACACCCCTGGTCCCCATGGCACGACCTTCCACCTGTCGCCCGGACCACTTCTCGCTGCGTCTTCCTTGAGGAATGAATAACTTGGGAACCACGTGTGTCGAGCTTCTCCTCTACTTATACTCCCGAGGCCTTTGCACACGCGACTAGTTTAAAGCGAGTCGTGTGTATCTATTCACGCTCGTCAACAATGTTAAAAACCGTGTTTTCCCCTGCTAAGCTCACCCCCCTTAGACTCGTGGCGCACAAGGCCACCGACCTTCCTCGTGATAGTAATCTTTCATGCTAGTCAACAACTTAAAAACTCCCCTTCTACCCTATTAAGTTTACCCCCTCTATACTCGTGGCGTACAAGGTCATCAACCTTAATCGTGACACCTCCTTCCCACAAAACAAAATTTTGATCCCTGGAGCAAAATTTTTACAAGAAATTCATTTCAACAAAATTTCATTCAAATGAGGGTAAACAATCCAAATACATAACATCAATGACATCTGGAAAGGCAATCAGCCATCACTTTCTCTCTCCCTTTCACATGAATAATATGTAAATCATGTTTCTGCAACATCAGAAAATAAATCTGGGTACCTCACACCAAATCTTTCAAGCGCTCTCTTGGACGCAATTTCACATAATGTAATTTCCAATCAACATTCTGTATAATCCCAGAATTTGACAAGTTAGGGGATATCACATCATGTCTGAGATGTATATCTTGAGTCTCTTCTTGTGACTCAATATCATTATCCACTTCATTCACTACAGCAACAATCTCAACTGGCTTTTCATGATACATTTTCAACATATTAATATGACACAACTGTGTACTCTTTCTCCTATCTGGAGTTTTTATAATATAATTGAGATCAGTAATTTTTGTCTCAATTTCACAGGGTCCATAAAATCTAGCCTGGAGAGGATTTGACTCCAGGGGAAACAAAACAAGGACCTTATCTCCAGGTTTAAAACTTCTTGTCCTGGCCTTCCTGTCATACCAAAATTTCATTTTCTCTTGGGCACATCCCAAATTCTCTTTTGCTAATTCACAAGCCTTATGCAGCCTATCTCTAAACTTCTGCATATAATCTAATACATTCATTTGAGGATCATTACCGATCCATTTTTCTTTTAACAGAGCCAACGGCCCACGAACATTATGTCCAAACACTAACTCAAAAGGACTAAATCTTAGTGATTCTTGAACTGACTCTCTAGCTGCAAACAACAGCAAATGTATTCCTTCGTCCCAATTTTTCTCGCTATCATAGCAATATGTTCTCATCATATTCTTTAAAGTAGCGTGGAATCTCTCTAAAGCTCCCTGAGATTCTGGGTGGTACGCAGACGACTTAATTTGTCTTGTCCCCAGTTCACCAATAACTTGTTTAAACAGTCTCGACATAAAGTTACTGCCCTGATCAGACTGTATTTCTTTGGGCAATCCAAATAAAGTAAAAAACTTTACCAGAGCTTTCACAATACTCTGTGTCTTAATATTTCTAAGAGGAATCGCCTCAGGAAATCTAGTGGATGTACACATTACGGTTAATAAATATTGATTTCCTGAGCTGGTCTTTGGCAAAGGACCAACGCAATCAACGATAACCTTAGAAAAGGGCTCCCCACAAATTGGAATTGGCTGTAAAGGGGCCATTCTTTTTCCAGCATTTGGTTTTCCCACTATCTGACATGTGTGACATGTATTACAAAAATAAGCCACATCCTTGTTAATTCCTGGCCAAAAAAAAATGTCTCATTATCCTATCATTTGTTTTCCTTATACCCAAATGGCCACCCAGAGGCAAATTATGGGCCATGGCAAGTATCTCGTGCCTATATGGTTTTGGAACCACAACTTGATAAACAACCGCCCACTCTTCCGTTGCGCGGACATCAATGGGTCTCCATTTTCTCATAAGTACTCCATCTTTTATGAAGTACCCTTTTTGTATTTTATTAAGTTCTTCGTCGCTCAGAACTTGATCCTGCAATGGCTGTAAGCTAGGATCTAAGCCTTGTTCTTTAATTAACTGGTCTCTATCTATGATACATTCTTATCTTCCCGCATAACATCGGAATGACTGACATCATCTTCATGTAATATGGATCCTAGAAAAGTATTAGAAAGATCACAAGAATTATCTACACTGGATTCTGTCGACCTATCTTCTTTGCAAATCTCTTCACTGTCATCTGACTGCTCTTTCTTTTTAGCCATAGCTCGAGTCACCGCACATGAAGGATATATATTTGTATCTTCACTTTCGTCATCAGTACTAGGTTTTGAAGTCAACTGCACAGTAGGTATTTTCCTAGCACCGGCAAGATCATTTCCTAACAATAGAGATACTCCCTCTATTGGCAAACCAGACTTAAGTCCAACTACCACTCGACCTGTTATAAAGTCTGACTTCAAATAAATTTTATGCAAAGGTACAGAGCTAAAGACTCCCTATAGAGGGTATAGACCCTGCACAAGACTAACTTCTCCAGTATTTGAATCATCATTAAAATCTAGAACATTATCTAACAGGAGGGACTGGGAACATCCAGTATCCCGCAATATTTTTAATGGTATGGGGGTGGAATTTTCCCCAAGGGACACTAGACCCTCTGACACAAATGGCAGAAACTCTTCCCTTATGGTCTCTAACTTCTTCCCTGGGTTACGAGGCTGTGGAGCGTTTCTAACTTTCGGTCTTCCCACAAAAGCTATAGGGCCAGTCTTTTTTTTTTCAAGAGCACGACAGTTCCAGCTTCTATGGCCCAATCTCCCACATTTATTACATCTTGATCCCTCGTTCCTCCAATCTCTTCTCTGGAAATAATCTCTTCCACCAGGACCAGGTCTTCTCCCATCGAAACTACTGGATCTCCGCGGGAATTCCATTTTGACTCCCTTCGGATCGCCAGCAATATCATTTACGGACCTCCTATCCTGAACTCTACCCGGTCTACTGAGCCCAAATCTACTTTTATGAGTTAACGCAAACTCATCAGCCAGTTTTGCGGCATCTTGCAACGTCTTTGTCTCTTTCTCATTGAGGTACGTCTTTACCTCATCACGGATTCCCGTTTTGAAGTCCTCTAGTGATATGAGCTGTTTAAGCTTTTCTTAATCTTTACATACCTACATCGAGGAACACCATCTCTAAAAAAATACCTCTTTTTCATGAGCAAACTCAATATAGGCTTGACTGTCAATTTTTTTATAATATCGGAACTTTTGCCGATAGGCTTCCGGCACTAATTCATAGGCTTTTAATATCGCGTCCTTCACACGGTCATAATTCACCGCGTCTTCCATGGAAAGGGCCGAAAAGGTCTGTTGAGCTTTACCCCTTATTACACTCTGTAACATTAATGGCCAATGTTGTTTGGGCCAGTTCAGACTAAGGGCCACCTTCTCAAAATGTTGGAAGTATTTATCCACTTCCCTCTCATTAAAGGGGGGAACCAATCTTACTTCTCTACTCGCTAGAAAACTAGGTTCATGTGATCTACTAGTAACACCCAATCTGGCTTTTTCTAGCTCATGTTGTCTTTTCCGTTCTTTTTCTTTTTCTTGCGCCTGTCTATCTCTTTCTTTTTCTTTTTCTTGCGCCTGTCTATCTCTTTCTTTTTCTTTTTCTTGCGCCTGTCTATCTCTTTCTTTTTCTTTTTCTTGCGCCTGTCTATCTCTTTCTTTTTCTTTTTCTTGCGCCTGTCTATCTCTTTCTTTTTCTTTTTCTTGCGCCTGTCTATCTCTTTCTTTTTCTTTTTCTTGCGCCTGTCTATCTTTTTCTTTCTCTTTTTCTTGCGCCTGTCTATCTCTTTCTTTTTCTTTTTCTTGCGCCTGTCTATCTCTTTCTTTTTCTTTTTCTTGCGCCTGTCTATCTCTTTCTTTTTCTTTTTCTTGCGCCTGTCTATCTTTTTCTTTCTCTTTTTCTTGCGCCTGTCTTTCTTTATCTTTCTCTTGTCTTTCTTTATCTTTCTCTTGTCTTTCTTTATCTTTCTCTTGTCTTTCTTTATCTTTCTCTTGTCTTTCTTTATCTTTCTCCCGTGCCTCGTGTTCTAGCTTTTTCTGCTCTAGCTCGATCCGCATCTTCTCTTTCTGTAACTCAATATTAACTTCAGTTACTGATGCCATAGTTTCAAACTGAGCTAGGTCGTTTTCTTCGAACACATCATCATCCACATAATACTCAGCAATATATCTCGATATTTCTGCTTTTCTTAAGCTAGCTTTCACATAATCGAGTCCTAATCTCTTACTAATCGTCAATAACTCCGGTTTCCTGAAGGTTAACAAATCCTCCGGTCTCGGTGACGTTAGAAAGGTATTTATCTCCATGGCCGCTGGTCTGACTTACAAAAATATTTCTACAATCGTGGAAAACACTCGTTTGTGTCCTAACAGTTTATATCCCGGACGAATTATATACATCCTAACAGTTTATAAAATTTCAAATCAAATTCAGATCCCGGACGATTCACGTCCTACTTATTCACATCAATTACTCGTATGTGTCACAATGGTTTAAATCCCGGACGAGCCCCCAATTGTCACGATCACGTGCGTGAAGATGGTCATGACCTTCCACTTGTCGCCCGGACGGATAAATTCTTCTTATTGGGAAATACATGTGAACATCATGGATCCCTCACACACCTAACACTTCTGGTCCCCACTGGCACGACCTTCCACTTGTCGCCCGGACCGATAAATTCTGCGTCTTCCTTTAGGAATGAATAACTTGGGAACCTCATAGATTCCTCACATACATAACACCCCTGGTCCCCATGGCACGACCTTCCACCTGTCGCCCGGACCACTTCTCGCTGCGTCTTCCTTGAGGAATGAATAACTTGGGAACCACGTGTGTCGAGCTTCTCCTCTACTTATACTCCCGAGGCCTTTGCACACGCGACTAGTTTAAAGCGAGTCGTGTGTATCTATTCACGCTCGTCAACAATGTTAAAAACCGTGTTTTCCCCTGCTAAGCTCACCCCCCTTAGACTCGTGGCGCACAAGGCCACCGACCTTCCTCGTGATAGTAATCTTTCATGCTAGTCAACAACTTAAAAACTCCCCTTCTCCCCTATTAAGTTTACCCCCTCTATACTCGTGGCGTACAAGGTCATCAACCTTAATCGTGACAAAACTCAAAAACTCCCCTGCTGCGATAACCTTCCCTGTGACTCCGGATTCACAGACTTGAAAAGTACACCAAACACAGTGACAATCCGAGTCCATGGCGTGCCATGAATTCTATCAAGGTTAGGGAATATTACGTATACAGGGCTGGCCAAACCGCGGCTCTTTGACTTTCCATATGTGGCTCGTGGAAATATGTCGGATGAGCTCTTTTTTCATGACATATATTATGGATATTATGAGTAGATTGTACTTTTGTAAGGTGATGATATCTGACTAGAATATAATAGTAATAATAATAATGGAGATCATTTATATGGCTCCTAATCCAAACAAGTTCACTCTAGCTGCTTTACAGAAAGTCGTGTTCTCTCCATTTGCATCCCTCTCTCTCTCTCTCTCTCTCTCTCTCTCTCTCTCTTTCTTTCTCCCTCTCTCTCTCTCACTCTCTGTCTCTGTCTCTCTCTCTCTCTCTACCTCTCTCTATCTCAGAGCAAATTGTAACGCAGTCTGTTGGGCGCAGTTCACAACAGTTCACAACTCACAAGTCAAATAATAATATTTGAATATATATTAATGTCACGAGTGGAGTGAGCGAGATTCAAAGGATTACGGGGAAGTGGGTATGGAATTGTGAGATTAACTCACGGATAGTGAAGCAGACAGTTAATTTGGAAGCGTGCAGGACATGAGTAAAGTTGGAGGCGATGAGGTAAAGCTTGTGTAATGAAAAGTCACTGCAAGCTAAGAAGTCCAAGAGGACAGACGTGAAAGAGAGTAGACGGGAGTTTGTAGTGTATTCCAGTGAAGACTGGTAGGTTGAATTATAAGGATTGATAATTGTGGTGATAGATCTACTATATTCTGATGATGACAATGATGCAAATAAGTTATATGCGAGGACTTAAGGAGTGTGCAAGTCATTTGTTACTGTGTAAATAGATGTGAACGATGAGCGAGAATCGTATGTTAGGAGCAGGGATTCCTAGCCTAGTCGGAGTGCTGTTTAATACTGTGGGGGTATACTACAGTAGAGAGGGGCAGCTGTATGGTGGGTGAACTGTGGAATGTTATGTGTACGCTTGATGGTTCGTAGTGAGTGGTGAAGTGGATAGTAGGTACATAGTATTATAGAGATGTGATGTTATTCTTTATAGGTGCCGAGGACAGGCCAGCATAAGTGAGGTGCATGGGTTGGGCAGTGAGGCCACCCGCAGGACAGTGAGGGCACATTATCCGTGGCAGTCTGGCCACATTCAGGAACTATTTGTATTAAGATATTGATGTGAGGTTGAGCACGGGCAGTGAGACGTCGTGCTACAAGGCAGTGCAGCCATTGACGTATTGTTAGGCTGAGGCCAATTATCATATTGTAAAGGAGTGATTATCCTAGAGAGGAATGGGAAGGGGAATGAATGCTTAAGGGAACGAGTGAGATGTTGTACTTATTGGATTGTCGTTATTAATGTTATAATAAATGTGTGAGCCTGTTTGATTGTTTTGTTAATTGTTATACTTGTCTGTTCGTGACTGTTACTGTCAAATAGTACATCTCCCAATCTGGGATTTGTTACAATTAACATATATTTAATAGTGAATAATAACCTTTTGTTGGTGGTTAGGGGGCGGGGGGGGGGGTGATATGGATACTTTTAATATATCTAAATGTTATTTTGTGTGTGTGTGTGTGTGCACATATTTCTCTCCATGTTTTGAGCAGATACATGTATTTACTAAGACAAATAAATGTCATAACAATATTTCTTTTTTTTTAATCATTGTAGTTTTATTTTTGGCAGTCTAACTTTGTTACCGAAGTGCAAATTAGATGTTCCCGTCGTTCATTACCATATAATTATAATACCTTCAGTTTAGTGGAAACAATCGTCACCTAAGATTTTGAAAACATTTGGTATACTTTGTGATTACTGAAACTAATACAAACTTAAGGTTTTAAAAAACTGCATACATCAGTAAATATTGTTGCATACATGTATTTCTTAATACTCATATACAATTTTATAACAAAATGTGTTTATAACAATAAAAACGTGAGTGTAAACTTTGTTCGTATCTTGGGACTCTCTAACATCTGAAGTTTATCGTTTGTGGCTCTTATGTTCAGCAAGTCTGGCCACCTTGAGATATTATGACGTTACAGGCCAGCGATAGAGTATTTTATTTTTTAGAATGCTCTAGATAGAATGAGTATTTGATTCGAAGTACGGATCGTGTCAATCTCTTCAGTGAACAGCTTGAGCAAGAGCGGGAACCGCCGTTGTGTATTTGTGTGTGTTTGTGTGTCAAAATGAGAGATAGAGGGTGGGGGGGGGGGGTCACGAGAGGAAAAGGGGAGGGGGGGTGGAAACCAATAGTCATATTTTGTTTGTCAGTTCATGATTAAGACCAGACATTCTTGTTGAGCTGTAATGACATTCTTTTTTTTTTTTTATCACTTTGAACGTGGCTGAGGTCTGTCATTGTGTGTACAGTGGTCGACATGGTAAATACTTTCCTTAAGAATTTCTCAACGACTGATTTCATTACCCAGTTCCTTGCAAGTTAGTCAGTTAGTTTATATTTCCCCTTCAGCCAGAATTGTGTCTCCCTCAGTATTTCCCAACTTGGAATAGTATCCAAACATCTGGGACAACAAATATCAGACGTATGTCTCCGGGTTTTTAACAGAAGTTAATAGAAGTAAGCAGAAACTTTGGGGAGAGAGAGCACTAAGATAATAATTCAGAGAAAATATGAGGCGAATTAAAGTTGTAGTGGCTAGTTAATGCTCAGAAAAGTGAAGCGGGAGTGAAAGGAAGAAGAAAGATAAATAATCAATATGGGGATCGAACCCACAACCTCTTCTTCGACACCAGTTCTCAAATACTCTAATAGTGTATCAGCTGCATAGGAAAAAAGGTGCCAAAAAAAAGGTCCATTCACGGGTTTAAATTGCCACATGGGTGTTTAGAGAGCTAAACATGTCTAGATTATGAAATGAGATGATAGCAATCGGGATCGAGTACCATTTTAGGGGGAAAAGGGGGTCTAAAAGACCCCGCTATATTTACTCAGTTAAGTTATGCAACTTTTGCTCTGTGCACACACCATAATCCATGACTAAATGTGATTTTGTTGGATTAAATTACCCCCATGTAAGATATGCAATCGCTCCCTGCAGAATTATGATTTTGAAATGGCATTAAACAACATTGCTTTCCATTACGAGCACACTGACAAGCACACACGCTAGCAAACAAACGAAACACAACTGAATTATGTTATGTATTCACCAGTAAGTCTTTAATAAGATGTTGTCGGGGCCATTTCTGTGTGAGACAAAGCTGGCGACATCTTGCCATATGGACGTTTAGAAAGCTGACCATGTCTGGATTAAGAAATGAGGTGATAGCATACCCATAGTTGGTGGTTTATCACAACTTCCTTTCTACAGTCTTTGTAATAGTAGAAGGTCCCATTCTACGAAAAAAGGCAACGGCACCACCTCATACAGAAAGGAAACAGCATAAAATGTTAGGTTATGATTGAGCCAAGAGCCTGTGTACATATTTAACTTCCCCCACCCCCCTTTCTCCCCCCCCCCCTCTCTCTCTCTCTCTCTCTCTCTCTCTTATCCTCCTCTTTCCAACAAAAAACAAATAGCGATTAAAACACCGTCAGACGACTGAACCTGACAGGAAATGACTGTATTCTTATTTTAGTCTCCAACGCTGTGTTTAATGCATACTATGCTAATGAGTTACTAAGTTTCATTTTATTTCTTTTCAGCCCGAGCTCATAGACGAAAAATAAAATAGAAGTGATGCGATTGAAAAACTTCTAATTAAAGCCTAATAGAGAAAACAGTGTGTTGTGTTCACGGTCCACATGAAAATCGCCCCTACCAAAGCACTTCCCGAAAGTGAGTGATGACGTCATGAGCTCATGAGCTCGTGAAAAAAAAGGATCAGAGGCGAAATCAGCGACACAAACCAAACTAAATCAAATACTTCTCCACCAATTCAAGTTTCCAAATCTAAAACAGAACCTTCTGCAGATCGAAAGGAATTTCACCCTCAGCCCAAGCGGTATGGGCGGTGATGTGCCTTGTTTGTTAAACATTGGGGCAGTTTGTTTTTCTTAATTGTTATTATTATTTTTACTATTATTATTATTAGCTGGAATTTCCTGCTCTGTCCGTGATAGTTGTTGTTCGCTTGTTTTAGATAAACCATCCTGCACTTCCTCTGCACGTGAATGCCCTACACACCCCGCCAGCAGTCGAGACGAAGATTATCACGAAATGACAATAGTCTCCACAATGGATAGTGTTGGGCATTTTGATTACTAAATATCGAATACGTGCATTACTTGTAATAAAAGAAATCATTAATCGATTAGTAGAAAATGGCTCATTACTGACAGATTACTGAAATAATTAACAAAATAAGCCTCTCCACCTTCATTTCCTCCTAACAAAAATTTATTCCTGTTTTAATCTCTGTTAAAATCACATTTATTTAGGTTCATGAACTGATTCTTTTAAATAGATCAGTCAATAACCTATTGTGGCCACCGCTCTACAAGTGTTTTATTACAGTGTGAATGAAACAGATCCAGTTAATCCAAGCGTGGGTCATTCTATAACTTGTTTGTTTTCATTTTGGCACAAGTCATACATAGACGTAACTGTGTTTTGTAGTCATAAAATAACCACAGAGACTACCGCATTTAAAATACAGCATTTTGTATTATGCCAGGCCGACGTTCTGAGACTTGAGTCCTAATCCAGGTTTATAATGTGAGCCCCAGCTGGATCTGTACATTCAAAATGTTGCTGCACCAATACGCAGTTATGAACAATGATCTTTTAGTTCTATCCCAGCAGCATTGCAACATCAATCCGACATAATTATATTTCCGTACGATTGGTAGGATTATCGTAGGGGCAGATTTCTCTTCATTAAATAGACGTCGGAGCGATGTCGTAATCAGCGATAACACTTCCTAACAATAAAAGTCAGTTACACAAGATATTACCTACAACTATGCAACACTTTCAAAAAGTACAGACATTTGTACTTTTTTAGTTCAAAGAGAATTAGCAGGAAAATAAGATTAGTGGATTAAACAACGTAACTGTGTTCCAGTAAAAATTGACAGTGTTTTAAGGCGCGCTTGAAACCATTCCAAATCACTGTCATTTAGATAAACGTTGATTCCTAAGAGTTGAGCCAGACCAGGGAACAAGTTACCTATGGAACTGAGACAAACAAAATCATTAGTAAGTTTCAAAAGGCAGCTAAAGCATTTTTTGTTCCAGCAGGCTTATTTTTCTTGACTTATCTGAGGGGAGAGAGCATGTGATAGCAGGAGTGAGAATGTGATGGGAAGAGAGAGAGAGGGGGTGGGGAGAGGGAGTGTGGGAGAGAGAGGAATGAGTTTTTATTACTTGTAAAGCGCATTGAGCATTTATTGGAAATGCGCTATATAAATGTAATTTATTATTATTATTATTATTATTATTATTATTATTATTATTATATAGGCAGAGAGAAGTGCTTTAGTGTGATGTATGATAATTAAGCGACCAGCCACAAGATTGGCGCCCACACCAGTACAGTTTTGGTCTGACTTACCCCTAAATACGTCGCTTGCATTGAAAACAATGAAACACTAGCTGATGTCTCAAAAATAACATCAATACGGGGCGGGGGGGGGGGGGTTCTGTTATATTATAAAAGGACCGGGTGGAGAGCTCTCTGTAATGTTATCAGATGACAAAGGGCCATACTATTAAGGACAGGGAACCCTTTTATAATGCCACACCGACCCCTTGCAGTCTCATGTCTTTCAGGTCTGGCCCTTACTATATGAATGGTTTGCCCATGCTTCATCTAGGCAATTACTGTTTTGCATTGCGATACATTTTCCATATTATATTAAACGTTTCTAAAAGAATTACTGCACTTCTGTAGTTGTATGGATGAGCTGTTTTGCTTATCAGAGCTGTAAACTTGCTCTGTTTCCGTTATCTCTACAAACAATCATGTTGAACACTTTTGACTAATGCGCGATTTGTATCATTTGGTCTTGGACAGTATGGCTAAATCTGGCTTTATACAATTTATCTGAGAGAGGGAGAGACACAGAGAGAGACAGAGAGAGACACACACACAGAGAGAGAGAGAGAGAGAGAGAGAGAGAGAGAGAGAGAGAGAGAGACAGAGAGAGACACACACAGAGAGAGAGAGAGAGAGAGAGAGAGAGAGAGAGAGAGAGAGAGAGAGAGAGAGAGAGAGAGGCGGGGCGGGGAGGAGGGATAAGGATAGGAGGAGATAACTAGAAGGAATTGGGGGGGGGGGGTGCTGAAGGACATTTATACCTGACAATATCTCAGCTAGCAATGAATGATCAACAGGCTTATTGTCATTTTAAAATATGGCTTTGAAAAACCAATGGAAGAAAATCTGGGGCCAAAGGGGGCGATGGCCCGAGAAAGCTTGAGACCCACTGGTCTATTTTAATTCATTTCAATATTCTCCCCCAAACTGATTCCTCAGTCTGATTTTTATATTATTTCGGTTTCATGGTTTGAATTAACGACCCTTTTAAAGTAAACATAAAAATAGTCTCAAAACATAAACATCAGTTGACACCTATTAAAATAATGTCACATTTCCAAAAACACTTCCAGTTCTGACATCTCATTCCCTATCCATTATTTTCTCAGTTTTACTGTTTTATTGTTTATTGTCTGCCTAATTTATCCAAATCTATGTGCCTACATTATGTGTATACGTGTATGTATGTCTAGCATAAGAACGTGTGCAATAGATTGTGCGCGCGAGAGAGAGAGTTACAGATGGAGAAAACAAGACTTTTCTGTAAAGCGCCTATGGCAATTTCTTGGATTCGGTGCTATATATAAATTATCATTTTCCATTATTGTTATTATCATTATATATATCACCATTGTACTTCTGAACGTGTTGATGAGGTTCAATGATGTCGCAGTGATTTTACCTCCTCCTTAATAGTTTCACATTTGTACCGGAATTATAATCAGTTTCCCCAGTGTCCAACAATGTCACAATCAATCAGCTTGTCACTGTTTTGTCGTCACTTTTAAAATGGTTCTTATTACATTCTCAGTCAACATTTCAACATCCAATTGTAATGTTTTACCTGTGAATGAGTTATTACAATGTATTTATATTGGAGATAAACACAGCGATAATATAACAACCCACTGTCTTGTGCAGTTTAAATATCTGTTGGAATATCCGATTTTATTTAATCTATGACCATTTAATTACCATAGTATTTATTAATAAGGTCATTTTTTTCTTCTCCTGGACGTTTTTTCTCTTAATTTCTACAGGAAAATGACGGTGACAAGGCCCTTTGTCCCCCTTATACTGGCATCGCTACACATACAGGCCATTTCTTCTGCTGGTCTGTGTGGTAAAGGACAGCACTTGTACTCTCCACGATATGGACCAGACGTTTGTCTAAAGTGTTTCACAGGAGAATTCATGCCAGAAGAAGGACACACTCACAGACAATGTTACTTGTGTACAGAAATTCAAGATCCCCAGTTGGAGATTTCGGTCTCTCCATGTAACAAAACTCACGACACAGAAATTCACTGTGTTGACGGCTACTACCGGACACAACCTTCTTACCCTGATGTCAGAGGTCAATGTCAGAAATGTACGGAATGTCAGTTTCCTAGACGTCTCTGTCAGATGTTTAGTGACACTGTGTGTTGTCCAGACTATTCCTATGATGTCTATATTGACAGAGACGGTAAACCGAAATGTGTACGGGAATGCGCTAGTGGACAGATGTTGGATCCTGTTATAGACGAATGTGTTACATGCCCTCAAGGTACATACATGGATCAAGGTATACATATCAACATTCACTGCAAAGAATGTCAGACTGTTGAATCTGTAGGTGAAAAAATTCTCCATCCCTGTACCAGCACACATCAGACAGTTATTGGCTGTATAGAAGGTTTCTACCGACAACGCCAGTCTGACAGTTTATCTCTCTGTTTCCAGTGTCAAAACTGCGCTCACAACACAGACGGAAATATTTATGAAGGACAAGCATGTGACCAGTCACGTGACACAGTTTGTTGTCCAAAACCTGACATGACAGTGGTCGACACAATTAATGATGGTCCAAGATGTATCTTCGAGTCAACAAACTATAGAGGTAAGAAGTTATTATAATTCCATTATTTCAACGATCCGTGATGTGACGTAAGAATGATGACAGATGACAGAGAGACGATGAGACAATCACAACCCACAACTTTCTGTTCATTTATTTTCGTCCACAAATCTTTCTTTTGTATAATGACTAAACATGTCAAATTCTGCACGTTACTCTTTGCCACTCGCTGCAATATTTTCGACGCCCCAGTGTCTCATCCATGGCACATTTTACACTACTTGAGATAAATGTACAGAGAGATTAACAGTTTAACTAGATCTAGAGTTATCATCAACTGACTTTCTGTGATGTTTCTTTCCATGCATCGATGCCTTGAGTATCTCCCCCTTGTGGAATTTTCTCTTAAAAGGTTCTTACAATCATAATCGCAAGGTTACACCTGGTCCTATAAAATGTTAATAATAATAGTAGTAATGAACAAAGCATCAACACTTTTTCTTAGATATCCACCATTCTAATGGTCTACATTTGTGTACGGGAGACAGGGAGCGGGGGGGGGGGGCGTTGGAGTCAAAGGTATGTGAAACGTACGCGTACTTTGGGTGGGGGGAGGGGGGGGGGAGAGAGAATGTAAAACTTGTCAAAGCCGGGTGTACATAAGCCTCTTTCCGGATGGCCCTGGATGTCTGTGACGTCACACAACCAGTCATAATATGAACGACACTTAACTGAGCTGTGACTGGGTTGTTGGTTTTCAGTGGCAAGATGTCTTCCATGGGTGGGACTAATTCAGCTGAGCATTGGATGGCGTAATCATTTCCTACATGATCAATTGATTTTTGTGCAGCATTGTCTCCTGGCAGATAAGTTTACAAAGAAGAAACGGAAGGCAGGATCTCTTGAAAGACAATTGACGTTACTGCATTAGCTCAGTGATATCCTTGTATGTATTGGAAAATCATGGAGACCTTTTTAGTATAGCGTGTTCACAGGGACGGAGAAGAAGAAGAAGATTATAATGGCCGGAGAATTTCTGGCATTCCGGAAGGAAAATACCTAGGACAAATTCCAGCCCGCGATAAGGAAGGAAATAACGAGCGGTCTGCATTAATTGGTCCAGGTCTTGTGATCTGAAACTTTCGAAGATCCGCTTTTGACACAGTTGAAAGTAGTACCGATCGAAAGAGTCGGTGATACGCCCCTGGAAAAATTGAATATTAGCAGGTGTAATAACACCAAAACACAGCAATAACACCGGCAACCAATACCATTGTAGCAGTTACTTTCACTATGGACAGTAGCAGCTTAAAGATTCTTGTTTCGCTGGGTCTTTTTTTTTTTAAATACAAACACTTTCACACGGCGGTTAGAAGAAAAAGAAATAAAGATCTTCGTTGGTTTCTATGTTCAATACAAGTTCTATGTTCAGTACAAGTTCTATGATCAATACAAGTTCTATGATCAATACAAGTTCTATGTTCAATACAAGTTCTATGTTCAATACAAGTTCTATGATCAATACAAGTTCTACGTTCAATACATGTTCCATGTTCAAGAATCAAAATGAAAACTCAAATACAACAATACAATCATCTCTTTAATTTCAAGGCTATGATAGAAATCTTACGGAATAACAAAACAAAACAAAAAATAATAATCATTTCGGAATGGAAAAAGGAATTTTTTAGTTTTGCTTTTAACTCTCTTCTCTCTCTCTCTCTCTCTCTCTCTCTCTCTCTCTCTCTCTCTCTCTCTCTCTCTCTCTCTCTCTCTCTCTCTCTCTCTCTCTCTCTCTCTCTCTCTCTCTCTTCTCTTTCTCTCTCTCTCTCTCTCTCTCTCTCTTCTCTTTCTCTCTCTCTCTCTCTCTCTCTCTTTCTCTAGCTCTCTCTCTCTATATATATATATCTATATTTTTGTTGTTGAATTATTGTTATTGAATATTGTCTAAAGGTATGAAAATTATGCATTTCTCGGAATTATTGTGAAAACGCAAAATTCAGTTTTTTTGTTTCTTATTCTTTTTTTTTTTCCTTTTTCTGGTATTTAGCACTAAAACTCCACAAATTTGATGTAGTTAACGGCCATTTACACAGATTTAAGCAACAGAAAATTTATGTAAATAGAAAATTTGGTCCCTCCCCCATTTTTCCCCAGTTTGGCCATGACGTCACATCTTTAATCAGTTCAGGAAATTTTTGTTGTTTGATTTTTTTTTTATGCTTTGAAGAATTATGTTACTGACTTTGGAAGCAACTGAATGTAATATGGCCGCCATTCTTGGTTTATTTGTTTCCTTAGCAACGAGATATATAGATTGTGACATTGTGACACCCTCCCCCCCCCCCCCCCCCCAAACCAAACAAACAAACAAACAAACAAAACCCAAAAACCAAGCACTGATATGAAATGATTTGAAAGGTTAAATCAGAACTCTTTCAATATCTTTGATTTTACAGTATCTCACGGTTTAATGAGTAATTAAATCTTAAATTTAGATAGACTATTAACATCGTCAAAATCAATTCTATATCACAGGCCATGAAAGGAAAGTAAATTCAGCTAGAAAAAGTTTTCCAATTCGTTTGAATCCACAGCTGAGACTGTCATACCACTACATGTACCAGTTTGTGGAGAAGGAGAGTATCTGTTCACCAATGCCACAACTCACTCAGCCACCTGCCAGCCATGTCCACAGGGAACTTATATGGACGAGACAGAACACTCTAGTGGTTCCTGTAAAAGTTGTCAAGAATTTCCGCATGAAAAGTTTTGTCCTTCAGACACAACAGATCACAAGTCTAGTGATGACGGTGGCCTGACAGTGGGTGAGATTGTTGGAATGGTGGTTGGTGCAGTGGTTATGGCCGTGCTGGTCGCGGTGGTCGTTGTCCATATCAGGGGGAAGAGACTCAGAAGACAGCTGTTGAAGGACATAGAGGAAACTAAACAACTGAAGCCGCCCAGTAAGTATTGTTTATCTACAGTATAAAATGAGAATGTAATAACGTCACCTTGATAAACAATGTTGTAGATGTGTGTGTGTGTGTGTGTACATGGAATATTAGACTATCGAGATAGATAAACAGACAAACGGAGAGAAAAAAAGAAGGAAACAGATTGATAATTAATTAGATATCTTTGGATGGTTATCTTTAGACAGACAACTAGACAGACAGGCAGATAGACAGAGACAGACAGACAGACGGACGGAGGACCTGCGGAAGGACTGACGTGTAGATGGATGGATGGATGGATAGATGGATGGATGGATGAATGAATGGATGGACGGACGGACGGACGGACGGATGGATGGATGGATGGGTAGATGGATGGATGGATGGATGGATGGATGGATGGATGGATGGATGGATGGATGGATGGATGGATGGATGGATGGATGGATGGATGGATGGATGGATGGATGGATGGATGGATCGATGGATGGATGGATGGATGGAATTTACAATATCGAAGACCCTCCTAAGTAAAACAAAGCATCCCACATAGTTAATATATGAGATGGGCAATGGACAAAAAACGAAAGCGAAACTAGTGCGCTGTACTTTCGTGAAACTGTAATCGTTATGCGAAAGGTTAACAAAAGTACCAGCAATACTGATTTCGTGGGCAGTTTCTCGAAGTTTTATGACATTTCAGCTTCAAACCACGTACGCCTTTCATAGTCTTAAGCCAGCTTTACATGGAACGTTTACATGAGCATCCGTAATGCTGTGCAGCACCCTTCCGTTGTTTTGACGCGTCGAAAAGTATGCATAGAGAATTGAAAATTTGTCTGCTGCATGCGTCAGAAGCTCGAGCTCCTGAGACCAGGTGCTCTTATGACAACCTTTGAACGTACTTTTTTTCTCAAAAATCTAATTTTTGATGGCATATTTGAAATCAGCGCCCTAAATTCCACACGGGTGAGGCTGGATTTCACTAAAATTTATTATTTCTGGATTTTTTGTCTTTTTAAACAAGCGAACGTTTTGACCTCAGTCCAGGTCAAGAGTTTGCTTTCTTGGAATGGGGTGACACAGGTCTAGTAGAAACGCATAGCATGTAAACACAAATCTTTGAAAAGACGCACGTCATAGTGCTGTTCGCTTGAATGCTGTCCGCTAGAACGACGTATCATGTAAAGCCGCCTTTACTTCATGACTTAAATAATCACAATTAAACATTGCTGTATTTGCTGACTGCCGTATCACAATGAATTCCTGAGATTAAGGAAAGACTGTCCAAGACGTCGTGATGGACACTTTCCATGTTATTATTAAAATTGGTGGTAGCAAAATTATTATTACAAGCAAGTTACCCGTTCTACGAACAGAAAGGATAGAAGGATAAAAGTTTGAGCACCGAGATAGATTTATAAGGAATGCAAGGCACAGACATCAAAAAAGTAATAAAAATATTCAAACTCACAATTTGATGTCAATTTACTTCCGCGCCGATGAAATTCGTGGTACATCGCATTGTGGGTTAATCCATTCGTTTCTCTCACAGAGAATAAAATGGTGTCAAACACATGTTTTTGATCTTGATTGAAGAGTGCATTAATCATACTTGTCCCTCTTTCTTTGCACGGGGTAACTGAAATTCCTTCTGCAGTTCCAGTCCATCAGTATCCAGAAAACTTTGAATGGCAAGCAAAGCTTCATTTTCTACCTTTGGTGTTATTTGATCTTAATTCCGAAGAACTTCGTGGTACACCACATTGTCAGTCAAACTATCATTTGCACTTGGAGTATGGATCCTTAAATCACCTTTACTGCCGACTCGACTCATGGCGACGTTGAAATTCTTTCTGCAGTTCCAGCCCATCAGTATCCAGAAAACTTTCAATGGCAAGCAAAGCTTCATTTTCTACCTTTGGTGTTATTTGATCTTAATTCTGAAGAACTTCGTGGTACACCACATTGTCAGTCAAACTATCATTTGCACTTGCAGTATGGATCCTTAAATCATCTTTGCTCCCGACTCGAGTCATGGCGACGTAGAGCTGTCCGTGGCAAAAGAAAGGATTTGGTATGTATATCACTATATGCCAACTTTGTTGAGCGTCTGGCCTTGAGCTTTGTTGGCTGTTGTGGCAAATGAAGTCCGAATTGGAAACTGCTTCCTCTTCATCTCAAACGGATAAATGTTATCTGATGGCACCATTGGGATACGTGGGATGAACAGTGTGTGGGCCTGAGGCTATTGTTGCATCAATGACATGATCATGTAATTGTTCAATGACGTATCTTGTTCCATTGCAGTGACCAGTGTGGGGGTCAAGATTTCTTGGAAGGATCACAATGCTGTGTTTCTTCAAGCGAAGACAATGAGGAGGAAGGCCAGAGGGACATAGCTTGTTGACAAATTCCAATGGGTATTGGTGCTCATTTTCTGTGATGCTGCCTGAGCTTGTGTACACCTTTTCTGTTCCAGGAAAGAGAGACATAATGCTGTCATTGATTTCATCTGCAGCACTGTTAGTAGGGCATATAATGGCACGTGAAGACAACCACTGCATGTCCATAAAAGATTCATGGAGATCACCAAATAAAAAATCAATAAGGTCTACTTTAGTGTTCACCAGTAAATCTTTTGGGATGTCTATCTTGTATTGTCCGAGACCATGAACAGTCGGATGTGAGCCATTGCCTATGCTCATTGTTACGGAGTCAGTTACAAATCAGGAAGGGTGTGCCCTCCAGTGTCATAGAGTGTCACCTCCAGCTGTCAGGGTATGGGATTTTGGGGATAATTGTAGAAGTCCCCTCCTGATGTCAGATGGTATTCTAATGTTGTGTTAGGGGTGTTAGTTCGACTGCATTTTTATAATCGAGAGGTATTCAATCCAAAATCTAACTTCCATACCATGCCAAATACTAAAGAACAATCTGAGTAAATTTCAATTAATCAGACCTGCAGGGTCACAATTTATTACGTTAAGTACACTAACAATTTCGGCTAGATCTAATTATGTAGTAAGGATAAATATCAGCAGCATCAATTTCATAATCAATAATACTTCATTATAAGTCTAGCTCTATATTTCCGATAATATCATTCAACTTCTGTGCTTGCTAATTCTCTAATTAAACTATTTCTCTAATATCTAAACTGCTTACTGTATGGCAATTACAGTCTCTGGATACATAATGTCATCTCAGATATTTATGCCTAAACTTATAATAGGTCGAGCCCGTCAACGACAAAGTGACGTCGGCCCAGTTAAGTACAAAGATCTAACTCTAGGATGGGCTGGCAACTCCCAGCCTCACCCAGACAATTCAATCACAATTCACAGTTATGTATTTCATACAAAAATAACTATTGCAGCTCTAGATGAGTTTAACTGCACATCTGGCAATCGCTGGCAATCACTCTAGGTAGATTCATCACCACTCTCCCACGGATAAATGTCGTGCTCTTGCCTCTTATTCATTGTCAATTTCATCAAGATAAGATAAGATAAATTTTATTCGTCCTTGTACATTGTTTTGATCATTGGATACATAACAATACAGTTACAGAAGCAGAAAGTATGATACATAGCGCGCACACACACATATATATACACACACACTGATAAATTAACTAAATTAACAAAATTAACAGTGCACACAATATGCTTCCCTAACTAAAACACATTCTGTCTTCAATTACTTACGATTGTTCTGGCGCTAAGGCCAGAAACATCAGATAAAAGCGGTGTTCATGTTCAACTGAGCCATATGGATCTCTCTCTCAATATCTATGGAGCTCTAGACTTGATGTACCAATACAACTTATGATTCTTCAGGCGGAATCTCGCCGAAACCCTCACAGCTTGAATTATCTGCACGTAATGAAATAAGAAGTACTGCCCGCACGGTTTGCGCTGTATCGCGATCTCTCCGCTAACCCTCATTGGTTAGCCTTTTTACCCTCAATGACGTAAGCAAAACATACTTCCCTCTACAAATTACAACTGGGGCGCTAATCTTCCCTCTAAACCTTGACGGCTTTTATTTAACTATTTACTAGCTACCAATATACATGTTTACTTTTACTTTTCTTACAATTATCAATATACCAAGATTTCTGTTCATGGGTGCAAACTTCCTGTATTATAATTTATTAGCATACTACTGTTTATCTCCCCTTCCTGTTGTTCAACTTAAAATAATAAAATGACGTCATCAAAACCACGGTCGTTTGCGTCCTTGACCTTATCTACAATGACGTACTTCACATGTTATACATATTCACCTCTAGGTCGTATTGATTAAGTTATTTCCCTTTAACAATATTTGGTCTTGACACTCATCAGGAAGTCTGCAAATTCAGGTGAAGTTCCAGCAAGTGTGATTCGCATGTTTTGTTGCAGACTCAGTTTCTGCACATAATGCCAACATGGAGACATTTTCAGTGTGGCATTCACAACGTCTGCTCGAGATCCTTGTCTTATAACAGGTAAAACCTGTCGCCAGTCACCCGAAAATAACACTGTCAACCCACCAAAAGGCCTTTCTGATTCTCTTAAGTCTTGCAATGTCCGATTCAATGCCTCAAACACATGCTTGTGACCCATAGAGACCTCATCTATAACTATGAAGTCTCCCAGTTTCATGAGTTTGCCATGTGAGTCAGTGGGAGACATACTGCATGTTGAAAGCTCGTGTATTTTGAGTGGCACTTTAAATCTGCTGTGAAAGGTTCTGCCATTTATAAGCACGTTTGCTGCTATTCCAGACATTCCAGTTGCAAGTGCTATTTTACCCATAGAGCGCACAGCATTCAGGAGTAGATTGATGACATAGGTTTTCCCGGTCCCTCCACTGGCATCAAGGGCAAAAATTTTACCTTTATTTTCCCTCACAGAGAATAAAATGGTGTCAAACACATGTTTTTGATATTGATTGAGGCTTGGATATTTATTATATACATCTGCCTGTAGACTGTCTTTATCAAAACTCAGTTCTTCTCGGATTGTCTTAGGAACTAAAGATACCTGTCCCTCTTTCTGTGCACGTGGTAACTGAAAATCCTTCTGCAATTCCAGTCCATCATTATCCAGACAACTTTGAATGGCAAGCAATGCTTCATTTTCTACCTGTGGTGTTATTTGATTGAGCCTGTCCCTTTTGAGCATATCCTCGCATAAAACGTATTTGTGTTTCTCCCAGAAGTGCATGGGGTTTGATGGCCTGCAATACATCAGAATTGTGGCAAAAACTGCTCTTAGTTGAGATCCGAAGCGCATTGTAGCTGCCTCCTCCATTACTTTATCTTTTTCTGTGTCATCCTCTAAAAGTCCCATAACTCTGCAGGCATATTGGAATGTTTGGCAAATAATTCCATTTATTGTTTTCAGGTCATCAAAGCTGACCGGTCCTTTTCTATGGTGCAGCAGCAGTCTGAGATAGTACAATTCAGCTTGGTGAGGGCTGAGGGAAATTGTGGGAATGCGACCGATGCAATCCGATGAAATTTCTTGTGTCTCAGTGTTCCGAGTTCCTCTCTTTCTCCGCTGCCATTTCTTTTCCCTCAAATTCCAAGTGAAAAAGTGTGGGAAATCTGGATAAATTATGTTTCTTGCATTTTCATCTTCAGCATTTGTTTTAAAAAATGCAGTCAACTTCGTCTCTGGTGGACCAGCAGCCGTAATCTGTTCAACTTCAGATTCATGGAATAATATGACTTGCTCATTGGGTAGGTGGCAAGGCAATTTGTCTACTGGTGGGTATTTTCTGTGGATTTCAAATCCGTATATCCGCCAAAACGCCTCACTTGCTGATACATACCTAGCATTCACAAATTGACTGATTTCGTCATTTGGATCGTCAGTATGATTTTGTATGGCATACAGTATATTATGGTCCTGGCCCTTGGTGATGTATTTGTACAGGTACTTCACTGCCAGAACTGAATGGACAATTTCAACATCTATGTGCGCTTGATATCTCAGTGACAAAGCAGGGTTGTACGGTACTACAAATGAGTTGTCAACAGTGAAATCTTGACCTTTCACTTTCATTTTGTGTGTGAAACCTCCATCAGTAGGACTCCTCCGTCTATACTGTGGATATGAATTTTCAGAGACAGATGTTGTGAATCAGAAGGGCTTGGGGAACTGTTTGGTGCATTGTAGAATACCATTTGTATCTCCATTCATGCATGGGCTGGAACGATTAACATTTCCACATGGGCCATGAATGTTGTGGCTGGTCACAATATGATACAGCTGTGGATTGAGCAGTTTGTCTGGAATTTCTGCACAGACTATGTCATTGATTTTGTCAGGGTTGTTTGGCTTTGAATCCTTAGCCATGATGAAAAGAATGTGCACATGAGGGAGACCCCTTTTCTGAAATTCAATTGTGCATGTGTACTCAATGACTGAGCCCAAAAGTTCATGCTTGATGAGGTCATCCATGAGGCTGTTAAACTTCATCTTGAAAACTCCAGATGTAAGATCAGGTCTGTCAGAGGCTTTTTCTCCATTCGGCAAAGCTGTTGTAATTTCTTCCCATTTAGGGTTACACGTAAATGTAATGAACATGTCTGGCTTACCGTAAGTCCTGACGATTGCCATGGCATTCTGAAATGCTTCCGCATAAAATCTTGGTGAACCGTAAATAGTGGGTGGCAATATCACTTTTGTTCCAGTACGCACGTTATCACCGGCTTGAACAGCATCCAAAATCCCCATGTACTTGTCTGCACGGATGCTTTTTTGGTTACTTCGAGCCCATTCCAAACGCCCACTCTCAATTTTGGCCCATTGATCAACGGCGTACTGCTGGGTCAGCCGTCCCATTCTCATTACAGTGTTGAAATTTGTGGCACGCACTTGAAGCCTGTGGCAGTAAAAGTCAGATGCTGTTAATGTTCTGTTGTCAGACTTCTTTAATCCGAGACACCAACCATCTGTTCCAAAAGGGAACATTAGAACATAATGTAGTGGGTCGTATGATCGGTGGCATGGGTGGATGCGCCTAAGTTCATGATTTGTACCGCTGAAATGGACAATAATGTCCAAATTGCCCACTTGGTCTCCAGGTATCAGGGCAGCTACTTCAGTAGTTGAGGGTAAATTTAATGTGCGTGGGTGCCGGTTTACCTGCGTCTTTTTTTCTGCATGCAGAATGATCTCCATGTCAGGATTAATGCGGACTAATTCCAAAGCTGACTTGAAGGACTGAACATACTTGTTGATTTTCAAGAGTTCAGATTGAAGCGTTTGCAGAATGTGTCTGTTTAGTTTGTCTGCATGGTGAAGTCTTGCATCAACTTGCTGTTCAGTATCAACAAAGAAAAGTTGAGCAAATTTTGGTGCATCTCCTGGTGCTGGAAGAATTGAGCCTATCCTGTGACACAGTTTACCTTGAATCGTGAATGTTGGACTAAAACCATCTTGTCTTATTTCATGACATCCAATGGACGCAAGTGCCAAAGCATTGTTGTAAGATCTGCTCATTGGAAGGAATCGAGAGTTAAAATTAAAATATTGCAACATAGGTGGAGGTGGTGCTGGAGGTAGAGGAACAACAACTTTCCCATTACCGCAACAAAATGCCACACGCTCTGAAAGCCATCGAAGAGCTTGGCAGTGTTGACACATAACACTTAGTGACTTAGTGTGCCACAGGTTTGCTTTATTCCTTGCAATGATTTTTCATCAAAATTTGCAGCAGTTCTCCCATAGCCAGTGGGCAATCTAATTTTCCGAGCAGGCACTGTAGCCTCATCGGCCGCACGCAATGCCTGCCTTTGACGGGTCTGAAATGCTTCTCTTACAGCGATTGTTTCAATATTTCTTATTTCAGGTGCCTCTTCTTCAGCTTGAGCTGCTTGGTCTACCTCTGGATCTAAATTTTCTTCAGGTTGAACAGCCTGTCCTACCTCTGGATCTAAATTTTCTTGCCGCCGGTGACGGACATTTTCCTTTCTTTGAGCATTAGCTCTAGATCGAGGCGTGAGAGGCCTAGTCTTTTGCCAAAGTTTTCTTGGCATGACTGACGACACTTCTAGATCTAGATCTATAATATAATCAATAGCTTTCCTTTCGAGCTTGAAGCACACTCTTGGTTTTCTTGGTGTAAATGAATGGCACTCGCTTCATCTGACGGAAGTACATTATCACGTCGTATTCGCAATCATGAATTGATAACTGATAATTATAACTGAATTTCTGGAAAAAGTAAAAGGTTTCGGGAAAAAATGAGCACGACACGTACAGGCTTGATACATTTTACATACATGTGCCAAGTTTCATTTCTCTACTTTACGTAGTAAAAAAGCCTTTGCGGGAACAAAGTTGGGCCCAAGCTCCATTATTATATGATTATTATTATTATTATTACTAGTAATTGCCCCATTCTTCGAATGGTTAAGCACAGCACTCCAGACCGAAAGGAATCAGCACAAAGACATTCATTGATGTCGAGACACTTTGGGTCATCCCCAAAAAAATTGGCTATTAATAGATAGATAGGAGAATTTTTCAGGAAATGATGATGTCATGGGCTCATGTGTTCGTAAAAGATGGAGGATCAAAAGTAAACAATTAGCGGCATAAAGCAAACTCAAAAAATACTTCCCCACCTTTTCAAGAATCCAAATCTAAGAAAGAATCTTTTGCGGGTCGAAGGGCGGGCACATGTAAAAGTTCACGCAAATCCGAGCTGTTTGAGCGGCAGTAGATCTTGTTCAAAATCCCGTGATTCTTTTTTTTTTATATTATTATTACATTTTCCTTTCTTTGAGCATTAGCTCTAGAGTTCGAGGCGTGAGAGGCCTAGCCTTTCGACAAAGTTTTCTTGGCATGACTGACACTCCAAAATCTATAATAAAAACATTTCATTTCGAGCTTGAAGCACACTATAAATGTTTCTACACAGTTTTCTTGGTATGAATGAATGGCACTCACCTCATCTGTATAACATTATACTTGGTATCAAAACTTGGCGTGGCTGGATCTCAAGTGAACTCTAGTTCGAGAATTTACATTTCCGGTAAGAGACGGAAATGACAAAATTGACAGAAGTACCGTATCACGTCGTATTCGCAATCATGAATTGATAACTGATAATTATAACTGAATTTCTGGAAAAAGTAAAGAGTTTCGGGAAAAAGTGAGCTCGACACGTACAGGCTTTATACATTTTACATACACGTGCCAAGTTTCATTTCTCTACGTTGCGTAGTAAAAAAGCCTTTGCGGGAACAAAGTTGGGCCCAATCTCCATTATTATATGATTACCAGTTTAGGTCCCGACATTGCTGGGGATCAAATTATTAGTTCCAATTCTGGGTGGTAATAATGAATCTGCTTCACGTTGCTTGTTCCTTCAGGTATATAATTTTGTTGTTGTTTATTCTGTGCTTTTAGATACGTTTTATTGCATCCGCCTTGCGAGCTAATGCCGCACGCACCCGTTCAGCATTTGAGGCGTAGACTGACATGAAATAGCAGTTATCTGTGCAATGGGTCATTAGTTTAAGTAACTGGTACTGTTCTCCCCAAGAGTCACCACGTCAGAGAGCCAGGAATCAACGCGGAAAGTTAATCCTCCCCCACCCCCACTCGCCCCTCACTATCTCTTGTCCAAACCAACGACATAATTTTAAGCGATTAAGAAGATCGGTCGTGGAGGGGGGGGGGGGGGGGAGTGGGAGAGAAATCGGATCTATTATGTAGTGGATGAAAGAAAAGTAGGCATTACACAGTAATGTAACATTATGCCATGCTGTTCGCTAATTGCCCCGGCCAACGAAAGGTAAAGCGCAAAGTCTATGGAAATGACTTTCTTCTAATTTTAGTCGCCAATACCATAGTCTACTGCAGTGGTTATCAACATGAACGATATCGCCCCTGTTACGGTGCTGGTCTCCTGTGTTACGGAGTGCCCTCCTGTGTTACGGGGTCAGAAGCGTCCCCTCTAGTGTTACGAAGTGGGGGAATCCGTTCACTTATGGTTCGACTGCATTTTAATCGAGAGTTTTATGTGGTATTACTTGTTCAATCATGCACTTTCATACCATGCACTGGCACACTACAGAACAACCTGAGTAGATTCAGTTACTCAGACCTGCAGGGTCACATTTATTACATTAAGTATACTAACAATGTTGGCTCGCTGCTCCGAGGGTCCTGCTGTTGCAGTTTTCCGGGAAACGGACTACTAAGCTCGAATACTGGTCCTGTCTCGGTGGGTCCCTCGTACAAGGTGTATGCGAACGAGTGGTACTAGCAGATGATCACCGTTCCGCCAATGACCATTCCGCAGCCTCCGGGCTCCGGATAAGCCCGATCCCAGGTCTGGAGAGACCCGGGGAGAATTTCTTCTCGACCGCCACGTGGTAGCAGCGGGGCAGCCCAAGCTGGGGGCTGGCTAACGGGGACGGGCTGACGGCTGACCTTCCCGAAGCCGTTAAACACTGGGAGCTTTCCGTTGCTGTAGGCAGATGGGGGCAAATTGCCTAGCAGAACGCAATGGTGGCAGTCCCCGATCCCGACGGTCTTGGAGCTTACTAAGCTCCTGAAGGCAAAACACATACATGTAGCTCTCATCCAGGAGACTCTACTGAATGGGAGAGGCGCGCACGTCACCGGGTATACCATGTACACCTCCTCGTGTACCAAATGCCGAGGCATTGCCACACTGGTTCGCAATGACATTACGGCTGTGAGGCAGCACGCCCCGACGAGCAAGGGTGAAACTGATACCCTCACCCTTACAGTATGGAAGGACGGCGTGTCCTTTACCATCACGAATGTGTATAATCCCCCAAAGGTCCCCTGCGACCTAGAGCTGATAGAGGCTACCTTTAGTAAAACTATCATAGGAGGAGACTTCAACGCACGAAGCCCTGAAATGGGATACACCCCAGAATCCACGAACATCGCAGGAAGAAACGTCGAAGATCTCCTCCTAAGTTCGAACCTGGAGCGCGGGAGGCTATCGAAATCGACATGCCACCAAAAATACTCCAGAAGAAGTCGTTCCTGGGCGAGGCCAAACGGCTAACTGAGGAGTATGGGCTAGAACAAGACAGAATGCCCCTTCGGTTATGGACGAAAGAGCCACCTCACGCCTCCCTGAAACCCCCAGTGGTCAAAACCACGCTTCTAGACACAAACGTGACTAAGGAGGTCAATCCCACGATCATGAAAACGGCAGCTGGCGAAACTATTGACTCGTACCCAGCACACATGATTAAGGCTTATACTGACGGTTCGGCAGTAAAGGCGACTACGAATGCGGGGTACGGGGCAATAATCTACTACCCTGACGGCACCGACACCGATAAGATCTATGGGCCATGCGGGGCGAATGGCTCCAACTTCGACGCTGAGGCGACAGCGATTTGGAGAACACTGAGTACGGTTTTCAACGGCTTTGAAAACGGAACAGTATCGCCAGAAGATATTGTTGTGTTCTCAGACTCAAGGGCCACACTGATGGCCGTCCAATCGCTCAACCATAAGCTCGACGCACATGGCGCAGATAAAATCAGACATATCTGCCACCAGATCATAAGTGGATACGGTGTCGAGGTCCACCTCCAGTGGATCCCCGCGCACATAGGAATCCGGGGCAACGAGGTTGCAGATAGCCTAGCGAAACAGGGTACCAGAGGCGAACAGCCAAAGCACCCAACGTCTTACCCAGCAGCCCGAGCCAGAATCCGCGCTCACGGACGCAGGAAATGGCTACATCAATGGGCAAACTCGGATAAAGGACGTAGGGTGTATCATAATCAAACCAAACCAGACATCAAAGACCCGATTTTGACACTAGAGCGAAAATACGCGACTATCATACAGCGTATGAGGACGGGACATGTCCAGTTGAACGCACATCTAAATCGTTTCAACCCACTCCGTGAGCCAGTATGCCGGCACTGCGGGTCCCCGCAGGAGACTGTCGAGCACATACTTGCGGAGTGCCAAGGACTGAAACAACTAAGATCCCGCCACCTGGCAGATACCCCGACAGTCTCCAATTGCCTTTATGGGGACGTTAAACAATTAAAGAAAACTGCCATATTCGCCATTGCCGTCACGAGTGAAAACTCGATCGGCCAGGGATGAGCACTCGAACAATGTTGGCTAGATCTAATTATGTGGTTATGATAAATATCAGCAGCATCAATTTCATAATCAATAATACATCACTGCCACTCTAGCTCTAGGGTTCCTATAACATCATTCAGCTTCTATGCTCGCTAAATTATCTAATTAATAATTCCCGTATATGTCTAAGATATAGACTGCTTATTGTATGGTACTCAATATACTAATATAGTCTCTGGAGACATAAGGTCATCTCAGATATTTAGATCAAAGTTTATAGGTCTAGGTCTTGCCCGTCGAAGCGACGTCGGCACAGTTAAATGTAATTCAAGGATGGGCTGGTAACTCCCAGCCTCACCCAGACAATTCAAACACAATTTACAGTTATGTATTCATGCAAAACTACTAATCTATCTGCAGCTCTAGATGAGGTTATTATGCGTGCTGCATTCACGTGGGTGGATTCCTCATTCTCCTGTCGGAAACATGTCAATCATCACGAGCTTGGTCCCATTCAACTTACGATTGTTCTGGCACTAAGGCCAGAAACAGTATAGAATAGCGTGGTTCATTTCAATATGGCCTATGGACAAATGACGAGGTCCTCATCTGGTCATGCTGTTAATTATACTTGAACCCATCAAGCAGGGTGTCAAGAGAGGTTTTCATTAATAATGGAAGGGTGACGCCCCTGTGGGTACACCTATGTATGAAAGTCGAGTGAGTGCACGGAGGAACGGAAGGGTGAGTGAAAGCGTGAAAAGTTAAAGTTGATGCACTTGAAAAACACGGACGGCACTGGCAGTGAACGGGGAGAATGAGGAAAGTCAACGACACGTAGGGGGACTGGAGGATTCTGGTTGTAGACCTTGAAGGCGACAGCGGAGGTCGTCTCGAGTGGTGAATGCTGGCGACAGGGTAGATCGTTCCAGTGATGGTGTTTCCGACGACAGTGTAGGTCGTCTCGAGTGGTGAATGCTGGCGACAGGGTAGATCGTTCCAGTGATGGTGTTTCCGACGACAGTGTAGGTCGTCTCGAGTGGTGAATGCTGGCGACAGGGTGGATCGTTCCAGTGATGGTGTTTCCGACGACAGTGTAGGTCGTCTCGAGTGGTGAATGCTGGCGACAGGGTAGATCGTTCCAGTGATGGTGTTTCCGACGACATTGTAGGTCGTCTCGAGTGGTGAATGCTGGCGATGGTGTAGATCGTCCCAGTCGTGGTGTTTCCGACGACAGTGTCAGTCGTCTCGAGTGGTGAATGCTGACGGCAGTGTAGGTCGTCTCGAGTGGTGAATAATAATAGAAGACAGTGAATAGAAGTTAAGTATTTGGAGGACAGGAGAAAGGACATAAGTACGAGAGATTGATAATGATATGTGAAGGGGGTGGTGAGTGATGTCCATAAGTACGAGAGATTGATAATGATATGTGAAAGGGGTGGTGAGTGATGTCCATAAGTACGATAGAGGATAATGATATGTGAAGGGGGTGGTGAGTGATTGTATTGATAAATATTTTAGGTGTAATTCTATTTTAAAACTAATGATAAAGTGTATAAATTGGGTATGAATTCGAGCGTATGACTCATGTTGTCTTGGAGTGAGGGAAGTAGTTTATCCCGTTTTATGAGTGTATCGTCATAGTGTGTTGTCTATCTTGTGTATCCTCGTCTATTCTATCCTTCCTCAGCACAGTAGCTTTGCGTTTTCTGTTGTTGTGGGAGATGGGTTATTCGGGGTAACCGTTGTTCGTTTTTGTTGTTTTGTGATCAGGAGACCACGTCTTGGGAACCTGTGACACAGGGCCACACTGACAACCTCACAGAAGGACTATTCTGTATGGAGTTACTAAAGAAGTACGGACCGCAGGCTTTGCGCTGCATCGCGATCATTCCGCTAACCCTCATTGGTTAGCCCCTTTATCTCTATTATAATTTATTAGCATACTACTGTTTATCACGGGGTCGAGAACTGCTCTGTCATTCCTAGCTATACATTTATTCTATCTCGCCCCACCTTCTTTCCATCTATAAGAAAAAAGTGTTTCAAAAACAAGCTGTTCACGAGAACAGCTCAAGGACAAATTATGCTGGTTATAATTAACAAGATCGTAAAAAAATTAACACACTGACTTCGTGACCTAGCACGGCATTTTTAAGACAATCTGATCCTGACAGCCCTCCCGTGGGGGGGGGGGGGGTGATTTTGATATCTGGGGGCTGGGGGCGAAAGCGCAAAAAAGGACGACAAGGGGGCGAAAATGACGAACGGGGGCCATTGGTTGGGGGGCGGGGGGAAAAACAGGATTTGGGGGACGATTTGGGGGCTAATACACGGCAACCACGGACTGGTTCAACAGCACGCTTAGATATATGGGTTTTATGAACACAAAAGGCTTATTGCTTTTAGCGTATTTGATACAGGATGTTTTCTGTTTTATAATGAACAAGCATAATCACCCGTTCAATGAACGGAAAGAAAATAAAATGATAATACATGAGGTAAAATAATGTGACTCACAATTCACATGAATTAAAATGGTAATCCCAATAGATCTGATAACAATAACATCTTTGGAGAATAGTCCATTACAAAACTTCCGGGTTTACAATGTTTCTAGATTGCTTATCAGGTGCTAAGATGACTGTTGAATTTCTGTTTCCTGTTCGTGAAGAGCTACATACATCATTCCATGCTTAAAAACAGGACGGCGTAAATCCTTCCAGTCCTTAAGATTCTGGTATGAATCAGCCCTTAGCCTTGGTTGCTCTCTTCTTATAAGCTGCAGTCTCTCCGACTCAATCTTGGCATAGGCGTTGACCATGAAATGCTGAAAAAGCCGACGTGCTTGGAGAGTATAATTTCCATGCCGGGTGAAAAACTCAAAGCAATAGAACTGATTCTGTGTCCGTTTGTAATTAAATTTTAATTGCAGATCCCAGCCATCTGTTCCTTTATGGAAAAGTATTGGGTACTGAGGAGCATCATAAGCTCGGTGTAGCTCACAGATCCTCTGCACATTACTATCTCTCTGGTGTAAGACAATATCATGGTGTCCAACAGGATTATTAGGCATTAACATAACAATTTCTGGAGCTCCCTGTGCATCGTATCGCCTACTGTGTTCCTTAGCAGGACGTGCATCCTCTCTAATGACAATTTTGAAATTTGGGAACTGACTACGCCTAGCAAACTCATACGCTGACTTTAGTTCATGGACATACTTATTACGATCTTGCAATACTGTTTGAACCAATAAAACTACAGCTCCACACAGAGGACTGTCCAAAAAAGACATTTGTCTACGAAGTTGATTCATCTCAGAATCTATGTAATTCGCAAAAACTTAGGCGGCTCCTGTGTCAAAGGCTCCAATGGTCCCACAAAGTGACACACTTGACCCTGAATGTAAAAATTAGGATTCCATCCATCCACACGAATCATCTTACATCCAAACAAAGTCACTTGAAAGGCACAATTGTAATGTCTGATATAAGAAACTTTTCGATTCTTCAGAATCACCACATTATAATCGCTTGAATTCCGGAGGTAGTTCAGGATACGGCTGCAATTTAATTTTACCATTGTTGCAACACATTGCTGCTGTCTCTGTGGCATGACAACATGGTCATTGCAGGGAAAGATTTCCTACGGCTATGGTCACCAAACAACTTTCCGGAGAATAATTTAAGGCCTTTGGTAAACTATTGTGTAGTGCAGCTGGATATAGGTGGTGCAAGATCTGGCACAGGCAGATCTGCAGGCTGAGGAGGGGCAGGAACAGCAACAGGCATGGGAGGACCTGCAGCTGCATGTGATGCAGGCACAGCCGGATCTTCATTCTCAAGGGTGGAATTACTCCTTAAGTGACGGGGTCGCTTAGCATTGGGAGTTAAACGCCCATCGTGGACTTTCAAATGGCATCTCGTGAAAAAAAAAAAGATTAAATAGTTGATGGAAATATGTAACGTTTTGAGTAGAAAAATGAATTAGGGGCCTCAATGTAAAATACATGCCTCCCCCCCCCCCCCCTGCAATTTCTATTTAGATGCAGAAATCAATGAAAAACTGTACTAATTGGATCTAGATTGAGAGTAACACCCAGATTTAGATCTAAATATAGTTAGACCTTCTTGGATCTGTCAGCATTGATTTATAATGGTGTTCGTGATTCCCAACTACTCGCTGACTAAAATAAAAAATGTAAAAAACAAAAAAAAAAAACTCTAAAAAGCATTGATAATGGTGATTTTGACTCCTAAGTAACTGATCAGTTTACCAAAAAAATGTTCAGAGGTGTTATTGACATGCCGAATTGATGTCCACGAATAACACTAACAGCTAGGCCCTATTTCCAACGAATAAGTTAACTAGTTATTGTCCTAAATTTCTTTCATTCTAATCTAGAATCTAGATCTAGATCTAGAGATCCATACAATAAAAAACAGAATGGGCTAATCAATCTGTGGCTGTGCCTCTGTAGAATGCTAAACTGTACACTTTAAAGTAATTTAGACCCAGAATCTAGATCTAGATATCTAGATCTAAAAAGTGTAACTGTAAGCTTTGATCTCGCATTTGTAGATCTATGTCAAATTAAGGGATCTTCCTGGACGCAGAGCGAGTAAATCCAGCTAGATCTAGATTTAGCTGTAGTGGAAGTAAGCTTATATAGAGCTCAAACACAAAGATAAGCAAGATCTCGATAATGTATTTGTTATTTTGTAAGTAAGTCGTAAAAAATGAGTGATGCTTACCTTGGCCAAAGCATGTACTTCAACTCTTCAAGCCAATATGTGCGTGCAACTGAATCCGTCACAATTGAAATCAATGTCAAAGGTGGAGAATGTGTGGAGAGAGTAGAGCTCAAGATCTAGATGTGTAATGCAGGTTGGCCAGAACGTGTTCTTCGAGTCACCATGTGCGTGCAAATGAATCCTTCACATTTGAATTGTAGTTGTAGAGATATTGGGCGGTCTCGGTGCCGGATCGGTTTCAAACGATACTTCCTTTCAAACAGATGATCTAAGCATAGGAAAAAAAACTCGATCCCCGATACTTTTTATGACATGAACGATGCTGTCAGGATGACGCCAAGATGGAGAATGAAAATTAGAACTGTTGACAGCACGATGAAACAATGCATTTTCTATAAATTCAAGAACAAAACCAATCAAAATAGTGAAAACTTCCGTGTACCCTCCAGGGTATTTGAAATGTACATGCAAAATTTGGTTACTGTAGGTGGCCTAATAAAAAAGCCTTTTGCGTTCAAAGGTGGAGAAAGTGCATTATAATTAGATAATCAACAGATCTGTTGTCATTCAGAAGACTTTGAAAACTTAACATCAGAATTTCTTTGTAGTCTGCCTCACTGTGAAATGTGTCAGTTGGGTTTGAGTAGGGATTTTTCTTGGGGGGGGGGGGGGGGGGCGATGAAAAACACTTTGAAACCTAAGAGGGCAATTGCTTGAAAAAGATTGAGAACCACTGGTTTAATGGATTCTGATTGGATGTGCTAATGATCACTAATGAGTGTTGGGTTTTTTGTTGTTTGTTCCGAGCTCATGTAGACAAAGGAAGAAGTGATGCAATAGGAATAGAGCAAAATAATGAGTTGTGTTCAGTGTCTTCAAAAAATAGAGCAAAAAGATTTCGAGTATCAACTTACTTGCGAATTCAAATCTACCGTTAGTAAGTGTAGACGTCGTGGGGACACGCGGGTGTGGAAAACAATGGATTGGGGGGGGGGGGGGGGGCATATTTCGCGACACAAAGTAAACTCAAAAATATTCTTCCCTACCATTTCAATCCTCCATATCTAAAATGGGATCTTCTGCAAGTCGAAAGAAAGGTAATATTTAAAACCTAGCTCTGAGAGCGGCGGTAGGACTTGTTGAAAATCTAAAGAGTTTTATAATTATTACTAGTTGAGGAACCCGGTGCTGCCCGGTATAATTATCTGTACCAGTTCTGAGTGATTGCCAAGAATGTGCTTCACTTTGCAGTTGCTTTCGATTTATTCAGTTGTTGTTGTTTGTTTATTTGGGTTTAGATAATTTTTATGTCTGACTGCATTTCCCTAGCGCGTTAATGTCCAACCACTCCCCGTCAGCATTGGAAGCACTGGGCATTGTGTTCAGTAGTGAATATACTGGCAGGAACTAATGACGTCACGGGCTCATGTGTTCTTGGACATGAAATAAAATCAGGGGTGAAACTAGCAACACAAAGCAAACTAAACCAAATACTAGATCTACTCCTTCCTACCCCGTCCCCGCCATTTCAAGTTTCCAAATCTCAAAAGAAATATTCCGCAAGTCACAAGGAAGGCACCAGTCAAGTTTCAAGGAATTCCCAGCTGTATGAGAGGCGGTAAATCGTTTAAAAACCTCCTGAGGGTTTTTTCGTTGTTGTATTTTTTTCCAAAAAAAACATTATAATATTTTTTTATTTTTTTTTGGCAGTTATTGCCGTAATTTTAGCAGAGAATTACTGTGTATTAAGACTTATATTGCATCTTATGTTAAGCAGAATGAATCACTTTCTCGAACTTCTACTGGCATTTTATGACATCATTATCTCTTTCATTAGTAAGGAAATCGCCCAACAAAAATTCAGTATATCGATGAATATGGAACAAATTCACTGATACATTTTTATGTAGGTCAGAGATTGTGTCATTGATAGATGTAGATAGGTAAATGTATTTTATTGTTATGGTAGGCCAGTAATGGTTTCATTGATAGATGTAGATAGATAAATGTACTTTATTTGTTATGGTGAGCCAGTAACTGTGTCGTTGATAGATATAGATAGATAAATGTATTTTATCGTTATGGTGGGCCAGTGATGGTGTCGTTGATAGATATAGGTAGATAAATGTATTTTATCGTTATGGTGGGCCAGTGATGGTGTCGTTGATAGATATAGATAGATAAATGTATTTTATCGTTATGGTGGGCCAGTGATGGTGTCGTTGATATGTGTAGATAGATAAATGTATTTTATCGTTATGGTGGGCCAGTGATGGTGTCGTTGATAGATGTAGATAGATAAATGTATTTTATCGTTATGGTGGGCCAGTAATGGTGTCGTTGATAGATGTAAATAGGTAAATGTATTTTATTGTTATGATGGGCCAGTAGCGATGTCGTTGATAGATGGAGATAAATAAATGTATTTTATTGTTATTGTGGGGCATTGACGATGTCGTTGATAGATGTGGATAGATAAATGTATTCTATTGTTATGATGGGTCAGTGATGGTGTCATTGATAGCTGTAGATAAGTAAAATGTATTTTATTGTTATGGTGGGCCAGTGACGGCGTCGTTGATAGATATAAATAGATAAATGTATTTTATTGTTATGGTGGGCCAGCGATGGAGTCGTTTATAGATGTAAATGTACCTGTTCGTTTACGCGTGTGTTTGATAACCTGCTTGTCACAATGACGATGCATGACTAAAGTAAAATACATTAGATAAAATTAATGTATGTATGAATCTTAGATAATGTTTCCTGTTTACTGAAAACAACCGGAAGTTTTCTTGACATGACAAAAATGTAACTGTTAAATTTTAATTGTCATGGAAATGGACCATGTATGTCATCAGAAAACGTGGTTAAATGATTTAGATTGCTTGTCTTATTGTCTGTGATTTGTTTCTGTTTCAGAAAGGGCAAAAACTCAAGACAAGGTAAGGAACAATTTGATTTATATGAAAATCATCAAATAGCCTGCACTTTTCATTTTTCCACGATTAAGTTGAAAATATATACTAGCTAGCGCGAAAAAGTATACAAATCCTTGAGAGAGAACTTGGCTCCATGTGCCCAAAGTCTCTGACATTCATATCCAGCATGCACACAATGTTGTATTGTGACTTGATTGACACAGTGACATATTTATATAGCAGATTCTCCAGCTAGGACTGAAAGTTTTCACTTTCACTTTCGCGTAACTTTGAGTTCTGGAATCTTTTCTTCATAAAAATTCTCTCTTCTAAATCAAATTTCTTACAGTTACACAAACAATTTTTTTATGACTGCACTGGAGCTGAATTGTAACAATATACAAGGTTATATAATTATACAAAATGTTTCCCGTGCTGCTGAGATGTAGCTCCATCATCCGATGTTAAATACGTTAAGATTAAAATAACAAAATTTGGCATTCCTATTTCACTAAAATATCGAACAGAATGGCCGATACAGTGACATACTTGTATGATCTATTCCAGAGAGTGTAGAGGTGAATGTGCCCACACTGAAGAAAATTATTATGTCCATTTATCTTTGTCTGCAACTGTTTGGTTTGTGTACATAATATTATGTGTGCCTAATGATTCATTCAGTTAATAACATTCCTGTACCCAATGTCCATTTCTCCAATTGTTCCAACATAGCATATCGGTTAGATAGATGTTTGACTACAATAGGCTGAGTTTGGTGTGAATGACCCATGTACTATGGTACTGATCAACTTATGTTTGACCTGATTTTATTGCCCCAGGCGCTCCAGGCGCGAGAGCCAACAGTACAAGACAGGATTCAACTTTTTGAGAAAGGTGGAGAGGCCACAAAAGGACAAATTACAGGTGAGTTTAACATTTATAAATCGGTAGCTCAAATGATTGTGACTTGACATAAGTTGTTGACGACTTTTAGACAAGTTTATCCTGTGCTCCTTTCAGCGCGTGAAACCCGCTAGTTTTTAATTTGACACACTCATACTATTGCTCTCAAAGGAAAATAATAACATCACAATATAATAAGATGATACATAATTATGGTAAATAAACACAAAACTGATACACAATATCTACTTAAATTTGCCATTTTGGGAAATTTATTGTATCTTATTTTATAGAGTTAACAAATACAGGTTTGTTGTGTTCACTACGATCGCATGGACTTTGTTTGCACGCCATTTCGCACAGCTGCAAGTGAGTGTATGAATATCTATTAAAGTGAACTTTGGAGGCTATGTTAGCCTACTCCTGCGTTAATACTTAGCCCATACGCTTCAAATTTTACAGACGTCCATATTATCTACATACCCAGGTTTTCGTCACATAAAACATACGAAAACTCCTGTCCCCGAATTTATCAAAATAGATTTTTTCGGTCATTCTAGTTTAATTCCCCATTTTGAGTGAACTAGAAGAATGATACCACTCTGATGCGCCGACTGAACGCGGAAGTTTAGTTCCGCGCCAAGATACGAAACCGTTCGTAGAATGGGTAATTAAATAAAACAATTCTGTGTGAAATTGTAATGTAACACTAAATTCTATTAGTCATAGCATGGAATCCAAATGCCGTTTTACTGTAGCCTAGATCTAGATATATACGGTTGCGCTTATTACATGTACCTGGAAAATTTGCAAGATATATCTTGCGCGGGTCGGCTCGAGTGCTCATCCCTGGCCGATCGAGTTTTCACTCGTGACGGCGATGGCGAATATGGCAGTATTCTTTTGTTGTTTTTCAGCCCCGTTTAGGCAGTTAGAGACTGTCAGGGTATCTGGGAGGTAGCGGGATCTGAGTGGTTTTAGTCCTTGGCACTCTGTCAAAATGTGATCGACTGTCTCCTGCTGGGACCCGCAGTGCCGGCACTCCGTGAGCGAGTTGAAGCGATTTAGATGCGCGTTCAACTGGCCATGTCCCGACCTCATACGCTGTATGATCGTCGCGTATTTAAGCTCTAGTGTCAATATCGGGTCTTTAATGTCAGTCTGGTTCGAATATGGTACACCCTCCGTCCTTTGTCCGAGTTTGCCCATTGATCTAGCCATTTCCTGCGTCCGTGAGCGCGGATTCTGGCTGGGGCTGCTGGGTAAGACGTGGGGTGCTTTGACTGTTCGCCTCTGGTCCCCTGTTTCGCTAGACTATCTGCAACCTCGTTGCCCCGGATTCCTATGTGTGCGGGGATCCACTGGAGGTGGACCTCGACGCCGTATCCACTTATGATCTGGTGGCAGATATGTCTGATCTTATCTGCGCCGCGTGCCTCGAGCTTGTGGTTGAGTGATTGGACGGCCATCAGTGTGGCCCTTAAGTCTGAGAACACAACAATATCATCTGGGGATACTGTTCCGTTTTCAAAGCCGTTGAAAACCGTAGTCAGTGTCCTCCAAATCGCTGTCGCCTCAGCGTCGAAGTTGGAGCCGTTTGCCCCGCACGGTTCATAGATCTTTTCGGTGTCGGTGCCGTCAGAGTGGTAGATTATTGCTCCGTACCCCGCATTCGTAGTCGCCTGTACTGCCGAGCCGTCATTATATTAAGCCTTAATCATGTGTGCTGGGTACGAGTCAATAGTCTCGCCAGCCGCCGTTTTCAGAATCGTGGGATTGACCTCCTTAGACATGTTAGCGTCTAGAAGCGTGGTTTTGACCACTGTGGTTTTCAGGGAGGCGTGAGGTGGCTCTTTCGTCCATAACCGAAGGGCCATTCTATCTTGTTCTAGCCCATACTTCTCAGTTAGCCGTTTGGCTTCGCCCAGGAACGACTTCTTCTGAAGTATTCTCGGTGGCGGGTCGATTTCGATAGCCTCCCGCGCCGGATAGTCCGGCTCGAGCCTTTTTAACCCCTCGTACTGCTGTAGTACGCTTCCTTCCCTTCTGGTTGCCAGTGGTTCCACATTGGTCATGATTTCGAGAGCATTCGTAGGAGTGGTTTTGAGGCAGCCTGTTATGAGTCTCCTGGCGTTGTTCTGGACTCGGTCCAGCGCCGACAGCGTTCGGTCGCTGGCCATTGGTTGCAGTGCCAGACTCTAATCTTGGCCTGCTCAGGCGTAGGCTAGATATAGCTGTCTGAGAACCTTCCCAGTGGCACCCCAGTTGGTACTGGCGAGCGTTTTTAACAGTGTTAACCGCCTCCTTGCCTCAGAATCGAGCTTGCTGACGTGCGTCTGCAAGTTGAGCCTGCTGTCAAGTTCAACTCCCGGGTATCGTGTGCGCTTTCGCTCTTGAGTGTATGGCCATTGATCTTGAGGGTGACGGCGGCTTTCTGGGCGTTTTTGCCGTTGGTGAAGAGTTGATTAACAGTCTTATAGACATTTATCTCCATCTTCCACAATCGGCAGTAGCAGGCAAGCGTCGCGGGGTCCCGGTTAAGGTCTCGCTGCAGCCATTGGACCTGTTTTCCTGTCTTCCAGATTACCATATCATCGCCATACATCGCTTTATCGCATCTCAGGTGTTGGGTAAGGTCGCTGGTGTAAGCTGCAAAGAGCGTGCAGCTTAACGCTGAACCTTGCGGCAGGCCATTCTCCATGGTGAGTTGGCTTGAGGTCTGTCCGTTCACTCTGGTACGAACTGTTCGATTGTGAAGGAAATATTTTACCTATGCATACAAGTTTCCTTTGACCTCCGCCTTGAGTAATTTAAGGAGTAGCCCACCTTTACACACCTTATCGTACGCTTGTTTGAGATCGACGAATACGGCGATGGTATGCTCCCGCCTATGGAAACCATTATTGACCGCTTGGGTGAATCGGATAAGCTGGTCCATCGTCTGCCTGCCACTACGGAAGCCTGCCTGGTGTCTGTCTAGAAGACCGCGCTCTTCTAGATACCAGGTCAGCCGGTAGTTAACCATCCTCTCCCCTACTTTGCAGATGCAAGAGTTAAGGGAGATTGGCCTGTAATGTGATGGTTCGGTACCATCTTTGCCTGCTTTAGGGATCGCTGTCACCACGGCCTTTTTCCAGTCAATAGGGAGTTTTCTTTCGTGCCACGTTCTATTTATTAAGGCTAGGAGCCATTTCTTTGCCGTGCGGCCCATCTGGAGCAACATCTCCTTAGAGATTTTGTCCGGGCCTGGCGCTTTACGATTTTTACACTTGCCAAGTGCTCTCTCCAGTTCCTCTAGGGTGAACTCAGTGTTAAGGCCCTCGTAAACGCTATCTACCTGCGGTTTTTCGAGCTGACGCCTGACCTTACGGAACCCCTTGTCCGTATTGGTAGCTTTGCCACTCTTATTTGTACTGGCAAAGTGTCGGTTAAGCATGATTGCACGCTTATGGTCTGTCACCGCGACCGTCCCATTTGCCCGTATCGGAGCGACATTCTTCACTCTTTGCCCCCAATTAAGGCGATTCAGGACGGTCCACGCTCGGCCACCACTCGGGTCCACGTTCAGAGACTCGCACTGGTTTAACCACTTTGCCCTTTTGGTGCTTCTAGACAACAGCTTGACTTTGGCGGTCAATCTGTTATATTCGATTCTGGCCGCCGTGCTCGTTTTTGCTTTCCTGCTCGCCCTCTTACGTTGTCGGACCGCCTGTTAAAGTTCCTTTGACCAGGGCAAGCGATTTAGGGGCTGCAGTCCTCGCGGAATACTCCGCTTAGCAGCTGCGAGCACGGCCGAAGTCAGTACGGCGTTAGCTTCGTCAATAGTACCCTCGTTGGGGTCCACCTCGTTCAGAGTTAAACCTAAAATCTCTCTGAACTCTTCCCATCTGCCTCGTTTATAATTCCAGTTTAAACGTTTCCCCTTCTTTTTAGCTGTTTTAGTCTGGATTTGTACGAGGAGAGGAAGATGGTCGCTACCTACGTCCTCGAGGACTGCGTAGCTGTGTCTGGTAACGAGGTCAGCAGATAGAAGCCTAATGTCGGGCCGACTCTCCACGCCGTTTGCTCGATGCAGGCAGGTGGGCGTGGAGTCTGCTGATTGTATCCGGACCAGGTTAGAACAGGAGGAGATCTTCGACGTTTCTTCCTGCAATGTTCGTCGATTCTGGGGCGTACCCCATTTCAGGGCTTCGTGCGTTGAAGTCTCATCCGATGATTGTATTATTCAAGGTAGCCTCTGTTAACCCTAGGTCGCAGGGGACCTTAGGAGGATTATAGACATTCGTGATGGTAAAGGCCACGCCGTCCTTCCATACTGTAAGAGTTAGGATATCAGTTTCACCCTTGCTCGTCGGGGCGTGCTGCCTCACAGCCGTTATGTCATTACGAACCAGTGTTGCAATGCCTCGGCAATTGGTACACGAGCAGCTGTATATAGTATACACTGTGACGTGCGCGCCTCTCCCATTCAATAGAGTCTCTTGAAGGATAGCTACATGGATGTGTTTTTCCTTGAGGAGCTTAGTTAGCTCCAGGACCTTCGGGCGAAGGCCGCAGACGTTGAGCTGCAACATGCTAAGTGTCGCAGGGGGATCCCTCGCCGCTAGGGTCCCCTTGTTAGGCTTCGCACACGCATTCACACTCGCATTCGGACACAGGTCACCAATAGCACACTTGCGTAGAGGGACTGGCAACTACCATCGTCCCTATGGAGGATATGTGTGGGTTCCTCAGCCCTACGTTTCTTGTTGCCATATTGTACCATCATGATTAAGTGGGAATTTGTTGCTGCTTGGCTCACTTTCAGACAAATGGAGGCTGATGACAGCCTGAACCGACTGATTCGTATCACGTCGTGACCAGAATCTCACTTTCTCATCCGCCAGCGTGTGGTCATTGTCTCGTTTAAGTCATTGTCAAATCGGGGACTGCCACCACTGCGTTCTGCTAGGCAATTTGCCCCCTTCTGCCTACAGCAACGGAAAGCTCCCAGTGTTTGACGGCTTCGGGAAGGTCAGCCGTCAGCCCGTCCCCGTTAGCCAGCCCCCAGCTTGGGCTGCCCCGCTTCTACCTCGTGGCGGTCGAGAAGAAATTCTCCCCAGGTCTCTCCAGACCTGGGATCGGGCTTATCCGGAGCCTGAAGGCTGCGGAATGGTCATAGGCGAAACGGTGATCATCTGCTAGTACCACTCGTTCGCATGCACCTTGTACGAAGGACCCACTGAGACAGTACCAGTATTCGACTAGATAGTCGGTTTCCCGGAAGAACTGCAACCGCAGGACCCTTGGAGCAGCGGATGATCATCTGCTAGTACCACTCGTTCGCATGCGCCTTGTACGAGGTGCCCACCGAGACAGTACCAGTATTCAGCTAATAGCTGGTTTCCCGGAAAAACTGCAACGGCAGGCCCCTCGGAGCAGCGCGCGCAGGTCGGCTAGTACACAATATTGTTGCAAAGTAGTGAAAGAGGTGATGCTTGAGTGCTTGTCGCTCATACTTTTTTACATGGCTTGTTCAAGTCGATGTCTAAAAAAAAAAAGTAAACATGGCGCTTCTATCTTCACGCAAGCGGTCGCACAAACATTTAATTCAATGCAGGCACTTGCAGTTCAAATCAATGCAGGCACTCCCCCAGATGCTCAATTTGGCGTATGTGTCAGGGTTAGGATTTGAATTGCCGTGCTAGGTCACGCTTTGTTCATTACATGGCATCATTGATTTTGGCCATTGCAAACGTCCTTGAACTGTTCCCGTGGACAGTTTGTTTTTGTAACGCTTTTCTTAGAGATGGAAAGAAGGTGGGGCAAGATAGAACGAATGGATAAATTAACAGTGACGATGCAGTTTTCGACCCCGTGGTTTGGGTGTACTTTAACAGGGAAAGACGGGGCGAATAAGGAGTGAATAAATTCGTACATAAAACGTTTAGGGTGTAGAGACTTTGCGAACGGTTTTGACATAGTTGAGTTACTTTGTCTGTTACTATTAATAGAATCTATTGGCGCTGCGAGCGGAGCTCGAAGTGGATGCACCAATCAAATTTGAGCAGTCACGTGGATTTGCAGCAGAAGATAAGCGGAGACATGTTGATGCTACCTCACTCCATGCAGCGTATTCCATCCTGCGAGGGTGTCGGCAAGGTTCAGCCAGAGAGAACCAACAGACTGTTAACGTCATGTCTATGTCCTGGATAGACAATGAAAATAATCCACAGCTATTTTCTCCAGTTCCCTGAAATCGTTTCAGGGAACCAATCGTAAGTGTCATCACCATGATTCGAGATGATGTGAATCTGACCCTAACTTTCCAGTAGAAGTGCGACCAAAGGAATGCAAGACCATAAAGTTTTACTTGCAATTAAGATCTAGAATGAGTGATTGATATACACATTTGTGAATTGTAATTGATGTGTCTGGATGAGGCTGGGGATTGCCAGCCCATCCTAGAGCAGATCTAGATCTATTTTAACTACGTCAGTGTGTCTTGACGGTTTGATCCTTTATAAGTAATTAACTGAGTTAACCTTGTCGTCTGAGACATAAGAATATTATTTGTGAGATAGTAGGCAGATCATATTTCTGAAGATAAATAATTACTAAGTAAACTGTGAATGAGTCAGAATGATATGGATTTTCTAATCTTGTAAGAATCTAGAGGAGACTTCTAGTTATGTATTATAGTATTTTCATTTGATGCTGCTGATGTTGTCTTTTAATATGTAAACGATAGACGAAATTGTTAGGTATTTAGGTAATAAATTTGTGGCCCTACAAGGTCCTTGATATAACGTACTCGAAATTGTTATTAGTGTATGTGGCATGGTATGGCAGAGTAATTTCTAAAACCTCTCGATATTTTATTAAATGCAGTCGAACACGTAAATTCTATAATTAACCATTCCCATATAACACGAGTCTAGTAATCCCCCACGTAACACTTTCGTAACACTCGAGGACCCACCTCGTAACACTGCAGGGCACACCCTTCCTTGAATTCGTAACACTGGAGAGGGACCCTTAAAAGAACTTTAATAACGCCATGCCACTTAGTTAGATTATTTTAAAACCTATTGTATTTTTTTTATTCCATCATTTGATATTGTACTCTTGTAATATTATGTTTTCAGGTCTTTTTATTATCGATGTTAGACAATTTGTATTAATCTAATATTTTGTATTTCAATTTCATATGGTGAACTCAACATCCCATTGACCCGTGGACACCGGCGAGGGAACCCTTTCATCATACAGATCTACCTCAGACAGAAATACAGTTTTGGGCTTGGAGCTATGGATTGAGGATATTAACATCAGAATTCCTCAAAAACAAAGATAAGTGATCCATCTTACTAACAGTCTTGGGGAGGGCGACGTACTTTCCGCTCTGTGTGTGTGTTCCAGGCCATTTTACTATTTATTATATGTTTAGTTTAAGTGCGGGAGGTTGGTTGGGATCATAGGTTAGCATATCTTCTTTGCCATTACGAAGGATATTGGAGGCCTTGGTGGCTATGTAAAATAACTCGGGGGGATTTGCTTTTCTGTGAATAGTTCTATTAGGGATCCGTTTATTCGTATAGACTGTGGCGTTTCTTTACTTCCTCACTTTTCTTTAGGAAGATGTCTCTCCTGTTTTTTTCTTAAACTATCTGTAATATAAGTTAGGACTTGTAGGGTCTGTTATCGTTCGTTTTACTTGTCAGTATACCGTCCTGTTTATTGTATTTTTTTTTGCTTAATGACCTTTAAACTACTATACTAACATTGATATGTTTACAATATATGCCTGAGGTGTTTCACGTGCTAAAACCACGTTGAATTGTAATCTGGTATTGACATATGTGAGAGAGAGATATAATAATTTTTGGTTCACGTGACAATTTCACGTTGAAGATAGATCTAGAGAGAATAATTTTGCAGTGGTAACAGAAGACACTGCGTGTGCGTGTTTTGAGAAGAGAGAGAATTTTGAGAGTGTTTTGAGAACACAGAGATATTTCAAATTTGTCGTGTTGAGAAAGAGATATAGTTTTGATTCATCGCATTGAGAGAGCGATTCGTTTTGACAGTGATAACAGAGGACACTGGTTCGTCGCGTTGAGAGAGACGTTAAATTTTGAGAGTGATCACTCAAGACATTAATTTATCGCAGTAAAGGCGATATAATATAGTATTTTATTGCAGTGGGAGCAACGGATAGACGGCACTGCCTTACTAGAATTCATAGAGAGAGAGAGAGATAAAGTTTTTGCAGTTTAAGTGATACTGCCTGTAATTTTCAGAGAGAGAGATAAAGTGTTTGCAGTTTAAGTGATACTGCCTGTAATTTTCAGAGAGAGATAGAACGTTCTTTTCGCGAAGCAGTGCTAACGTAAGACACTGAATTAATATTAACAGACTGTCATGATTCGGATATTGTTAAAACTCACGCAGAGAGTGAGTTGTTGTTGTTTACCAGGGCCATGAGAAATTGGCTGGTGGCCTTGAACGGTCCTCGCCAAATTATAGTTGGTGAGTAAATAAATGTAAAGTTAAACTGCTAGAGTCACGCTTGTCGGCTTATGTTCGTGATTAATAAGTAATGGAGTAGGGGTGAAACAAGGTGGGGAAAGTTGACATTGTTAAGTATGACTAGACAAGTTTTTGCACGTTAACTGGCTGGTAGAATAGTGCAGACGTATTACTACAGTTAAAATGGTGGGAGGTTTCGACCTATGAGATAGCTGAACTAATTGGGCCAGCGGACTAGCACGCTGGGTAGTTAGATAGTATAAAACATCGTGTAACGTTCAGATTAGGGGAATACAGACGAGAGAAGCATCGTTTCGTGAAGTATCTCCGGTTGGCCAGTACCTGAACTGTGTGGTCTGAAGACTAAGAAGTCCTTGCTAACGGACTGACTGAGCTCTAGAAAGAAAGGTCTGAGTGGGCTGACCTTTGAAAGCCCACGCTGCGCTATTTTGATGTTCGCGCCTCTCGGTAGGCGTGAGCAATGGTAATATATCTTAATTATTCAAGTAGAATAGAGATCGGAGATAGAGAGAGAACTACAGCCTCATAGGAAGACTAAGGAAACCCCAGCTGGCACTCGACCACGAGTGTCCTGTATGATAGATCTATTGCCATAGTATGATTGGAATAATATAGCACATTGTTGATGAATTGAATAGTGATTGTGCATAAAATATAGTCTTTTGGCAACTGCTTAAATTACCTACAAGCCGAAGAGTGCTTCTGTAGGCTTTGAACGTACTGGGCCCTCCTAACATTTAAGCCCATATGATTTATGGAGAGTTTGCCTGGCGACTGGCCAGTGGCGACTCAACTGTCACTTTAAATTGATATCCAGTTTCGTATAATATACCTATTTACTATTGATTGCAGTACCTCCATAGTTACATGAATATCATTGGTTAAGTTATTAATTAGAGTTTTTGGTTTGAATATATACCTCTATTGTCTTTTGTTTTGTTATTAATATTTATGTAAACTATGGCCTGACCGGCCTGACATATATACGCTCTAGTTATTTAGTACTTTTCTTGTGTGGTTGTGTCCGAGTGTGAGTTAGCTGCCTCTCGTGCAGTCGTAACATCCCCAAGACCCTAACTCTGCTCGTGACATCTGGAGGGGACCCCACTGACATCTGGAGGGGACCCCACTGACATCTGGAGGGGACCCCACTGACATCTGGAGAGGACCCGTCACCTTCTGACATCTAGAGAACACTACTATCATCGGAAGAGGACCCCGTCAACAGCTGCAGGTCTACCACTCTAAGACTCCACTGTTATTTATGTAATTTTTGTAGTTTATAGTTTTGTATACTGCTGATTTTTTTGTTTTTGTTTCTCCCCTACATGTCTGGCATGTCCTCTCGTCATTGATCCTGGGACCACTACGAGGGACTGACAGCTAGCATCAGGAAAAGACAAGACCAGCGCTGTGGACCAAAGGAAAGAGCCAGTCCATTTTGCCCAGTTAAGTGAACCATCTGTATTTGTCTTCGTTTGAGGGGTTCGTCGTTCCAGCTCCCCTACTTTTGACAGGCATTATTTTTTTCTTTTCTGTTAGATTAGATAGGCGGGAGGTTGGAAGGGATCGAGACTCAGCATACCTCTTTTTGCCAGACTAGCAGATCTAGATGGCGTTTAAAACGGATAGGAGATACGCTTTGCCTTGAATAGTTCTGTAGGGACCTGTTATTCGTATAGATTGTTAGCGTTCTATCTTCCTCGTACTTTTAGGAAGACGTCTCTCCTGTTCTTTTCTTACCTTTCTGTACATAGTTTCAGGTTAGTCGGGTCTGTTGTCGTTCGTGATTTCTGTTAGTCTAGCGTCTTATTGTAATTTATCGTTCGTTCTGTTCCTCTTGCGTCTTGTTTGTAATGTATTACCTTTTTATATATTCGTTATATAGTATTTATCTTTCTTGGTTACACTTATTTTTTTATATTTTTTTTGATTACATACTTCCATTGATTCACGTGTTTTGACACGTTGAGCGGTTTTTAGAGGTAACTTGGCTTGGTGAGAGGGAAAAGTTTTTAAGAATTAACCCTCCTGTGCTGTAGAGTGACAACACTGTTTAAGTGACAACTATTATTGAATTGTTGGAATCCGTGCAGTGAGTACACTGCCAGTTCTTGCTAATTATTAATTTATACCGATCTCGTCTTTAAATTGACGGGCTCCCGAGAGGACAGTATTAGACTGTTTAGGGAGGTGACCTTTTTTTTGTGTAGTGATGAGTAGTGAGTATTGGTTTTATTGTCGGCTGGTGCCGCCGCCCGAAGGAGCAATAAATTGTCTCAGGGGAAGAGTCAGTATCAGTGTCGAGGTGATATCAATATAAGAGCTATGTGAATTATATATATTGAGGATACTTTTTTTAGTCGTCTGCGTATGACGTCGACCCGAGTAGAGCAATAATGAGATTGCCTCGTGGGATGGATGATATTGGTATTTTTCGATTATTTGAGAGATGTTTGGCAGTGGTAACGTAGTACACTGCGTATTCGTGTTTTGAGAGATATTTTGCAGTGGTAACAGAGGACACTGCGTGTTCGCGTTTTGAGATATTTTGCAGTGGTAACAGAGGACACTGCGTGTTCGCGTTTTGAGATATTTTGCAGTGGTAACAGAGGACACTGCGTGTTCGTGTTTTGAGATATTTTGCAGTGGTAACAGAGGACACTGCGTGGTCGCGTTTTAAGAAGTTTTGGAGAAGTGTGGAGTTGGTTTTTATACAACCGATTATGACTATGGTTTTCCGCGTTTCGTGGACCATCTAACGTAATACTATATATGACAAGTAAGAATAACCGATTATGATTGTGACTATCCATGTGGCCAGTGGATGAGTTACCTAAGAACATACCCGATATGGATATTGAATTGAACCGATTATGACTATATTACCGAGATGACTGTGACACTTGACGTGTGCATGGCTTGCGTACGGAAACGGCGCATTAAATTAACTGCTATCGCCTCGTGGCATCTCATCTATACCGGATTGGATGTTGGAAAGATTTAATTGTAATGTTATTTGAGATCTAGATTAGTGTTAAATGCGAGAAGCGCTAGGTAATTCTTAAATCAAGAGAAGCGCTACATGAAATTTGAACGAGAACATCAGATTAATTTATCTTAAGGACGCTTCTGTTAGTGTTAATTAAGCTTAACTATGCCGAAATTTCTAGTTGTGATAGACCAGAATTTTTGTTCTCCTATTTAGGTCTGTCATATGTACTGGCGTTGGATGGGATTGACACCTCATTCTGAGACCGAGGGATGGTATCACATATTGTTCACCCATTGTGAACACTTTTCACCTACCCTTTGCTTTCCTTTGATCCAACAGCTATTTTACTGACGTCGACCCGTATTTTGGCCACACCAGACGTTGTTGCCCAGGGTCGAGGACGAGAAGTCATGGCAGACCAGGAGTCCAGATCCACTAATGCCATCGATGCTACTATAGTTATCTTTTCTTGAGTATTATTCATTGTATGTATGCATTCCTGATGACATTCGCACAGGATCAGTGTTGTACTCTAAAATTTTAGAGTTATGATTGTTAATATCTACGTATTTAGAGGTAAGATTTAATCCTCAGAGAGATATATACTTTTGGACGGAGCCTTAAGATTTTCATGAAGTTTTGTCCATCAATGATACCCGTCCTGTAGGTTTTTTTCAACTTTAGTACTAGTCTTAGTTATTACCTAGTATTCTTAGTTAAGTTCACCTTTCGAGGAATTTCTCGACTCATGCCTTCCCCTTACGATAATCATTTATATCGTTAAAATTGCAAATTTTAACTGGGGTGGGGGATATGTCATGATTCGGATATTGTTAAAACTCACGCAGAGAGTGAGTTGTTGTTGTTTACCAGGGCCATGAGAAATTGGCTGGTGGCCTTGAACGGTCCTCGCCAAATTATAGTTGGTGAGTAAATAAATGTAAAGTTAAACTGCTAGAGTCACGCTTGTCGGCTTATGTTCGTGATTAATAAGTAATGGAGTAGGGGTGAAACAAGGTGGGGAAAGTTGACATTGTTAAGTATGACTAGACAAGTTTTTGCACGTTAACTGGCTGGTAGAATAGTGCAGACGTATTACTACAGTTAAAATGGTGGGAGGTTTCGACCTATGAGATAGCTGAACTAATTGGGCCAGCGGACTAGCACGCTGGGTAGTTAGATAGTATAAAACATCGTGTAACGTTCAGATTAGGGGAATACAGACGAGAGAAGCATCGTTTCGTGAAGTATCTCCGGTTGGCCAGTACCTGAACTGTGTGGTCTGAAGACTAAGAAGTCCTTGCTAACGGACTGACTGAGCTCTAGAAAGAAAGGTCTGAGTGGGCTGACCTTTGAAAGCCCACGCTGCGCTATTTTGATGTTCGCGCCTCTCGGTAGGCGTGAGCAATGGTAATATATCTTAATTATTCAAGTAGAATAGAGATCGGAGATAGAGAGAGAACTACAGCCTCATAGGAAGACTAAGGAAACCCCAGCTGGCACTCGACCACGAGTGTCCTGTATGATAGATCTATTGCCATAGTATGATTGGAATAATATAGCACATTGTTGATGAATTGAATAGTGATTGTGCATAAAATATAGTCTTTTGGCAACTGCTTAAATTACCTACAAGCCGAAGAGTGCTTCTGTAGGCTTTGAACGTACTGGGCCCTCCTAACATTTAAGCCCATATGATTTATGGAGAGTTTGCCTGGCGACTGGCCAGTGGCGACTCAACTGTCACTTTAAATTGATATCCAGTTTCGTATAATATACCTATTTACTATTGATTGCAGTACCTCCATAGTTACATGAATATCATTGGTTAAGTTATTAATTAGAGTTTTTGGTTTGAATATATACCTCTATTGTCTTTTGTTTTGTTATTAATATTTATGTAAACTATGGCCTGACCGGCCTGACATATATACGCTCTAGTTATTTAGTACTTTTCTTGTGTGGTTGTGTCCGAGTGTGAGTTAGCTGCCTCTCGTGCAGTCGTAACATCCCCAAGACCCTAACTCTGCTCGTGACACAGACAATATCTGTTCATATAATATAATTGATACCGCGATATACCTTAATAGTAGGTAAATACTTACTATTTACAGACTTTAACATATCATGGCTGAGTTTCTTAAATATTTTGAATCTGCCAAAGTTCTGGGCATACCGAGGATGGCTTCCATCAAAGATTTCGCTCATGTAAACCTGAGCCATCTGAAAATTTCTCAACTTATGTGAATCGGCTGAAACATTATTTAGATCGCTGGATTGAGCTCGCCAACGTAACTACCGGAAATTATTCCCAACTTTACGATTTGGTCTTGAAGGACCAAATCTATACGGCATGTCATTCCGAATTAGTCGCCCACCTTAAAGAGAGGGCTCCGACATCCTCTGAAGAAATCACATCGTGCGCCGAACGATACGCGTCCGCCCACCCAAATCGTCCTTTGGCAAAGCCTTCAACTACAACACCATGTTATGCCAACGTAAGCAAAGGAGCGCCAACCGGACACGATCGTTCAAGGCCGACTCGTCGTCAGGCCCCAAATCCGCGTTCTCATTCAGAGCCGCCTTTTTGTAGACAGAGAGATTTTCCGAATCGAGGTAATGCATCGCCGCGTCGAGGATATCAGACTTATTCTTTTTACGAGCCTCGCCCATATTATCGTGGCAACTATCCAGGCCAACAATATAACCGGCCTCAGGGACCGCCGCGACGAGTGCATTTTGATGATAGTTATAATTATAATAGACCGCAGAGTCTTCCCTATCGTGGAAACGATCCTAATCGTACTATATGTTATAAGTGTAATAGGGTAGGCCACATACAGAGATTTTGTAACGTGAAATTGGAATCCGCAAATGCCTGCTCGGTTAAACCTACACTTTATGAGACTGACGGTCATTCTGAATCTTCATGACAATCAAAATCTATTCCAGTCATGTCCGCCCTACATGAACTGGGTGAATTAACATTTTACCAGGGCCGCGTGAACGCTATTCGCGCTTCTGTTCTACGTGACTCCGGATGCACGACTATCGGCGTTCGACAGTCACTAGTCCGTCCAACACAATTTTTGGACAAGGAGGTAACTTGTATTACTTTTGGCGGATCTGTAGAGCGATTCCGTCTTGCAGAAGTTTATATTGATACACCTTTTCTCACAGGTATTGTTACTGCATGTGTACTGCCTAATCCAGTGGCTGATATAATCATAGGTAATGTACCTCAAGTAAATAAGTTTCCTATCGGTAACTTGGAAATTTGGACTGAGGATCAGAGTGTTGCTTGTGCGACAACACGCCTACAATCGAGCCGACGAGCAGACAGTCCATTGAGTAATCCTACTATTGAAGTGAACATTACGTCTAGTGCATTTCATGATGAGCAACATTCAGATCCCACATTGAAACATTTCTTTGCTAAGGTTGATCCTACCGCACCGGATACCTCTAAGTTTGTTATTAAAGATGACTTATTATATCGTAATTTTCAGAATAAGCGAGAAACCGTTATGCAACTTGTAGTACCGAGATCATTTCGTCGCGACATTATTCGTCTCGCGCATGACACTTCCTTGGCGGGTCACCAGGGAAAGGCCAGAACTAAGTCTCGAATATTATCGCAATTTTTTTGGCCCAGTATTTACGCAGATGTAAACCGGTTCGTATCAACATGTGACGTATGTCAGAGACGTACTCCTAAAGGAAGAGCATCGCGAGCTCCTCTGCAGGAGATGCCAATGGTATCCAGACCATTTGAACGCGTTGCCGTAGATATAGTTGGTCCTCTACACAAGTCAGACAGAGGACATCGTTTTATACTTTCTGTCATTGACTACGCAACCCGTTGGCCAGAGGCCATTCCGCTAAAACACATTTCAGCTGATCATGTCGCTGAAGCTCTTATTACTATTTTTTCGCGTCTTGGGTTTCCAGTTGAAATTTTATCGGACAGAGGTCCACAATTTACCTCTGAGCTTTTTAAGAAAGTCTTGGAGTTGGTCGGGATTAAACAAAGATTGACATCTCCATATCACCCACAGTCTAATGGCTGCTGTGAACGTTGGAATGCTACCATGAAAAGTATGCTTGCACGAGTTTCCGCCGACAAACCCAGTGATTGGGATCGACAACTCCCCGCTATTCTTTTTGCATACCGAGAACTACCGAACGCATCGACGGGTTTTTCCCCCTTTGAATTATTGTATGGTCGTAAGCCGCGTGGTCCAATGGCCATACTCCATGATTTATTCGCCGGATCAGACACCGACGACAACGATACGCGGTCTGCATATCAATACGTTGTAGACTTGCGCCATCGAATTCTTAACGCATGTCAGCTCGCACAAAAATCTTCAGCTGCGCATGCTAGTCTTTATAAACAATATCGTGATCAAGGTAGCCGATTGCGAACCTTGACCGCCGGAGACCAAACTCTTGTTCTCCTTCCGGAGACAAAAAATAAACTCCTTCTTACATGGAAGGGACCTTTTAAAGTTCTAAAGAGACTTTCTCGAGTAAATTATCTTATCAAGATTCGAGGACAGGACAAAGTCTTCCATATAAATATGTTAAAGCAGTACCTGTCCGACGATGATAATCGACAGAATAATCGCCGAAATGTGGTTGCTCAGGCCAATGCGGCCTTAGTTTCAGTTGACGATGATGATCCTATTAAGATTGAGAATTCAATCCCCGCACTTCGATCTTCTGAAAACACTTCGGATGTGAATATAAATCCAGATTTATCTGAATCGCAAAGACAAGATTTAACAGATTTGCTTAACGAGTTTACTACAGTCTTTACTGATCTACCAGGTAATACTTCTTTGGTACAGCATGTTATAAGATTGAAGACGGATATACCCGTCTTTGTTAAACCATATCCGCGTCCGCTGCACGCACAAGAGACTATAATAACCGAGGTACGTAACATGTTTCACCTAGGAGTGATAGAGCGATCGACGAGCCCATATAACTCACCCATCGTCTTAGTGAAAAAAAAAGATGATACCGTGCGTTTTTGTATTGATTATCGTAAACTTAATGAGGTTACGATATATGACGCTGAACCGATTCCCAACCAGGAGAATCTTTTTGCTCAGTTAGCCAGGGCAACGATTTTTTCTAAAATCGATCTTTCCAAAGGTTATTGGCAAATTCCGCTTGATGAGAGTAGCAAGCAATATACCGCTTTTCAGACTCCGTTGGGTCTTATGCAGTGGCGCTATATGCCTTTCGGGTTAGTTACAGCCCCTGCTACTTTTGCCCGTATGATGACAATATTACTCCAGGGTATGAATTCCGTATTGTCGTATTTTGACGACATTTGTATTTATGAAACCGATTGGTCGGGCCACCTTGCAGCCCTACGACAAGTTTTTATTGCTCTTCGTCGAGCTGGCCTTACGGCGAAACCCAGTAAGGTGTTTTTAGGATATAATGAAATTAATTTTCTGGGCCATACAATTGCCCACGGCGTTCAGACTCCTGATGACAAGAAGATAACTACCATCTTAAAGCTCCAACCTCCTCGAACTAAGAAAGAAGTTCGTAGTTTATTGGGCTTTCTTAACTATTATAGGAAATTCATTCCAAATTTTTCTTCGCTTACAGCTCCGTTGTCGGACCTCACAAGAAAGAATTTTCCTAATAAAGTGAAATGGACAACCGAATGTGCTGGTACACTTCGTACCGTTCAACAATTGTTTTCCACTTCCCCCATTCTCATACTACCAGATATAAACCAAATATTTATTGTCCGCACTGATGCGTCGGACAAAGGATTGGGAGCTGTGTTATTACAGGAACGAGACGATACTTTGCGGCCATGTCTATACGCCAGCCGCAAGTTGCTAGATAGGGAATGCCGCTATGCAATTATCGAGCGAGAGTGCCTCGCTATCATTTTTGCTGTAAACGCATTTTCGAGATATCTACTCATGTCCGAGTTTATAATTGAAACGGACCATCGTCCGTTGTTATTCTTAAAGACTAACAGGGCTAAAAATGCTCGATTAACGAGGTGGAGTCTTGCACTCCAGGAATACCGGTTTGTAATCCGTGCTATCCCTGGCGGTGACAATTCCCAAGCTGATATTTTGTCACGTCTCATTTAAATTCCTATTAAAGAGTGTTGTGTCTTGTATTGGGGTTGGATAGTGCTTGTCCCCCTCAATTCTAGACGGTGGATGGATTCACATTTATCTTGTTCATTACTTTATGAACCAGTTTTACAATCCTTTTTTGTGAATATCCTTTTTTCCACCAGCGTCATTCCTGACTGTGACCTGAACTTCTGGCAAACCTGACGCCCTTGTCAGCGGGTCAATGAGATGAAGACATGGCAAACCAAGCTACCAGAGCTACTGCTGCCATTGGATACCACAGTATTTTAATTAACAATATATTGTGTGTGAATGTGTATATAAGCAGCAATTGTGTGTGTTGACTATATAGTTATAAGCCTATTCCTTCAGTAAGGCTTCATTATTTCATAATAGTTATACTTTAATCCAGTAGTATACAGTGATATACTCATTATTATTATAGATGTTTCTGAGAATTTTGATTGTGTGCAGTAAGAATGTTTAAATAGAATAAATTCTATAGAACGTCGCATCAATAATTGTATGCTTTTTGTCCATCCAATATGCACGTTCTTAGTTAGATTTTTCTTCTCATGCTTAAGGCTCATCTTTCTACAGTCCTACTTAAGCCCCTACCACAATAACTTTGGGATTTCTTGGATCCTATCGTGTAAATTTTATTTAAAATTTTCACTGGGGTGGGGGATATGTCAGGGTTAGGATTTGAATTGCCGTGCTAGGTCACGCTTTGTTCATTACATGGCATCATTGATTTTGGCCAGTGCAAACGTCCTTGAACTGTTCCCGTGGACAGTTTGTTTTTGTAACGCTTTTCTTAGAGATGGAAAGAAGGTGGGGCAAGATAGAACGAATGGATAAATTAACAGTGACGATGCAGTTTTCGACCCCGTGGTTTGGGTGTACTTTAACAGGGAAAGACGGGGCGAATAAGGAGTGAATAAATTCGTACATAAAACGTTTAGGGTGTAGAGACTTTGCGAACGGTTTTGACATAGTTGAGTTACTTTGTCTGTTACTATTAATAGAATCTATTGGCGCTGCGAGCGGAGCTCGAAGTGGATGCACCAATCAAATTTGAGCAGTCACGTGGATTTGCAGCAGAAGATAAGCGGAGACATGTTGATGCTACCTCACTCCATGCAGCGTATTCCATCCTGCGAGGGTGTCGGCAAGGTTCAGCCAGAGAGAACCAACAGACTGTTAACGTCATGTCTATGTCCTGGATAGACAATGAAAATAATCCACAGCTATTTTCTCCAGTTCCCTGAAATCGTTTCAGGGAACCAATCGTAAGTGTCATCACCATGATTCGAGATGATGTGAATCTGACCCTAACTTTCCAGTAGAAGTGCGACCAAAGGAATGCAAGACCATAAAGTTTTACTTGCAATTAAGATCTAGAATGAGTGATTGATATACACATTTGTGAATTGTAATTGATGTGTCTGGATGAGGCTGGGGATTGCCAGCCCATCCTAGAGCAGATCTAGATCTATTTTAACTACGTCAGTGTGTCTTGACGGTTTGATCCTTTATAAGTAATTAACTGAGTTAACCTTGTCGTCTGAGACATAAGAATATTATTTGTGAGATAGTAGGCAGATCATATTTCTGAAGATAAATAATTACTAAGTAAACTGTGAATGAGTCAGAATGATATGGATTTTCTAATCTTGTAAGAATCTAGAGGAGACTTCTAGTTATGTCTTATAGTATTTTCATTTGATGCTGCTGATGTTGTCTTTTAATATGTAAACGATAGACGAAATTGTTAGGTATTTAGGTAATAAATTTGTGGCCCTACAAGGTCCTTGATATAACGTACTCGAAATTGTTATTAGTGTATGTGGCATGGTATGGCAGAGTAATTTCTAAAACCTCTCGATATTTTATTAAATGCAGTCGAACACGTAAATTCTATAATTAACCATTCCCATATAACACGAGTCTAGTAATCCCCCACGTAACACTTTCGTAACACTCGAGGACCCACCTCGTAACACTGCAGGGCACACCCTTCCTTGAATTCGTAACAGTATGCATGCCTCGATTGACAACGATTAGCCTATGTCTGTTGTGATCACAATACATGGGAGGTTCTGGTTTTGGAATCATGGATTGGTGCAGGATTGATAGATGGAAAGATCTATGGATTTATGGATTGATTCCCTTGTAATTTTATGGATAGACAGATGGATTCGTGAATGTGTAGGTCGGTTGTTTCATGGACGCAAAAATGGACATCTGAGGTACTAGATCTATGGAATCATCGTGGATTGAATTACGGAATTGTGAATCGGTGGGCCAATGCTGGTTTCATGGATAAATAGACAAAGAGTTTATTGGTAGGCCAGACAGACAGACAGAAAGGTAAACATGTAATAAATCTGAGGGGTTTTCTCAGTAAGTAGCAGTAAAAAATTACAAAATCAATTGTTACGCCTAAGATACATGGGAATACATGTAAATGATTTGTGAACCAGTTTTGGGCGCTGTTCAAGTTTGTTTGTTTTTTTAACGAACCCAGACCTTTGTATGGTGATTGGCCTGCTCGAATACTTATCTGAACAATTGTAATCCCATACTATGATATAACTCGGATAGGATGACACATCATCGGCCGGCTGTTGGTACCTCGTTAAGTCTAAATTCAAACCTTTACAGGAGAAGGGAAAAACTGATGTTTTAAAAAGTGTTCATTTTTGGGAGTTGTAACTTGGTGCTTAGCACATGTTTTTAGACAATAATTGTACCGTGTTTGGCTT